>JARBWI010000323.1:12400000-13600000 GCA_037576405.1 Campoplex capitator | reverse complement strand
TTAATATTCGGTAAATACGCTCGCATTCGGCCCTTCTGGATTTGCTCGAGACAAATTCTTCGATGCCGAAGAACGCTCCTTTCTCGTGCCGTGCCAATTTTTAATAATTTTGTGACGTGGGCAAAATTACCACGTCACAATATATATATTGTAACGTTCCAGTATTTTTGGACAATTTACCATTGTCCAAAAATAGAAACTTAGGCTTTTTGAGATCCTGTTCTCTCTCGTAGGAGTGGTTAATGTGCAGGTGCGTGCACTGACCGGCATGTCGTGGCCGGAGTGGAAATTTTTAGAGAGCACTGAGTGCAATGTGCTCTGGAGCACCGAGCGTGCAATGTGCTCCTGGAGTCGCCAATAGTGCTATGCGCTCCATCGTCTATCGTGACGCAATCGGGCTAGGCCTCGCTATTGCGCTATTGCGCCTCCGTACTTGTATTGTACGATAGACATTTGTCCTCAATCGAAGTATAAGGCTCCATCATTTCATGTGGTATGTGATTTTCGGATAGGAATAAGGAGAAAGAGGATGGAAAGGTGAGGGAGCCTTATCGGCGTCCGGGTGATGCTCCGCTTACGCGAGAGCGCTCAGTCCGTCGCCCTCTGTCAGGATTTTTGTGAAACCAGAAATCGTGACAGGGGATAACGCTGCCCTGTTACAATATACATATATATTAGGGTGTGCGGAAAAAAGGCGATATTTTTTTTTCGCATGCATCCACCGAAAAAAGTTGAGTTATGGTAAAAAAAGAAGCATGCTACAAGGAAAGCTCGAAATTAAATTATTTCGCGAAGCGCATTGCATTTGAAGATTTTCCATAAGAATAACACAGGAAAATAATGTGGTCTCTGAACTTTGTGTTACAGGAAACAATCGCACAGAAATGTCACTAACATATTTTTGTAGAGAATCGAATTCCCTACAAAAAAAGTCCTTACGAGTAATACGCTCAGAACAATCGTTCTATTGTTATAGCGGTTTGAAGTTGGATGGATGAAAAAAAATTATTCAATAGGCTATCACGCTTAAAATTTTGCTCAATGGAAAAAAATTTATAGGCTTTTTTTGTCGATAACTATGTACTTTGCCGAAATAAGCCAATAGGACCATTGAGATAGTAATTATTTCATCACTTCAAAGATTCAATGTTTGATTGTCAAGAAATATCCATTTTTCTCACTTATAAACTCTTATATTGAAATTATGTTGAAAATATAATTTTCAACAGAATCTTATCGTCAATTTTGGAAAAAGATTTATTCATTATTGCGAATTAACCATGATCACTAACAGTAGTAAATAATAAAAAGGACAATGGTTATTCATAATTGCATTGTCTTTACAATGAAGTTCAATCAGTTTTTTTCAGGGTTTGTTTGTTGCAATTAAGATATTTTAGACGATGACGGTGTACTTTGCCTAGTAGATTTTGCAGTTACTCTTCGTTTTTTTTTCAATGAGTGCTTCACCTACACCATGTTCGATGACGTCATTAAGAACTCATAGTTGCTGGAAAAAATTTAAGCAAGTTAAAAAATCTGCATCTTCTGGCCACGACGGAATATCTACCTCAAGAAATTTATAAGGCTACCCAAATTGTTTGAAAAGAAGAGTAGACTGTAAAAATAGTTGAGAAAATGACATTTACTCTTCCCAAACCGTAGTTTGGAGTGATTGAAAATTAAGTCTAAGCTTCACAAAAGGTCGTGGAATAAATAAATTTTTCGAAAGCATTAATATTCAGATTTATTGGAACCCAATATCGATGAATCTTCCAATTAAATTTTTTTTTCAATTAATTTTGCCCAACAAAAATCAGAATACAAAAAAAATCCCGATATAGAAAAAAATTTGGAATGGAAAAAAAATTGGTTTATAAAAAATTCGGACAGAGTTTACAAGTGAGAAAAAAGGTATTTTTGAGAATTAAGCACGGAATATCCTTAGTAGTGAGACGATTTCTTTCTAAATGATCTTGTTGAGTTATTTCGCTAAAGTAAACGATTCTTTATAAAAAAAACCCTTTAAATTTCTTTCCGTTGAGCAAAAAATCAAGCGTGATAGCCTATTGAATAATTTTTTATCATCCATCCAACTTCAAACCGCTATAACAATAGAACGATTGTTCTGAGCGTATTACTCGTAAGGACTTTTTTTGTGGGGAATTTGATTCTCTACAAAAATACGTTACTGAAATTTTTGTGCGTTTTTTTCCTCAAGAGTTGTAACCTAATGTTCAGAGACTACATTATTTTTCTGTGTTATTCTTATGGAAAATCTTCAATTGCAATGCGCTTCGCGAAATAATTTAATTTCGAGCTCTCCTTGTGGCATGCTTGTTTTTTTACCATAACTCAACTTTTTTCGGTAGATGCAAGCGAAAAAAAAAAATATCGCCTTTTTTCCGCACACCCTAATATATTGTAACGACTTTTTCCCGTGAGTCACACAAAATATTCCGATCTCGAGAATCTCCTGGACGCCAGCCTAAGATGAACTTGGACAAATTTTATTTGGAAATTATCGAGAACGAAAGATTAGGTTACCCGGTCGTAGCTGTAGTTTTGAACCAATTTGGTAGAGGGGCGGGATTATGACAAAATACGAAAGAAATTCACATTAATGTACACGATATCCGGAATTACACTTTTGAGTTTGATTAAAACAATTAAATTGAATAAATGGATTATTGAACAATAAATTATTTGTTTCCGGAAAAATATTCGCTAGGTGCGCTTACATATACTACTTTAAAAATAAGTGTGTATTGTGTATACGTTTAGCCGCCAAAAATGCGGGTCCGCCCTTTTGGTGGCGCTGACAGTATGCATGAATACGTAACAAACTGATAATTGAATGGTATTAGTATTTACGTGCACCCTGCCAATAACATTAGTCTCGTTTTTCTCGAGAATTATAAATTACACTTTTGTAGTGTCGCAAAAATTACAATTCAAGTGAAAAATAACTTTTAACGAAATTCTAAAATAACATCAGATCTATCTGCCTCCGTCAAAACTCGTTAGAATTAAATAATAAATTTTTTTACGATCCAATTCCAATCGAAAATTATACAAGGAAAAATTACAAGAGACTGGCTCTAGTAATCAAGAGACTCGGTAGAGTCTCGGGACAAGTACATTGACAGCTTTGTCGTCTGCTGGCCCGAGGCTCGCCGAGACTATACTTTCTCGAAACAAAACTTTTCGCGGTGGTGGGGGTAAAATTGGCACATCATTTTGTTCGTTTTCGAAGCTCACAAGTCGTTTGGGGCCTTGAAAATTGAACTGGAGATTCATTCAGAAATTATCTTTCGAATGAGCCCAAATTTAGCACGAACGGTGACGTAAATGCTGAGAAAACACTTTGCACGGGCTCAAAATCACGCAAAAGTCACCTACACATTCAAGAATCAGACGTGTCTGTATACAACACCAAAGCCGGCTGAAAGTGTCTCTCGAGTTTCTGATTGGTTGATTCTGACGACACCCATGTATATATAATACTATCAAAGGCCTCATATGTCCCTGGGGCTAACGTCACGACGGTGTCAACAGCACTCGAATTCAGAAGTGAAGCCCTCCTTATATTTTAAAAAGTTTCATCAGTGTCTCATAAACAGTGCGGGATGTGCGAGTTTAAAGTTATTCCGTAGTTCAGTGTACGATTAAGTGTTAAGCTTAAATTTATAGGATAAAATTATACGTTCGTGAAAAATATTTATCAAGTGATTTAATTACCCAGCCGCGAGAAATCTATAGGTTAACCTATAATTTCGAATCAGAAATTTTATTTTGCAAACACGTAATCATTATATAAACATTAATGAATTCGAATAAAAAATCGAAATAAATGTGTGCTACACGTCTGTGAAAAATATTTATAAAGTGTTTTGATTACCGAGCCGCGAAAAATATAGGTTCGTTAACCTATAACTTCGAATCAGAAATGTTATTTTGGGAACTTGCTATTATTGTATGTATATTGATAGATTCGAATAAAAATCAAAATAAATGTGTGCTAGTTGGATTTATTGTGTCATCGTTATCTAACAAGCTGTCGTCTTTTTCGTTATTCAGTTTGGTCCATTGATGTCCTCATCCGTATGCAGTGTATTAAAACCATGATTCATCAGTTTGTTGGACACATGTATGCTGTGCATTTCTTTTTTTTTCGATTCCAATGTGGCAACATATGAGTTCATAAATTTGTAACAAAAAGACTTCAGTCGCTCATTGATAGATGAGATAAAAATCTGTTGTGTCCAGTGTATGCTCAGTTATTCACTTTTGCTCTGATTGTGCATAATGAATTCAAAAAGTTATATTGAAAAGTCTTTGGGTGCTCTGTTTCTGATGGTATCAAAATTTGTATTGCTGAGATGTAGCGAGCACCTACAGTGTTTCACATCTTCATACAGGAATATTTATGTTCAGTGATTACACTATTCATGAGCAATTGATAAATGCATTACAAAAAGCCTTCGGCTTATCATGTTTCGATGCTATCAAAATTTTTGTCTGTGAATGGCTGCGTAGACATGCCAAGTTTCTGAATTTTGTAAGACTCAAAGTGCGCTATATTCTTTCATTTTTCTTCTGCAAATGTGTCATAATAAATTTGGAAAACTGGTCTGAGGAAGTCGTCAGGTGCTGTTTTTCGATTGTATCAAAATTTGTATCATCGACAGCGGATACCTATAAACTTTGCAATTTCTGTCAAGCGACATGTTTACCAAGTATTTCCACTCTTCGGCTCCAACTGTGACATATAAATTGGGAAACTTGTGATAAAAATCATCAGCAGCTTGTTCTTGAACAGCTAGGATCTAAATTGCTGTCTTTGAAACCCCATCGATGCCTGAAAAAGTTTTGAATTCTGTTGGACTTGAAGTATGCTATGGTTTTTGCTTTTCCTCTTTAGTACTGGCATGAAGAATTGAAAAAAGTCGTTTTAAATGGTTTTCTGCTGTCTTAATTCTATTAGTATCAAAAGCTAAATAATTAGAATGCAGCGGACACCTGCAAACTTTGGAAATTTTTTGCAGCGACATATGTGCTATATGTAAGTATTTCCGCTTTTTAGATTTGATTGTGGTAATAAGAGTTTAAAAATTATCATAAAAAGTCATCGAAGGCACATTTTTGGATAGGATGGAAATATCTGGCTTGAAAACGGAATGGACAGATAAAAAATTTTCCAATTTCGTTGGACTGAAGTGCGCTATGTCAAAAATACCTACAACTTTTGAAAACTTTGTGAAGCACCATATGAGTCATGGATGTTTTGTTGCCAAAATGCAATAAATACATCTCAATTTTCTGAATTTTGCTGGGATGAAGTGCACTATGTTTGTTTTTCCATTTTCCCCTTTTACTTGTGGTATAATAAATATAAAAAGTTGTTTCGGGAGAAGTCTACGGATACCCTTTTTCTGATAATATGAAAAATTCTGTCATCGGAATGCAATGAATACCTACAACTTTTAAAAATTTCTTGAAGCAACATATGAGCCATAGATTTTCACTTTTTCTCTCTAATTTTGGCATTATGGATTGAAAAATTTATTATAAAAAGTTTTCCGCTGCTCATTTTTGGATAAAATCAGAATTTTTGTCTTAAAAATCTTAAGAAAAATACATAAAACACTTCGAAATTTTGTTGGGTCTAAAGTGCACTATGCTTTACTCTTTTTTACTTTACTTTTCTCATAATATATTGCAAAAAATTATTTCAGAAAGTCTTTGGATGCTTGTTTCTGATGGTATCAAATTTCGATTCATTTTGGAATACAGCGGATCCTTAAAAACTTGGACATTTCTGTGAAGCGGCTTGTGTGCCAAGTATTTCCACTTTCTGGCTCCGACTATGGCATATGAATTGAAAAATTTGTTACAAAAGTATTCGGCTACTCATTTCCGTTGAGTTTGAAGTGCGCTGTATTTTTTTCGCTCTCCCTCTTTAGTTCTGGCATATTAAATTCAAAAAGTAGTTTTGAAAAGTCTTCCGCTGCTTTTTTCTGTGAGTATCAAAATGTAGATAATTGGAATGCAGCGGATACCTGCAAACTTTGTCAATTTCATGAAGAAACATGTGTGCTATTTGTAAGTATTTCCACTTTTCATCATTGATGGTAGTATTATGATATCAAGAGACTCGGTAGAGTCTCGGGACAAGTACATTGACAGCCCTGTCGTCTGCTGGCCCGAGGCTCGCCGAGACTATACTTTCTCGAAACAAAACTCTTCGCGGTGGTGGGGGTAAAATTGGCATGTCATTTTATTGAATTACAAAGCTCAGAAGCAATTGAGGAACTTGAAAATTGAACTTTTAGCTAATTAAGAAATTCTCTTTCGATTGCGCCCAAAATCAGCATGATCGGTCGCGTAATTGCTGAGAAAAAACTTTGCACGGGCTCAAGATTATGCAAAAGTTACCAACACATTCAAGAATTTGACGTGTCTGTATACAACACCATGATAGGCCTCGACGCCCGCCTCAAGACCCATTTTCATCAAAGCCAGTCTCCAGTGACAGCTGCAGAGAGAGAGAGAGAGAGAGAGAGAGAGAGAGAGAGAGAGCAATGACTACTACGTTCACACGGAACACTTATTCCGGATTAATTAATCGGGTTTATTATGCCCAATATATATGTATATACACCCCATTATAACCAAATCGGAATAAGAGTCCCGTG
Organism: Campoplex capitator; assembly: GCA_037576405.1. NCBI lineage: Eukaryota > Metazoa > Arthropoda > Insecta > Hymenoptera > Ichneumonidae > Campoplex > Campoplex capitator. Next base: position 13,593,302 of record JARBWI010000323.1, on the reverse strand, counting down.
TAAGCGTAGTGTATGACGTCTACACAGTGAAACGGTTATTAACGGAGTTTTGACATAATCAAGTGCAGGACGTCCGAAAAATTTCGATTAATGGATTTAATAAAAATATTCAACGGAGATTCTGAGTGAAGTTCTGTACTGATAAAGTGCGAGATTAGCGAGTAAATTGGATAAATTGTGAAAAAAAATGATCTCAGAATACACTTTTGAACAGACTGGTAAGCATTTTTTTCGTGATCCTATGTATTCAAATCTCGCAGTGAACATATTCATCTACAAAATATAAAAATGCAAAATAAAATCAACAGTTATGGGTTATATTCACAAGCTAAAAGTGCGGATTGTAATTATATACAGTCTCCATAGGAGTTTATATGAACCAAAATATTAAAAAATTTTAGAAAAAAGAAGTGATATAATCGCAAAAATCCCCTCACGGGGAAAAAAACGTGGACAAGTACATTGGTGGTCCCTTGTTTCCCTATGATATTAAAAAAAATCCAAAACGCCGCTTAGAAGAATACAAAAAAAGTTACAAAATAAGTTAAGATCTGTTGAAATATACGTGGCCAAATACGGGAAGCTTTACTGCGTTTCAATAAATTTTCAAATACGGTTTGATGTTGATAGAAAAAATAATAAAGTTCGGAAATTCAACTATGTCACCAACCAAATTGCAAACGTAAAAAAATTAGATTGTAAAAAAATTCTGAGGGAAGTACTTGGCGAGTTCGTGATTATGATCTATACACTACGCTAATTTCATGGAAAAATCCTCGCCAAGTACTTCGTTCAGAATTTTTTTACAATCTAATTTTTTTACGTTTGCAATTTGGTTGGTGACATAGTTGAATTTCCGAACTTTATTATTTTTTCTATAAACATCAAACCGTATTTAAAAATTTATTGAAACGCAGTAAAGCTTCCCGTATTTGGCCACGTATATTTCAACAGATCTTAACTTATTTTGTAACTTTTTTTGTATTCTTCTAAGCGGCGTTTTGGATTTTTTTTAAATATCATAGGGAAACAAGGGACCACCAATGTACTTGTCCACGTTTTTTTCCCCGTGAGGGGATTTTTTTTATTTATTTCGAAAAGATTGAAATTGAATGCTTTCTTGATCACAATTTTCTTACTCTAAGGACTCTCGTCGAACGAATAAAAATGAAATTCGAATTCCTCTCGGCAATTCTAAATAACCCAACGAAAAATACGGCAGATTTTACACCGTGAACAAACGTTAAAATAATTAAATAATTCTTGCAAACACGAACGTACCCCGAAACAATATCGCTCTTCAATACGATATTTCGATAATTTTTTAGAGCTCTTTTTTACAATAACAAAACCACAATAAAAACGAAATGAAAAGCGAGACGACGGCTTACCGCTACAGTTTCAGAAGATGGAAATCTGGAAAAAGACCACGGATGATTCCACTCGATAATTCCGGCTACGTCGATTTCTTGTACAGGGTTGGCGACGGCTCGTCAGAAAACGTCAGGTTCCGTTGAGGTTCGATACGAAAAGTTCCCGAACGATTATGGAAACGCGGTTTTATAGAGTTTGGGTCCTAACCCCTCCATCCTTCGCCTACTCGTGGAATCTAGACTTTTCTCGAAAGTTCTCGCAATTCACCCCCATTTTCTCGCAAATTCAAATTTTCAGGGCGTTGGCGACAGTTGATTCGTGCCAACCGAGACTTCCCGAAGATTCCCGATGCTGCTTGACGCACCGCTTGAGATCAGACAGCTCAGGGTGAGGGCTTTGAGCTAACGACCCCTCTCTCTCGATATGATTCTCGCGTTCCATCGATGACAACATCGACTGACCTTGACGACCTATGCCTTCCCTTTCGATGACATGACGAAAATAGCGACGACCAGAATATTCTCGATGTTTGGATTTCTGTCCTTGATAATTTGAAACCGTCGTTCGCTCGTACAAAATAAAATAATAAAAATAAAAAATAAAATTAATACAGGGAAATACGCTCGCTTTTGAATCCTTATACATTTTCTCGAGAGGAATTCGTCGAAACCCGACGTTTTCCTCCGTGCCGTGCCAATCTCTATATTTTTCATGACATGGACGAAATTACCACGTCACAATATATATATCAGGGTGGTCCTTAACAGGGGTATTTTCGAATTTTTTTGCTCCCAAGGGCTCAGATGCATCCAAATAAATAAATAAAAATTCCCTGAAAATTTGAGCCCTTAATATTAACTCCAAGATAGTCCGCATTCCAACCTAAGTTTCTTATGGAAATAACACGAGAAAAATTCCTTTCGTTCTTTACAATTTTATAACTCTGGGACAAATGAATTTAAAATTACAAGTCACTCATGTTTTCATAGAGAATTTGACGCTCTACAAAAAAGATTTCCTATGACTTTTCGCCAAGTCTATTGGTTTAAAAGATATTCGAGCTCAAAGTTTCATTTTTATATCGTTATCAATATTATCAAGTATATTCATTAGGGTGTTTCAAAAATGATTTTTTTTTTCATTTACCGTCCCTCAAAAATTCATATATGGCGGAAGAAAGAACCTCGCCAAAAGAAGGCCCTGTAGCTCAATTTTGAAAGGTTGCGTAAGCCATTTTTGTGTTTTTTTTCTCGCAATTGTATTGTTTTAAATGAAGTCTTCGTCGAAAATGAATAATATGAATAAATTGAAAAAATGTTTTTTTCAATTAGATTTGAAAAACATGTACGCTACCGTCGGAAAGTTTCCGGACAAAAGTCCAAAAAGGTTTCCTTACTCCTTTTCATGCTATTTCGCCGATTCTATAGATGAGTGAGTTTAATAAACGGCATTTTGAAGGGGAGAAATGTCGTATTATTCTGCTTTATTTTGAAAAATGTTTGCGTTTTTTTTTACGATTAGGACATCCTTTTGAAAACGACCGTGTTTCATCATTGTTTCATCCTTTTACCGATGGACCGCGTTTCCAGAAGAAATTTTTATTTTTCGAATCTCTCTGATCAGATCTTTAAAGAGGAGCTTCAATTGGGTTCTTATTTAAAGTTGGTAGGATTTTTTTTTTTCAAAAAGTTATCTTGTTTTTGGAGAAAAAAGACAAAATTTAGAAATTCCTGCGTAACATGAAAACTATCACTTTCAGAAAAAAATCTCAAAGGAATGAAAAGTTGCTTCGGCGATTGTTCTAGTCACTCGATTTCTTTCAGATTTATGTTTTGAAATTTTTTTTTCCGTTGCTTTTAGTCGAACCTCAGGTATATCAATTTCCGTAATTGGAAAACTATGGGTTTCATGACAAAAATGCCAAGTACAAAAAAGTTTTACTTATTCAATTTAGACATTTTGTAATTTTTCCACATTTTTTTTCGAATATTTTTATCCGACGATACTTATTTCGAACTTGGGGGGAACATTTTCTTCGTCTTGAATCGTTGTTTCATAAAAAGAAATCGGAAAAAAAATAAAAACTGATATTCATATGTTTTTTCCACTTTTTATTCAAAAATACATTTGTTTCAAAACTTGGACCCTTTTGATTTTTCTGAAAAAATTCACCGAGTTTCTGAATATATTTTTGCATGTATGAAAAAATCCGTAGCTTGTGATATCCATAATTTCGATTTTTATTATATTTTCTACCACGAATGAGCCAAGGGATCATGTGTTTTTCTAACCCGTTCATGCGCGTATTCTTCTGTGCAACCAGTTAATTCAATAATCCAATATGGTGATTCAAATAGTCAAGGATATCGCGCTAGTTTTCAAATTTTGGATATGAGGGTTTTTGGTGTTGCTTATAATAAATCTGGGCTCACGTTGCCGAAATTCAGGTTAACGAATCTATGGCTGACAATAAAATTTAAAATAACGCTCTAGATTAGGAACCTTGTATATGGGGATTTCGGGTATCACTGATAACGAGTCCGATATTTATTTTTCATGATTTGTAATAGCGGTGCCAACATGACAGACTTAAAAGCCAAAAAACTACTTTGCCGTCATCGGACGCGCAACATATCCTTTATACTGCTCTCATTATTATCATATTATTATTATCTATTAGTAGTTTTTACATCATAATAAAGAATGAACTTTCATCATTTTGATCTCTTTGGATAGTAAGAATTGATATTCTGACGTGCGATCAGTGATAATCCAAAAATCGCAATCAATTAACACGAATTTTTTAAGCCCGTAAATTGCTATGTCGCGTAGGGTGGTCCTTAAAAAGGTCATATTTTTTTTACTCTCCCAGAAGCTCAAACGCTTTCTTAGCATTGAAAAAGAATACTCACCAAATTTCGGCTCTTGTCTCAATTCTAACAAGGAAAGTCTTTCCGCTGACGCCTTTCGATTTCGATGAAATTTAAATATGTTATTCTACATCAAAATCTAAGAGACACGTATTTTTTTTTATCGGCGGAAAAACGTTTCTAGGGGGTGAAATCATCCCTTAAAGTTGAAACCTCCGAGGGGTAGTTTTCAGGTTTCACCTATTTTCACTCGAGATAATCGAATGCACCCAAATGGATAATTTACTTAATGATAAACGATGAAAAATGCAACTGGTTTCATATCGGGGGGTTGCATAGAAAAAAAGTTATAGGGGTTGAAATTCACAAAATCGTTGTAACAAAAAAACTATTGCACCTATCTCGATGGATTCAATTGCACTTCGAAGAGAGCTAAAAAATAGTAGATACGGATTTTTTCGTTTTTCTTGCAAATCAAGTTAAGGGGGTGAACTACCCCTATATATGTCTACATTAAATCTCAATAAAACGGAAGTATTTCTTTTTTTTTCTTATTTCCTCTCCTCGTGATACGTGTTTTCTTCAAATTTACAACAACCGTACCATGTATATATCATTTAATGAACGGTTTTATCCAGAAGCCAACTTATGTATAGATCGATCTTTCTATGCAAAAGTATTCATATCTGACTTATCGATAATTCTGATTGATTTATATTTGGCAATGAGATAATATAGGCATACGATAAGCGCTTAAACATATTCGTTTCGGGAGATAAGACCAAGTTTCTGGATGTCGCATAGAAAAACTGTGTAGTCAACTAAAAAAAAACAAAAACGTGTAATATGCTTTTATCTTTTATTGGTGATAGGTAAACAGTCTAACAAAATAATCACTATAGCAATAAATAGAAGCGAATATATAATCGCAGGCTCTACTAGCCGTTGTAAGTACTGCAGTAATGATAGTCATCGAAAAAATGTTTAAAACATAGCGACTTTTTACACCAGGAGCAGCGAACAATAGCAATATTTTCACATCCTGGAACTTCACAATGTGAGTTGCAGGAATCTCCAAATGCAAAATGTACAGGATTTTCAAAATTCGCTGGTTTTTCTTCTATGTAACCACTTTTGTACCAAGAATATTTGAAAAGATCGATATAACGCGGTGACGACAGTTGGTTATGAACGAGTGACTGCAGCTTTATGACATTGTTTCTCAAATGCAAATCAATATCATAATTCATTAAAAGACAATGATCAGAAAAATGTCTAACAAAATTTTTCCATACTCGGAATCCAAAAACATCGAGGAGTTGAATTTTTCCGGTAGTTCCTTTAGGTATAATCATTACTTTGACATCTCTATCTGAAGGTTTCACATCAAGTACAGCTTGGGGACAGTGTCCAGTCCAAGAATCAATCAGTAATAAAGATTTTGGACCAATGTTCGGGAAAAATACATGCTGCAACCAAATTTTAAAATGATCTGAAAATAGAAAAACGTTTTTTTATCATTCGAAAAACTGTCCATACAAAAACAGTGGGTGTAATTTATACCTGAAGTAAGCTTCCCAGACTTGGATACTTCAATGTACACATTATCCGGTCTGAAAAGCGTCTTTTCCACTATTGGACCAATCTTGCCAGTTGGTTCTTTTAAAACCAAAAATAGAGGAGATAGCAGCTTACCATCAGCTGATATAGTCGGCTGAATAGTGTAACTGTGGGTCGTAGAAGAGACAGATTGTACAAGACATTGTACTTGCTTTTCTCCTTCGACTGCTAAAGTTCTTCCGGAATGCATTTCAAGTTGGAAGCCACTCTGATCTGCGTTAAATATATTTGACAATCCGTACGTTCTAATATTTTGCTTTACGTCATAGACAAATTTTTGAATTTGTTGTTCCAAGACTTTTCCATCTTCAATTGTTTTGGATGTAATGAATTTATTAATTTTTCTCGATACGATACGATGAGCTGCTTTGAATGAGTTTATCCACGTACGAGATGCTTTGAAACGAAAATCAGTATGCCCTATTTCTTTTTGAGCATGTAAGGCCCATTTTTTTAAATCGGCATCGTGCACTATTAAACCAGCATCCACAGCAGCTTTGAAATTTTCCAAAGTGTAACCACAAATTTGTGCTAATTTTTCTTTGTATGTCCCCCCCTTGTTCAAATTGTGGGCCCACCGCTGCAACTGTCGTATAGATTGCACTCTTTTGAACTTTTGTTTAACACTGCTCAAACCTAAATTTCCTTTCTTCCCGCTGCGCCAATACTCAACGGCCCTTAATTTGTACTCGTAAGATAAGTCTTCGTTATCACGAGTGCATGTATCAGGCAGAAGTTCTGGTTCATGCTGGCTGTCTGCCCATTCTTTATCTTCCACAACCTCCATTTCCCAATCCTTAAACGGTTCTTCAAAATGCAAAGAATTTTCTTCCACAATTTCGAAACCACTGTATTCGTTCATTGCAGTCGACAAAATATTTTCAAAGTTTTCTTTCAACTGTATCTCATCGTTATTTACTGGTGACTCCGGCAAACGCATAACTTCGAAAGTTGCAAGAAGCATTCTAATAACGTTCAAAGGATTTATCTTCATTTTGATTAATATTTGCAATTCCGTTTTAAATAGTCTCGAATCGTAAGTGACTTCTTCCGTGTAAAAGAAAAATAGCCGACTGTGGTAAATATATTCCGCGATCGCAGTTTTATCATTGCTTCTGCGTCGTATTTCAAATCTCATTTTGGAAGCGAGTCACAGACTGAACAGAGGTGACTCCCAGATAACACCGTAAAGTAAAGAGAGAGATATGATAACTATGAAAATATGTTAGTATATACGAAATTTTTGTGAAAAATATGAGAAATGCATATTTTTTAAATTCATTTTGTGGTTTATTCATTATTAACTAATAAAAACAATTGTTATTTGTAAAAGTTATGCAATCTGTAATTTTTGCGGAAAAAAATAAATGAGGGAATTCTTTCAAACTATGAGTGTGATGCGTATGAATACCGTAAAAGGTTACAAAAAATAAAAAATTGATGGAGTGGTAGAGATTTCAACGAAAAAATTGGATTTTTTCCAATTTTCCTTGCTCAATTAGGTCAAATCCATTGTTTAAATAAATTTCAAATGGAATCTTCAAAGTATAACTAGGAGAGTCTCAAAATGCCTTCAAATAAAAAATAAACCATTAAGATTGGACGCATACTTTCGGATCTATCACTTTCACCAGTTATGAAATTGTAATTTCGAGAAAAATCTATCCATCGGTTGATATGTAGATGTTGAGAATTTTAAGAAAACACGTATCACGAGGAGAGGAAATAAGAAAAAAAAAGAAATACTTCCGTTTTATTGAGATTTAATGTAGACATATATAGGGGTAGTTCACCCCCTTAACTTGATTTGCAATAAAAACGAAAAAATCCGTATCTACTATTTTTTAGCTCTCTTCAAAGTGCAATTGAATCCATCGAGATAGGTGCAATAGTTTTTTTGTTACAACGATTTTGTGAATTTCAACCCCTATAACTTTTTTTCTATGCAACCCCCCGATATGAAACCAGTTGCATTTTTCATCGTTTATCATTAAGTAAATTATCCATTTGGGTGCATTCGATTATCTCGAGTGAAAATAGGTGAAACCTGAAAACTACCCCTCGGAGGTCTCAACTTTAAGGGATGATTTCACCCCCTAGAAACGTTTTTCCGCCGATAAAAAAAAAATACGTGTCTCTTAGATTTTGATGTAGAATAACATATTTAAATTTCATCGAAATCGAAGGGCGTCAGCGGAAAGACTTTCCTTGTTAGATCCGGCCTAGTGTCGAATTCTTTTTGCACAAGTTTAAATATTTTACATCGATCTTATAAATTTTTTTTTTACATATACACTTTTTACAATGAATATAAAATTATGCGGTGGCGATAAAAGTATAATTTTTTTTTAATGCTTGGAGTGGCTTTGAATCTTTGTATGAAGACGTTGCGTCAGTCTAATGCGCATCTTCCGATAAAATACCGGTACTTTTTTGTTACAACGAAATTATTTAAAATTTATGTTATTTTAAAAAATCTTTGTATAAAGACGTTATTTAAATCTTTGTATGAAGACGTTACGTCAGTCTAATGCGCATCTTCCGATAAAATACCGGTACTTTTTTGTTACAACGAAATTATTTAAAATTTATGTTATTTTAAAAAATCTTTGTATAAAGACGTTACGGCAATCCAATGCGCATCTTTCGATTAAATACCGGTACTTTTTTTGTTCAAACGACATATTTTCATAGTAATGTTTTTTTTAGAAATGTTGAAATCAATTTTTTTCGAATTTCGTCAACAATAAAAGAAACGATAGAAAATGTTTTCAATGATTATCCCGTTTTTGGTACGAAATTTGGTATTCCCGTTTAAAATTATATCGTCGTTCCTGGCATCATTTTGTTCATTGCGCTTCGTTTCCCGAGTCCTCGCCGCCGCCGCCGCCGCCGCCGCCGCCGCCGTCGTCGTCGTCGTCTTCATCGTCGTCGTAATTGTTAGCCAAGTTTTCGTTGATGTGTTGCCTGCGTTCTTTGTCTGGTCCTTTCTGTGCTTTCTTTAGACGATTGCGCAAACATTTTATTGAATTTGATATAACCGCTTTGTAGTAGTTCAAGTCATATTTTTTTTTCATATCGAAACACCTGATGCCATCCAGCGCCTCGGCCATGTCTGCAAATGAAATTTTTTACCGGTTAATCACACAATAATTGCACTGATTTACGTATTTTTATAAAACAAGCAATTATTTATGGTACCGGACACCACTTACTTTTAATCGATGTTAATTCTTCTGTAGTTATTATCACTGCGCCTCCATCGGTATTTCTTCGTTTTTTTAAAACCAACTTGGCCCGCATTTCATCGTTTGGCCACAACGCCTTTGCAAGAGCTATGACTCTTCTGTTGGCCGTGCTCACTACGGTCGCATCAGTTGCATACCGGTAATCCCATGTAACATTGGCCACTACTATGGTTTTGTCGTTCGTTTCTTGTGGCAATTCCGATGTTCTACCGGTATCTGCATCATCATCCGGTACATCTTCCCAAATGTTATTCTTCTTTTCATTTATTTTTTTCCAATTTGGACCGCTTTTTTCTATGTCATTCATCTGAAAAAATAACCCACAATCGTCATTACATTAAGCGAGAAACATTTGACAGACAAATAAATAACTTACTAGTTCGTCAAATTTCTCGCAACGTTTTGCGTATCGTTGTAGCATTGCCCTGTATCCGTCAGTTACATGGAGTATTTGTTCTTTGCTATACGATGCCGTATCGCTCGTCATCTTCGCATATTCGATCTCCAATTTTTCCTGTGAATATTTATTCGTTAAAAACTCTTGTTCGTTTAAAAACAATTACATGTCCATATTCGCGCGCGATCGTCATTTAAAATTATAAAAATTCACAACTATCACTTGCAGTAGTATTACTTACGAACGGTATTTGCTCTTTACTCGGCTTAAGAAGAGCACTCGATTTTCGTGGTATGTTCGAAGAACCCGATGGTTCCGATATTTCATCAACTTCGGTATTATTATTTTGTACGGTATTCTTCGTAAACGGTTGTTCCATCCTTTTTGTCGTCGGTTGAGGGGGTTGCTGCTGTATCAGAAAATACCAATTGTTATTCATTTATTCGTGTTGAGAGAATAGTTCTTGCGCGTCGAGCGGCGCATGCGCGGGCCTAGTATTAGGGCGCCGTAGGCGCACTGTTTTCAACACCGGCACAGACCGGTAGTTGCTTGTGATACTTCTTACAATAAACACGTACATTTTGTTAGTCCGTATTACGGAGTCATTTTTATTACTTTCTATTCTACCACACCGTTCCTATCTCCTTAACCAAGATTATCTTAACAGGTTATGGGCCCAGGCAAGCAGCCGGCGGAAAACAGAGTTTGGTAAAGCGAAAGAACGGTGAGAAGATAGTGCGTATCTCGAATAGTCTTTTTCTTTCTGAAGACAACCAGCCCGATCAGCCTAGACAGTTGCGGGACCGACGAAATATCCGCAAGCCAGCATGGTATGAGGTTGATTTCGCCGAATACAATACTCCCAACTCGTTCCAGGAGCCGATGAACAGTCCTGAGGCAGAAAAATGGGCTGAAGTTATAAAAGAAGAGTTCGATCCACACGAAAAGAACGGGACATGGACGATTGTACCGAGAGAAAAAGAACAGAAACCCATAGATTCGAAGTGGGTATTCAAGTCGATACGAGACACGTCAGGAGACGTGTACCGGTACAAAGCGCGACTTTGCGCTCGAGAATTCAAACAGAAGGAAGGACTCGACTATACGGAGACGTTTTCGCCAGTCGTGATATACGACTCGTTAAGGGTTCTATTGGCCCTAGTGGCTGAACAGGATCTGGAGCTCGCACAATTTGATGTGAGAACGGCCTTTCTTCATGGCGAACTGAAGGAAGAAATCCATATGGACATACCGGAGGGGCTCAAAGTGAAGAAAGAAGAAACTCGGAGCTACGTATGCAAACTCAACAAGTCATTGTACGGCTTGAAACAGGCACCCAGGTGCTGGAACGAGAAGTTTCGAAAGTTCTTGGAAAAATATAGTTTTCGCGAATCGGAAGCCGACAAATGTATCTTTCGCGGTTGTGTTACCGGTATAGATGTATTTTTAGCTCTCTTTGTAGATGACGGGCTCATCGCAGCCAAAACAAGTCAAGCTCTCCAGTCGGTATTAAAATCGTTGAAAAAGGCGTTTGATATTAACACTTGGGGATGGAAAAATATTTGTGGGGGTACAAATTGAAAGAAATCGCAAAGAGACAACGGTTTTCTTGCACCAAGAAGCATACGTAAAGAAAATTCTTGATAAATTTAAGATGACCGAGGCAAAAGTGGCAAGTATTCCTGCCGACCCGCACACGAAGTTAATTCCAAATGATCAGAAAGAGTCAAGAAGAGTACCGTTTCGGGAAGCGGTAGGATCATTGATGTTCCTTGCGTTTGTGTCAATACCAGACATCGCATATTCAGTAAATTCCGTCAGTAAATTCTTAAGCGATCACAACGAGAGCCATTGGCAAGCGGTGAAAAGAATTTTTCGGTATTTAATCGGTACAATGAATACCGGTATCATGTACAAAAGCGGCGGGAGTAACTCGGAGTTACAGGGTTTTTCAGACTCGGATTTCGCGGGGGACGTGGAGACGCGAAGATCTACCACAGGGTACGCCTTCTGCCTATCGAACGGGATTGTGACGTGGTCGTCACAAAGACAAAAGGGAGTCACACCCAGCACAACAGAGGCAGAGTATGTTGCGGCAGCAGCGGCTGCAAAAGAAGCCGTATGGCTGAGAAAATTGTTGAACGATCTCGGGTGTCTACCAGATACTGCAACAGTACCGCATGTAGATAATCAAAGTGCAATTCGTTTAGTCAAAAACCCGGAATTTCACAAACGAACGAAACATATTGATGTCCAACATCACTACGTTCGGGAAATTGTAGAGAGAGGCGAAATTTCGGTACAACATATTCCTACGGATCAGCAGTTGGCTGATATATTCACCAAAGCACTGGCCAAAGATCAGTTTCAGTTTCTATGTACCGGTTTAGGCATAGGATTATCGACGCACTCTAACGGCGGGAGTGTTGAGAAAATAGTTCTCGCACGTCGAGCGGCGCATGCGCGGGAGTAGTGTTAAGGCCCCATAAGCGCACTGTTTTTCACACCGGCACAGACCGGTAGTTGCTTGCGATACTTCTTACAATAAACACGTACATTTTGTTAGTCTGCATTACGGAGTCATTTTTATTACTTTTTATTCTATCACACCGTTCCTATCTTCTTAACCAATAATCTTAACAATTCGCAATAAATTTGAATTTATTGTTAAAATCATATTCGTCCCTCGAGTTTGAGTTTGGGAGTTCGATCACAGTCATCAGACTTTACCGGTAATAAAAGCGTTACATAGCTAGAGCTACCACCGGTAGTCTATGCGCGAGAGGCGTTGTACAGAGAGAACAAGGGGAAATTCCAATAACAACTTACGTGCGATATTTGTCCACTTCTCTTAGGATGAGGAGCAGCCAATTTTCCCTGCATCTTCCCAGAATACGATGGTTTGGATATATCACTACTACCGGTATTATTATTCGTTACAGCATTCTTCGTAAATGTTGCTCGATTCAGTTTTGCCGTCGGTTCAGATTGTCGCTGCCTCTATAAATATACCAATTTCACGTTATTTTTCGTAATAAATTTTATCACAGGACAGTTCCGCGCCGCTGTTACAGACGAGCCGTTTGCGGATAATTTATTTATGTTGGGTGCAAAAAACGTTTACCTTGCTGACGTAGCCGAAAGTGGGCCCGAGGTGATCATTCGAGCAGCCCTCCTCCTCCTCCTCCTCCTCCTCAAAATCGTATATTTACCTCTTGGTCCCTTTCCTTCCCTCCGTTGGTGCGTCCTTGACCATTTCCTATGATGTTTTATCACACCACCCGTGGTACAAAATTACGATTATTGTACAAGTTTATGATGATGATGATACATGTTCCAATAGAATAGAACCGTTTGGGTTTGGGGGTTCGAGCAGAGTCAGACGTTTACGGTAATAAAAGCGTTACAGCTAGAGCTACCACTTGTGGACAATGCGCGAGAGGCATTGTACAGACAGAACAAGGGGAAATATTACTCCGCTGCTGCTGCTGTTGCTGCGGCGGCGGAGGCAGTTGCGCCCCGCGTTATTTCTTTTTCAACGCTCCGCTAAGGAGCATGTACGTTCATTTTAATATAGAGATATCTACTTGACATTTTCTATCCGCTTATACAATCCCAACGCAATAACAACTTACGCCCAATGTTTCTTCGTTCCTCTTAGGATGAGGAGCAGACAATTTTCCCAGCATCTTCTTAGTATACGGTGGTTCCGTTATTTTACTAATACCGGTACTATTATTATGTGCTACAGCATTTTTTGTAACCGGTAGTTGATTCGATTTTCCCGTCGGTTGGGATTGTCTCTGATGACCGGCGGAGTTGTTATGAATGAAGGCGCGTGTTATAATCTTCGATTTATCATTCAGAACTTGCGTCGTCACAACTTTAGGACCATCATTGCCTTTTCCAGCCGCCTTCTTCACTTGGTCCGTTTGTTGTTGGTGTTTTTGTTGTTCTTGTTGTTGTACCTGTTTCATTAAAGGGACAATTTGTTATACATCATACTCATTACAAGTATTATTTCAGAGCCAATACGAATATGAAGAAGCATTTGATAATGATGTTGGTTTCGACTAATCATCACGTTACCTCTTTCGTGGTTTCCTTCAATTCATCTATGCGTCCAAGAGGCGCACAGTTCGTCGACAACACGTCCATCTCGCTTTCTTCGCTCTGCTTTTTTTCCCTTCGTTTCGGCAGTGCATCTTGTTGGTTTTTTCTTCGGATCTCAAGATCCGTGCACAATTCATTCATCTTCGATTCGCCGTCGTCGTCGCCGTCGTTGTTGTCGTTGTTGTTGTTGCTGTTCTCGTAGTTATTGTCGTCGTCGTCGTCGTTGCTGTTGTTGTCGATGTCTTCGTCGTCGTCGTCGTCGTCGTGGTCGTCGTTGCCGACAATACTTGTCACCGGTAGAAATACATTTATTCCTTCTCTATCCACTTTATTTTTGGGACAGATCTTCATTTCATCATACGTAGCATTCGCGTCCAAGTTTATCAAATTCCCAGCGAGATTCGATGAAGTTTCTTCAGTTTCCGGCTTCGCCGATGACGACCGTGATGGTTTCGGCGTCGACGTCCAACATGACTGCGGTGCATTATTACAAATATTTATCATTATCATTATCACTATTGTTGTTTTTATTTTATTGTTGCCGTTGTTATTATTATTATTGTTCCAATGATAACGTGCGCGATCATTTTCGAGCAGTTGCTCACCGCGAAGTTGTTACCTTTTTTGTTGTACCATTGTTTCTGCACGGGCTCGAAAGGATCTCGACGATGGCGGCCCTGGGGTCGGCGGCGGCGTCGTCGTGCACGCTACTCTCCTCGCTCGTTATTTCTTGACTATTTTCATAATTGTCGGTCGCAGTCGTACCGACTACGTCGTGGGAACTCGTGTTATTACCGGTATTACTCGTCGCTGTCATAAATTCCTGTGTGTTAAACACCAAAGAATATTATTAATATTTTTCTTTTCATTTTTCATTACTTTTTTTCGATCACAGTCCTGCAACAACACTGCAATACAAACAATTATCGATTCTATTATGTTACTCACCATCACACTTTTCAATTCGTCAATTGTTTCTGTTTCTCGGGAGCGCGGTTCCTCGTCAACTTTTACGTCTTGTTTCGAATCATTTCCGCAATGTTGATCCTCATTGGATGATTCAGGCTTTCCAAATAAATTTTTGCTACGTTTTGGCAGCGGCAACACCGATACAGGCGTATCTAATGCATCACGATGTATTTTTCTCTGTAAATTAAACGCTATTTTTGTATAAAATTTTCATCGTCACATTCGTATACTTGACGCTACTTTACTATTTGTTTTTATTACAAAAGTAATCATTTTTTTAAATTTATACTCACCGTCCCACAATCGGTGCCCTCAATACTTATTTCCGGAGTGCTCTCCGGTCCAAAAGCCGGTTCGTCGCGCCATTTCTCCTTCGCGCTCATTTCCATAATACCACGAGCATCATCATTTTTTTCCTGCCTTACTACCGCTTTCGTCGTCGAAGCGCTTCTTATTTGCTGCGCGTATATTTGGAAGAAAAAAATTTTATTAACCATACGGCCATGTATCCGTCATTCACACACTATTATTGCCCTCTTTTTTTTATGTTTATATATTTACCGGTGGGAACATCTTCAAGTCGTCAATTTTCAGCAATTTTTCTTGTTGCGATTCCTTAATTTGTTTTTTCAAACTTTTCTGTAATAATAGACGGAACAACAACGTCAATTATTTCGAAATACGTTACAGCGTTAACTCAAGTCGATTTTGACCTGTGTATATGCGCACCCTTCGGTTATCCATCGTTTATATATTTTGCTTTCATGTATTTTCAATACATTTTTCATCGTAGAATAATTCTTATAATTATTTTATACTCAAGCCGTGTCAATTTCTTTTTTTATATCCTTTATCGCGCCGATAATATGCAATACCGGTAAAATACAGGTGAAACAGTATACTTTCATGGGATATATTCAACCCAGAAATTATCATCATTTCTCCGCCTGTTTCAATATTTCTTTTGCAACATTTTCCCTCGCGCAGTTGCAATGATTGTTGGCATTATGAACCATGAACTTGTTATTTATACATTTAAATGTATTATTCTCCCCGTTCACGTATTTCATTCAATTGTTGTTTTTCCATGCACATATATAACATTTCTTATTACCATGTCTTTAATTTGCTGCTGCTCCTCGTCCTTCGCTTCTGTCGCTCTAGGTCTCTTTACCGGTATTGCTGCCTTCTTTCCTTGACCCGGTGTATACTGTAACGGGACAGCCTTATCCCCTGTCACGATTTCTGGTTTCACAGAAATCCTGACAGAGGGCGACGGACTGAGCGCTCTCGCGTCAGCGGAGCATCACCCGGACGCCGATAAGGCTCCCTCACCTTTCCATTCTCCTTCTCCTTATTCCTACCCACAAAAATTCATAATCACAAATAATGGAGCACTGATAATCTCTATTGAGAAATAAAGCTTCTCGTACAAATTAAAGTACGTGACGTAATAGCGAGGCCTAGCCCGATTGCGTCACGAGAAGCTCGCTGTCCTTAGAGACGCCGTAGTGAGGCTCAGCCCTATGGCGTATAGAAGGAGGCGCTAACAGTGGACCACTAGTTGCTCATGATCCGGACGAAAGTAGTCGTTCTTGCTTTCCGAGTTCGAGTTATCTCCTCGATGGGCAAGACGGGGAAATCGGAAGGTGACTCCTACTCCCAGCAAAGACCTCGCCGGTCAATGCACGAACCTGCACACCTCTCCACGAGAGAGAAGAGGATCTCAAAAATCCTAAGTTTCGATTTTTGAACAACTAACCAAGGTTCAAAAATCATGAAACGTTTCAATACATTAAATTCGGCGAATCGTCATAATTGATCTTCCTCATTATGCGATGGCCACGTCCCATCGTTGCTGCACTTCTTTCTTCGCTACAGTCATCCTCCGTTTCTTCATTCACAAAACAATGACACAAGCACAAATTAAAACTACATTTTTACCATGTGCATGTGTGTGTGCGTGCGCGCACATGTGTGTGACATTTTTGTGTCACTTTTTTACACTTACCACCGTAGGCAACGATATTTATTTTTTCATAGCAGTTTTCTCCACGAGCGTTCTGCTGGTCAGTCTTCACACGCAGCGATTCGACAGCCGTTGGATTTTTTACGAATATCTTCAAGTATTCTTGCGTGCATTTCATCCATTTCCTTCTTTTTTTTCTCAATATATCGGACACCGGTACAATTTGTTCCGGTTTTGCACCGGATAAATATTTTATCCGGCAATACCGTATAACGGGCAAGTCATCACCCTCATTTTTTGCATCATTATCGGGTGAAACGTTTTCCTTGCAATTGTCCGTATTATCAGACATTCTTAATTATATACTTTTTCGTAAATATTGTAAATAATTACTATCGCTCGTGTGCGTATGTATTATTCGTCGTTGCCTCGTCGCGTCGTCGTCACTATTTTTCATGCAGCTATGTCGTTCGAGCAGCGATCGCACCTATTAATTGTACACCGCCATATTGCTTCTTTTCTTTTATATGTTACAGTCTATATAGAGCCCGCGTGCTTTTTTCACACGAACATAACCGCCACGAGGAACCACACCATGCAATGTTATAGCACTCTCTCGCGCGTGTTTAATATCGTTTAATTTACCCGTAAATACGCCGTTGAACCCGTTCATATATGCGCTCGCACAGTTTTTTCACACTTTCCTCTATCTCCTATGCTTGATCGTCGCAATATATTTTTAATAATTTCGATCGCTCGTGTGCGCCGTGTTAACCGTCGTTGCGTCGTCGTCGTCACTATTTTATATTCTTCTTCTTCCTATTTGGCTACACTCACTTCTGCAACGTCCGTGGGGCTAGTCTGACCACTGGTGATAAACCGCTTCGACCAAGCATTATTAGCGCGTAATTTTGAATTTCCGATCGCGCGCTTTTCAAATAATTTGCACAATTATTATATTGATAAATCCTTCATTATATATGGACAAGTGCAGCGCGCGAGGATTGTGTACAGGCGGCGGTATATACAGGATCCATATATGCGTTGCGATATGTAAAATAAGCACCATTATTTCGTCCAGCACTCTCTCGATATTTATTTATATACCGGTACCG
Organism: Campoplex capitator; assembly: GCA_037576405.1. Taxonomy (NCBI): domain Eukaryota; kingdom Metazoa; phylum Arthropoda; class Insecta; order Hymenoptera; family Ichneumonidae; genus Campoplex; species Campoplex capitator. Next base: position 13,575,627 of record JARBWI010000323.1, on the reverse strand, counting down.
CTCGAGCTGACGTCAATAATTTTACGACGAAATGTTCTTTTTTTATTACGTTATATCTGCATCGCTTTTTTACACTTTTACCACCGTAATAAGCAACGAAATTTATTTTTTCACAGCACTCTTCTCCTTGGAACGTTTTGCTGGTTACTCTTCAAACGCAGCGATTCCACAGCGTTCCGGTATTTCATGAATGCCATCAAGCTTACATTCGTGCATTTTATCAATTTTTTTTCCTCTGTCCTCGAGATTTCCAGTTCGAAATGTTCCTTTTTTAATAGGTCATCTGCTCCCATCTATACATATATAAAAAACAAGTTGAGAAAAAAATTGTCATAATAATTTACATTACGCAGGGTGTTATACGCGTGTATATTCATTCATTTCTTCAATATAATAAAATAAACACCGATTATTTGAGCACGAAAGACTTTTTTTTATTTTTACCGCCACCTTATTTTTTACAATACCGATGTGCGCGGCAGCTATATAAGTTTAATAGTTTCTTTTTCATACCGACTCTTTGCCGTACAGTACAGAATACATTGCAAAATAACAAAATTGACATGACATTGAAACATTGCAATGTTAACAAGTCATCGATGCGATAATTTTCAAGTACATTTTTCGGTTTTTTTTTCCTATTACCGGTACATTATCACGTTTCTTTTTCGACTTGAAGAAGAATGATGAAGAAAATGATAATAAATTCATAAAATGAAAAGACAAATGTGAAATTTAAATAATGAAAAAAAATTTTTTTTATGCGATTCGTTCTCGCTTCGTCCACGTTACTTGCAATTCATAAATTGAATCATTTCGCCGGTTTTCCGTCGCGGAAAATTAACATGAAATTCTAATATTACAATGTTAACCAGTCGATGCGATTTTTTTTAAGTACATTTTTCGGTTCTTTTTTTTTTTACCCGTACATTATCGCGATATTTTTTCGACTTGAAGAAAAATGATAAAAAAAATGATAATAAATTCATAAAATAAAGTCAAATGTGTCATTTAAATAATAAAAGAAAAAAAATTTTATGCGATTCGTTCTCGCTTCGTCCACGTTACTTGTGATTCATTATAAATTCAATAATTTTGCCGGTCTTCTGTCGCGGAAGATTAACATGAAATTCAAATATTACAATGTTGACCAGTCGATGCGATTTTTTTTAAGTACATTTTTCGGTTCTTTTCTTTTTTACCGGTACATTATCGCGATATTTTTTCGACTCGAAGAAAAACGAACAACAAAATGATAATGAATGAATAAAATCAAAAGATAAATATTATATATAAATATCGTAGAAAGTAAATTTTTCATTGCGATTCGTTATCGCTTCGTCCCGATTATTTTCAATTAATAAATTGAAATATTACGAGGAACAAAAAAAGACCATCATTGCTTTGGTTGTCGGTCGCGAAAGAACTGTACTACTTTCTTCAAACAATATTTCGGGTCGCGAGTAATCGCATTAGTACCCGCACCTGCTGCTATGTACCACATGGAGCATCTCGGACACGTTCGCAGAGTAACGTCCAATTCACCGCAGTTGTAGCACAGGCGGTACCGAGGTCGCGGACTATTGCAATCTCCACTCGTGTGACCGTGTTGGTTGCATTTGAAACATACGTTTCTCCTTTCCCGCGGCGGGAATGGTCTCTCGAAGAAACGATCCAACAAATTTAACAATACCGGGTCATCGATATTATCGATCGTTTCCTACGAAAAATATATATTTCATCGTTACATCAGTCGCATTATAAATTTTTTGCCATTTCATTTTCATTCGAAATTTATTACTTACAATCATTTTTTCCGCCTCGTTCCTCGTCAACGCGACTGCAGTCCTGCCTTCCATATCCGAGGGCACGCCATCATGCACGTTTCTCAGAGTACCGTCGGGTTTCACGTACCGGTAGCACTGAAAAAAGAATCGTTCGTTTACGAAATATCTTGCTTCATTATTACATTACAATTGAAGCCAAATCGTACGTTTTGGCCAAGCAGGCGATGTGCGCAAATATTTTAAAATTCTTGATTAATAAAAACAATTTCATTTAACTTACGCGTCTTTCTTGTTCTTCTTGTTGTTTACGTAGTTGCTCCTGTTTTCGTTGTTCCTGCTCTTGCTGGAGTTGTTGCTGTCGTTGTCGTAGTTGTTCCTGTCGTCGTTCTTCTTCTCGCTGTTCTTCTTGTTCTACTCTTTGTTTTTCCAATTCGATAATTTTTTCATACTTTTTTCCTATAAATGTTATTTGATTTTGTTTCGTTTCTTCTTGGATTTCGTTGAGTCGTTGTATTCGTTTTTGCAGTACTCGTCGTTCCTGTTCCCGGTTTTCTTCCACTTGCTGCAATCGTCCTTGTTCATATTGCTGTAGTTCTACTTTTATAAGTTGTTCATACTGATTTCGTATATGTTCTTTTTGCTTTTCTTCGGTTTCTCGTTGCAATTCCTTTATTTTTTCTATACGTCGCTCCAGTTTGCGTCGGTTCTCTTGTCGTTTTAGTTCCGCTTGTTCATCTTCGTTTTCCCACCGCTGCTCCCTGCTTCGTTCCTCGTTGCTTATCATCGTCGACTTCAAGAACGTGACGAGTTGTCCATAAGCGTCATTCTGCAGGATACGAAACACGAATGTTTTACATTACTATATTTCACGTTCGATTCAATTTTCATTATTTACCGGTGTAGAAAATCTTTCCATTTCCATACGATGTACAATTTTTTTTTTTTTTTTTTTTAACCTGCGTTCAAAAAAAATGAATATACGGCGGCTACATTACTCACCGTATCTTTCCAATCACCAGACGCCGGTTTATCGCTCGTGGAGGGTTCAATTCTTTTCTTTGCCGTTGCAAGCTCCTTGCATTGATCACGCCTGTCGCCCGTGACTTTTTGTTCCGGGACGAATTGTTCTTTATTCAATTTGGCCACGGCCCAGTCGCGCTGCAAAAATATTACGAATTACAATTACATTATTGCAAAATATACCGGTTACAAATTATTTATCGTTTCTTTCTTGGTTACAAATAATTTAACAAATCATCGTTAAAACATATTGTTATTCGCTTTGTATGATTTCATATTCATTTCAATCAGTTGAACAAATAACGTTTTCCCGATGCAAATACTTCATTATAATTACCTTATCGGTACTACCGACGGGACGGACTTGTTTTTTTTTTTTCATCGACGTTCACTACTTCATCTTGTACTTCTTCTATTCGTACTGTGGATTTCGAGCGATATTGCATTGCGTTTGTCTTCGTTGCAGTGGTTCTTACGTTCGCCGCTTTTCCGTGCGTACGTACTTGTTCCTCCCTCCGTTGGTCCTTTTCGTTGAACATTTCCATTTTTCTTGAGTATTCCTCCTTCACGAAAATAATACATTATTTTTTTATACACGTATAAAATGGAACAATTTACGAAAAGTATAACATTTTCCTCATCATGCCACAACTTTCATGGAGAGTAAAAGCGCATGCAAATACATTTGAGACTTTTCGAACCAAGTTTTTATCCATCCTTTTTTAAACAATCAGCTACAACGTTAACAAAAAAATTTTTATTTTTGCTTACCGGATTGTGTACTGGGCACATGTAACTGTCGTCGGGCCGTTTCGTACGCACGTCATGTACCATTCCTTCAGGTCCATAGCAGAGGCAACGTTTTGCTACTTCCTTTATTTTTTTTCTTCATCCCTTTCTTTTTTCGCCGCCACCGTCGCCGCCGCCGCCGCCGCCGCTGTCGCACTCACTCTTCCTTTCTCATCCTTTTCGACCGAATATTGTCGGTCGCAAGAACAATATTTTTTTTATTTGTACTAAATGACATTTAATTGAAAAAAATTAAATGAAAAAAAAGGACCCAAATTCTGTTCGTACAATCCGCCAGAGAATACATGTTTTCAATGATTCTTTCATATCCACAGCAAATCGCCGATATAGCCAAAAAACCGACAGTACCGTAATTCCAATGGAATGGTATGGAAGGGATGTAGTCGCTGAAGCAATAAGTGAAGAACCCGATCAACGTTGGTTGCTCGACAATACTCCAGTCCTCGGACAACAACGGGAGGAGGAGGAGGAGCAGCAGCAGCAGCAGCAGCAGCAGCAGCAGCAGCAGCAGCAGCAGCTGCAGCAGCAGCTGCAGCAACAGCAGCAACAGCACCGAGGGCCTCATGGGAACAAGTACGAGGCCGAGGCCGAGCACAATCGGCGGAGTTAGCGGCAATGTATTGGGATCGTCCAGTAAATAAAATACGAATATATATAAAACAATAATTGTAGAGCCGCTATATAAATAAATAAAATAAAAATTAAATATGAAACAAAGACGCCGCGCGGGGGCGTGATATTTTTGTTTTTCGATATATATATTCGCTGCATGCTGCTCACTATCGGTGTGTGCCATAAGAAAACAATTATTGCAGCAAAAAAAAAGACAGTTATTCATAAAATACAAACGCATGTAATGCATGAAATAAAAGTGCGAGTATGGTAAACTCTTAATATTCACAGGGAACTGCTGAAACTTCAAAAACAGGTGATGGTACATTTGAACGGAGCCAGAGCAGTGTAATCACTCAAGTAAAAAGTGGAAAACCCGATCAACGTCTATTGCTCGACAAAACTCCAGTCTTCGGACAACAACGGGAGCAGCAGCAGCAGCAACAACGACAACAGCCACCACTGCCAGCAGCAGGAACAACACAGGTATCAGTAGGAATTGTGAGTACGGATATGAAAAAGAAAAAAAGAAATATATGTAATTAAATGGATTTAAAAAAAAAATGCTCGCTGTACGTTGTACTGCAGGGAGTAGTGAGAAAAACTCCCGGATATAACGCGTACAAACCGGATGAGAAAGGAAGAGTGAGTGCGACAGCGGCGGCGGCGGCGGCGGCGACGGTGGCGGCGAAAAAAGAAAGGGATGAAGAAAAAAAATAAAGGAAGTAGCAAAACGTTGCCTCTGCTATGGACCTGAAGGAATGGTACATGACGTGCGTACGAAACGGCCCGACGACAGTTACATGTGCCCAGTACACAATCCGGTAAGCAAAAATAAAAATTTTTTTGTTAACGTTGTAGCTGATTGTTTAAAAAAGGATGGATAAAAACTTGGTTCGAAAAGTCTCAAATGTATTTGCATGCGCTTTTACTCTCCATGAAAGTTGTGGCATGATGAGGAAAATGTTATACTTTTCGTAAATTGTTCCATTTTATACGTGTATAAAAAAATAATGTATTATTTTCGTGAAGGAGGAATACTCAAGAAAAATGGAAATGTTCAACGAAAAGGACCAACGGAGGGAGGAACAAGTACGTACGCACGGAAAAGCGGCGAACGTAAGAACCACTGCAACGAAGACAAACGCAATGCAATATCGCTCGAAATCCACAGTACGAATAGAAGAAGTACAAGATGAAGTAGTGAACGTCGATGAAAAAAAAAAAACAAGTCCGTCCCGTCGGTAGTACCGATAAGGTAATTATAATGAAGTATTTGCATCGGGAAAACGTTATTTGTTCAACTGATTGAAATGAATATGAAATCATACAAAGCGAATAACAATATGTTTTAACGATGATTTGTTAAATTATTTGTAACCAAGAAAGAAACGATAAATAATTTGTAACCGGTATATTTTGCAATAATGTAATTGTAATTCGTAATATTTTTGCAGCGCGACTGGGCCGTGGCCAAATTGAATAAAGAACAATTCGTCCCGGAACAAAAAGTCACGGGCGACAGGCGTGATCAATGCAAGGAGCTTGCAACGGCAAAGAAAAGAATTGAACCCTCCACGAGCGATAAACCGGCGTCTGGTGATTGGAAAGATACGGTGAGTAATGTAGCCGCCGTATATTCATTTTTTTTGAACGCAGGTTAAAAAAAAAAAAAAAAAAAATTGTACATCGTATGGAAATGGAAAGATTTTCTACACCGGTAAATAATGAAAATTGAATCGAACGTGAAATATAGTAATGTAAAACATTCGTGTTTCGTATCCTGCAGAATGACGCTTATGGACAACTCGTCACGTTCTTGAAGTCGACGATGATAAGCAACGAGGAACGAAGCAGGGAGCAGCGGTGGGAAAACGAAGATGAACAAGCGGAACTAAAACGACAAGAGAACCGACGCAAACTGGAGCGACGTATAGAAAAAATAAAGGAATTGCAACGAGAAACCGAAGAAAAGCAAAAAGAACATATACGAAATCAGTATGAACAACTTATAAAAGTAGAACTACAGCAATATGAACAAGGACGATTGCAGCAAGTGGAAGAAAACCGGGAACAGGAACGACGAGTACTGCAAAAACGAATACAACGACTCAACGAAATCCAAGAAGAAACGAAACAAAATCAAATAACATTTATAGGAAAAAAGTATGAAAAAATTATCGAATTGGAAAAACAAAGAGTAGAACAAGAAGAACAGCGAGAAGAAGAACGACGACAGGAACAACTACGACAACGACAGCAACAACTCCAGCAAGAGCAGGAACAACGAAAACAGGAGCAACTACGTAAACAACAAGAAGAACAAGAAAGACGCGTAAGTTAAATGAAATTGTTTTTATTAATCAAGAATTTTAAAATATTTGCGCACATCGCCTGCTTGGCCAAAACGTACGATTTGGCTTCAATTGTAATGTAATAATGAAGCAAGATATTTCGTAAACGAACGATTCTTTTTTCAGTGCTACCGGTACGTGAAACCCGACGGTACTCTGAGAAACGTGCATGATGGCGTGCCCTCGGATATGGAAGGCAGGACTGCAGTCGCGTTGACGAGGAACGAGGCGGAAAAAATGATTGTAAGTAATAAATTTCGAATGAAAATGAAATGGCAAAAAATTTATAATGCGACTGATGTAACGATGAAATATATATTTTTCGTAGGAAACGATCGATAATATCGATGACCCGGTATTGTTAAATTTGTTGGATCGTTTCTTCGAGAGACCATTCCCGCCGCGGGAAAGGAGAAACGTATGTTTCAAATGCAACCAACACGGTCACACGAGTGGAGATTGCAATAGTCCGCGACCTCGGTACCGCCTGTGCTACAACTGCGGTGAATTGGACGTTACTCTGCGAACGTGTCCGAGATGCTCCATGTGGTACATAGCAGCAGGTGCGGGTACTAATGCGATTACTCGCGACCCGAAATATTGTTTGAAGAAAGTAGTACAGTTCTTTCGCGACCGACAACCAAAGCAATGATGGTCTTTTTTTGTTCCTCGTAATATTTCAATTTATTAATTGAAAATAATCGGGACGAAGCGATAACGAATCGCAATGAAAAATTTACTTTCTACGATATTTATATATAATATTTATCTTTTGATTTTATTCATTCATTATCATTTTGTTGTTCGTTTTTCTTCGAGTCGAAAAAATATCGCGATAATGTACCGGTAAAAAAGAAAAGAACCGAAAAATGTACTTAAAAAAAATCGCATCGACTGGTCAACATTGTAATATTTGAATTTCATGTTAATCTTCCGCGACAGAAGACCGGCAAAATTATTGAATTTATAATGAATCACAAGTAACGTGGACGAAGCGAGAACGAATCGCATAAAATTTTTTTTCTTTTATTATTTAAATGACACATTTGACTTTATTTTATGAATTTATTATCATTTTTTTTATCATTTTTCTTCAAGTCGAAAAAATATCGCGATAATGTACGGGTAAAAAAAAAAAGAACCGAAAAATGTACTTAAAAAAAATCGCATCGACTGGTTAACATTGTAATATTAGAATTTCATGTTAATTTTCCGCGACGGAAAACCGGCGAAATGATTCAATTTATGAATTGCAAGTAACGTGGACGAAGCGAGAACGAATCGCATAAAAAAAATTTTTTTTCATTATTTAAATTTCACATTTGTCTTTTCATTTTATGAATTTATTATCATTTTCTTCATCATTCTTCTTCAAGTCGAAAAAGAAACGTGATAATGTACCGGTAATAGGAAAAAAAAACCGAAAAATGTACTTGAAAATTATCGCATCGATGACTTGTTAACATTGCAATGTTTCAATGTCATGTCAATTTTGTTATTTTGCAATGTATTCTGTACTGTACGGCAAAGAGTCGGTATGAAAAAGAAACTATTAAACTTATATAGCTGCCGCGCACATCGGTATTGTAAAAAATAAGGTGGCGGTAAAAATAAAAAAAAGTCTTTCGTGCTCAAATAATCGGTGTTTATTTTATTATATTGAAGAAATGAATGAATATACACGCGTATAACACCCTGCGTAATGTAAATTATTATGACAATTTTTTTCTCAACTTGTTTTTTATATATGTATAGATGGGAGCAGATGACCTATTAAAAAAGGAACATTTCGAACTGGAAATCTCGAGGACAGAGGAAAAAAAATTGATAAAATGCACGAATGTAAGCTTGATGGCATTCATGAAATACCGGAACGCTGTGGAATCGCTGCGTTTGAAGAGTAACCAGCAAAACGTTCCAAGGAGAAGAGTGCTGTGAAAAAATAAATTTCGTTGCTTATTACGGTGGTAAAAGTGTAAAAAAGCGATGCAGATATAACGTAATAAAAAAAGAACATTTCGTCGTAAAATTATTGACGTCAGCTCGAGCGGTACCGGTATATAAATAAATATCGAGAGAGTGCTGGACGAAATAATGGTGCTTATTTTACATATCGCAACGCATATATGGATCCTGTATATACCGCCGCCTGTACACAATCCTCGCGCGCTGCACTTGTCCATATATAATGAAGGATTTATCAATATAATAATTGTGCAAATTATTTGAAAAGCGCGCGATCGGAAATTCAAAATTACGCGCTAATAATGCTTGGTCGAAGCGGTTTATCACCAGTGGTCAGACTAGCCCCACGGACGTTGCAGAAGTGAGTGTAGCCAAATAGGAAGAAGAAGAATATAAAATAGTGACGACGACGACGCAACGACGGTTAACACGGCGCACACGAGCGATCGAAATTATTAAAAATATATTGCGACGATCAAGCATAGGAGATAGAGGAAAGTGTGAAAAAACTGTGCGAGCGCATATATGAACGGGTTCAACGGCGTATTTACGGGTAAATTAAACGATATTAAACACGCGCGAGAGAGTGCTATAACATTGCATGGTGTGGTTCCTCGTGGCGGTTATGTTCGTGTGAAAAAAGCACGCGGGCTCTATATAGACTGTAACATATAAAAGAAAAGAAGCAATATGGCGGTGTACAATTAATAGGTGCGATCGCTGCTCGAACGACATAGCTGCATGAAAAATAGTGACGACGACGCGACGAGGCAACGACGAATAATACATACGCACACGAGCGATAGTAATTATTTACAATATTTACGAAAAAGTATATAATTAAGAATGTCTGATAATACGGACAATTGCAAGGAAAACGTTTCACCCGATAATGATGCAAAAAATGAGGGTGATGACTTGCCCGTTATACGGTATTGCCGGATAAAATATTTATCCGGTGCAAAACCGGAACAAATTGTACCGGTGTCCGATATATTGAGAAAAAAAAGAAGGAAATGGATGAAATGCACGCAAGAATACTTGAAGATATTCGTAAAAAATCCAACGGCTGTCGAATCGCTGCGTGTGAAGACTGACCAGCAGAACGCTCGTGGAGAAAACTGCTATGAAAAAATAAATATCGTTGCCTACGGTGGTAAGTGTAAAAAAGTGACACAAAAATGTCACACACATGTGCGCGCACGCACACACACATGCACATGGTAAAAATGTAGTTTTAATTTGTGCTTGTGTCATTGTTTTGTGAATGAAGAAACGGAGGATGACTGTAGCGAAGAAAGAAGTGCAGCAACGATGGGACGTGGCCATCGCATAATGAGGAAGATCAATTATGACGATTCGCCGAATTTAATGTATTGAAACGTTTCATGATTTTTGAACCTTGGTTAGTTGTTCAAAAATCGAAACTTAGGATTTTTGAGATCCTCTTCTCTCTCGTGGAGAGGTGTGCAGGTTCGTGCATTGACCGGCGAGGTCTTTGCTGGGAGTAGGAGTCACCTTCCGATTTCCCCGTCTTGCCCATCGAGGAGATAACTCGAACTCGGAAAGCAAGAACGACTACTTTCGTCCGGATCATGAGCAACTAGTGGTCCACTGTTAGCGCCTCCTTCTATACGCCATAGGGCTGAGCCTCACTACGGCGTCTCTAAGGACAGCGAGCTTCTCGTGACGCAATCGGGCTAGGCCTCGCTATTACGTCACGTACTTTAATTTGTACGAGAAGCTTTATTTCTCAATAGAGATTATCAGTGCTCCATTATTTGTGATTATGAATTTTTGTGGGTAGGAATAAGGAGAAGGAGAATGGAAAGGTGAGGGAGCCTTATCGGCGTCCGGGTGATGCTCCGCTGACGCGAGAGCGCTCAGTCCGTCGCCCTCTGTCAGGATTTCTGTGAAACCAGAAATCGTGACAGGGGATAAGGCTGTCCCGTTACAGTATACACCGGGTCAAGGAAAGAAGGCAGCAATACCGGTAAAGAGACCTAGAGCGACAGAAGCGAAGGACGAGGAGCAGCAGCAAATTAAAGACATGGTAATAAGAAATGTTATATATGTGCATGGAAAAACAACAATTGAATGAAATACGTGAACGGGGAGAATAATACATTTAAATGTATAAATAACAAGTTCATGGTTCATAATGCCAACAATCATTGCAACTGCGCGAGGGAAAATGTTGCAAAAGAAATATTGAAACAGGCGGAGAAATGATGATAATTTCTGGGTTGAATATATCCCATGAAAGTATACTGTTTCACCTGTATTTTACCGGTATTGCATATTATCGGCGCGATAAAGGATATAAAAAAAGAAATTGACACGGCTTGAGTATAAAATAATTATAAGAATTATTCTACGATGAAAAATGTATTGAAAATACATGAAAGCAAAATATATAAACGATGGATAACCGAAGGGTGCGCATATACACAGGTCAAAATCGACTTGAGTTAACGCTGTAACGTATTTCGAAATAATTGACGTTGTTGTTCCGTCTATTATTACAGAAAAGTTTGAAAAAACAAATTAAGGAATCGCAACAAGAAAAATTGCTGAAAATTGACGACTTGAAGATGTTCCCACCGGTAAATATATAAACATAAAAAAAAGAGGGCAATAATAGTGTGTGAATGACGGATACATGGCCGTATGGTTAATAAAATTTTTTTCTTCCAAATATACGCGCAGCAAATAAGAAGCGCTTCGACGACGAAAGCGGTAGTAAGGCAGGAAAAAAATGATGATGCTCGTGGTATTATGGAAATGAGCGCGAAGGAGAAATGGCGCGACGAACCGGCTTTTGGACCGGAGAGCACTCCGGAAATAAGTATTGAGGGCACCGATTGTGGGACGGTGAGTATAAATTTAAAAAAATGATTACTTTTGTAATAAAAACAAATAGTAAAGTAGCGTCAAGTATACGAATGTGACGATGAAAATTTTATACAAAAATAGCGTTTAATTTACAGAGAAAAATACATCGTGATGCATTAGATACGCCTGTATCGGTGTTGCCGCTGCCAAAACGTAGCAAAAATTTATTTGGAAAGCCTGAATCATCCAATGAGGATCAACATTGCGGAAATGATTCGAAACAAGACGTAAAAGTTGACGAGGAACCGCGCTCCCGAGAAACAGAAACAATTGACGAATTGAAAAGTGTGATGGTGAGTAACATAATAGAATCGATAATTGTTTGTATTGCAGTGTTGTTGCAGGACTGTGATCGAAAAAAAGTAATGAAAAATGAAAAGAAAAATATTAATAATATTCTTTGGTGTTTAACACACAGGAATTTATGACAGCGACGAGTAATACCGGTAATAACACGAGTTCCCACGACGTAGTCGGTACGACTGCGACCGACAATTATGAAAATAGTCAAGAAATAACGAGCGAGGAGAGTAGCGTGCACGACGACGCCGCCGCCGACCCCAGGGCCGCCATCGTCGAGATCCTTTCGAGCCCGTGCAGAAACAATGGTACAACAAAAAAGGTAACAACTTCGCGGTGAGCAACTGCTCGAAAATGATCGCGCACGTTATCATTGGAACAATAATAATAATAACAACGGCAACAATAAAATAAAAACAACAATAGTGATAATGATAATGATAAATATTTGTAATAATGCACCGCAGTCATGTTGGACGTCGACGCCGAAACCATCACGGTCGTCATCGGCGAAGCCGGAAACTGAAGAAACTTCATCGAATCTCGCTGGGAATTTGATAAACTTGGACGCGAATGCTACGTATGATGAAATGAAGATCTGTCCCAAAAATAAAGTGGATAGAGAAGGAATAAATGTATTTCTACCGGTGACAAGTATTGTCGGCAACGACGACCACGACGACGACGACGACGACGAAGACATCGACAACAACAGCAACGACGACGACGACGACAATAACTACGAGAACAGCAACAACAACAACGACAACAACGACGGCGACGACGACGGCGAATCGAAGATGAATGAATTGTGCACGGATCTTGAGATCCGAAGAAAAAACCAACAAGATGCACTGCCGAAACGAAGGGAAAAAAAGCAGAGCGAAGAAAGCGAGATGGACGTGTTGTCGACGAACTGTGCGCCTCTTGGACGCATAGATGAATTGAAGGAAACCACGAAAGAGGTAACGTGATGATTAGTCGAAACCAACATCATTATCAAATGCTTCTTCATATTCGTATTGGCTCTGAAATAATACTTGTAATGAGTATGATGTATAACAAATTGTCCCTTTAATGAAACAGGTACAACAACAAGAACAACAAAAACACCAACAACAAACGGACCAAGTGAAGAAGGCGGCTGGAAAAGGCAATGATGGTCCTAAAGTTGTGACGACGCAAGTTCTGAATGATAAATCGAAGATTATAACACGCGCCTTCATTCATAACAACTCCGCCGGTCATCAGAGACAATCCCAACCGACGGGAAAATCGAATCAACTACCGGTTACAAAAAATGCTGTAGCACATAATAATAGTACCGGTATTAGTAAAATAACGGAACCACCGTATACTAAGAAGATGCTGGGAAAATTGTCTGCTCCTCATCCTAAGAGGAACGAAGAAACATTGGGCGTAAGTTGTTATTGCGTTGGGATTGTATAAGCGGATAGAAAATGTCAAGTAGATATCTCTATATTAAAATGAACGTACATGCTCCTTAGCGGAGCGTTGAAAAAGAAATAACGCGGGGCGCAACTGCCTCCGCCGCCGCAGCAACAGCAGCAGCAGCGGAGTAATATTTCCCCTTGTTCTGTCTGTACAATGCCTCTCGCGCATTGTCCACAAGTGGTAGCTCTAGCTGTAACGCTTTTATTACCGTAAACGTCTGACTCTGCTCGAACCCCCAAACCCAAACGGTTCTATTCTATTGGAACATGTATCATCATCATCATAAACTTGTACAATAATCGTAATTTTGTACCACGGGTGGTGTGATAAAACATCATAGGAAATGGTCAAGGACGCACCAACGGAGGGAAGGAAAGGGACCAAGAGGTAAATATACGATTTTGAGGAGGAGGAGGAGGAGGAGGAGGGCTGCTCGAATGATCACCTCGGGCCCACTTTCGGCTACGTCAGCAAGGTAAACGTTTTTTGCACCCAACATAAATAAATTATCCGCAAACGGCTCGTCTGTAACAGCGGCGCGGAACTGTCCTGTGATAAAATTTATTACGAAAAATAACGTGAAATTGGTATATTTATAGAGGCAGCGACAATCTGAACCGACGGCAAAACTGAATCGAGCAACATTTACGAAGAATGCTGTAACGAATAATAATACCGGTAGTAGTGATATATCCAAACCATCGTATTCTGGGAAGATGCAGGGAAAATTGGCTGCTCCTCATCCTAAGAGAAGTGGACAAATATCGCACGTAAGTTGTTATTGGAATTTCCCCTTGTTCTCTCTGTACAACGCCTCTCGCGCATAGACTACCGGTGGTAGCTCTAGCTATGTAACGCTTTTATTACCGGTAAAGTCTGATGACTGTGATCGAACTCCCAAACTCAAACTCGAGGGACGAATATGATTTTAACAATAAATTCAAATTTATTGCGAATTGTTAAGATTATTGGTTAAGAAGATAGGAACGGTGTGATAGAATAAAAAGTAATAAAAATGACTCCGTAATGCAGACTAACAAAATGTACGTGTTTATTGTAAGAAGTATCGCAAGCAACTACCGGTCTGTGCCGGTGTGAAAAACAGTGCGCTTATGGGGCCTTAACACTACTCCCGCGCATGCGCCGCTCGACGTGCGAGAACTATTTTCTCAACACTCCCGCCGTTAGAGTGCGTCGATAATCCTATGCCTAAACCGGTACATAGAAACTGAAACTGATCTTTGGCCAGTGCTTTGGTGAATATATCAGCCAACTGCTGATCCGTAGGAATATGTTGTACCGAAATTTCGCCTCTCTCTACAATTTCCCGAACGTAGTGATGTTGGACATCAATATGTTTCGTTCGTTTGTGAAATTCCGGGTTTTTGACTAAACGAATTGCACTTTGATTATCTACATGCGGTACTGTTGCAGTATCTGGTAGACACCCGAGATCGTTCAACAATTTTCTCAGCCATACGGCTTCTTTTGCAGCCGCTGCTGCCGCAACATACTCTGCCTCTGTTGTGCTGGGTGTGACTCCCTTTTGTCTTTGTGACGACCACGTCACAATCCCGTTCGATAGGCAGAAGGCGTACCCTGTGGTAGATCTTCGCGTCTCCACGTCCCCCGCGAAATCCGAGTCTGAAAAACCCTGTAACTCCGAGTTACTCCCGCCGCTTTTGTACATGATACCGGTATTCATTGTACCGATTAAATACCGAAAAATTCTTTTCACCGCTTGCCAATGGCTCTCGTTGTGATCGCTTAAGAATTTACTGACGGAATTTACTGAATATGCGATGTCTGGTATTGACACAAACGCAAGGAACATCAATGATCCTACCGCTTCCCGAAACGGTACTCTTCTTGACTCTTTCTGATCATTTGGAATTAACTTCGTGTGCGGGTCGGCAGGAATACTTGCCACTTTTGCCTCGGTCATCTTAAATTTATCAAGAATTTTCTTTACGTATGCTTCTTGGTGCAAGAAAACCGTTGTCTCTTTGCGATTTCTTTCAATTTGTACCCCCACAAATATTTTTCCATCCCCAAGTGTTAATATCAAACGCCTTTTTCAACGATTTTAATACCGACTGGAGAGCTTGACTTGTTTTGGCTGCGATGAGCCCGTCATCTACAAAGAGAGCTAAAAATACATCTATACCGGTAACACAACCGCGAAAGATACATTTGTCGGCTTCCGATTCGCGAAAACTATATTTTTCCAAGAACTTTCGAAACTTCTCGTTCCAGCACCTGGGTGCCTGTTTCAAGCCGTACAATGACTTGTTGAGTTTGCATACGTAGCTCCGAGTTTCTTCTTTCTTCACTTTGAGCCCCTCCGGTATGTCCATATGGATTTCTTCCTTCAGTTCGCCATGAAGAAAGGCCGTTCTCACATCAAATTGTGCGAGCTCCAGATCCTGTTCAGCCACTAGGGCCAATAGAACCCTTAACGAGTCGTATATCACGACTGGCGAAAACGTCTCCGTATAGTCGAGTCCTTCCTTCTGTTTGAATTCTCGAGCGCAAAGTCGCGCTTTGTACCGGTACACGTCTCCTGACGTGTCTCGTATCGACTTGAATACCCACTTCGAATCTATGGGTTTCTGTTCTTTTTCTCTCGGTACAATCGTCCATGTCCCGTTCTTTTCGTGTGGATCGAACTCTTCTTTTATAACTTCAGCCCATTTTTCTGCCTCAGGACTGTTCATCGGCTCCTGGAACGAGTTGGGAGTATTGTATTCGGCGAAATCAACCTCATACCATGCTGGCTTGCGGATATTTCGTCGGTCCCGCAACTGTCTAGGCTGATCGGGCTGGTTGTCTTCAGAAAGAAAAAGACTATTCGAGATACGCACTATCTTCTCACCGTTCTTTCGCTTTACCAAACTCTGTTTTCCGCCGGCTGCTTGCCTGGGCCCATAACCTGTTAAGATAATCTTGGTTAAGGAGATAGGAACGGTGTGGTAGAATAGAAAGTAATAAAAATGACTCCGTAATACGGACTAACAAAATGTACGTGTTTATTGTAAGAAGTATCACAAGCAACTACCGGTCTGTGCCGGTGTTGAAAACAGTGCGCCTACGGCGCCCTAATACTAGGCCCGCGCATGCGCCGCTCGACGCGCAAGAACTATTCTCTCAACACGAATAAATGAATAACAATTGGTATTTTCTGATACAGCAGCAACCCCCTCAACCGACGACAAAAAGGATGGAACAACCGTTTACGAAGAATACCGTACAAAATAATAATACCGAAGTTGATGAAATATCGGAACCATCGGGTTCTTCGAACATACCACGAAAATCGAGTGCTCTTCTTAAGCCGAGTAAAGAGCAAATACCGTTCGTAAGTAATACTACTGCAAGTGATAGTTGTGAATTTTTATAATTTTAAATGACGATCGCGCGCGAATATGGACATGTAATTGTTTTTAAACGAACAAGAGTTTTTAACGAATAAATATTCACAGGAAAAATTGGAGATCGAATATGCGAAGATGACGAGCGATACGGCATCGTATAGCAAAGAACAAATACTCCATGTAACTGACGGATACAGGGCAATGCTACAACGATACGCAAAACGTTGCGAGAAATTTGACGAACTAGTAAGTTATTTATTTGTCTGTCAAATGTTTCTCGCTTAATGTAATGACGATTGTGGGTTATTTTTTCAGATGAATGACATAGAAAAAAGCGGTCCAAATTGGAAAAAAATAAATGAAAAGAAGAATAACATTTGGGAAGATGTACCGGATGATGATGCAGATACCGGTAGAACATCGGAATTGCCACAAGAAACGAACGACAAAACCATAGTAGTGGCCAATGTTACATGGGATTACCGGTATGCAACTGATGCGACCGTAGTGAGCACGGCCAACAGAAGAGTCATAGCTCTTGCAAAGGCGTTGTGGCCAAACGATGAAATGCGGGCCAAGTTGGTTTTAAAAAAACGAAGAAATACCGATGGAGGCGCAGTGATAATAACTACAGAAGAATTAACATCGATTAAAAGTAAGTGGTGTCCGGTACCATAAATAATTGCTTGTTTTATAAAAATACGTAAATCAGTGCAATTATTGTGTGATTAACCGGTAAAAAATTTCATTTGCAGACATGGCCGAGGCGCTGGATGGCATCAGGTGTTTCGATATGAAAAAAAAATATGACTTGAACTACTACAAAGCGGTTATATCAAATTCAATAAAATGTTTGCGCAATCGTCTAAAGAAAGCACAGAAAGGACCAGACAAAGAACGCAGGCAACACATCAACGAAAACTTGGCTAACAATTACGACGACGATGAAGACGACGACGACGACGGCGGCGGCGGCGGCGGCGGCGGCGGCGAGGACTCGGGAAACGAAGCGCAATGAACAAAATGATGCCAGGAACGACGATATAATTTTAAACGGGAATACCAAATTTCGTACCAAAAACGGGATAATCATTGAAAACATTTTCTATCGTTTCTTTTATTGTTGACGAAATTCGAAAAAAATTGATTTCAACATTTCTAAAAAAAACATTACTATGAAAATATGTCGTTTGAACAAAAAAAGTACCGGTATTTAATCGAAAGATGCGCATTGGATTGCCGTAACGTCTTTATACAAAGATTTTTTAAAATAACATAAATTTTAAATAATTTCGTTGTAACAAAAAAGTACCGGTATTTTATCGGAAGATGCGCATTAGACTGACGTAACGTCTTCATACAAAGATTTAAATAACGTCTTTATACAAAGATTTTTTAAAATAACATAAATTTTAAATAATTTCGTTGTAACAAAAAAGTACCGGTATTTTATCGGAAGATGCGCATTAGACTGACGCAACGTCTTCATACAAAGATTCAAAGCCACTCCAAGCATTAAAAAAAAATTATACTTTTATCGCCACCGCATAATTTTATATTCATTGTAAAAAGTGTATATGTAAAAAAAAAATTTATAAGATCGATGTAAAATATTTAAACTTGTGCAAAAAGAATTCGTCACTAGGCCGGATCTAAGTTTCGAATTTTGAATACAAATGTGGAGAGGCTCTCGAAATTTCGAAATTCTAGCTAGTCGTACTAACTAAAATTTCTAAATCTCGAGATCCTCTCCACATTTAAATTTCAAATCCGAAGCTTCGATCCGGCTCCAGTTTCGACCCTCAAATTTTCGGTTTCCTACACCAAATGGAGGATTGTCGAAGGTACGGTTTCGAAACTCGATGCTTTCGGTTTCCTATACCCAATGGGTGATCGTCGAAGATACGGTTTCGAAACTCGATGCTTTCGGTTTGCTACACCCAATGGGGGATCGTCGAAGGTACGGTTTCGAAATTCGATGCTATCGGTTTGCTGCACCCAATGGGGGATCCTCGGAGGTACGGTTTCGAAACTCGATGCTTTCGGTTTGCTACACCCAATGGGGGATCCTCGGAGGTACGGTTTTGAAACTCGATGCTTTCGGTTTGCTACACCCAATGGGGGATCCTCGGAGGTACGGTTTCGAAACTCGATGCTTTCGGTTTGCTGCACCCAATGGGGGATCCTCGGAGGTACGGTTTCGACACTCGCTGCTTTTGGTTTGCTACACCCAATGGGGGATCGTCGAAGGAACGGTTTCGACACTCGATACTTTCGGTTTGCTACACCCAATGGGGGATCGCTGCAAGTGCAGTTTCGACACTCGATGCTTTCGGTTTGCTACACTCAATATGGAATCGCTGCAAGTGCAGTTTCGACACTCGATGCTTTCGGTTTACTACACCCAATATGGAATCGCTGCAAGTGCAGTTTCGACACTCGATGATTTCGGTTCATTTGGCCCGATGGATAATGCACTTACGTTTCGACACTGGAATTTTCAGGTTTTTTGGGTCACAGTTTGAACACCAGATAAAACCGGTACTGAAACAGGGAAATAACACCGAACCTGCCGGTGTCGCGAATGGCTAGGGCCGACGTTTCCTCACGTGCCGTGCCAATGTTTTAATATTAGTGACGTGGACAAATTTACCACGTCACAGAGTTTATAATATTTTACAAAATCATACACGGACTTATATAACGTATGTTTGGAGATGTATGGTGATGAATTGTTAGATATAGTTATATAGGAATTTATTTTATTGCACAGGGTATATTTATTCAGGCTAAATATATTGTTATGTCAAATCATATTGCATCATATAAAACTTTATATAGCCAAATATAAAACGCATACAACCATGCATGCCTGCGTATGGCGGTGTGAAAATTACAGATATGATCAGATCTCATGCATATATCTACATTTGTGCACGTTACATGGCTATTTACGAACGTACATGATATTTTTTTCTCGGGGCCATTGATCTGCCCGACGATAAAAATCGTTGAAGACGTACGAAAGAACGATCGTTCTTTCTTATAAACAATATAATTTGTTTATTAATTATCACTGCTTTTTCAAGCGAAAACCCAGTGGTTATCATCGATGAGAAGTTCAGTTTATCCATTGATCTGCCCAACGATAAAAATCGTTAAAGACGTACGAAAGAACGATCGTTCTTTCGTATAAACAATATGAATTGTTTATTAAATATAACCGCTTTGTCAAGCGAGTACCTAGTGATTTTTATCGCTAAATAGTTTAGTTCCCATCGAACTGCATCAGGTTTCTCCTGCACGTCCAGTGCGTTGAAACCTTTTTTTTTTTTTTTTTTTCATTCGCATTGTCCCCCTGGCGTAGATGCTTTTTAGTCTAATACAGGGTCGGCAGAGTAGCCAGTCCCCACCTCTGTGAACTTGGCCGACTGATTTTGGATTTTCGACTTTTTTTTTAACGTAAGTCGTTTGTCGGGCTCTTGTCGGTGATTGTCGGATCAAAATCGATGATTGTCGGAAATTAGTTGATTGGGAAAACCAAAAACAAAAATCTGTGTAAAGTGAGCCGATTTTTTTCAATTTTGAGATATATTAGATTTTCAAAAACCCAATCGATGCGCAATCGTTTGTCGGTTATGAATTTGATAGATGAAAGGTTTGTCGGATTCCTGGTCATTAGAAAAATATGAAAAAATCATTTCGTGTAGTGTCAGCTGATTTTTTCCAAATTGACCGATAATTTATCGCTGTAGCTATTTGCACCCGTTTTTCGTACGTTTATGCGTGCGTTGTACGTTTAAAAGTGTGTCGTACGTTCAAGCGTGCGTCGTAATGGTCCAATAAATACAATTATGCATACTTCGGAGTAACATGTACTTTCGTTATCTGTATTATCCTTGCTCACTTAAAATAAAAATAATTTTTGGCTGATCTGCGCCGGATCGTTCCATCGGCACTTTGAATAATTAATAAATAATATTCTAGGTCAAACTCGGCCCGATCGTTTCATTTACATCGCAAACCACTTGGGAGGTGGAATTTTCAAAATCAAAATCCTCATTCATAAAAAAAATAATAATTTCCGGTTGAACTGCGCCAGATGGTTCCATCAGCATAGCGGAGAACGTGAAAGCGAGTTTTTTCGAAACCGATGTCCTCGTTCGTTCTGGAAATGATAAATTCTTATCAAACTCGGCCGGATCGTTCCACTTGCATCGCAAACCACTTGGGAGGAGGAATTTTGAAATTCGAAATCCTCATTCATGAAAAAAAAAATATTTTCCCGTTGAACTGCGCCAGATCGTTCCATCAGCATAGCGGAGAACGTGAAAGCGACATTTTTCGAATCCGAAGTCCCTGTTCGTTCAGAAAATGATATATTCTCATCATTTTCTCAAAACATAAAAGTCACCATGAGAGGCCTCGAAAAGTCATCAATATACAGCAAGTTTTCCAAAACAGGGAACATTGGGAATCCAGTAGTCAAGGAATTAAAAAATAAAATTTTTATATCAATTAACATACAATGAACTTGTTTTTGAATTTTGAAAATGACTTTAGATAACAGAGAGCTGTGAAGTTACTGACATGCGTTAAGTGCCCGGGCGTAGCGAGGTTGCCACTGGTTGTCACCTTATTAATAAATTTTATATTAAAACTTTGACCACGTAGGCGATTGCTGATCTGAAAATAAAAAAGTTTTTACATATTTCTACATAAGTTTTACATTTTTCTACATAAGTTTCAAAATTATTCCACAAATTTCATTTTACCTTTGCTGGAACAAGTTCGCCGACTTAGAATAAAGACTGCAGTTAAAATGTGATCCTCTTTGACGAATTTTGTTGACGATGCAACTTATTTTTTTTGTCTCTTCCTTGATGTTGACGATGACAAACAAGTTCGATTTTTTTGCTAATTTTTTTATCATTTTTTT
The DNA here is from genome assembly GCA_037576405.1 of Campoplex capitator. Lineage (NCBI taxonomy): Eukaryota > Metazoa > Arthropoda > Insecta > Hymenoptera > Ichneumonidae > Campoplex > Campoplex capitator. The sequence continues at coordinate 13,554,116 of JARBWI010000323.1, read as the reverse complement.
TCGGGCTTTTTTCTTTTGTCCGCCAGATTTTTTTTTAACTTTCTCCTCGATCTTATTTCTTTGTTCCATTATCTGTAAAAAAATTTAAAAAATTGGTCGATTATAATTTATCAAGAGCTGCGATAGAGGCTCGAAAAGAAAGTAAATCAGTATTTATTGTTTTTACTTACCATATATTCTGGTTCTTTTTCATTTTCCTTTTCATTTGACAGCTCAGTCAGTTCTTCCTTGCGGTCTGGAATACATGGCCCAATGGCTTCTGTAATTCCTGATCGTTTATTGACAGCGTACCATTGCTGACTAGAGATTTCGGTCTCTTCCTGGGTTGTAACTAAAGTTTTGCACTGCACATTGTAGTTCTCGCTTTCAAGTATAGAAGCAGCGATTCCAATGCTTATTATATTTTGAGACTCTTTGATGATTTTTAAAGCTTCTTCGATAAGCTGAGTGGACCTCGGTGCCTGGGAAGTATGGATTTCAGCCGCAGCCTGTAATAGATTGAAAAATCGCACAGTGAAATAAAAAAAATGTTGCTGTAATTCCAAAAATCAATCCAACAGCATAAATGTATTTTTCAACATTCATAAACATTACTTACGTGTGTGTCGATCCCTGTGAAATTTACGTAATGTTTGGAAAACTCTCGGGTTCGCCGGCCTCTCGCGTGGGGTCCTCAGTGCACGGGGGGTCTCTCGCTTGAGTTCGGTGGCCCGCGACTAGACCGGACATCTCTCCCCTCCTTCGTTCTTATCACCTCCGCGATATTTCTAATTTTCGGTATATTCGCTACGAATTTGCACACGGCACGCTTCTTTTTCCTTCCTTTCTCGCTCTCTTCGCGCCTGACCGCGACACGGTGCACATCGATCGTCGATTAACGTGCTCTTCTAACTCTTAAAACTACTCATTCTTCTAACCGGTATACTTTCTTTCTTCACGATCGTTCACTGTAACAAGACTCCGATTTACGCCCGGACTTCGTTAGAGTTTTTCGTGAGTGAATTCGTCGGTACTTCGTTTCGTTTGGGACTTTCTTTTGATAACACGTGTGTATTCTCCGTTCAATACAAGTTCTTTTCTAATATCATAATTACGGGCTTAATTATTCTCACGACTTACAACCGGGTTGATAAGAACAGTCTGTGCGGTTTTTCTCTTCAACTCACATTTGTCTTCGGTACACTTCGTGTAATTAATAAAACGCAATATATTTCCGTTCGGACCTCTTCGTTTTGGCGACCGCGTGCCGGTTATCCGCCATCATTGAAAGTGCTTCGATCTCAATTTACAAGAATAAAGACTGATATATTTATTTTATACACGGAAACTCTTCTCAGTGTTTTATTCTTTATTTCATTCCTTCGCCAAATTCCTTCATCCTCGAATATTTAATTTATTCTATGCAAACCAGATCTTCACCCCCTTCAAAATTAAACACGTAAGTTAGGGATGTATCCATTGACTTGGGAGTTAGTGGACGTGATTCTATTTCAGCATAAATTGACTGCAGGTGGGATTTGAAATAAATAAGCATAGTTAAAAATAAAAGGTTATTATCAAATGGAAATACAAACAGTGCTGATGGGAAAAAATTAAATGATAGCGGACTCGTTCTCAAGCTAACCTCATCTGAAAAGAAAACAGAAGAGAAAGTGACACAAGTCTTGTCGACCAAAACAGTGGCCGGAACCATTGGAAATCAGCATGCACCATCTCAATAAACGCTTCTCCGCTTCATTCATTGTCAACACACACAGAGTTTAAGAAAGAAAAGTATAATAAAATGACGCTTACCATCTCTTGGGGCCACAGTCGAATATGGCTTCGGTTTTTTCTTATTTTGCTTCGTCTTCCATGAGCACATCCTCGCAAAGACTGATTGCCGCTGCGTGGTTGCGTGGGCTTTTACTGGCTGACTGGACGACGACGATGATCCCATTTCTCCGGCACACCTACTGAAAATAAAAACAATGGAACTATAAAATCTTGAAATCATTTTCAAAATTTGGTTACTTTATATGAAATAGGCAACTTTTAAAAATAGTCGGTAATACAACACGGCGTGTGTACGAAAGAAATCGAAATTTGACAGGTTTTAAGGTTAGAAAAAATGTCTCGTTATTCATCGCAAATAATTAATAATAATATATATATTTTTCAATAGTTATTACTTTAATAATATATATATATATTGAAACGTACCCGCACTTATGACACGTTATCCCGGTCCCGAACGCGAACAAACACGATGCGACGGCGCGATCGCCGACATTTTCGCCCGTAAACAACAACGACGCGCGCGTTCGTCCGGGCGGCGGCCATCTTGGGCATCGGCAACGAACAGCCGAGACTACCGATGCGAGCGTTACCGACGCCGCCAAGCGGCGAAAAAATCAAATAAATTATTCTTTTTATTTTCTTTATTTCTTTTTATTAAATTATCGTTCATAAACGCAATTAGGCTTAAAATTTCGGAAAAAAATCAAAGAATCGAAACAAAATAAGCGCGACTTATAATTTTATTGAAAATTTAAATAATTTTGAATAAATAAAAATGCGTATTACAGCGCATGCGCACTAGCCGAATTCGAGAGAAAACTTGAAATATTTTCATTGTCCTAAAAATTAATTAATTGTTTTCAAATACAAAAAATGATTCGATAAATCAATAAATAAAAATAATAAGCGATTAATAATGAAAATTCAAAACAAACAAAACTGAAAAACATAAAAAGCGGATTTTCGCGCATCCGAGGATGCGAGAGTGGGGGTAGCGGCGAGCAAATGTGAGAGCGTGAATGAGTAGTGGGGAGCGTGTTGAGCGAATGGTATAATAGAACGTGCGCAGCAAGCGGTTCGAGATTAAAATTAAGCGGCGCATCGAAAGCGAGGGAAAAGTGGGGTATAAAAGTCGCTGCGCGACCGCTCTCGGCATCAGTTCCTCTGATCACTTAGACTGGCTCGGACCTCCTAACAGAGCTCTCTCCAGTAGAACACTCTACCTAGTTCCAACAATTCATAAAACCTTTGTTCCTATTTTTCCTTGATGCCTGGGATATTGGAGGGGTTCGGCGACGTTCTCATCCCGTAGTCCAGGGTCACTCCTATTTTTTTTTTACTTTCCGATTAATTGATGCATGGGACATTGGAGGGGTTCGGCGACGTTCTCATCCCGTGGTTCATGGTCAATTATTTCCTTACCTCGTAGATGCTCAGGACATTGGAGTGATTCGGCGACGTTTAACTCCCGTGGTCTGGGGTCTGCATCCTTTCCTGTGTTGCAAGGGATATTGGCGCTATTCAACGACGTTTAGAGCCCGTAGCCTGAGTAATACTCACCTTTTTATTATTTCTTTTATTTTTATGCTTGTTGGAAACAGGTTAGAAATTATTTATTTATTTTAAAAAATTAAATTTAAATTCGAATTGATAAAGATTATAGCCGAGGCAGTCTGAGCGGAACTGTAATTTAAATTATAAATCCAAGAGGAAAGTGAAATTATTCGTCAATACAGTGAAATTGTTCGTCAACAAAGTGAAAAATATTATAAATTAATTAAAGAAAGTAAATTGAATAAATACCCTTGGATTTATAATACAAAATTTTGAATAAGACGATTATTATTATTCGAACGACAATCCAAAAGGCAGCGGTAAGAACTTTAGTTTATACAACAATTATTCAAATTATTATTATATCGAGTCAAATCACTTTTGGATTGTGGTTAATTTTGAACATTTGAAAAGCGAATAGAAGCGAAATAAATAAGAATAAACAAGTTGTTCCAGGACAGAAATAAGCGAGACATAAAAAGTCAAATTAAGATTCAATTCTTTTATTACAAAACACAGGAGACACAATAAAAAGCGAGATAGACATGAAGCGTGCAAATTAATAGACAGTGCAGCGTGCGATAAATAATAGAACAAACAAAGCGAGAATAAAAGAAATTGTTTATTTTATAAATCAAGAAAATCCTCATCGATTTTCATACAGCAAATTGCAACGATTCTTTTTTCTTTCGAATCTTCGTGTTCATTAGAAATTTGAATCCATCGCAAACAAAATAAAAATAACAAACAAAAATAAGAAAAAGAAACAATTTTCGTAAATCCGGTGACGCGATCGAAATTTCTTTATAAAATTTATCCGCGAGATTTTATTTTGTAAAACGTATCGTTAATTTGAATAAATTTCATTTGTTATATTTTTTCACGTAAAAACCGCGTTTTTTCACGTTCTTTCATACCTGCTCCTTTTAATTTAAGAAGCACGAACCGACGCGTAGCGACGTGCACTCGGTCGATAAGTGTATAACGTTACAATATATTTTTTTATATTCATCTTCCCGTATACCCTTTCGGGTTTTTACCGCAGCCCCCCCTGTTTTCCCCGTGCGGCACGGACCGACTTTCGTTTTCACTGTATCGCAATTGCCAAGGGTGGAGGGAAACCGCGAAAACCTCACCGATACAGCGTGTAGCCACAACTAATGCCCCCTGTTGGCGATGCGAGTATACTCGAGCACAGCCACCAAATAGCGCTTAGGAGGGCCACCTCCTCTTTCCATCTAGTTCCATGAGCCAGCCGATGCACGGCTAGAGGGCCACCATCCAAGCGATAAGAACCGCTCGGGAGGCACCGTCAAACCGTGACTCAACCGCCCACGCAACATAGCGAGGATTTTTGGACCTTCCAATATTTAAGGTGGTTGCCCAGCCACCAGGATTGCAGCTCAGAAACACATGAAAAATTTCAGAGGTGTATGCCGGGGCCGGGATTTGAACCCGGGTCGTCTGCGTGCGGACCCGAGCCCTCGTCCCCTAGGCCACTGCTCGCCCACTTTAATAATATATATTTTTTTTCAATAGTTATATGAAGTATACATACTTGAAAAGAGATGGAAGTATTTCCAGTTTTCTTTAGGAATCGAGGAGACTCAAGCATCCGTACCGCAAGTGCTGAGCATGGGAGTAACTGTCATAACGGACGAAGGGACTAACGGCAACGGCCAATCAGAGGACAACAATGAACCTCCGTGAAGTTGGCCCCAAACTTTTATCATTAAATTCAAAATTTCAAATACTAGTAATAAATAATCGTTGAAACTGTAAAACCATTTAGGAAAATAGCAAATTTTTCAAAATCCGCTTTTCAAAGAAAATGATCTACTTTCCTGCATATAAGAAAATTATATGCAGAATCCAAATTTAAAGGATTAAAAAACGAAAGGAGTTTCGATAAAAGTGATCTGTCTGCTGGGGGAATTATTATTTTTTTCGAATAATTTCGAATAATACAATATCTAATTTTTTAATCAATTTCAGGTTCAACGCGGTCCTTGGGGAAGGAGTCAACGAAACAGTGTCATCGGTAAGTATTTCAATCACAGATTTACCAATATTCAATTTCTTTCATCATTTTCAGGTTTAATACATTTCTCTAGAGAGGAATCAATAAAACAATGGCATCGGTAAGTATTTTAATCATATATATTCCAATTTTTGACTTTTCTTATTATTTACAGGTTCAACGCATGTCTGCAGAAAGGAGTCACCAAAACAGTTCAATCAGTAAGTATCACAGATTAGTAGATATACTAAGCAGGTTCTGGATACAAATCCCTAACCCGACAATTACCGACATTTACCCCCATCCAAAAGACCTAGACCAAAGCTCGATGCTGATGTAGAGGGGAGATAAGAAGATCTCGGACCCCTCCCGAGATTCCTTAAGGGTCACACATACATTCGAGCAATGCGTCACATGCATATGGAAATTAAAATGTGGGGGTAATATTTACTGCAGTGTCTAAGAATATTATTTTGCATATACAGAAAAATACAGATCTCTATGTTTGTCAACACCGTCGCCTCAGCGGAGGGGCAGGGGAAGGAAGGAAGTTTTCGAATCCCCCTTGACATTCATCTCACACATACATGTACGCAATGTGTCACATGCATATGGGAGGAAAGTGGGGGTAATGTAGATCGCCACTGCAGCGTTCAAGAATACAGAAATATTATTTTGAATATATACAGAATTATCGGAGAGCCCTATGCTCTTCAACTTCGACGATGTCAGCAGAAGAAAAAACTCCCCTCTTAGATTCTTCCGCGCGGGCGTGGCACGTGCGCAGCGCTAGTACCCCACATTCTCATATTTCCAAATACGTGTAATGACTAGAAGTCAACACTCCTATACTTTTTACATAGCTATTGGAAGAAAAAAACAACTGTATCTCTGCATCTTTCCGGACCTACCATATTCCCCTCCCAAATCCGTTCGAGCAGCGTATAGAAAAATGTATGTCAGTAATGTGGATCACCACTGCAGCGTTTGAGAATACAGAAATATTATTTTGAATATACGGAATAACCGGAGAGCCCCATGATCTAGCTAAACTCTTTTATTCCATTAACTCAAACGATTTTTTCGAATAAATAAACACTCGCGCGGACCGCAGGTTCAGTTACGGTCTCTGTGTCTCTGCGAAATCAGATCACATGCGTAGTGAAAAGAAAAAATTCATCGTCACAAGTTAGCCTGCTTCAAACATCAAAGTTTTTTTAAAACTGCATGAGGAAAATATTGAAGGGTCATGTCTGAAATAATTTTGGATCTACAAATTTTTGAGAAACCTATCGATGAGATCGTGGTGGAGGAAGTATCAGCTATGAAAATTAAACCCAATGAAGCAGGTTTTCATGAATTTGGGTGTGCATTATTTCAACCACCTTGTGCATGGAACGATTTACCTCGTGAATATAAAATTCAGAACTTATGGTATTACCGTAAGTGTCATGGAATTCCTTGGTGTGTTGGTGAAATTCCGTACAATCAATTAGCAGAAGTATTCGACGAGCTTATGAAGAATGTGAGTTTCATTTATGTGAAAAATTTGGAGACAAAACATTGGATTGAGAACATTACAGGATACATAAAACCAATCGTTAACATGGAAGATTTGGGATGCTGTTCATTGCAAGAATTACAAACAATAAAAAAATGTTGTTATGCCAGATACCATAACAGGATCCAAAGCTACTATTGCGCTTTTGAAAATGTGCAGCGTTTAATGAAATGGTATTTCAAGAATTGCATTGATGGTTTAAAATCTAACGAATTAAATCATTCGTGTTTCCTAACCGAATATCGAGACTAAACATATATTTATAATGAAACAGCCAACACCCTTCCGGTTGAGCTGCATGTATCTTTCAACCAGGCACGCACTGAACTTTGATACCCTAAAACACTCGAATTTCCAAACATACACTACCGTCGGAAAGTTTCCGGACAAAAGTCGGAAAAAGTTGCCACACTCTTTTTCATGTTAATCCGTCGATAACTTAAATAAATTAATTTAATAAACGGCATTTTAAAGGGGAGAAATCCCATTTTATTTTGCTTTTTTTGAAAAGTTTTTGCGATTTTTTTTACGACTAGGACGTCATTTTGAAAACGACCATTTTTCGTCTTTTTTTTTTCCTTTTTACAGAGCAACCGCGTTTTCAGTAGAAATTTTTTTTTCAAGTTTCTTTGACCGGATCTTGAAAAGGCAAAACTCAAGCTTCAATTTCGTTTTTTATAAAATCCGTTACGATATTTTTTGAAAAAGTTATCATTTTTTTGGCGAAAAAAGACGGAATTCAGAAATTCCTGCGTAACACGAAAACTATCACATTTAGAAAAAAATTTTAGGAAAGTAAAAAGTTGTCTCTGAGATTGTTCAAGTCACTCGATTTTTTCCGGATTTTTTTTCCGAAATTTTTTTTTTCATTGATTTTGGTCGAACTCCAGGTCTATCAATTTCCGTAATTTAAAAACTATGGGTTTTTTCACCAAAAGTCCCGGTACAAAAAAGTTTTATTTCTTCATTATAAACATTTTGGAATTTTTTCAGATTTTTTTTCTCCGATGATGTTCATCATCATCGTCAACATCGTCGGATAAAAAAATTCGAAAAAAAATCTGAAAAAATTCCAAAACTTTAAAAAAAAAGAAATAAAACTTTTTTGTCCTTGGACTTTTGGTGGAAAAACCCATAGTTTTTAAATTACGGAAATTGATAGACCTGGAGTTCGACCAAAATCGATAAAAAAAAAATTTCGGAAAAAAAATCTGGAAAAAATCGAGTGACTGGAACAATCTCAGAGGCAACTTTTCACTTCTTAAAGATTTTTTTCTAAATGTGATAGTTTTCGTGTTACGCAGGAATTTCTGAATTCCGTCTTTTTTCGCCAAAAACATGATAACTTTTTCAAAAAAAATCGTAACGGATTTTATAAAAAACGAAATTGAAGCTTGAGCTTTGCCTTTTCAAGATCCGGTAAAAGAAACTTAAAAAAAATTTCTACTGAAAACGCGGTTGCTCTGTAAAAAGGAAAAAAAAAGACGAAAAATGGTCGTTTTCAAAATGACGTCCTAGTCGTAAAAAAAATCGCAAAAACTTTTCAAAAGAAGCAAAATAAAATGGGATTTCTCCCCTTTAAAATGCCGTTTATTAAATTAATTTATCTAAGTTATCGACGGAATAACATGAAAAAGAGTGTGGCAACTTTTTCCGACTTTTGTCCGGAAACTTTCCGACGGTAGTCAGTACTATGCATTAATGCCTGGTCAGCTCGAATGAACGATGATTTTACCGACTGTGTATCGTCATTTGTCGAAGTTCTTCGAAGTTCGGACAAGTTTCAGACGTATGTGTCAAGAGTAATTCCTAACCCCGAGTTTGAATTAACCCCACAAAAAACATGACACGGTCAAGACGACGTAGCAGCCGCCCGAAGTTGAGTAGGAAGTGTAATCAAGAGGTTAAATCGTTAGAAAATTACCGAACGATAAGAAGATTAGTTTGAATGACCAATAAAAAAAAATGTAAACCCGTGTATGATTTAGATGTTGTTAAATATAAAAACAAGAAAAAATACGATAATGACTGAATCTTTGTGAAATTGGAAAGGAAAACTATTTTCTGAATAGGTGCAAATATCGAACTGATGGAAAAATATTATTTTCACAAAAAAATATTGGAAGACTACATTTCCTGATCGACCGAATGATACATTGATTAAGATATTTCTAGATATGAATATATATTGTTATTTCCATGAGCTAACCATTGTCCGAATAACAAATCTGATTGCACAAGAAAATTCGAATTCGAAACGCAAAGCGAACAAATTATATCCCGCGGTGAGTGAAAAGCTCATGTCGCAGGGTTCGCTACAATATTCTTGATCGTCTCGAATGTAAAACAGTATCGATTTCATGCGAGGCAAGCGTGATAAAACTACTGAAAAAATGATTTTTGATAAGGGCATCAAATGAAAACGAAATTTTTTCGGCCAACTTGAAGCTGCCTTTATTTTTTATCCCTTTAACTTTATTATATTTTCTTCTTATTTAACATTTCGTTTGTTTACATGTGGCTTAAACCGCGATCCTTATCCCTGATGCATGAGAATTGACAAGATTCTGTGGATACGAAAAATTCCAAGACTCATTCCCAAATAAGTAAGAGCGACAGATTCATCCCTGCGAAGCGAACCAACATATCCTGCGGTGAATGAAACGGTCATGTCACGGGCATTTTTACAATTTTCGTGATAATCAAACCGGCAATAATCAAGCCGATGGAAATAATTGTAAATTATCACTTCAGGTAGTAGGTTAATAAAAATTGGAAAAGAAATAAAAGTTACTTTTCATTTTATTTTCGTTTGCTTCTATCCGACGCGAGTTGGTTTTTTTGTTAATTTTAATTATTTTTTTGTGAAATTGAAATGAATACACGCTAGACATTCTGCATTGTCTGACGATTAACCGCAATTGACCGAGAGGTGTGCGGAGTGCGTAATTTGGCTAACCCACGTTCAAACCCAATCGCATCTCTGTTGCTGCACTCCACCAACTACTGGATGCAATCTAGGCGTGGGTTAGACAACCGTCATGACGATGTCACTGTGACTTGACGATTTCCTCAAAAATCGTGTTAAAAGCTGGTAGTTGGATAGAACTCTTGTTGCATCAACATTTCGGTGTATAACCCACATGCAAAAGCGTCCCACTTGATTTTCCTGAGACAAATCAACCGAGAGGTGTGCGCTATAAAACAGTCCACACACCAGTGAAGAAAGCGTGGCTCGAAAAGTTCGAATAGTCTAGACCGATCTTATAATTCGCATGCAGGGGAATTATCTCCCCACTCGGAGTGCGTAATTTGACTAACCCACGTTCAAACCCAATCGCATCTCTGTTGCTGCACTCCACCAACTACTGGATGCAATCTAGGCGCGGGTTAGACAACCGTAATGACGATGTTACTGTGACTTTAGAATTTCCTGTAAAATCGTGTTAAAAGCTGGTAGCTGGATATAACTCTTGTTGCAACAACATTTCGGTGTATAACCCACATTCAAAAGCGTCCCACTTGATTTTCCTGAGACAAATCAACCGAGAGGTGTGCGCTATAAAACAGTCCACACACCAGTGAAGAAAGCGCGGCTCGAAAAGTTCGAATAGTCTAGACCGATTTTATAATTCGGATGCAGGGAAATTATCCCCCCACTCGGATAGCGTAATTTGACTAACCCACGTTCAAACCCAATCGCATCTCTGTTGCTGCACTCCACCAACTACTGGATGCTATCTAGGCGTGGGTTAGACAACCGTCATGACGATGTCACTGTGACTTGACTATTTCCTGTAAAATCGTGTTAAAAGCTGGTAGCTGGATATAACTCTTGTTGCAACAACATTTCGGTGTATAATCCACGTTGAAAAGTGTCCCACTGGATTCTCCTGAGATCAATCAACCGAGTGGTGTGCGCTGTAACGCAGTCCACATACCAGTGAAGAAAGCGCGGCTCGAAAAGTTCGAATAGTCTAGACCGATTTTATAATTCGGATGCAGGGGGAGTATCCCCCCACTCGGATAGCGTAATTTGACTAACCCACGTTCAAACCCAATCGCATCTCTGTTGCTGCACTCCACCAACTACTGGATGCAATCTAGGCGCGGGTTAGACAACCGTAATGACGATGTTACTGTGACTTTAGAATTTCCTGTAAAATCGTGTTAAAAGCTGGTAGCTGGATATAACTCTTGTTGCAACAACATTTCGGTGTATAACCCACATTCAAAAGCGTCCCACTTGATTTTCCTGAGACAAATCAACCGAGAGGTGTGCGCTATAAAACAGTCCACACACCAGTGAAGAAAGCGCGGCTCGAAAAGTTCGAATAGTCTAGACCGATTTTATAATTCGGATGCAGGGAAATTATCCCCCCACTCGGATAGCGTAATTTGACTAACCCACGTTCAAACCCAATCGCATCTCTGTTGCTGCACTCCACCAACTACTGGATGCTATCTAGGCGTGGGTTAGACAACCGTCATGACGATGTCACTGTGACTTGACTATTTCCTGTAAAATCGTGTTAAAAGCTGGTAGCTGGATATAACTCTTGTTGCAACAACATTTCGGTGTATAATCCACGTTGAAAAGTGTCCCACTGGATTCTCCTGAGATCAATCAACCGAGTGGTGTGCGCTGTAACGCAGTCCACATACCAGTGAAGAAAGCGCGGCTCGAAAAGTTCGAATAGTCTAGACCGATTTTATAATTCGGATGCAGGGGGAGTATCCCCCCACTCGGATAGCGTAATTTGACTAACCCACGTTCAAACCCAATCGCATCTCTGTTGCTGCACTCCACCAACTACTGGATGCAATCTAGGCGCGGGTTAGACAACCGTCATGACGATGTTACTGTGACTTTAGAATTTCCTGTAAAATCGTGTTAAAAGCTGGTAGCTGGATATAACTCTTGTTGCAACAACATTTCGGTGTATAACCCACATTCAAAAGCGTCCCACTTGATTTTCCTGAGACAAATCAACCGAGAGGTGTGCGCTATAAAACAGTCCACACACCAGTGAAGAAAGCGCGGCTCGAAAAGTTCGAATAGTCTAGACCGATTTTATAATTCGGATGCAGGGGGAGTATCCCCCCACTCGGAGTGCGTAATTTGACTAACCCACGTTCAAACCCAATCGCATCTCTGTTGCTGCACTCCACCAACTACTGGATGCTATCTAGGCGTGGGTTAGACAACCGTCATGACGATGTCACTGTGACTTGACTATTTCCTGTAAAATCGTGTTAAAAGCTGGTAGCTGGATATAACTCTTGTTGCAACAACATTTCGGTGTATAACCCACGTTGAAAAGTGTCCCACTGGATTCTCCTGGGATCAATCAACCGAGTGGTGTGCGCTGTAACGCAGTCCACATACCAGTGAAGAAAGCGCGGCTCGAAAAGTTCGAATAGTCTAGACCGATTTTATAATTCGGATGCAGGGGGAGTATCCCCCCACTCGGATAGCGTAATTTGACTAACCCACGTTCAAACCCAATCGCATCTCTGTTGCTGCACTCCACCAACTACTGGATGCAATCTAGGCGCGGGTTAGACAACCGTCATGACGATGTTACTGTGACTTTAGAATTTCCTGTAAAATCGTGTTAAAAGCTGGTAGCTGGATATAACTCTTGTTGCAACAACATTTCGGTGTATAACCCACATTCAAAAGCGTCCCACTTGATTTTCCTGAGACAAATCAACCGAGAGGTGTGCGCTATAAAACAGTCCACACACCAGTGAAGAAAGCGCGGCTCGAAAAGTTCGAATAGTCTAGACCGATTTTATAATTCGGATGCAGGGAAATTATCCCCCCACTCGGATAGCGTAATTTGACTAACCCACGTTCAAACCCAATCGCATCTCTGTTGCTGCACTCCACCAACTACTGGATGCTATCTAGGCGTGGGTTAGACAACCGTCATGACGATGTCACTGTGACTTGACTATTTCCTGTAAAATCGTGTTAAAAGCTGGTAGCTGGATATAACTCTTGTTGCAACAACATTTCGGTGTATAACCCACGTTGAAAAGTGTCCCACTGGATTCTCCTGAGATCAATCAACCGAGTGGTGTGCGCTGTAACGCAGTCCACATACCAGTGAAGAAAGCGCGGCTCGAAAAGTTCGAATACTCTAGAACAATTTTATAATTCGCATGCAGGGGGAGTAACTCCCCAGTCGGAGTGCACAATTTGACTAACCCACGTTCAAACCCAATCGCATCTCTGTTGCTGCACTCCACCAACTACTGGATGCAATCTAGGCGTGGGTTAGACCACCGTCATGACGATGTCACTGTGACTTGACGATTTCCTGCAAAATCGTGTTAAAAACTGGTAGTTGGATAGAACGCTTGTTGCATCAACAGAGAATATTATATAGAAAAATATTATTTTCTCCCTTGCACCGAAAACAGTTTCGATTTCATGATAAACGAGCTTGCACAGTTCACTTAATAAATAATTCTTGAGCATTGCATCACGTGAAGCTTTTTTGTTTGACGGTAGAGGTTTTTGAAAATTGTTATTTCGTCAAAATGGTTCCCTATAAAACTATGAACTGATATTTAAGGATGTATGATATAAAGCAAAATTCTACATAAAATGACAAATGTCGTTCGTTTTTTATTTTACTCGTTCAAAATTCCCACATTCAGTCCAAACCGAGTTTCATTTTCGTAATTTGTATGGTAAAGAATAACTTAGTAAGGAACGCCCACGCTAATCGTTTTTATGCGTTCTGAATCATGCTTCCATTTTATTGTACTTAAATATTGTGGTCAATTCTCATAATAGCGAACCATCCACGATTTTATTGACACAGTGTAGCAGTAATGCGCTGTGTTTTGTTTGTATTGAAACTATCTTCAACCTGTATCACTAATCATGGCCGAAGCTAACGAAGAGGCACGTAGCATTTTTGCAAATTACGATTCATCTGTTCGTGGACGTATCGTTGGTTTCCACCAAGCGGGCTGGTCGAGGGAACGAAGTCGAGCCGCGATTGGATGCAATAGAAAAACGGTTGATCTTTGGATCAACAAGTTTAACAGAGGTGGTGACGCGGCTCTGAAGGACCATCGAAAAAGCAACAAAAGGCCGCTCAAAACGACACCGGAAGAAGATGTTCGGCTATGCGAAGCTGTGGAAGAAACTCCATTTACAACAATTGCCGCAGCACTGAATGAGACGGGAATCGACATAAGTGTGAGCACGGCTAGACGGCGATTGAAAAATGTTGGGGTTACTGCTCATCGTCCGGTGAATAAAACGCCACTATCCGAACAGCACCGTCAACAGTGACTTCTCTTCGCTCAGGAGCATTTGGGATGGACGCCCGAACAGTGGGCTTCAGTCGTATGGTCCGACGAAAAGGTATGTATGTGTTAAATGTATGTGTTTGTTTATATCGCGCCTTTGTCCTTGCGGTTTAGGCGCCCTCCCGTGTTTACATAACCTCTTTCATTTATATTTCTCATGCCTCTCCCTTCAACTTCCTGCCCCCCCCCCCATTTCTTTTCCCCTTCTCTTCCAGCGGCTTTCTTCTGTTCCCTGGCTCTCCTTGTTTTCCTTTTTCTTTCTTCTCTCTTCTTTGTTCACAGCTACTCGTTCCCTTCCCCTCTTTCACCTTCGTCCAATTCTCTCTACTTTCTTCTTTCCCCATCTTGCCTCCCGCTCTTTTTCGTTACCCTGGTCCCTCTTCTCCGTCATCTTCTTATCTCTTCCTTCTTCTTCTCTCTTCTTCTTCTTCCTCTCCTTCTTTGTACCCGTTCTCCCACCTCTCTCTTTTCTCGTTTCACCTCCATCTCGTTCCGTCTATTCTTATCTCCTTCTTCCCTGTTTCCACTTTTCTCCCCTTCTTTCTCTCTTCCACCGCTCTTTCTCTTAATATAAACTTTGTCTGTCTTTCCCCCCTTGTCAAGTCCTCTTTTACACTGATTCCCGTTGCTTCCATCTCGATTATTTTTAACAATTTCTCCTTGTCCTCTTCGCTTTCTAGCTCCACTATCACCATTGCTACGTCCCCCACCTGCATTCCTTTCATTCTTTTCTTCACTTTCACCTTTCTCAATGTCCCCTTTTCACACCTTTTCTCGATCTCCGCGATGTCAATTCCCTCCACTTTACCTATCCCTCTCATGCACACGTTCTTTCCCCTCTTCTCTCTTTCTGCCAACTCCTGTTTCCACCTTACCTCTCTTTCTCTCTCTGCCAGTTTCTTTTTCTTCTTCTCCTCCGTCGTCCGCCTTGCGTCCACCATCGTCCAGCCTCCACTTCTCGCCTTCTCCTTCTCTCCTCCGGGATTTCCCTCCGAATCCTCTACCTCACTATCTCCACCCTTACTCTCATCTTTCTCCTCTTTGTTTTCCACCTTCATCCCTTTCTCCTCCTTCTCATCTTCTTCCATCATCTTCATCCAGTCCTCCTCTTGCCTCTGCCTCTCATTCTCTCTACTTTCCTCTGTCTCTTTACTTTAAGTTATCTCCTTCTCCTCGCCTTTTCCCTCTCCCCCCCTTCCTTTCCTCCTCTTGTCACCTTCTTCGTTATCCGTTACATTTTTCTCGCTTTCCTCTCCTCTGTGATCCTTTCCGTTGACCTTCTTCCCCTTGTCTTCTACTTCCTTCTGCCGTGCAGCCAATCCTTCCTTCACTCCTCTCAACTCTTCGTTTATTTCCTTCAGTTCCTTCACCACTTCCCTTAACACTTCCCTCACCTCCTTACCGACCACTAATTCCATTCTTTCCATTCCAGCTTTGCTCTTTCCTTTCCTTTGCACTCACTTTGCTGTCTTTCCGTCGTGCCGGTTCTGGGACTACTGTCTTCTCTCCACTCTCCCTCTTATCTCGTCAACCATCTGTCGCCCCGTTCCTTTGTTCCTCTTACTTGTTATATCTCGTTGTCCTATCTTTCCGTCGACCCCTCTCTCACCTCGGCTTCGGACTTCTTCGACTCAGTTCTTGTCACTCCTTTCCGCTGTTGTCACTTGCTACTTCCTCTTAGGCGACCGTCGCTACTTTCCTTTACCGTGCCTCCATTCCTTCCCTGGCCCTACACGCCGTCCACTTTGTGCGCTGACTCGGGCCACCTCGTACTTCTTCGGCTCTGCCTTCCGGCCACTCTTCTTTCCTTTCTTCTCTCTCCCCCCATCCACATTTTCCCTAACCTCATTCTTTTTCACTCCTTTTCCCATCACCAGTTCCGCACTTTTTCCTTCTTCTTCTGCCTCATTTTTCACTTCACTCACTTCCCGATTCTTCCATCTCTCGTCCCACGCCCTGTATAGGTGTTCAAGTCTTCGGATGATGGGCGAAGACATGTTTATCGTCCGAGGGCGAGGGAGTTTCAACTGGACGAACGCTATGTGGTCCAGAAACAATGGAGCGGAAGAATATCTGTTGGGTTTTGGGGATGTATGTCCGCGGCTGGAGTGTTGGCCCTATGCGAGATCCCACCAAGGATGAATTCGGGGGATTATGTCAATGTTCTGGAAAACACTATGCTGCCCGCCGCCAGAGTTCGCTTTCCCGTTGATCAGTATCCAGGGATTCAATTTATGCAAGATCGTGCTGCGGTCCACACATCTCGGGAGACGACGGCATGGTTCAACGAGCACCCGGACGTCAACGTCATCAATTGGCCCAGTAAATCTCCGGATTTGAACCCCATTGAAAACTTGTGGAGTATGTTATATCAGTATTCACTTTGATTTACCAGGTTACTTCGGTGGGGTTTTTCTTGCACCTATCTTGCGGGTTCCAATAATACGGAATAAATGAATAAATAGTAGATTAATAAAAATTTCTCTATCTCAATAGGTGTCATGGTTCGTGAGTGGGAATCTGGTGCAGACCGAAACCGGGATGCTCTCGTGGCACACGTGCATCGGGTTTGGCATGAGATGGGGGCAAAGCCGAATCTTTGCCTCAATCTCGTAAACTCCATGCCAAACCGAATGCAGTGTGTCATCGAGAGCAACGGATCGTGGATCCCATACTAATTGTAAGATTCCCCTGTAAGCATTGAGGTCGTTTTTTAAATTCTACCCTACTTTTACATTCCTTAATTCTTCATGCTTCAATTTATCCCAAAATTACAGAATTTGCAATTAAGTATATAAATTTTTCGTTTTACAGCACAAGTCCTATTATTCCGCAAGTTTTCAAGTGGATTCGTATTCGGAGGTTTGCTTGGCTAAATGATGATTTGGATATCCGGGCATTAGTTGAATCATGTATCGTCTTCTGAGATGATCTCAGTACGATCGTGTATTCATTCAATGCACGGATACCGGTCGACGGGAATACCGACTACAGTGGGGCAGTGGGGGGTTATTTTTCCAGAACTGTCCATAATCTCCGGAATTCATTCCTTCTGGATTGTGCTTAGCGCCATCACTCGAGCGGCGGAGATGCGCGACCAAGACTCAACGGAAATTGAATAGCTCCATTGTTGAAGAACCACATAGCCCGGGTCCGCTTGAAATTCTCGAGCCCCTGCGACCATACGACTGAAGCCCACTATTCGGGCGACCACCACAAATGCTTCTAAGCGAAAAACAGTCACTGTCGACGGTGGTCCTCCGTTAGTGGAGTTTTTTTCACCGGATGATGAGCAGTGAGTCCATCATTTTTCAAACGGCATTCAGCTGTGCTCACGCTTAATGCCCGTTTTGTTTACAGCTGCGGCAATTGTTGTGAAAGGAGTTTCTTCCACAGCTTCAAACAGCCGAACATCTTCCGGTGTCGTTTTGAGCGGCCTTTTGTCGCTTTTTCCATGGTCCTTCAGAGCCGCGTTACCACCTCTATTCACGTTCTTGATCCAAATATGTACCGTTTTGGTTTTACATCCAATCGCAGCTCGAATGCGTGTTCCCTCGACCGGCCTGCTTGGTGCAAACCAATGATACGTCCACGAACAGATGGATCGTTTTTTTTTTTTCAATTGTTTCTTCGCTTTTATAGTTAATTTGACGTGTTGATTGTTTTTAATTGTCGTTTAATTGTTCTGTTACTAGCTTGTATGATTCAAAAATAATGGAAGTATATTAAATAAAAAAAATTGATTTATTATTAATGTTAATTTATAAAAATTAATTTATTAATGTTTTATATTCTCTCTCTCTCTTTCTGTGATAAGACGTGTCTAATGTCGCTCCCTTGAATGTGCATCTAAATGTGAATTTATTGAGAGAGAAGTGTAACGGCTTTTTACGAAAATAAGTATAAAATATAGTTGAATACTAAACAAACGTTTTAGGAGTCGAAAATATACTAAAAGTGACAATTTACGTCGTGAAAACTAAAACCGTCGATCATCATTTTTCGGGCTTCGGGTATACGAAACGCGGCCATATTAATATGATGGTGCTAACGGACTTTGAAGTCCTGATGAATCAAAATTCTTATTAATCTGTCATAGTGTGCAAATGAGTGCAAAAATTGATTACTAAAAAAAAAAAAAAAAAAAAAAAAAATTGATAAGTTGCAAATTGACTATAAACTCGTCCTGAAAGTGAACTATTTAAAAATTGATCTGTGAAAAATCAGGTGCGGCATCGTGGTGAAATAGTTTGAAAATTTCCGTATTGCGCTTGCGTGATTATATGATCACAGTGATATCACATAGATACGACACATATTCATCGCACTAATTCACGAACACTCACTATCACTTGTCTTGGCACATACATACACATACATAGTCTATCCACAGCACGAATTTATGCTTATCCATGTGTTATTGTGATGC
This sequence comes from Campoplex capitator, assembly GCA_037576405.1. Taxonomy (NCBI): domain Eukaryota; kingdom Metazoa; phylum Arthropoda; class Insecta; order Hymenoptera; family Ichneumonidae; genus Campoplex; species Campoplex capitator. The sequence goes on along the minus strand of JARBWI010000323.1, from coordinate 13,535,438 downwards.
AAATTGACTATCTGTTTTATGCAAGTCAGTTCTTTGCAAGTATTGTTAATCTCATCGTTGATCGCCTTGACTTGTCAGCCTTTTTTCAAAAGTCGACACTTAATTGAAATTGATGTATATCAATCAAAACTGTTCGTCAAGTGAAAGCGTACATTGTCATCACGTACCTTCTCTATAACATGAGCCTGTACTGCGCATGAGTATAAATTCTCATCACGTGTGGCACCACTACTGTCTTCGCTGACTCACTTTGTCTCTGTCTATTGTATACCCATCGTGATCATCGCGGATTCCCGATATATCACGGAGATTATCGATCATTTGGTCTCACATCGTCCTGGCGCCTATCATCACGTGTCTCAAACTACTACCACCGACATCTATCAGCAGCAGCTGAAATCGCTTTGAGCGCCATTTACTCGTATAAAATCAAATCTGTAGTTATTCGAAAAATTAGTTAATTTGTTAAATCTACTTTCATGACTCGCTGCTTTAAATGTAAAAGTAATATAGCTAAAGATACTTTAGTCTGTCAAGATTGTTCACGAACGTTTCATCATGGGTGTGGAGCGAGCCATATTAAATATAAGACAGCGAATGAGTGTTGTGTTATTAATTTCTCAGAGGCGACAGTAACTTCACACATACAAATTGATACAAATGAAATTACTGCAACTATGACGCAGCCGGTTACGCTAGAAGCCATAATGGCTCAATTAAAGAACTCAGAAGGAAACTTTGTGTCTTTTGTAAATGAACAAAGACAAGCTATTAATAATATAAATTCAACACTAAATGAACTGCCAAAATTCTTTCAAGCAGTTCAACAAAATACTGCGAATATTGCAACATTAGAGAAAAAACTGGAGACTATCACCAATAATGTATCCGTTGCTTTATCAGAAATCACGTCAAAAATTGAGAAAATCCAGAATATTGAAAATCAAAAATTGTATGAGTCAAACGAAATTATCATTGCGGGTCTTCCTGAAGGTCTCTCTATTGCACCTTACGACATTGTCAGGAAGCTGTTCGTATCCTTAGGTCTTGATCATTTGACGAATCACATAATTGCAGTTCGTGTAGTTAAAAAGGAGCCAGTGCAACTACCCAATGTTGACTCTATGAATATAGGAACAATAAATCCCACTCGCATGTCTTTTTCGCTTATCACTACACTCACATCGTTATCGATCTGTAAGGCTGTCTTGAAAGCGAACAAGACGAGAAAATATCTCAATGCGACTCAACTATTTGGTGACAGCTTCTTGGGCAATATTTACATTAAGCGATTGTTACCGCAAACTGTTTACAAACTCCTACAAGAAACAAGAGTTAAATCTCGTCAGGCATCGTACAAGTATTGTTGGCATGATGATGATCTAAATATTTACATACGCAAAACCGATAATGGTAACCGTATTCAAATCAAAACTGCTCAGGACCTTCAAAATCTCCCAGTATGACATGAGTCGTCAATTTCCATGCCTGCTAGCGCTCAGCTACCTGCTATTAGTCATACACAAAGTAGTCTCTCAAGCTTAAAAGTGACTCAATTAAATGCCAACTCCCTATTGGCCCATATCGATCAGCTCCGTATTTATCTTCAAAAGCATTGTTTTCACATTATCTCAATTTCTGAATCTTGGCTACATGGTCATATTCATGATGAACTAATCAAAATTGATGAGTATTTTATTCTCAGAAATGATCGAGAGGGTAAAAAGGGAGGTGGAGTTGCGTGCTACATTCATCAATCTCTTAAAGCAAATATATTATATAGTTCTCCAAACCAATATTCAAATTCACCGGAGTTTTTATTAATCGATATATTTCAACCTGGTGGTGAATCAATACTCTTTACGTCAATGTATAGACGTCCTAAAGGACAACTTTTCGAAGAATATACACATGTATTGTCACGATTTTCACACTCCTATAAAAATATTATTATTGCAGGAGATTTAAATTGTAATCTATTGTCTAACAATTTTGAATCACTATATTTAAAAGAATTTATTGATTCTCATGCGCTTTTTCTTGTACCGTCTTCTGCAACCCATCACACTCGTCAGTCAGACTCGTGGCTTGATGTTTTTATACTCGATTCCGAGGATAAGTTGCTTTCGTTCACAAAATCATCTTCAGCATTTATTGCAGGACATGATTTACTTCAACTTGAGTATAAATTCGATTGTTCGCTTATTAATACTCGAAAAATAACTAGGCGATCCATAAAACATTTTAACATTCAAAATTATAACAACTATATACTCTATTGTTTACAAAATAGTAGTCTGATGGGTTTTGACGGTGATGGTAGTGTGCCTTTAGAACATGAAGTAGATACTATTACTGGTATTTTACGCAATGCAATGGATTTACATGCACCTTTGAAAACTTTTGTGAACTCCAAAAAATCTTTGCCATGGGTCACCAATGAACTTAAGGAAATGATACGAGAACGAAATAAATTATATAAACATGCCAAACGTAAGCAGGATTTATTAGAGTTTGAAATCTATCGAAATTTTCGAGATCAAGTCACAACGGCCATTAGAAAAGCTAAAAATGATTTCCTTTATAATAAACTGAGCAATATAAGTGACTCGTCTCGTTTGTGGAAAGAATTGGCTGGTTTTGGGCTGGTAAAAACGACTAATGCTTCGCCATTTCATTTTTTCTCACCGGACCAGCTAAATATATTTTACACTTCGGTTTCTAATACTCACCCTGCAGCAACATTTGATGATTTGGATATGGCACTTGCTGAGATAACAAATATTCACCACTCGTTTCGGTTATCTCATATAACAGAAGAAGAAGTTTCGAATCAATTAAAAGCTTTAAAGACTACTTCACTTAAATCTGGCTCTGATGGTATCTCTGCGTTTGCCATAAAAAAAGCGCATTCGTCTCTGACAGCGTATCTCACAAACATCTTTAATTTATCAATCACACACTCTATTTTTCCATCAAAGTGGAAACGTGCATTTATTAGACCATTGTCAAAAGTGAAATTACCAGTTTCACCGGCTGATACGCGTCCTATAGCTAATTTGCCTGATCTCTCGAAATTATTCGAGAAAATGATTTTTGCCAAAACAATGAATTACGCTGTTCTTAATAATTTACTTGATCCAATGCAATCAGGTTACAGGCATGCATTTAGTACCCAAACTGCCCTTTTGAAAGTAATTGAAGATACCAGGCATGCATCGGATAAAGGCAACTTAACTATTTTAGTCATGTTTGATTTTAGTAAAGCTTTTGATACTGTACCTCATCCCAAATTACTGATAAAACTAGCAAGACTTGGCTTTGATTGTAATACATTGAAATGGTATTTCTCATATCTCACAAATAGATCTCAATCTGTCGTCGATGATAATGGTAATTGTTCAAACTGGCTAAAAACTACTGCAGGGGTGCCACAGGGCTCTGTTCTTGGACCACTTCTTTTCATCCTATATATTCAAGACATTAGCAAAAATATTCGCTATAGCAACAGAATGATCTTTGCAGATGACACACAAATATATATACACTGCAAACCATCTGAATTAAATCAAGCCATAGCTAAAATTTCATATGATTCTAATGTTATTGCCGAGTTTGCTCATACAAATGGTCTATCCTTAAACGTAAAAAAATCAATGGCATTAATTATTGGTACCAATTCATACATACGTAAGATTGAACTATCAACACTCTCCCAAATACAAGTTAATGGCTCTTCTTTGTCTTTCACTACTGAAGCTAAAAATCTAGGTGTTTACCTAAGATCTGATTTATCGTGGCGGAAACATATTTTATATATAAGTCAAAAAGTAAACGGGATTCTCCATAAACTCAAATATCACAGAAACTCATTGTCTTTGCAACTCAGAATCAAATTAGTTATCACTCTTATTCTACCACATATTGATTATTGTTGCCTAATATATCACGATCTTACAGATGAGCTGAACACTCGATTACAAAGATTAGTTAATTCTTGTATCCGGTTCATATTTAATCTCAAACGAGACGAGCACATAACTCAATATCGTAAGGAACTAAAATGGCTAACAGTCAGAAATAGGAGATTATATTTCTTGGGAATAATAATTTATAAGAGGCTCTTTCTGACTGTTCCTGATTATGTGATCGACTTACTCCCTCTTGCTAATGATTCTGAGCGAAGGTCAACTCGTTTGGCGCAAGCTGAAACATTTATGATACCGACACACCGAACGTCGAGGTATCATAGGGGATTTAGTTTGTCTGCTGCATATTTCTGGCACTCCCTACCACAAGAAATTACAAGTGCATCGTCAATCAGTATTTTCAAACACAAACTTTTGACCTATCTTTATAATTCCGAGATGTAAATTGTTTCAATCTCATTTTCATTTTTATTGTTTATTCTTATATAAGTTTATAATATAGCTTACAATGAAATCTTCGGTATCTATGTAATCTACCATTAATGATATCACAAGTGTAATTTTACTTATTTTCGTAATAATAATAATATTTGTACATCCTCTTTTGCCCCATAGCGCTGCTAGGGCATAATAAAATTATCTATCTATCTATCTATCTCTCTCGCTCTCTCGCCGTCTCACTCTCTTGCGCTCTCGCTCTCTCGACCTCTCTCTCTCTCTCCCTCGCTCTCACTCTCTCTCGCTTTCTTACGCTTTCGCCCTCGCGACCTCTCCCTCTCTCTCTCCCTCGCTCTCACTTTCTCGCTCTCGCTCTCGCTCTCGCTCTCGCTCTCGCTCTCGCTTTCGCTTTCGCTCTCGTTCTCTCGCCCTTTCTCTCTCCCTCGCTCTCTCTCCCTCTCGCCCTCTCTTTCCCTCGCTCTCGCTCTGTCGCTCTCGCTCTGTCGCTATCGCTCTCGCTCTCGCTGTTCCGCTCTCCCGCTCTCGCTCTCGCTCTCCCGCTCTCTCGCTCTCCCGCTCTCTCGCTCTCCCGCTCTCTCGCTCTCCCGCTCTCTCGCTCTCCCGCTCTCTCGCTCTCGCTCTCTCGCTCTCGCTCTCTCGCTCTCCCGCTCTCGTTCTCCCGCTCTCGCTCTTGCTCTTCCGCTCTCGCTCTCGCTCTCCCGCTCTCGCTCTCGCTCTCCCGCCCTCACTCTCGCTCTCCCGCTCTCCCTCTACCGCTCACGCTCCCGCTCTCCCGCTCTCGCTCTCGCTCTCCCGCTCTCGCTCTCCCGCTCTCGCTCTCCCGCTCTCGCTCTCCCGCTCTCGCTCTCGCTCTCCCGCTCTCGCTCTCGCTCTTGCTCTTCCGCTCTCGCCCTCGCTCTCCCGCTCTTGCTCTCCCACCCTCGCGCTCCCGCTCTCGCTCTCGCTCTCCCGCTCTCGCTCTTGCTCTCCCGCTCTCGCCCTCGCTCTCCCGCTCTCGCTCTTGCTCTCCCGCCCTCGCTCTCCCTCTCCCGCTCTCGCCCTCGCTCTCCCGCTCTCGCTCTTGCTCTCCCGCCCTCGCTCTCCCGCTCTCGCCCTCGCTCTCCCGCTCTCGCTCTCGCTCTCCCGCTCTCGCTCTTGCTCTCCCGCTCTCGCTCTCCTGCCCTCGCTCTCCCGCTCTCCCGCCCTTGCTCTCCCGCTCTCCCGCTCTCGCTCTCCCGCTCTCGCTCTCCCGCTCTCGCTCTCCTGCTCTCGCTCTCCCGCTCTCGCTCTCGCTCTCCCGCTCTCGCTCTCGCTCTCCCGCCCTCGCTCTCCCGCCCTCGCTCTCGCCCTCCCGCCTTCGCTCTCCCGCTCTCCCTCTCGCTCTCGCTCTCCCGCCCTCGCTCTCGCCCTCCCGCCTTCGCTCTCCCGCTCTCCCTCTCGCTCTCGCTCTCCCGCCCTCGCTCTCGCCCTCCCGCCTTCGCTCTCCCGCTCTCCCTCTCGCCCTCTCTCTCGTGCTCTCTCTCTTTCTGTTTTTCTCTCTCTCTCGAACGAAAAAATCAAAATCAAATCAAACTAATGAAAAACGAAAATCATTTATTCAATGCCACTTCCATGTACCGCGGAGTACAAAATTTTATATACTCTTCCATCGCTATTTCTTCAGGCGATCTTCTCTTCCTCGGCTTTTTGATCGGCGGCTCGACATTTGGCTCGATCTGGCCAAGCTATTAAAACATTTGTTCGATGTAATGATAATCCGTAATCGACTGAAGTGCAAAATAGAATTTTCGACCTTAAGAAACATATACCTCAAGTCCCTCCGTTCCTGAGTCCTGAGGCCCCACATCCTCAATTCTCCCGTCTTCCCGTTCCTCAGCCCGCTCTCCCATTCTTGATACACCTCCATCCATGTCCAATTCCTTATCTATCTTTTCCCTGCCCTTTCGCGCACTTTCTCTCTCAATTCCTCGTTTCCCCACCGCTGCCACCCCCTCATCTCCTTGATCCTCGGCCCCCGATTTTACGTCATTTCCCGCATGTTCCTCATCCTGATTCTCCACCCGTTCTACTCCCAATTCCATATTTCTTTCCTCTTCACTTCCTTCCAGTCCTGCATCATTTTCTCTATCTTTGTTCTTTCCTTGATCCACTTTCGAAAAGTCGCGTAGCCTATAATATAAGAAAATGTACGAATTATTGACGATTTATAATGGGAGAGAGGTTAGTCTAGTGGATGAGGGCTTGGCCTCGCTAAGGAGGGTGATGGTAGTTCGAAAGGTGCGGGAAAAAGAGGAAAGGAAATGCGTAAAAACCCGAAAAGAGTATACGTCAGACACAAAAATAAAAATATATATATATATGATCTATATGAAAAAAATATCCAGGAAACAAAACTTACTGTGGATCTTTTCCCGACTTGGATCTTCCCGCACCTTCCCATTGGTCAACGAGATCCTGGAATCGTCGGGCAATTTCTTCATATAAATCTTCGCTAAAAAAGGAGAATTTTTTTCTATTTATTCTCGATGATAGAAACAAATTTTTCATTACACCCACACTGAGAGTTAAACTCCCCGAGCAGGTGTCATGAAAAATCGTATATGCCCCACGGGAGTGAAATAAATCTTCTATAAACCGCGGGCAGAACCTCACCTTCGGTTCGGCTGACGAGCAATAAAGTATTCCATTTTCCTTCCGTAGGTGCGTAGCATACAATATATTTCTAAACATAATCTCTCAAGAAATAACTATCAATTATTACGAATGACAATAATAATACTTACTCGTTTATATCACTGTTTTGAAGAAATTCGATCATCGGCAAGCGGTTATTCCTGATAAAATTTCTTATGTACTCGGCGCGATGCTGAAGACAACGTTCTTTATAAATAAAAGAACAGATCTCTCGAATAATGGGACGAGGCAAAACTTCTTTCTCTTTTAATAAAGAGTAATAGTCCTGTTGAATAATGCGCACGAGGAGCATCCCAAGTAGGCGAGTGTTTTTAAAAAAATCCGTGAAATATCTTTTGCGCACTATGATGTTTGAAACGTCACGACAGAGACGAAAAATTTCTATGACAATTGAGCGGTGTGATTCACTCGCTGTAGCTCGCTGTCACATGGAGTTTTCATTTGTTTGTTAATCTCGTCTCAAATAAATTCCATTACAATTACGCACAACTTCACACCGATGAACACAGGTTCGATTCAAACGAAACATAATGACTCAACGATGTCCGAAGTCTCGTCTCTCGGCAACGATCGCCGCATCAGGTAAGTAAAGGAGGTAAGTATCCTCTGATTGATAGATGTTAATTGGCTTTTTTTTTAGGTTTCGTTACTTTTTGTACTTTTTGTGTTGTTTTCAGGATTTGTTCATTTGTTGATTATATCTTTTCATTTTTTTCAGGATTTTACAGTTTCGGCATACTGGCGAGGACCTCGACGACTTCCTTTTCCGCTGATGTTAGCGTTGCCGAGACGGCAACGTGTTTATTTTAGGAACAAAACACGTAACTGGTGATGTAATATCAATACGTTAGTTTACTTTATTCGTTCTCAATGCTATTTACAAGGACGGTGTAAAATGGATCAGATTCCCTTGGAGGCGTAAAATGACCGTAAAATAACATGTAAGGTGTTAATTTATGATATTGACTTATTAGAACGGGTAAAACGGAGCGAATTAAGGCTTAATCCAACTAGCTGAAGCGATTAATAATAAAATTAGTCACTGACAGGTGCAACACAGTTTTTTGACGAGGAATCCACGCGACGGTAAGAATGGAGTTATTTCTATTTAGGCTAGTTTACTGAATTCTAATTTTATATTTCTTTTTACAGATGCAGCGGAATCAACAGCGTTAATTCGACTACGAGGTGAGTACTACGGTAGGTTTATATTAACTATGGTAGTAAAAAACTTTTTAAATTATGACTAAGCATTGGTATAATTCTTTGTCAACTTTTTATAATCAGATTTTAAAAAACTGGGTATTCGACTTGAAAACAGAGGTCGCTTCACCAATTTCGGAAAAGAAGCGCTTTTTCGCCTAAGTCGAAATCGAGGATGTTCAGAAAATAATAAATAACAGAAAGATCGTTATTCCGAATAAAATGTTATTTAACAGTTCGGCAATACATAAGCAGAGGGAGGAGTCATTGAAAAAAATGTATCAACAGTTGTAACAGATGCAAAAATTCGATACTATGGCATATTCATTACGCAAATACATTGAATTTGCGTGCGATGTGGTGACATGAATTTTTTTTGAGATATTCTCAATCGTAGTTGACATCCTTTTGATTCGGTACACCAATAGGAAAAATTAAAATGAAAAACCATAAACGTGAAGAACTTCTGTTTGACATCCAACTCGAGTGAATGAGTAAGTGAGTGAGTGAAAAATCATTCAACCCTTGTCAAACCGCACTTTCTTCATTGGTATGTGGACTGCGTTACAGCGCACACCACTCGGTTGATTGATCCCAGGAGAATCCAGTGGGACACTTTTCAACGTGGGTTATACACCGAAATGTTGTTGCAACAAGAGTTATATCCAGCTACCAGCTTTTAACACGATTTTACAGGAAATAGTCAAGTCACAGTGACATCGTCATGACGGTTGTCTAACCCACGCCTAGATAGCATCCAGTAGTTGGTGGAGTGCAGCAACAGAGATGCGATTGGGTTTGAACGTGGGTTAGTCAAATTACGCACTCCGAGTGGGGGGATACTCCCCCTGCATCCGAATTATAAAATCGGTCTAGACTATTCGAACTTTTCGAGCCGCGCTTTCTTCACTGGTGTGTGGACTGTTTTATAGCGCACACCTCTCGGTTGATTTGTCTCAGGAAAATCAAGTGGGACGCTTTTGAATGTGGGTTATACACCGAAATGTTGTTGCAACAAGAGTTATATCCAGCTACCAGCTTTTAACACGATTTTACAGGAAATTCTAAAGTCACAGTAACATCGTCATGACGGTTGTCTAACCCGCGCCTAGATTGCATCCAGTAGTTGGTGGAGTGCAGCAACAGAGATGCGATTGGGTTTGAACGTGGGTTAGTCAAATTACGCTATCCGAGTGGGGGGATACTCCCCCTGCATCCGAATTATAAAATCGGTCTAGACTATTCGAACTTTTCGAGCCGCGCTTTCTTCACTGGTATGTGGACTGCGTTACAGCGCACACCACTCGGTTGATTGATCTCAGGAGAATCCAGTGGGACACTTTTCAACGTGGATTATACACCGAAATGTTGTTGCAACAAGAGTTATATCCAGCTACCAGCTTTTAACACGATTTTACAGGAAATAGTCAAGTCACAGTGACATCGTCATGACGGTTGTCTAACCCACGCCTAGATAGCATCCAGTAGTTGGTGGAGTGCAGCAACAGAGATGCGATTGGGTTTGAACGTGGGTTAGTCAAATTACGCTATCCGAGTGGGGGGATAATTTCCCTGCATCCGAATTATAAAATCGGTCTAGACTATTCGAACTTTTCGAGCCGCGCTTTCTTCACTGGTGTGTGGACTGTTTTATAGCGCACACCTCTCGGTTGATTTGTCTCAGGAAAATCAAGTGGGACGCTTTTGAATGTGGGTTATACACCGAAATGTTGTTGCAACAAGAGTTATATCCAGCTACCAGCTTTTAACACGATTTTACAGGAAATTCTAAAGTCACAGTAACATCGTCATTACGGTTGTCTAACCCGCGCCTAGATTGCATCCAGTAGTTGGTGGAGTGCAGCAACAGAGATGCGATTGGGTTTGAACGTGGGTTAGTCAAATTACGCTATCCGAGTGGGGGGATACTCCCCCTGCATCCGAATTATAAAATCGGTCTAGACTATTCGAACTTTTCGAGCCGCGCTTTCTTCACTGGTATGTGGACTGCGTTACAGCGCACACCACTCGGTTGATTGATCTCAGGAGAATCCAGTGGGACACTTTTCAACGTGGATTATACACCGAAATGTTGTTGCAACAAGAGTTATATCCAGCTACCAGCTTTTAACACGATTTTACAGGAAATAGTCAAGTCACAGTGACATCGTCATGACGGTTGTCTAACCCACGCCTAGATAGCATCCAGTAGTTGGTGGAGTGCAGCAACAGAGATGCGATTGGGTTTGAACGTGGGTTAGTCAAATTACGCTATCCGAGTGGGGGGATAATTTCCCTGCATCCGAATTATAAAATCGGTCTAGACTATTCGAACTTTTCGAGCCGCGCTTTCTTCACTGGTGTGTGGACTGTTTTATAGCGCACACCTCTCGGTTGATTTGTCTCAGGAAAATCAAGTGGGACGCTTTTGAATGTGGGTTATACACCGAAATGTTGTTGCAACAAGAGTTATATCCAGCTACCAGCTTTTAACACGATTTTACAGGAAATTCTAAAGTCACAGTAACATCGTCATTACGGTTGTCTAACCCGCGCCTAGATTGCATCCAGTAGTTGGTGGAGTGCAGCAACAGAGATGCGATTGGGTTTGAACGTGGGTTAGTCAAATTACGCACTCCGAGTGGGGAGATAATTCCCCTGCATGCGAATTATAAGATCGGTCTAGACTATTCGAACTTTTCGAGCCACGCTTTCTTCACTGGTGTGTGGACTGTTTTATAGCGCACACCTCTCGGTTGATTTGTCTCAGGAAAATCAAGTGGGACGCTTTTGCATGTGGGTTATACACCGAAATGTTGATGCAACAAGAGTTCTATCCAACTACCAGCTTTTAACACGATTTTTGAGGAAATCGTCAAGTCACAGTGACATCGTCATGACGGTTGTCTAACCCACGCCTAGATTGCATCCAGTAGTTGGTGGAGTGCAGCAACAGAGATGCGATTGGGTTTGAACGTGGGTTAGCCAAATTACGCACTCCGCACACCTCTCGGTCAATTGCGGTTAATCGTCAGACAATGCAGAATGTCTAGCGTGTATTCATTTCAATTTCACAAAAAAATAATTAAAATTAACAAAAAAACCAACTCGCGTCGGATAGAAGCAAACGAAAATAAAATGAAAAGTAACTTTTATTTCTTTTCCAATTTTTATTAACCTACTACCTGAAGTGATAATTTACAATTATTTCCATCGGCTTGATTATTGCCGGTTTGATTATCACGAAAATTGTAAAAATGCCCGTGACATGACCGTTTCATTCACCGCAGGATATGTTGGTTCGCTTCGCAGGGATGAATCTGTCGCTCTTACTTATTTGGGAATGAGTCTTGGAATTTTTCGTATCCACAGAATCTTGTCAATTCTCATGCATCAGGGATAAGGATCGCGGTTTAAGCCACATGTAAACAAACGAAATGTTAAATAAGAAGAAAATATAATAAAGTTAAAGGGATAAAAAATAAAGGCAGCTTCAAGTTGGCCGAAAAAATTTCGTTTTCATTTGATGCCCTTATCAAAAATCATTTTTTCAGTAGTTTTATCACGCTTGCCTCGCATGAAATCGATACTGTTTTACATTCGAGACGATCAAGAATATTGTAGCGAACCCTGCGACATGAGCTTTTCACTCACCGCGGGATATAATTTGTTCGCTTTGCGTTTCGAATTCGAATTTTCTTGTGCAATCAGATTTGTTATTCGGACAATGGTTAGCTCATGGAAATAACAATATATATTCATATCTAGAAATATCTTAAAATCTCAAAAGACAGCATGAATGCTGTAAAAAAATTGGAGACAAGTACATTTATGTTTTATGTCACCTGGACAGGAATCTCAGTGAAACCCTACTTGTTACCCATGGAGTCCAAAAAACAAATGCACGATGATTTATAAGAAGAAGTAGTTCGATCTATTCTCTCGAAACTTGCCTCAAATGAGCACTTCATTACAAAAGGTTATGAAAAAACCATTTCAAACGTAATGATAAAATAAAATGAATCTGCTAAATCATGGTAATGCATGGTAATGCATGTTTGGTTCAAAGAAACAAAACGTTGTTAAATAAATGCAAAAGTGACGAGTACATCAGATGACGAATGAAAAAAATTAGAAACACAATGGTATTATAAAAAAATGGAGAACAAAGAAATTACCAATGGAAGAATATAAATCAAACCCAAAAATTCCCCTAGGGAAAAAAAAGGTAGGGACAAGTACATTGATGGTCCCTCGTTTTCTGATGATATCAAAAAAGTATTAAAAAAATTCTATAAAAAACATCATGAACCTTACTGGAAGTGATTTCAGCTCAATTGAAAAAAAAATCATAATTCAGCAAAAAACATTATTGAAAAAATATAAAACTATAAATCTGTAATTATTTTGTAAAGTGAAAAAAATTCTAATGAACCGTGAGAAAATCTTAAATTCACCACTCGAAAACATTGCAGACGTAAGTAACCAAAAAATTTCGCTTGAAAACATTTTAAAAACCGATGCCCCACTCTTCTCATCTTATTAAAAAGGAGGAATGATTAAATGAATTGAAAAACTTTCTATCTAAGTTACGTACAGCATTAAAATTTATGATATCATTTCGAGGCCAAGTATTTATTGGTAATTCGGAATATTCATTCCTATGGGATGCATGAAGAACTTGAAAGAGTTCTACTAATAAATCTAAAAAGTTACCAAGTTACGTGCAGTACCAAAATTTATGATATCAACTCGAGGCCAAGTATTTTTTTAGTAATTCGGAGTATTCATTCCTACGGGACGCATCAGAAACTTGAAAAAGTTCTGAAAAATCGAAAAAGTTACCATCGAAGTTGAGTCCAGCACTAAAAATTATCATATTAATTCGAGGAGAAGTATTTGATTGATATATCGCAATTTTAACATTATGAACTTATGTTCTTATAAGGGTTGAGAATACTCGTCTGGCTCAGAACGTTTTATCGAAATGACTAGAAAATCAACAACCATAAAAATCCCCAAAATCATGCTTTCCGACAATTAGAACGATACCAACCCATTTTTTTCAACATATTCTGGCCCATAGAGCAGTGAAGTCATGAATAACTTTTCGACAGCAGAAACTTATAAGGAATCTTCCTGCCTATGACTTTTTGATAAAATGGCTAATCCCATAAAATCACATCGAAGGGGAAGTCATTTGTTACTTTATGGTGGTAGAGACTTATAAGAAAATCGATTCGTCTCCGACTTTTAGGATCCCCTGATATTATTCACAACATTCGACGTCGATTGGATCGGTACAAATTATGTTTAAATACGTGTTGAAAGTACTTGTCCGGCCCATCACTTTTTATTCAAATTGCTCATTCAAATCAAAATCAGGGCTCTTGAATCAGGAGAATGGAAATCAGGGAATTGAGAAAAATACCTTCAGGTATTTTAACTCAATTCTATTAATTGTAAAAGAATGTAATGGAACTCTCCTGTAATATACAAGGGATCTTATTGTGTATCCATGAAAAAATGCACGCGACACAATAAAAATTTCTAACCACCTATGATAACCCCGCAGATTATATTGCAATGACGACCTGTTTTACTCCTCATTTCTTTCAGCAGACATATTCTATTCGGTATAAGAACCAACCAATACTATTGCTGAGAACATTGAACTGATGATAAGTCGCATTTTAAGAAATTATCGAGTTTATTCGCGTACAAAATTTGATTCGGTAGCCTCTAGATTATATTGCAATTACGGCATTTTTTACTCTTCGTTTATTTTGGCGGAAAAATTCTATTCTGCATAAGAACAACCTATACTATTGCTGAGAACATTATACTGATAATACGTTGCATTCCAAGAAATTTTCGAGTTGATTTACGGACACAATTTGATCCAGTTAAAAACATTGTCAAACGTTGAATTTGACACGAGCCATTCCTGGAATTCGGAGAAAATTTTTTTCTTATGTTAACAGACGCGATAGGGGCTGGTATTACTATTCCATAAAATGAACACATGACTCAACTTCTTTGATTTTGATTTGAATGAGCAATTTGAATAAAAAGTGATGGGCCGGACAAGTACTTTCAACACGTATTTAAACATAATTTGTACCGATCCAATCGACGTCGAATGTTGTGAATAATATCAGGGGATCCTAAAAGTCGGAGACGAATCGATTTTCTTATAAGTCTCTACCACCATAAAGTAACAAATGACTTCCCCTTCGATGTGATTTTATGGGATTAGCCATTTTATCAAAAAGTCATAGGCAGGAAGATTCCTTATAAGTTTCTGCTGTCGAAAAGTTATTCATGACTTCACTGCTCTATGGGCCAGAATATGTTGAAAAAAATGGGTTGGTATCGTTCTAATTGTCGGAAAGCATGATTTTGGGGATTTTTATGGTTGTTGATTTTCTAGTCATTTCGATAAAACGTTCTGAGCCAGACGAGTATTCTCAACCCTTATAAGAACATAAGTTCATAATGTTAAAATTGCGATATATCAATCAAATACTTCTCCTCGAATTAATATGATAATTTTTAGTGCTGGACTCAACTTCGATGGTAACTTTTTCGATTTTTCAGAACTTTTTCAAGTTTCTGATGCGTCCCGTAGGAATGAATACTCCGAATTACTAAAAAAATACTTGGCCTCGAGTTGATATCATAAATTTTGGTACTGCACGTAACTTGGTAACTTTTTAGATTTATTAGTAGAACTCTTTCAAGTTCTTCATGCATCCCATAGGAATGAATATTCCGAATTACCAATAAATACTTGGCCTCGAAATGATATCATAAATTTTAATGCTGTACGTAACTTAGATAGAAAGTTTTTCAATTCATTTAATCATTCCTCCTTTTTAATAAGATGAGAAGAGTGGGGCATCGGTTTTTAAAATGTTTTCAAGCGAAATTTTTTGGTTACTTACGTCTGCAATGTTTTCGAGTGGTGAATTTAAGATTTTCTCACGGTTCATTAGAATTTTTTTCACTTTACAAAATAATTACAGATTTATAGTTTTATATTTTTTCAATAATGTTTTTTGCTGAATTATGATTTTTTTTTCAATTGAGCTGAAATCACTTCCAGTAAGGTTCATGATGTTTTTTATAGAATTTTTTTAATACTTTTTTGATATCATCAGAAAACGAGGGACCATCAATGTACTTGTCCCTACCTTTTTTTTCCCTAGGGGAATTTTTGGGTTTGATATCACAGCTTTTTTCTCAAAAATTCCTGAACCTTTTTTTGATGATAATAAGATTTTGGTTTAAATTTCTATGGGTTATTATGTTAGTACATTTTTAAAGATTCTATGCTCATGGTACAGACATGCCTAACGTAAAAATTGTATATCGCGAAGTTTTTCCGCTCCACCAAAGAGGTAGAGTTCCAGGCGCGTTTTTTTAAACATATATCGCGAAGTTTTTCCGCTCCACCAAAGAGGTAGAGTTCCAGGCGCGTTTTTTTAAACATGGTATCCCAAAGAGGTCTAATCCACATCTCAACCCTTGCAAATTCGTTACTAGTTCATCCGTAGTTGAGCCCTCTCTGCAAGTTGATACGAGTAACGACTGAGGTTATCGATAAGATTCAAGTTAACATGCTACATTGAAAAATGAAAATCATAAATGAAAAAAACGTAACCTTAGCTTGTCTCCAGGGCGATAAGGATTTTTTACTGCATTTTTAGTTTCTTTTGCCCTTTTGAGATGAAAAAGCATGGAAGATTCTCGATTTTCAGGTGAGATATGAATTTCGGCTAGTAACATTCAACTTCAGGATAATAACTCGTTTTTGCACTAAATTGGAAGTGAAAAAACATTGCCTTGTTTTTTCACCCGGGCATGGAGGAAATTTTTTCAGCAACTTTAGGTTATTTGGCCCCTTCGAGATGGAAAAGCATGGGAGAATCTCGATTTTCAGCCGAGATATGAATTTCAACTTGTAACATCCAATTTCAGGATAAAAACTCGGTTTTCACGATATTGTTATTGAAAAAACGTTACCTTAGCTTGTCTCCAAGGCGATTGGGATTTTTTCCCTACAACTTTAGTTTCTTTTGCCCCTCCGAGGCGGAAAAGCATGGGAGAATGTTGATTTTTAGGCGAGATATGAATTTCGGCTTGTAACATCCAATTTTAGGATAAAAACTCGTTTTTTCACGATATTGTTATTGAAAAAACGTTACCTCAGCTTGTTTCCAAGGCGATTGTGTTTTTTTCCATGCAACTTCAGTTTCTTTTGCCCCTTCGGTATACAGAAAAGCATGGGAGATTCTTGATTTTTAAGCGAGATATGAATTTCGGCTTGTAACATATAATTTCAGGATAAAAACTCGTTTTTTCACGGAATTGTAGATGAAATTACGTTACTTTGGCTTGTCTCCAGAAAGATTGGAATTTTTTTCTGCAACTTTTGTTTCTGTTGCCCCTTTGAGATGGAAAAGCATGGGAGAATCTTGATTTTTAGGCGAGATATTAATTTCGGCTTCTAACATCTAACATCCAATTTCAGGATAAAAACTTTTTTTCACGAAATTATAAAAAAAAAAAAAAATAATAATTTTACTTTTTGTCAACAACGAGGTAAAGTCTTGATATTCTTCATTACCTTTGAAGGAATACCATGAGAATAAGAGGTGTCAGTTTTTATCATATTCTCGTTGAGTTTCAAAGAGTTATAGCAGAATTTTATGGGTACTCCAAAACAACATATTAGGCAATGCGGACAAATTTAAACCAGAATCCTACCTTAGCAATTAAATTAAGTCATTAAAACTATCAGATAAGGACAGTTGTATCAGTTGCATTAGTCTCGCACAAATCTCAATGCAACCAGAACCATAGCGACCATGGAAGGAACTTATTGAACATAAAAAATGTTTCAATTTATTATGCCGAATCGAAGCCAAAAATCTGCTGCATTCCGATGATACATATTTTGATACTTCCGGAAAAAGAGCGATGATTGATTGCTGAAACAGATTTTTTAATTCATTTTGCCAAAATAGAAGTCGAAGGGTGACAAATCATAATGGTCACTTGATCTAACAAAATTGGAAACATTTTGATAGATTCATCATTTTCTGAAGACGGAAATTCGTATTCTATCCAAAAATGTTCTTCCGATGACATTTTGTGATCATATTTGAATATCATAATACTACCATCAACGATGGAAAGTGGAAATACTTACAAATAGTACACATGTTACTTCACGAAATTATCAAAGTTTGCAGTTATCTGCTGCATTCCAATTATCTACTTTTTGATACTTACAGAAAAAAAGCAGCGAAAGACTTTTTGAATTAAATATGTCAGAACTCAAGAGGGTGAGCTAAAAAATACAGCGCACTCCAAGCTTAACGAAAATGAGTAGCCGATGACATTTGTAACAAATTTTTTAATTCATATGCCATAGTTGAAGCTAAAAAGTGAAGACACTTGGCACATAAGCCGCTTCACAGAAATGTCCAAGTTTGTAGGTATCCGCTGTATTCCAATGCTTCATATGTTGCTTCAAGAAATTTTCAAAAGTTGTATGTATTCGTTGCATTCTGATTACAGAATTTTTCATATCATCAGAAAAAGTGTATCCGAAGACTTCCCCCGAAACAACTTCCGTTTTCAAGCCAGAAATTTCAATCCCATCCAAAAATGTGCCTCCGATGACTTTTTATAATAGTTTTTCAAACTCTCATTACCACAATCAAATCTGAACAGCGGAAATACTTAGCACACTTGTCGCTGCAAAAAATCACCAAAGTTTGCAGGTGTCCGCTGCATTCTACTTATCTAGTTTTTGATACTAATAGAATGAAAACAACAGAAAACTATTTGAAACCACTTTTCCAATTCTTCATGCCAGTACTAAAGAAGGAATGCAAAAAAACACAGCGTACTTCAAGTCCAACAGAATTCAAAACTTTTTCAGGCAACGGTGATGAGGTTTCAAAGACAGCAATTTCGATCCTAGCTGTTCAAGAACAAGCCGCTGAAGACTTTCATAACAAGTTTCCCAATTCATATGTCACAGTTGGAGCCAAAAAGTGGAAATACTTGGTACACATGTCGCTTCGCAGAAATTCTAAACTTTATAGGCATCCGCTGCATACCGATGACAGAATTTTGATCCTACTGAAGAAAAAGTACCCGGTGATGACTTCCTGAAATATTTTTTTCAAATTCCTAATGACACATGTAGTAAAGGAAAGTGAATGAACATAGTGCACATTGAGTCCAACGAAATTCAGTAATTTCTGTCGTTTCCGTGGCTAGTCGCAGACAAAATTTTGAGCTCATCGAAAAGTAAGCAGTCAAAGACTTTTTGTTATGAATTCATAAATCAATAATTCTACAATAAGAGATGGAAAATGGGAAAACTCAATGTACTGGTCGCTTCATAAAGTTGTGAAACTTTGTAGGTGCTCGCTGCATCTCACCGATACCAATTTTGATACTCTCAGAAAAAAAGCACCCGAAGACTTTTCAAAACAACTTTTAGATATCATTATACACAATCGGAGCGGAAAGTGAATAATTTGGCATACACTGAACCCAAAACATTTCTTAAAGTTCTGGTGTATTCATTAGGTCACAATGAGAAACAATTTTATCCTGTCAATTAACGAGCAACTAAAGTCTTTTTGTAACAAATCTTTCAACTTATGTTGCCGCAGTGGAAGCAAAGAAGTATAATTGCACAGCAAACACATTTTCCAGCAAACTGGTGAAACTTGACCTGCGGGCAGTCTGGAGTTAAAAAATATGACAGTTCAATAGATAATGATGAAACAATAAATATAATCAGCACACATTTATTGTGATTTTTTATTCGAATTCATCAATAAATCAATACATATATACAATAATTGCGGGTTCCCGAAATGAAATTTCTGACTCCAAGTTTTAGGTTAACCTAGATTTATCGCAGCTGGGTAATAAAAACGCTTTTAAATATTGATGGCACTTGAATAACTTTTTTGATGTTTATTATGTACGTCAGGTTTTCTTAATATTATGACACCACACCACCAATTTTAATAAAATAAATAGATAGACCCAACAAAAAATTTGTTGATAACGATTCATTTCTCTCACAAAGTGTAAAAGGTTAATCGGGATACGGATTATAACACGGTGTAAAAGTTCACTGCAACAACATAACCGTGATTTCTAAAGAACGTTTATTTTTTCTATTATTTTTTATCACTCATTAACTGTACTTTTTATCAAATCGCGGCTGGTTTCATTTTATTATGACACTGACACCCGTCTATCGTTTTTCGAATTTTTTCATGCTGCTGTGTAGGCTGCTACGTTTCACCGATACGTCTGAATTCACTAAGTATGCGTGCGTCAGACCAACCAATCAGAAACTCGAGAGGCATCAAAATGCCTCTGATGGTGTTATATACAGACACGTCAATTCTTGAATGTGTTAGTCACTTTTGCATAATCTTGAGCCCGTGCAAAGTTTTTTCTCAGCAATTACGCGACCGATCATGCTGATTTTGGGCGCAATCGAAAGAGAATTTCATAATTAGCTAAAAGTTCAATTTTTAAGTTCCTCAATTGCTTCTGAGCTTCGTAATTCAATAAAATGACATGCCAATTTTACCCCCACCACCGCGAAAAGTTTTGTTTCGAGAAAGTATAGTCTCGGCGAGCCTCGGGCCAGCAGACGACAGGGCTGTCAATGTACTTGTCCCGAGACTCTACCGAGTCTCTTGATAGCAAAACATTATTAACAAAACAATAATACAGAAGTATTCAAAAAATTACGAGCATAAACAAATTACCAATCGAAAAAAAATTAAAAGAGACACAATTGCAACGGTTGACAAATCGTCCTAGTCTTACTTAAAATTAACACGCAAAGTTGTCACAGTGAATATCTCCTAAAATTAGAATCACAAAAATATACAAAGAAAAAATCACAAACGAAAAAAAATAGGAGAGAAAAAAATTACTAACGAAAAAAAATATAAATAAGAAAAATTACAAACAAAAAAAAATTGAAAAAAAAAAAAAATACGAACAAAAAAATTGAAACGAATAAAAAATTTAGCTGTACTTGGCGAAATTTTTTCGTTGTTAACTTCACGTAATACACCTACATCTCATGTTCACGAACTCGCCAAGTACGGCTAAATTTTTTATTCGTTTCAATTTTTTTGTTTGTATTTTTTTTTTTTTCAATTTTTTTTTGTTTGTAATTTTTCTTATTTATATTTTTTTTCGTTAGTAATTTTTTTCTCTCCTATTTTTTTTCGTTTGTGATTTTTTCTTTGTATATTTTTGTGATTCTAATTTTAGGAGATATTCACTGTGACAACTTTGCGTGTTAATTTTAAGTAAGACTAGGACGATTTGTCAACCGTTGCAATTGTGTCTCTTTTAATTTTTTTTCGATTGGTAATTTGTTTATGCTCGTAATTTTTTGAATACTTCTGTATTATTGTTTTGTTAATAATGTTTTGCTATTTATATTCTTCCATTGGTAATTTCTTTGTTCTCCATTTTTTTATAATACCATTGTGTTTCTAATTTTTTTCATTCGTCATCTGATGTACTCGTCACTTTTGCATTTATTTAACAACGTTTTGTTTCTTTGAACCAAACATGCATTACCATGCATTACCATGATTTAGCAGATTCATTTTATTTTATCATTACGTTTGAAATGGTTTTTTCATAACCTTTTGTAATGAAGTGCTCATTTGAGGCAAGTTTCGAGAGAATAGATCGAACTACTTCTTCTTATAAATCATCGTGCATTTGTTTTTTGGACTCCATGGGTAACAAGTAGGGTTTCACTGAGATTCCTGTCCAGGTGACATAAAACATAAATGTACTTGTCTCCAATTTTTTTACAGCATTCATGCTGTCTTTTGAGATTTGATTTGACGACTTTTTGTGCACTGTGAACTTGAAATCTTACAGGATATTGGAAAATCTGCATGTTACGACACAATATAGATGATATCCTGTTAATATCATTAATTTTGAATGCTTTTGTAATATTGTTTGGTTTATAATTTTTGGCTATTCATATTTTTCCATTCGTAATTTCTTTGTTCTCCATTTTTTATGATGTTTAAATTTTTTTTATTCGTCATCCGATGTATTTTTGTTTTTATTTGACAACGTTTTGCTCTTTTGAACTAAACGTTTTTCATGCATTATCATGATTTAGCAGGTTGAAATGGTTTTTTTTATAACTTTTCGTAATGAATTGCTCATTTGAAGCAAGTCCCGAGAGAAGATCGAACTACTTCTTCTTATAAATGATCTTTCATTTGTTTTTTGGATAGTTTTCAAACGATTCATTTTTTTGAGGACAATTATTCATACATCATGTTGGATCAATATTTGACGAGGACAATATTGCAGAGATCTCTACTACATGAGTAACTCATAGGGTTTCACGGAGACTACTGTCTAGGTGACATAAATGTAATTGTTTCCATTTTTCCCCACAGTATTAATGCTGTTTTTTTTTTTATGTAGTGAACCTGAATTTAGAAAACCGATGGACTTTATTCATCACCTCTAAGATTATCCATTGATAATGATTACTATGAAAATTATATAACGTATTTCACTGTGCAATACTCATTGCCGTACCGGCAACTGATGAGCGCGGTGTTACTAGGCTACGACGGATACGTTTCTGCTTAATTCAAAATTTCATGCGTTTGACACGATAAAATTTGAATAAAAAAAATAAAGTTTAAAAAATATATTATATAGTTATTAAAAACTATAGTGTGCTCTTAACAAATAACAATACGCAACTGCTCTGTAAAATAGGTGAGTACTATATCTTGAACCATTGTTTGAAAGTAATAGCATCTCTTCTTTCTGTATATAGCGGGTGAATGGACATGAAAAGAACAATCTTATTTTATTTCAGATGCCCAGAAACAAAATCCATCATGGAATGGTGACCAAAAACAGAAACAAGATTCATCACAGAATGGTGACCAAAAATCGACCTCGCCAGTCAAAATAGACAACAAACAAGGTTATACAAAAACTTGAAATATATTCAATGAATATTTAATAACTGGATAGTTTTATGCTCAAATTTCACATTAGAAATTTTTTTTTTTTTATTAACATCAACGTGGTAAATTGAAATCAGACGACCTTTGAAACATTCAGCCTCGCTGCTAAATGAGCGATCGAAGCTCTTGATTGTAACTTCTAATAATAAAGTATTGTCAGTTTTATTCCGTTGCAATTATTCGTGTTGTAATTATTTTATGATGGTAAAATGTTCGTAATTTTTGTCAATTCTCTTGTAATATTGTTTTGTTTGTAATTTATTACAACATATTAATGTACGTCCTGCGAATTGAACTTTTTTTTAAATGCATTTCCGTAATTTAGCAGGTTTGAGTTATTTTATTAATTTTTGAATCGAGAATTCCTAGCATGATTTGATTTAATCAGGTGACGTTCTTTTTTTTGAAAGAAATTAATGCAACGATACTTTATTACAGACAGTTATATTTTGAAGGAGGAGTGTTTTACGGGATTCTTTTCAATGATAACGTGACCGGTTTTTCTATAAAGTGGATCATGAGTTTTTGTTGTCTACTATTCTGCAAAGAATCACCATTGTAACTTCAAAAATAGCGACGATATGAATTGAAAAAGAAACTCGATTTTTTCATTTTTCATTAGTTTTCTCCCTTAGAAAAAAAAAAATTTTTTTTTTCAAATGCAAACCTCCAGTAGAATATTCGAATTCGAAAATTAATTTCAAAATATTATTCTCAAAAAATGGAAAATGTATTTTTAGTCCATGTGTTTTTAGTAAGTAGTATATACAATCTTGTATTATATAGTTAAATATTATTTTTTAGATGAGCAGGTCAGACCACCACGATGGAAGCGTGTAGGACGAAAATGCCGAAAAAACGAAGAAGATGCTCAGAAACAGCTCCAATACTTATTGAAACAATTATCGACCCCGTCGATAACTAAATAACAGAGCCGGGAAAAAAAACAGTATCGATGAACTGTCACATTCGCGATCTTTATAACCTCAGTAGCATTTCGTAAACAACACACCATATGATACGTCAATATCATTCACGGAAATATATATGTATATAGGTATATGTTGTATTATGGCACCAGAAAAAAAATATATAGATATATAAAATGCATTATGGCACCAGATTTGTCTCTATAAAAATAAAACAAATAAACATCAAAAATGTGTGCGAAAACCCGACCCATTTTTTGATGCAATTAAAAAATAAAAAATTAATATCTCTTCAAAGCGTTGAGCTACAGAGTTCGAAGAGGTCGCAATCGAAAGAAAAAAATAAATAAAAAATACGTCAACTTACAGTATTCTCTGAACTACTGTAATTCATTAATTATTAATGAAACAAATTTTGAAAATTTTCGGAAACAATTGGAAACGCTATCGCTCCGGTAAAGACTCTCTGGCAGCGACTCGTCATATATAAATGTACTTGTCTCAGAGTCGCTACCGCGACTCTAGATCAATGTATCATTCGGTCGATCAGGAAATGTAGTCTTCCAATATTTTTTTGTGAAAATAATATTTTTCCATCAGTTCGATATTTGCACCTATTCAGAAAATAGTTTTCCTTTCCAATTTCACAAAGATTCAGTCATTATCGTATTTTTTCTTGTTTTTATATTTAACAACATCTAAATCATACACGGGTTTACATTTTTTTTTATTGGTCATTCAAACTAATCTTCTTATCGTTCGGTAATTTTCTAACGATTTAACCTCTTGATTACACTTCCTACTCAACATCGGGCGGCTGCTACGTCGTCTTGACCGTGTCATGTTTTTTGTGGGGTTAATTCAAACTCGGGGTTAGGAATTACTCTTGACACATACGTCTGAAACTTGTCCGAACTTCGAAGAACTTCGACAAATGACGATACACAGTCGGTAAAATCATCGTTCATTCGAGCTGACCAGGCATTAATGCATAGTACACGTAAAGATGATGAGTCAACGACTCTTCGGACTAAGATGCATCGGTCACAGAGCGATGGACCAATAGCATTTTTGTGCGTGGGTAGTGTAAAAAATTAAACGATGAGAGGAGTAGCCCAAAATCCCTTCCATCGGAAAACATTCCCCTTCAGCACCCAATTTTCCACGGTATAAAAACCCATGATTTTCACGTAGTAGAGCATTCGACACGCGAGTGACACTTATACTGCTAGCATTGTTGCCGTTTGTCAGGAAGTTCTCTTTAACGTCGAATCTCTGATCAAACTCCAAGGCTTCTGTAAAGGAGAGCAAGTTAAGAGGATGGATCAGTCGACGAAACACTCCGCCGCTGCCCACCATGCTTGGCGGTACTGCAGAGCTCGCAAGGAGCTACCGCAGACCACCACCAGATGTCGCAGCGCGCGACTTCCATCAGGTTTCAACGCACTAAGCGTGCAGGAGAAACCTGATGCAGTTCAATGAGAATTGAACTCTTCAGCGATAAAAATCACTGGGTACTCGCTTGAAAAAGCGATCATAATCAATAAACAATTTATATATTGTTTATACGAAAAAACGATCGTTCTTTCGTACGTCTCCAACGATTTTTATCGTTGGGCAGTTCAATGTAAACTGAATTCTCCAACGATAAAAATCACTGGGTTCTCGCTTGAAAAAGCGGTGATAATTAATGAACAATTTATATTGTTTAAACGACAGAACGTTCGTTCTTACGTACGTCTCCAACGATTTTTATCGTTGGGCAGTTCTATGCAAACTGAATTCTCCAGCGATAAAAATCACTGGGTTCTCGCTCGAAAAAGCGGTGATAATTAATAAACAATTTATATTGTTTATACGAACGAACGATCGTTCTTTCGTACATCTCCAACGATTTTTATATCATTGGGCAGTTCTATGTGAACTGAATTCTCCAGCGATAAAAATCACTGGGTTCTCGCCCGAAACAGCGGTGATAATTAATAAACAATTTATATTGTTTATACGAAAGAACGATCGTTCTTTCGTACGTCTCCAACGATTTTTATCGTTGGGCAGTTCAATGTGAATCGAATTCTCCAGCGATACAAATCACTGGGTTCTCGCTTCAAAAAGCGGTAGAAATCAATAAAAAATTTATATATTTTTTATACGACAGTTCGGTCCTTCTTCACGTGTTTGCTAATATTACGCGCACTGACCGAAAAAAGCAAGCCCGCGATGACTTCGGTACACGTGCACGTGTGTGTTAGCGTGTGTCAACACGCTCGAATTCGAAAGAAGGGGGGTAGCATGTAAACAACGTATACAATGTATACTGTCGTTGTCATTCTCTCTCGAGACAGAATCGAAATTTATTTCGTAAAACACAACACTTTTCACAAATATCCACAACGTAAATGAAACTTCGTTTGTTTTTCCAGCAAATATCCCAATGCTGTATGAGGCTGCACGAGCTCCGCATGCCGATTGCCAAACAATTGAAGTAAAAGCTCGTGGCAGCAACATAATCGATAATTAAGAAATTGATGTTTGCACCACGAAGCGGAATTTTGGTGAACTAAAATTTGACGAAGTTGTTGGTAACTTTTTTGAGAAAAATTTCGAAATGGAAATTTATCGTCAATTTAGCATAGATTTTGATGCAACCGGGCTCAAAATGTTGGTTGTGATATTGCGCTTCCGCTGACAGGCCAAAAAATTGATTCGTCAATTATTTTCGGAGTAATTGTAAGATTACTCCGATGGTAACAAAAAATCCAAATTTTTTTGAGAATTTCCCAAAATCGCTCTGTCAGCGGATTTATGCCATATCACTGTATACACAGTTTAACTTTCATCGCAATTGGTTCAGCAGTGTGGACAAATTTCCCATTCAAAAATTCGAAGCCGACTGATCCATCCTCTTAAATGCGTAACCGTGAATAATAACTATAAACGAACCAGTCACACAATATTGTTGCGTGTTTTGCGTTGAACGAGACCGTTCAAATCCAAGATTGCTTCGAAAAAAACAGGAAGACCGAGTTCTTCGTAAAAAGTGTAGAAAAATGGCTTTTGCAAACATCAACAAAGTCGGTTTGATGGCGGCATTTCTACCAACAAAAAAATTATCCGACCTCGACGTTCAAACGGATCATTTCATTTCTGACGTGAGGGCTGTCCAAACGAGATCCGGTAGACGATACGTGGTGGACATCAAGGATGACTGCACAATATTCCTACCACCGAGGATGGTGAAGGTGTTCGATGAGGACCAGGAAGAATTCAACAGAATGTTGGAAGCTGCTCACAAAGGACGATTGTATATGAATTATTTTGGTGGTACATCCAACATTATTGAGTTCAAGTTAATTACAATATAAATTTCGAACGTTCAATTATTTCAAATCATACATCATTGGTAAAAATAACAATAGAAAAAAAATATTACAAAATTAAAAACATCGTTTCATTAAATGTATGAAAGAAAAGGTGTAGTGGAAGACAAGAAGACAATTTATACTAAATAAAAAACGATGTTACCCATGTATGTTTGAAGAAATATTTTTTTCATCTGCAAAATAATTTGATTAATATACGTGTGAGAGGGAGAATATTTCGAAAATAATTGTACTAAATAAAGACAACGTACATTTGAAAAAAGAAGAAAAAAAGAAATGTTATTTTATTTACAAGTAGCCCGTTTTTTATTGAGCAAATAAAACGTTCATTCATATTTTCAGAGTGTATAGTAAAAGTTTTAATAGAAATAATGCAAGAAAAGTCATTCTTCGAATAAAATTTTGAAACAGGAAGGAGCTCTTGAGAGGAGAATAAAATTCTACCAAGTTGAAACGACAGTAAGTATACATATTATATTATGAGTTAGTATTAGTCGTTGCCCACCAATACTTTGTGAGTGGAACCCCCTCTTTCTTTCCCTTGCATCTGAGACATCTCCCTTGCATCCGAGACATCTCCCTTACATATGATTCATTAATAAGCTTACTGGTTCATTGAGAGTTAGCCTTTTTACAAGTGAAGATCGATTCAGTATAAAATGGAATCAGAACAGTGTTTGAAATTAATAACTTTAATGGAGAAAGCTTATAAGTTATTGAAAAATGCACCAAGTGTAGAAAAAGGAAAATGGAGAAAACTTCAAATTAGAAATGTGAGATTATTAAACAAAATTTTGAAAAAACCGAATTTGTCTAGTGGAGAAAAAACAAGAATACAAACAACGATATCATTGCTGAAATCTTTAGATGAGAATTTCAAAAATCATAAAAAACGTGGTGGAAATGTAGATGCGCGAAATAAAACATCAGATCGCGTTCGGTGGGTGCACTTAGAGTCCGTTTTCGAAAAACGTATACGAACGGGTGCAATTGTGAACCTTGTTCACAAAGATCTGAGATCATTTTTATTCGATGCTAAAATCACCACCGTCAAGAGATTAACAAATGTGATTAAAAAGGAGGGCAACTTGAAAGTAAATGTCATATTAGCGTGCAAATTTTCAACATTGAAGAATAGTGACATCATCGAAGAAACAAAATACTTCAATACGAGGAACGAAGCAATTCTTTTAGCAACCGACATTAACATATGGTTCGATGAGAATGTGACAGACCGTTTATTGGTGAAGGTGGAAGACTTTCAAGAACGAGATTCAGGCTGGTCATTATCGCTGGTCATTCATTCAATTACCGAAAGATATACGAAATAAAAAAGCTGTGGCGAATGTGAAAAACAATGATGAATATTGTTTCCTGTGGTCAGTTACTGCGGCACTTCATCCAGCGAAAAGTAATGTTACTGTGCCTAGCTCGTACCCCAACTATAACTCAATCCTCAAGTACGATGGTATCACTTTTCCGATTGCTCTGAAAGACATTCCCAAATTTGAGAAAATGAACAATTTGAGCATAAATGTATATGGTATACAATCGCATAAAAAGAAAAGTAGCATCGTACCGTTCTACTTGAGTCGAAATAAATCTGATAAATCTAGAATTCATCTTCTCATGGTAGAGGGCAACATCGACAAGCAGGCTGATAATGATGATGATGATGATGAGGACATCATGCAATCAATTTACCACTTTGCTTGGATACGAAATCTATCAAGATTGTGCAGTGCACAAGTAACAAGTTATCAACATCGTACATGGTTTTGTGATAATTGCTTAAATCATTTTAAGCTTCGATATTCATTTGAAAATCATAAACGCGATTGTATGAATATGAACATAACCAAAATGATACTGCCGACTGAAGAAAATAAAATGTTGAGTTTTAAAAATTATCGATACAAAGAATCGGTACCGTTTGTGGTGTATGGTGACTTTGAATGTCTTCTTGAACCAACGGGAAATGAAGTGCAATGTCAAAAACATATTCCGTACAGTGCTGCGTATTATTTGAAATGTGCATTTGATGATTCACTCTCGAGGTTTGAAATAAAACGTGGATCGGATTGCATCGAGTGGTTTATCAATGAGTTAAAAGAAATAGCCCTAATGGTAGATTCATACTTGCATAATGTCATACCTATGGAATCATTGACTCCTGATGAAAAATACCAATTTTATCATGCTAAAAAATGTCATATCTGTGAACAACCATTCATTTCTTCCGATGTGAAGCATCGCGATCATTGTCATTTCACAGGCAAATATCGTGGCCCTGCCCATCAAGGATGCAATTTGAATTACACCAAAACTCACAGTATTCCAGTGGTTTTTCATAATCTCTCCGGTTACGATTCACATTTTTTGATTAAAGCATTGGCCACACAATTCGATGGTTCGGTAAAGCTTCTTCCCATCAACAAAGAAAAATACATTTCGTTCACAAAATATGTTAATGGTACAAAAGTTAATTTACGTTTTATCGACTCATTCAGGTTCATGCCAAGTAGTCTTGAAAAACTGGCATCTTACTTAAATAATGATGATAAGTTTATCACACGCAAACATTGTGATAATTCCGAAGAATTCCAACTGCTCACGACAAAAGGAGTTTTTCCCTATGAGTATGTTGATGGTTGGGATAAACTCAATGAAAAGCAGTTGCCACCGAAAGAGAATTTTCACTCGAAATTAAGTGGTGAGGATATTTCAGATGACGACTATAAAAACGCGAATGACGTTTGGGAGACTTTTAACGTTACATCATTAGGTGAATACGCGGATTTGTATTTGAAAACAGACGTGCTCCTGTTGTCGGATATTTTTGAAAACTTTCGATGCAATTGTAAGACGACATACGATCTCGATCCTCTGCATTATTACACGGCTCCTGGACTTGGTTTCGATGCGATGTTAAAATGCACCAGTGTTGAGCTTGAGCTTCTCATTGATACGGAAAAACTTCTGTTCATTGAAAAAGGTATTCGCGGTGGCGTATCACAGTGTTCCAATCGACACGCTCGAGCGAATAATAGATACATGGATGCAGACTACGATCCAAACAAGGAGGAAACATATCTAATGTACTTTGACGTGAACAATTTATATGGTGCGGCAATGAGAAAATATTTACCAATCAACTCTATCGAATGGATGTCAAATTTCGAGGAGCTAAATGTATGTAACATACCGGACGATTCTCCTGTAGGCTATATTCTTGAAGTCGATTTGGAATATCCCGAGGAACTTTTCGAGTTACATAAAGATCTCCCTCTTTGCCCTGAGCACTACGCACCTCCCGGTAGTACAAATACTAAATTAATGACAACATTTTTACCAAAAAATAAATATGTCATTCATTACGTGAATTTAAAACAATGCTTAAGTTTGGGTATAAAGTTGAAGAAAATTCATAGAGTTCTAAAATTCAATCAAGCCCCATGGCTCAAAGCGTACATCGACTTGAACACTGAATTACGTAAAAAATCCACCAATGAATTTGAAAAGAATTTTTTTAAATTAATGAATAATGCAGTATTTGAAAAAACTATGGAGAACGTACGGAATCAGAAAGATGTCAAGCTCGTGACAAAGTGGGGAGGTCGATACGGTGCAAAAGCTCTCATTGCAAAACCAAATTTTAACAGCTCCATTGTATTCGATAATGATATGGTAATTATTGAAATGGATCGTGTTGAAGTACACTTCAATAAACCTATATACGTTGGATTTTCTATTCTCGATCTGTCTAAAACATACATCTATGATTTTCATTATAACTACATTAAGAATACCTTTCATGATCGAGCGAAATTGATGTACACCGATACTGATAGTCTTTTATATCACTTCAAAGTTCCTGACATATACGATTATATGAAGCGTGATTTGCACAGATTCGATACTTCTGATTATACGGTGAATAACGTGTATGGAATTCCATTAGCGAATAAAAAAATTCTCGGTTTGATGAAAGATGAAATGAATGGAAGAATAATGGAGGAGTTCGTCGGATTACGGGCAAAATTATATGCATTCAAAGTTTTCAATGAGAACAATTGTAAAAAGAAAGCTAAAGGGATCAAGGGGTCCACATTGAAAACAATTGGATTCCATGATTATAAAAAATGTTTATTCGATCATGAAGATTTAGTGAAATGGCAATATTTAATTCGAAGCCAAAAACTTGAAGTTCATACCATAAAACAGAAAAAAATAGCATTGAGCTGGTTAGACGATAAGAGAGTTATTTTCCTTATGGTTATATACCTTACTTATTTATTATATATTTTTATTATATATATATATATATATTTTTATATATTATATTTATATATATATATATTATATATATATAATTATATATATATATAATTATTATATATAAGGTATATATATATAATTATTATATATAAGGTATATATATATATACCTTATGGTTATAAAAAATAAAAACAATATTTCATTATACTTGTGAACATATTTATTGCAAAAACGTCTACAATTCCGATTTATTTATGCAACTATTGTGCGAATTATCAAATCCCAACCATTTTACAAGCAACATATTTCCACGCTTCTGGACAACCTTTTCCACGAGGTAAATATCGGGATATTTGACAGTTGTGAGTTCTTCCTGATAGAAGCCACCCTCGATTGGTTGATCTTGGTAATCCTTGAGCTTGAACGTTACAGGATCAGTATTGATAACTTTATCAATAGTAAATATTTCTGTTGTCCAGTTTGGTGTATAGCCTTTCTCGAAAACGTGCTTGAAATTGCTAATCCGCACTTTATCACCAACTTTAAAATTTATTTTTCGAGTTCGATTTATTCGTAATTTTCCGTAGACATGGTATAAAATATTTTTTTCGTTTTGAGTGGTGACGTCAATCGGCTTCATCTTAACCGTACGATGTTTAGTATTATTATAAGTTGCCACCAAATCATCCAAAATATCAATCCACTTGTACGATCCTTGTAAGGTGAATTGTTTCCACATTTTTCCTTTGAGTGTACGGTTGAAACGTTCACATATTGATGCTTTCATATTACTAAAGGTTGAATACATGTTGATTCCGTAGCGTTTCAGGAGCATTTCAAATTCATTATTGTAAAACTCTTTACCGCGATCAACATGCAATTTCTGTGGTACACGACCTTTCACAAGGACAGACTTCATCGCATTTGTCACATCTTTACCACTCTTTGTTTTCGTTGGTACGGCCCAAGCATACTTCGAAAAAATATCGATGATTGTCAGTAAATATTTGTAACCGTTGTTGAACCGATTGTACGCTGACATATCAACGAGATCAGCTTGCCAGGTTTCATCCAACCCACGTATGATAACATGGCGACGTACATAATTTTTCCGAGCAGGTCTATGAAGCTCTTCTGCTATCGTTGCTTTTTCCATGTTCGAGGTTGAGAAGTCGATCATTCAGTTGGGATATTATTTGAGAATTACGAAGTGTCAGTTCTTGTTGAGCTTTGGTCTCAATATCAAGATTTATTATAGCATCTCTCTCACGGCTTTCAAGACTTTGAACCAACAGTTTGCTTTCGTCGTCGACAGCCACTTTTTCTAATGTTCTCAATCTCTCCTCTATATGAGTAATGAGATGAGAATTGCGTGTAATAAGCTCTTGTACTGTATCACTATCGATGCGTTGATGTTTAATATTTTCTTGAAACGTTGATTGAAGACCTTGAAGCGTTATTTCAAGATCCTCTACATTATCTTGCAAAGAAGATGTAATGGTGTAAATGTGTTTAACTTCTCCTTGAATAGCACTCTGCAACACTTTGATGGAAACGGCATCGCTTTCTTCAATAGGGGCAGCTATATTACACAATCGTCTATTTTGCATATCATATTGACCATCGATGGTCATTTTGAACCCTTCACCGGGAGGTCCTCGACTCCCACCAGCAATACTCTTAATTCTCAACAATTGACGACCAAAGACATCAACACTCATTTTGATAGCTTCAATGAGACTGTAGTTAAACAGCTTTCAACCATCATTAATAAATGATTTTAGCTTCACGTAGTTCTTCAATAATAGAAATGATTTCGTTAGAATAACTGAAGTTTCCAGCTGATTGCGATGCGAGCAGTAATCGTAGTCTATCCACTAATTCATTAGGATCGTCCCAATAAACATAATCTATTGTACTTTTTTTCTTGTTAGCAACCATATATCGTGGTAAGCCCCCACCCAATCGTTTTGATCGTCTTAAGAGTGTTGGGCTTTTTGTTTTTTTTTGGTGAATCAATCAGTAACGAGATTATATTTTTAAATTTTTCACATTTACTTTGTCGTATAGCATTATCGCTGCTATACTGTTTTCGATAGGCATTAGTTGAGTTGACCTTTGCTCTGCCGATAATCATTTTCACCAACATTAATTGTATTCTTGTCAAATCTGATTTGTGAATCACCAATCATTAAACGATTCCCTTGCAGCTTGCGTACCCCATATGAAATATCAAGCAGTTTTTTTTCTCCTGTATCAAACATTCTCACATAATGTTGAGACAAATCATCATTCATCTCCGAACGAGGGTCACTCGGCATACCTTCAGTCTCACTAGAATTACTAATATCCGACTCGGCGGAACTTCCATGAGCTGTTTGAAATGAATGATCAAATTGATTCGTGTCATGATTAATATCCTCCATACCATCCTCTTCAACGGTTTCTTGTTTTACCACCGATTCTTTTTTCACATCTGTTTCATGTTTCACAACTGTTTCTTGTTTCATCGACTGATCGACTAACTTTTGTAATGGAGTTACCACTGGTTTAAAGACTTCGTTCAGCTCTTTTTCATTCGCAATTTTTCCCAATTTTAACATTTTATGCTTTCGTCGAATCGCATTACTCGCGCTTGCGATCTGACGCAACATCAAGAGACTCGGTAGAGTCTCGGGACAAGTACATTGACAGCTTTGTCGTCTGCTGGCCCGAGGCTCGCCGAGACTATACTTTCTCGAAACAAAACTTTTCGCGGTGGTGGGGGTAAAATTGGCACATCATTTTGTTCGTTTTCGAAGCTCACAAGTCGTTTGGGGCCTTGAAAATTGAACTGGAGATTCATTAAGAAATTATCTTTCGAATGAGCCCAAATTTAGCACGATCGGTGACGTAAATGCTGAGAAAACACTTTGCACGGGCTCAAAATCACGCAAAAGTCACCTACACATTCAAGAATCAGACGTGTCTGTATACAACACCAAAGCCGGCTGAAAGTGTCTCTCGAGTTTCTGATTGGTTGATTCTGACGACACCCATATATATATAATACTATCAAAGGCCTCATGTCCCTGGGGGTAACTTCACGACGGTGTCAACAGCACTCGAATTCAGAAGTGAAGCCATCCTTATATTTTGAAAAGTTTCATCAGTGTTTCATAAACAGTGCGGGATGTGCGAGTTTGAAGTTATTTCGTAGTTCAGTGTAGAATTAAGTGTTAAGCTTAAATTTATGGGATAAAATCATACGTTCGTAAAAAATATTTATCAAGTGCTTTAATTACCCAGCCGCGAGAAATCTATAGGTTAACCTATAATTTCGAATCAGAAATTTTATTTTGCAAACACGTAATCATTATATAAACATTGATGAATTCGAATAAAAATTCGAAATAAATGTGTGCTACACGTCTGTGAAAAATATTTATAAAGTGTTTTGATTACCGAGCCGCGAAAAATATAGGTTCGTTAACCTATAACTTCGAATCAGAAATGTTATTTTGGGAACTTGCTATTATTGTATGTATATTGATAAATTCGAATAAAAAATCAAAATAAATGTGTGCTAGTTGGATTTATTGTGTCATCGTTATCTAACAAGCTGTCGTCTTTTTCGTTATTCAGTTTGGTCCATTTATGTCCTCATCCGTATGCAGTGTATTAAAACCATGATTTATCAGTTTGTTGGACACATGTATGCTGTGCATTTCTTTTTTTTCGGTTCCAATGTGGTAACATGAGTTGATAGATTTGTAACAAAAAGACTTCAGTCGCTCATTGATAGATGAGATAAAAATTTCTGTCATTGTGATGTAATAGATAGATCTGGTATTTAAGAAATCTGTTCTGTCCAGTGTATGCTCAGTTATTCACTTTTGCTCTGATTGTGCATAATGAATTCAAAAAATTATGTTGAAAAGTCTTCGGGTGCTCTGTTTCTGATGCTATCAAAATTTGTATTGCTGAGATGTAGCGAGCACCTACAGTGTTTCACATCTTCATACAGGAATATTTATGTTCAGTGATCAAGAGACTCGGTAGAGTCTCGGGACAAGTACATTGACAGCCCTGTCGTCTGCTGGCCCGAGGCTCGCCGAGACTATACTTTCTCGAAACAAAACTTTTCGCGGTGGTGGGGGTAAAATTGGCATGTCATTTTATTGAATTACGAAGCTCAGAAGCAATTGAGGAACTTGAAAATTGAACTTTTAGCTAATTATGAAATTCTCTTTCGATTGCGCCCAAAATCAGCATGATCGGTCGCGTAATTGCTGAGAAAAAACTTTGCACGGGCTCAAGATTATGCAAAAGTGACTAACACATTCAAGAATTGACGTGTCTGTATATAACACCATCAGAGGCGTTTTGATGCCTCTCGAGTTTCTGATTGGTTGGTCTGACGCACGCATACTTAGTGAATTTAGACGTATCGGTGAAACGTAGCAGCCTACACAGCAGCATGAAAAAATTCGAAAAACGATAGACGGGTGTCAGTGTCATAATAAAATGAAACCAGCCGCGATTTGATAAAAAGTACAGTTAATGAGTGATAAAAAATAATAGAAAAAATAAACGTTCTTTAGAAATCACGGTTATGTTGTTG
Organism: Campoplex capitator; assembly: GCA_037576405.1. Lineage (NCBI taxonomy): Eukaryota > Metazoa > Arthropoda > Insecta > Hymenoptera > Ichneumonidae > Campoplex > Campoplex capitator. Next base: position 13,499,888 of record JARBWI010000323.1, on the reverse strand, counting down.
CAGTGAACTTTTACACCGTGTTATAATCCGTATCCCGATTAACCTTTTACACTGAGAGAAATGAATCGTTATCAACAAATTTTTTGTTGGGTCTATCTATTTATTTTATTAAAATTGGTGGTGTGGTGTCATAATATTAAGAAAACCTGACGTACATAATAAACATCAAAAAAGTTATTCAAGTGCCATCAATATTTAAAAGCGTTTTTATTACCCAGCTGCGATAAATCTAGGTTAACCTTAAACTTGGAGTCAGAAATTTCATTTCGGGAACCCGCAATTATTGTATATATGTATTGATTTATTGATGAATTCGAATAAAAAATCACAATAAATGTGTGCTGATTATATTTATTGTTTCATCATTATCTATTGAACTGTCATATTTTTTAACTCCAGACTGCCCGCAGGTCAAGTTTCACCAGTTTGCTGGAAAATGTGTTTGCTGTGCAATTATACTTCTTTGCTTCCACTGCGGCAACATAAGTTGAAAGATTTGTTACAAAAAGACTTTAGTTGCTCGTTAATTGACAGGATAAAATTGTTTCTCATTGTGACCTAATGAATACACCAGAACTTTAAGAAATATTTTGGGTTCAGTGTATGCCAAATTATTCACTTTCCGCTCCGATTGTGTATAATAATATCTAAAAGTTGTTTTGAAAAGTCTTCGGGTGCTTTTTTTCTGAGAGTATCAAAATTGGTATCGGTGAGATGCAGCGAGCACCTACAAAGTTTCACAACTTTATGAAGCGACCAGTACATTGAGTTTTCCCATTTTCCATCTCTTATTGTAGAATTATTGATTTATGAATTCATAACAAAAAGTCTTTGACTGCTTACTTTTCGATGAGCTCAAAATTTTGTCTGCGACTAGCCACGGAAACGACAGAAATTACTGAATTTCGTTGGACTCAATGTGCACTATGTTCATTCACTTTCCTTTACTACATGTGTCATTAGGAATTTGAAAAAAATATTTCAGGAAGTCATCACCGGGTACTTTTTCTTCAGTAGGATCAAATTTCTGTCATCGGTATGCAGCGGATGCCTATAAAGTTTAGAATTTCTGCGAAGCGACATGTGTACCAAGTATTTCCACTTTTTGGCTCCAACTGTGACATATGAATTGGGAAACTTGTTATGAAAGTCTTCAGCGGCTTGTTCTTGAACAGCTAGGATCGAAATTGCTGTCTTTGAAACCCCATCACCGTTGCCTGAAAAAGTTTTGAATTCTGTTGGACTTGAAGTACGCTGTGTTTTTTTGCATTCCTTCTTTAGTACTGGCATGAAGAATTGGAAAAGTGGTTTCAAATGGTTTTCTGTTGTTTTTATTCTATTAGTATCAAAAACTAGATAAGTAGAATGCAGCGGACACCTGCAAACTTTGGTGATTTTTTGCAGCGACAAGTGTGCTAAGTATTTCCGCTGTTCAGATTTGATTGTGGTAATGAGAGTTTGAAAAACTATTATAAAAAGTCATCGGAGGCACATTTTTGGATGGGATTGAAATTTCTGGCTTGAAAACGGAAGTTGTTTCGGGGGAAGTCTTCGGATACACTTTTTCTGATGATATGAAAAATTCTGTAATTAGAATGCAACGAATACATACAACTTTTGAAAATTTCTTGAAGCAACATATGAAGCATTGGAATACAGCGGATACCTACAAACTTGGACATTTCTGTGAAGCGGCTTATGTGCCAAGTGTCTTCACTTTTTAGCTTCAACTATGGCATATGAATTAAAAAATTTGTTACAAATGTCATCGGCTACTCATTTTCGTTAAGCTTGGAGTGCGCTGTATTTTTTAGCTCACCCTCTTGAGTTCTGGCATATTTAATTCAAAAAGTCTTTCGCCGGTTTTTTTTTCTGAAAGTATCAAAAAGTAGATAATTGGAATGCAGCAGATAACTGCAAACTTTGATAATTTCGTGAAGTAACATGTATACTATTTGTAGGTATTTCCACTTTTCATCGTTGATGGCAGTATTATGATATTCAAATATGATCACAAAATGTCATCGGAAGAACATTTTTGGATGGAATACGAATTTCCGTCTTCAGAAAATGATGAATCTATCAAAATGTTTCCAATTTTGTTAGATCAAGTGACCATTATGATTTGTCACCCTTCGACTTCTATTTTGGCAAAATGAATTAAAAAATCTGTTTCAGCAATCAATCATCGCTCTTTTTCCGGAAGTATCAAAATATGTATCATCGGAATGCAGCAGATTTTTGGCTTCGATTCGGCATAATAAATTGAAACATTTTTTATGTTCAATAAGTTCCTTCCATGGTCGCTATGGTTCTGGTTGCATTGAGATTTGTGCGAGACTAATGCAACTGATACAACTGTCCTTATCTGATAGTTTTAATGACTTAATTTACTTGCTAAGGTAGGATTCTGGTTTAAATTTGTCCGCATTGCCTAATATGTTGTTTTGGAGTACCCATAAAATTCTGCTATAACTCTTTGAAACTCAACGAGAATATGATAAAAACTGACACCTCTTATTCTCATGGTATTCCTTCAAAGGTAATGAAGAATATCAAGACTTTACCTCGTTGTTGACAAAAAGTAAAATTATTATTTTTTTTTTTTTTTTTTTTATAATTTCGTGAAAAAAAAAGTTTTTATCCTGAAATTGGATGTTAGATGTTAGAAGCCGAAATTAATATCTCGCCTAAAAATCAAGATTCTCCCATGATTTTCCATCTCAAAGGGGCAACAGAAACAAAAGTTGCAGAAAAAAATTCCAATCTTTCTGGAGACAAGCCAAAGTAACGTAATTTCATCTACAATTCCGTGAAAAAACGAGTTTTTATCCTGAAATTATATGTTACAAGCCGAAATTCATATCTCGCTTAAAAATCAAGAATCTCCCATGCTTTTCTGTATCGAAGGGGCAAAAGAAACTGAAGTTGCATGGAAAAAAACACAATCGCCTTGGAAACAAGCTGAGGTAACGTTTTTTCAATAACAATATCGTGAAAAAACGAGTTTTTATCCTAAAATTGGATGTTACAAGCCGAAATTCATATCTCGCCTAAAAATCAACATTCTCCCATGCTTTTCCGTCTCGGAGGGGCAAAAGAAACTAAAGTTGTAGGGAAAAAATCCCAATCGCCTTGGAGACAAGCTAAGGTAACGTTTTTTCAATAACAATATCGTGAAAACCGAGTTTTTATCCTGAAATTGGATGTTACAAGTTGAAATTCATATCTCGGCTGAAAATCGAGATTCTCCCATGCTTTTCCATCTCGAAGGGGCCAAATAACCTAAAGTTGCTGAAAAAATTTCCTCCATGCCCGGGTGAAAAAACAAGGCAATGTTTTTTCACTTCCAATTTAGTGCAAAAACGAGTTATTATCCTGAAGTTGAATGTCACTAGCCGAAATTCATATCTCACCTGAAAATCGAGAATCTTCCATGCTTTTTCATCTCAAAAGGGCAAAAGAAACTAAAAATGCAGTAAAAAATCCTTATCGCCCTGGAGACAAGCTAAGGTTACGTTTTTTTCATTTATCATTTTCATTTTTCAATGTAGCATGTTGACTTGAATCTTATCGATAACCTCAGTCGTTACTCGTATCAACTTGCAGAGAGGGCTCAACTACGGATGAACTAGTAACGAATTTGCAAGGGTTGCGATGTGGATTAGACCTCTTTGGGATACCATGTTTAAAAAAACGCGCCTGGAACTCTACCTCTTTGGTGGAGCGGAAAAACTTCGCGATATACAATTTTTACGTTAGGCATGTCTGTACCATGAGCATAGAATCTTTAAAAATGTACTAACATAATAACCCATAGAAATTTAAACCAAAATCTTATTATCATCAAAAAAAGGTTCAGGAATTTTTGAGAAAAAAGCTGTGATATCAAACCCAAAAATTCCCCTAGGGAAAAAAAAGGTAGGGACAAGTACATTGATGGTCCCTCGTTTTCTGATGATATCAAAAAAGTATTAAAAAAATTCTATAAAAAACATCATGAACCTTACTGAAAGTGATTTCAGCTCAATTGAAAAAAAAATCATAATTCAGCAAAAAACATTATTGAAAAAATATAAAACTATAAATCTGTAATTATTTTGTAAAGTGAAAAAAATTCTAATGAACCGTGAGAAAATCTTAAATTCACCACTCGAAAACATTGCAGACGTAAGTAACCAAAAAATTTCGCTTGAAAACATTTTAAAAACCGATGCCCCACTCTTCTCATCTTATTAAAAAGGAGGAATGATTAAATGAATTGAAAAACTTTCTATCTAAGTTACGTACAGCATTAAAATTTATGATATCATTTCGAGGCCAAGTATTTATTGGTAATTCGGAATATTCATTCCTATGGGATGCATGAAGAACTTGAAAGAGTTCTACTAATAAATCTAAAAAGTTACCAAGTTACGTACAGTACCAAAATTTATGATATCAACTCGAGGCCAAGTATTTTTTTAGTAATTCGGAGTATTCATTCCTACGGGACGCATCAGAAACTTGAAAAAGTTCTGAAAAATCGAAAAAGTTACCATCGAAGTTGAGTCCAGCACTAAAAATTATCATATTAATTCGAGGAGAAGTATTTTATTGATATATCGCAATTTTAACATTATGGACTTATGTTCTTATAAGGGTTGAGAATACTCGTCTGGCTCAGAACGTTTTATCGAAATGACTAGAAAATCAACAACCATAAAAATCCCCAAAATCATGCTTTCCGACAATTAGAACGATACCAACCCATTTTTTTCAACATATTCTGGCCCAAAGAGCAGTGAAGTCATGAATAACTTTTCGACAGCAGAAACTTATAAGGAATCTTCCTGCCTATGACTTTTTGATAAAATGGCTAATCCCATAAAATCACATCGAAGGGGAGTTCATTGTTACTTTATTGTGGTAGAGACTTATAAGAAAATCGATTCGTCTCCGACTTTTAGGATCCCCTGATATTATTCACAACATTCGACGTCGATTGGATCGGTACAAATTATGTTTAAATACGTGTTGAAAGTACTTGTCCGGCCCATCACTTTTTATTCAAATTGCTCATTCAAATCAAAATCAAAGAAGTTGAGTCATGTGTTAATTTTATGGAATAGTAATACCAGCCCCTATCGCGTCTGTTAACATAAGAAAAAAATTTTCTCCGAATTCCAGGAATGGCTCGTGTCAAATTAAACGTTTGACAATGTTTTTAAGTGGATCAAATTGTGTCCGTAAATCAACTCGAAAATTTCTTGGAATGCAACGTATTATCAGTATAATGTTCTCAGCAATAGTATAGGTTGTTCTTATGCAGAATAGAATTTTTCCGCCAAAATAAACGAAGAGTAAAAAATGCCGTAATTGCAATATAATCTAGAGGCTACCGAATCAAATTTTGTACGCGAATAAACTCGATAATTTCTTAAAATGCGACTTATCATCAGTTCAATGTTCTCAGCAATAGTATTGGTTGGTTCTTATACCGAATAGAATATGTCTGCTGAAAGAAATGAGGAGTAAAACAGGTCGTCATTGCAATATAATCTGCGGGGTTATCATAGATGGTTAGAAATTTTTATTGTGTCGCGTGCATTTTTTCATGGATACACAATAAGATCCCTTGTATATTACAGGAGAGTTCCATTACATTCTTTTACAATTAATAGAATTGAGTTAAAATACCTGAAGGTATTTTTCTCAATTCCCTGATTTCCATTCTCCTGATTCAAGAGCCCTGATTTTGATTTGAATGAGCAATTTGAATAAAAAGTGATGGGCCGGACAAGTACTTTTAACACGTATTTAAACATAATTTGTACCGATCCAATCGACGTCGAATGTTGTGAATAATATCAGGGGATCCTAAAAGTCGGAGACGAATCGATTTTCTTATAAGTCTCTACCACCATAAAGTAACAATGAACTCCCCTTCGATGTGATTTTATGGGATTAGCCATTTTATCAAAAAGTCATAGGCAGGAAGATTCCTTATAAGTTTCTGCTGTCGAAAAGTTATTCATGACTTCACTGCTCTTTGGGCCAGAATATGTTGAAAAAAATGGGTTGGTATCGTTCTAATTGTCGGAAAGCATGATTTTGGGGATTTTTATGGTTGTTGATTTTCTAGTCATTTCGATAAAACGTTCTGAGCCAGACGAGTATTCTCAACCCTTATAAGAACATAAGTCCATAATGTTAAAATTGCGATATATCAATAAAATACTTCTCCTCGAATTAATATGATAATTTTTAGTGCTGGACTCAACTTCGATGGTAACTTTTTCGATTTTTCAGAACTTTTTCAAGTTTCTGATGCGTCCCGTAGGAATGAATACTCCGAATTACTAAAAAAATACTTGGCCTCGAGTTGATATCATAAATTTTGGTACTGTACGTAACTTGGTAACTTTTTAGATTTATTAGTAGAACTCTTTCAAGTTCTTCATGCATCCCATAGGAATGAATATTCCGAATTACCAATGAATACTTGGCCTCGAAATGATATCATAAATTTTAATGCTGTACGTAACTTAGATAGAAAGTTTTTCAATTCATTTAATCATTCCTCCTTTTTAATAAGATGAGAAGAGTGGGGCATCGGTTTTTAAAATGTTTTCAAGCGAAATTTTTTGGTTACTTACGTCTGCAATGTTTTCGAGTGGTGAATTTAAGATTTTCTCACGGTTCATTAGAATTTATTTCACTTTACAAAATAATTACAGATTTATAGTTTTATATTTTTTCAATAATGTTTTTTGCTGAATTATGATTTTTTTTTCAATTGAGCTGAAATCACTTTCAGTAAGGTTCATGATGTTTTTTATAGAATTTTTTTAATACTTTTTTGATATCATCAGAAAACGAGGGACCATCAATGTACTTGTCCCTACCTTTTTTTTCCCTAGGGGAATTTTTGGGTTTTATTCTTTTCTTTATCAAGCTTAACACTCTGCATATTGACACTTCCAAGTGTAAGCTTCGACTGCACTTACATTATTTGAGATTATAATTTTATAAAGCAGTCAAAACCTTTTCTGTAACGACCATCATTTAATTCTCTATCCTTGTCTATCACAACAAATCCATACTTATTTTCATTCCAACATACCGAACATAGATCTTTGAACTGTGTGTAAAGCATGTCGGTATTCACATGATCGTCATAGATATGCTTCAAGTTCATTTGATCTTGACGAAAAAGTACCAGTAAATTGGTATTATCACGAACGAGATGTTTTGGAATACGTGCATACGTTTGGCAAAGGTAGAAGCAGTCAACATCTCTGTGTCGCCCCATGCAGAAAAAAGCTCTCATATTATCTTGCTTCTCACAGGCTACATCATCGAAAATCATGATGGAGTTCGGCTTGGTATCCTCTGGCTTAATCACTTGTTCGTGGTCTTCGAAAGGAAAGTATTCCACTCCTTTCACAAATTTGAGTAAACGTCTCAAAAATGTATATTTCGGTTGGTTCAATGATTTTGAGTATACGTATACATTCTCAAATCTCAAACCATTTGGATGTGTAATGAGGGTAAGAAGAGCGTTCGTCTTTCCACAGTTAGATGGACCGCAAAGTACTGCGCGTACGCTACTTGGTAACAAGTCTCCATGACGTTTCTGCCTCATATTCTGTTGCACAAACTCATCGAAATTTTTGATAGGCAATTTCATTAATTGATCACTGAACTTCATCTTGAGATTGACTGACTTGGATACGTGCAAATGATATTTATATAAAGAGGAGGGGGTATAAACGATAAATTTGTATAAATGTAGATAGCTGCTGATATATTTTTCAGTATTGCTTTGCACTTTCTACGTATTGGAACCTAGAGAGCAATATGAATAATTCACGAGATACGTCTAATCCCATCGCTAAAAGCTTGTGAAAATTTGCGGAAGAAGTGCATCAACGTCGTCCTTCTCCTCCTACCCCCTCTGTTGAGAAGATCACAGGAAGTCAATCATTTGCAGGACAAGTCGATCCTGGACGATACGGAACTATAGGTGATAGGAGGAAATAGGATCACAGTTTAAATTAAAATTCCATGGGGATTGTTGCTCAGTCTTGAACGATTCATCGGTATGTTATGATCATGCGTAAACGTGGTGAAGGAATTGTGAACGATCTAATTAACAAACTTCCTGTTGAATTGCATGTACCGGGATATCAGTATTGTGGTCCTGGTACTAAATTGGCGAAGAGACTTGCTCGAGGTGATCCAGGAATTAACCCACTCGACGCTGCGTGCAGAGAGCACGATATTGCATATTCGAAAAGTAGAAAGAACCTCTCCGCTCGACACGTAGCGGACAGAATTCTTTCGGAGAAGGCCTGGGAACGTGTTCTCGCTAAAGACGCGAGTTTTGGTGAAAAGGCAGTGGCTTGGGCTGTTACAAATACAATGAAGGCCAAAACTAAACTCGGAATGGGTGTTAAAAACAGAAAGTTGAAGAAAAACAAGAAAGTGTCGCTAAAGCGTATTATTAAAGCAGCAAAAGCTTCAATGCTGCTGGGCACCAATGCTGTGAAATCAGCTCTCGTGGGTGCCCGTTTAGCTGTAAAGAATGTAGGTGGTAAAAGAAACATTCAATCACCCCGGATACTTCCTGTACCCGCTAAAATCGGAGGTTTTTTACCATTCCTCATACCCATTTTTGCTGGATTGAGCGCTACTGGGGCTCTCGATGGAGGTGCAGCAGGCATTGCTAAAGCTGTGAATGATGCTAATGCTGCGAAACGTGCTCTTGAAGAGAGTAAACGTCACAATAACGCAATAGAAACAATCGCTTTAGGTAAAGGACTGTACCTTAAACCTTATAAAACTGGTATGGGTCTTCATCTAAAAAACGTATAAGGCTACCACATCGAGCTCTCACCGATTATGATATATCAACGTTCGCTAAAAACATGCGAATTCCAAATTTTCGTGGTGTCTACATGAGGAATGCATTACCCAAAAATAGACCTCGAAAATATGAATCAGCTATTGTGAACCTCGATGATAAAGAAGGCTCTAGTACCCATTGGGTTGCATACAAGAAGAAAAATAACAAAGTTATTTATTTTGGTAGCTTCGGCAACCTCCAACCACCACCAGATCTGAAGAAATATCTCGGTGTTGGTAGCACTATAAATTATAATTATGAAAAATATCAGAACTATGATACAGTAATATGTGGACATTTGTGTCTCAAATTTTTAGCTGGAGAAATATAAAATAATATAAAATAAGCTCTCTCATGATTTATAGTATCAGTTAAACATTAGACACGATGAGCGATTCTTTCACGTTAACCCTATCAGGCACATCGTCGGTATTGGAAGCTTACTATTTTCCTCCAATTGAGTTGTCAGCGTTTAAAAATTATACTTTGGGTCTCGTTGAACTGCTAACCTTCAACTCAATTCCTAACATCGACGTGGGAAATAACAAGTTCTACGTGGATGGAAAGGTTGTTACTATACCGACTGGAAGCTACGAAATAGAAGACATTGAAAGTTATCTACAAAAAGTACTTTCCGTTCATGGAATCATCATTGATCTAAAGCCTAACAATAACACTCTATGCAGTGAAATAAAATGCAATGGCACCATAGATTTTGAGCAAAGCGATTCTATTGGTCGGTTGTTAGGTTTCACACCACGTATTCTTCAAGCGAGTATTACCCATCAATCTGACTTACCAGTTACCATTCTCAAAATTAATTCCCTACGAGTTAAATGTAATATAACCGCAGGAGCGTATATAAACGGACAACAAGTACACACTATTCACGAATTTTTTCCTGTCGTCCCACCAGGATATAAGATCGTTGAAGTACCATCCCATATCACTTACCTTCCAATTACTGTACAATCCATACATAACTTGCAGTTAAGAATTGTTGATCAAGACGGTGACTCGGTGAATTTTCGAGGTGAGATGATAACGATCAGACTGCACGTGAAATCATTGAGATGGGTATTGTTTTTGAATCAAAAAGTGGTGGAAGTTATAAAATTGAACCGATATGTCCAGCACGAAACATTCGTCGAGTACCTCCCAAGGAGCTAACACCTCAAAATATTCGGTATCTGAAGAGTCTGGGTCTGAAACCTCGAGGAAAATAAAAATAAGTGTTTGTTGTGTTACCATCTTTTGTTTTCTACCATGGAGGAGATCCTAAGAATTCAAAAACCAATCATCTTTGACGAGTCCATCGCGCATTATGAAAATCATGCACATCAACCATTTGCATCAGCAACCTTTAATAATAACGATGAGATTCGTATCACCGTTCAGCACCAGGATTTGTGTTTACTGCCTAGCAAAAGCTCGTTGCATGTATATGGTAGATTGACAAAAGCTAATGGGCAATCTGCTGTTACTGCAACAAAATTGGTCAACAATGCGATCTGTCATTTATTCGAGGAAATACGTTACGAGCTTAATGCTGTTGAGATCGAGCGCAGTAAAAATGTTGGTCTCACAACTCTGATGAAAAACTCCATCTCTCAGAATCCCAGTCAAAATGGAAAATGCTGGCTGGGTGAGTAATGAAGAGGCGTCGATAACTGATGATTCTGGTTATTTTGACATATCCATACCTCTGAATATGTTACTGGGTTTTGCTGAAGACTATCGCAAAATTATCGTCAATGCAAAGCACGAGCTGATTTTAATACTAGCAAACACCGATATCAATGCAATTATACAACAAGCTGGAGAGGGTGCAGCGGAGCAATTCAAAATTACTTTATCGAAGATTGAATGGATGGTGCCGTATATCAAGGTTGCTGATCAACAAAAAATTCAACTACTACATTACATCGCCAAAGATATATCCATTCCTATAAGTTTTCGCACATGGGAATTATACGAATACCCACTGCTACCTGCGGCATCAAAACATGTTTGGGTTGTGAAAACTTTTACTCAACTCGAAAAACCTCGATACGTTGTTTTAGGCTTCCAGACGGCACGAAAAAACAATAGCGTTACAAATGCGAGTCATTTCGATCATTGTAACATTAGAGATGTCAAACTTTTTCTAAACTCCCAAAGTTACCCCTATGGTAATTTGAATCTTGATATTAACCATAATCAGTACGCTTTACTCTATAATATGTATGTGAATTTCCAAGCTTCCTACTATGGAAAAGAGCCTGAACCACTGATGAGTAAAGCTGATTTTTTGAACGAAGCGCCTCTAATTGTCATTGATTGTTCAAAGCAGAATGAGTCGTTAAAATCAGGACATGTCGACATACGACTAGAATTTGAGTCAACAGAACCCACCTCAGACCTCAGCCTATTGTCTCATTTTGCATGATCGAATCGTCGAGTATAATCCAATAAGTGGTAATGTTAAAAAATTACAGTAAAACATATGTAAGATTGTTTTCTAGATTAGGAAACGGTGTAAGGATTTTTTCACAAGAAATAAAAAAACGTCATATGTAAAACAGTATTTATTGACTTGATTCTTTCTTCCCACAATTTTCCTCTGCCATAGGTCGTCGAATTATCTCGAGAAACCCGTTCAAATTATTGATGTGATTATGTACGCTCTGAGCATAATTCTTCACGTTGTCGATGGGTTCGTTTTGTGAAGATACAGCTTCATTCGCCTCCAGTTTACATTTTGGTTGGAACAAAATCTTGATCAATTCAGAAACATCGTGATGCATACTCTAAACATGCTTATCAATAATTTTAATTGATTCACGCATCAATTTGCACTGTGTACAGGGTTGTCGAATTTCGCTGTTGGTGAACGTTTCACATTTCACTATTTCCAAATTTTTTTGAAAATCCAATATATCGTTGAGGAAATCGTAGACTTTTTCTGGTGGATCGTCACCGAAATGCTTGACCACAGCATCATCGTAATCGCAGAGGTACGGTGGAAGACGGCACAATAGCCTAGCCTCGTCAGGACTTAATTTATCCATGATCACTACTGTCTATTATTCTGCTGAGAATTTCACTTTTATATGATATTCTACCCCCACGCTCAATAATTTTAGAATATGACAAGTAGAATGAAAAAAAAGTAGTGGGAATTTTCCATCTTAATTTTCGATGATAGAGGCTTTAGGCTACTTTTTATTCAGTGAAAAAAGTAGATAATTCTTTTCCGAATATACACATGAAAAACCGATGCAGTTTGATTCGAAGAGCTGCTGACTCATAGATTTTATGTGTGTTTGGGAACTTGAGAGTTTTCTTCACTCAATCGACACGTTCTACAATTTCGACGTAGAGGTGCGGGACCGTCAATGTGATCTTCCACCCATGGTGTATTCCAATGTTTAAAGCATCAACGAAATGATTTAATTTCACTGTCGGATCTGTAATATTCAGGTAAACGATCCCACAAGTAATCAGCATATTCACTGAAATATTTTTTAAACACCGTTGGTGATATGATTCGAAGCTCTTCTGCCGTCATTTCTCGAGGACTCTTCTCGCGTCGAATTGCATAAATATTCACCAATTCTTGCATTATAGAACACTTTTCACAATCTCGGCGTATAGGTGCAGTAGCATCAACCCAAACCCGATGCCACGGTGGATTGAAATGATCATGACACCATTGATATGATTGTACCTCACTATCACACTGCAAATGCTCAGGTAATTCATTCCACAGTGAAGCAATGAATTTACTATAATATTTTATGAGCAAAGCCTTAGGAATTGATTCAAGCTCATTTTTCGTTAGCGTCCAGGGTTCTTTCGATGGATGGATTGTATACATACTCGCACGTCTATCCATCTCGAGATCAACTTTGGGAATAAATTCTTTGAAAAATAAAAATATTCAAGATGCTTCTACTTCATACAGCTATCCCACTCCATGCTCAAAAATTTCAGGACGGATTTTTTTTTATTCTGTTGACATCATCGAAGCCGAAGATCATGGGGCTCTCCGGTTATTCTATATATTCAAAATAATATTTCTGTATTCTCAAACCCTGCAGTGGTGATCCACATAACTGACATACATTTTTCTATACGCTGCTCGAACGGATTTGGGAGGGGAATATGGTAGGTCCGGAAAGATGCAGTTGTTTTTTTTCTTCCAATAGCTATGTAAAAAGTATAGGAGTGTTGACTTCTAGTCATTACACGTATTTGGAAATATGAGAGTGTGGGGGGTACTAGCGCTGCGCACGTGCCACGCCCGCGCGGAAGAATCTAAGAGGGGAGTTTTTTCTTCTCTTGACATCGTCGAAGTTGAAGAGCATAGGGCTCTCCGATAATTCTGTATATATTCAAAATAATATTTCTGTATTCTTGAACGCTGCAGTGGCGATCTACATTACCCCCACTTTCCTCCCATATGCATGTGACACATTGCTTACATGTATGTGTAAGATGAATGTCAAGGGGGATTCGAAAACTTCCTTCCTTCCCCTGCCTCCTCCGCTGAGGCGACGGTGTTGACAAACATAGAGATCTGTTTTTTTCTGTATATTCAAAATAATATTCTTAGACACTGCAGTAAATATTACCCCCACATTTTAATTTCCATATGCATGTGACGCATTGCTCGAATGTATGTGTGACCCTTAAGAAATCTCGGAAGGGGTCCGAGATCTTCTTATCTCCCCTCTACATCAGCATCGAGCTTTGGTCTAGGTCTTTTGGGTGGGGGTAAATGTCGGTAATTGTCGGGTTAGGGATTTGTATCCAGAACCTGCTTAGTATATCTACTAATATCACTTCTACAACGCTTATTCGCAGTTGAATGAGCAAATTTTTCAATTTCGAAAAAATTTTCAATTTTCGAAAAAATTGGTCGTCCTATTGATTATTATGTTTTCAATGGATGTCCTAGGAATAATCATCAAGATTTTCAACTTTCCGTCGAAAAAAAAATGTTCACTTTTTTGGAGGGTGTTCCGCTTTGCCCGGCTTTCCCCTATATCAATTTGCTACATGAAATGAAAAAAGAATTATAGTAAAAAAAAGAAGCTTTTTGTGAAGTAATATAACACAAAAAAGTGTCGACTGATAAAAGACGGTGAGCACTGGATTCCAAACATAAATATTTCGAAATTAGAATGAAGAAGAAACTATGGCACTTTTGGGTAAAAAGACCATTTTCACATAATGCTGCGTAATAAGAAATCTACAGGGTTTTGATGAAATCGGTAAGAGGGTAAAACGTTGCATGCGGCCATACTGGGTAGACTGGAATTTTTGCGCAAGATTTCTTTTTATGCATTATTTCTGGTCGAAATAGTGATTGGAGCAGTGGTTCAACTTAAGAACCATATATACATGATATATATATACATGAGAAACGTAGAAAAAAATATGAAGATAGGAAACTTTTTTACTTTCCTATATTTTTTTCGCTGAAATTTTTTCAGAATTTTTTTCCATCTTTTTTTATCGAGATGCGAAGAATTGTCAAAAAAATCGAATTGTCACATCTTGAGAACTATTGGGCTTCAGAAACAGTATCAATAGAGGAAAAAATTGTAATTGTTAATTATCAATACCCTAGAAAGTAGCTCGAGTGAAATTTTGCTCTACCATTGTTCGGCTTGAGATGGAATATGGAATATCGAGAAATAGTACATTACGATACGTGTGACTTAAGTAGCCGATTATTGCACGGCGTGAAGTTAGCGCCCGAGCGCAGCGAGGGTGCTAAACGCCGTGCATTAATAGGCTTACTTAAGTCACGAGTATCGTATACTATTTTATAGCTCGTGTGACATAAACCCGCCATCTTTTCAATTTATTGGAAAGATTTTATTAAAATTTTATATTACGCAACCAGGGAGGGAAGTAGACTGCGTAAAAAGCGTAAAAGAGGAAAGTAAAGTGCGTAAAAAGCATGTGGTCAACATTTATACTATTCAAACCCAGGCTAGGGGGGTCCGGGGGCGAAGCCCCCGGCGGGGGGCGGAACCCCCCGATTGACTCATATGATTTTAAAAGTTACTTCAATATATCGCAATCACATTATTTGAAGTAATCATTCGTTCTAGGCTAGTAAATTAAATTTGCTAAACATGTTTTCTACGTGATATTCCTCATTTTTTAATTTTCATTGGATTTTTTTTCTCTAGAAACCAATTTTAGACAGATTTGATTCGGTCTCGATTTTTCAAAAAAATCATGACACCTTGCTGTCGACGTATTGATTTCTGTAGATAACGATTTTGGCATCAATTTTGGGAAATTTCTTTTTCTTCATAATTTGTTGGAGTTTCGGTACAGGCGATACAATGTTGCCGTACTAAATCATGTTACAAACATAAAAAATTTAAAAAAGTTAAGAATTTTATAAAATTTGGTGAACATATTCGTTAGAGCCAAATTTGACCATACGATTTTTTTCAGATTTTTCTTCTACACCGTTATCAAGTATTTGGACATTAAAGTTCACATGTATAAGCATAACGTTTCCATATATATAGGTATACATTTCGGACATAAGAAATCTGCTTTAATACGTAATGACTCGATAACTAAGTAGAAGAAAATATTTAAAAAATTTGTGTTCTCGTATTTGATGTTGAAGAACATTATCACCAAATTTGATCAATTTCTTAACATTTCGACTTCTGTACCGAAACTCTTTAAACAAATTGTTGAAAAATTCAATTACTTTATTAAAACAAATTGTTAGACATTCGATTAATTTGTTTAATAATTTTATAGCTCGTATGACCTTAATCACTTTCTGAGTCACCCATATTGAATTTTCAAATTTTCATACCGAATTTTCAACTGTAGATTACCGGTTCGTCTAACTTCACATTGTCGCTTTTTCTACAGCATGAAACTGTTTTTAGGTGAAATGCTAACCTACCTCTCTTTTGACATTTGTCTGCTATGAATTTCGAAGTGTAAAAGACCATTTAAATATGTTTTCTTTCATTTTTTCTACATGAGTGAAGTTGGTCAATTCATTTACGCACCGTGCAACTTAGGTCACGGAAAAGCGTGCGTAAAGTGCGGGTTTAGGTCACACAGTGCTATAAAATACCTTTTCGATATGGCGAAAGATGGAGAAAAAATGTAAGAATCTTGTTGTCTACCGATAATCATTAATTAATTTTTTTTTCCCCCTTGATACAGTTTCTGAGGTTCAATAGTTACTAGGATACTACAAAGCTCGATCAAATCAAAAAAGGTTAAACATTTTTTTTTTTAAATGAAGCAAAAAGAAAATTGGAAAGAAAAAATGTTTCCTATTTTGATATTTTGACGCAAGCCTCATGGTTATCGAGTTAAGCCACACCTCCAAGTTTCGACCAGAATCCATGGAAAAAAAAATATTGCACTAAAATTCTGAAAAAACTTCAGTCAATTCACCCTCTTGCTGATTCCATTAAAACCTTATAGTTTTTCTTGTTACACAACATTTTGAGAAAATGGTCTTTTTTACACAGGTGACATATTTATGGGAAAGGAATTGCATAGAACTTTATAAAAAAAAAATTGAAGCTTGTGCTCCCCGTTTCAAGTTTTCCATGAAAAAAAAAACAATGAAAAAAAATTTTCAGAAGTGGTTGGTCCAATTTTGAACAACTAAAAAAACGGCGAAAAATGACTACGTTCAAAGATGTGTACTGGATCTGAAAAACATCGAAAAAATAATTTGAAAGCCCAAAACAATAGCGGAATATTTCCCCTTCAAAACCCCGTTCGCAAAATCGGAATATCTGCTTTTTTGGCAGAGTAATCGAACTTTTAGCGTGACTCGAAATTACGATTTTATGTTCCCATACGTTTGGCCGGCAGTGTGTATATATAAATATATAGAGGAACGAGAAAGAGAGAGAGCGTACGCTGCGCCGTAAGAGAAGGAACGCGGCTGCGCGCGCTGTCTCTCTCGCTCGGCGACGCGCGGTAGAGGGGGTAGCCGCGTTCAGCGTAGAGTGTGACAAGAGAGCCAAGAAATGTCCACCAGTCCCGCAAAGGACGTAAGTCCAATGTAAACAAACTCAACTTACACCCCTCTGTCTCTAGGAAAGAAAAATCTCAGAATGATGGAATTTTAATCGCTAAAATTACATATCCTGGGATTGGCTGGACAGATTTAATTGCAACAAGGACCAATGGAAAGGGAAAAATCGAAAAAAAATCGTTACCAATTTTCAGATTTTTTAATTAAATAGTTTGTCCGTGAGAGCCGTTTGAAAATCCTGTAACGTCATGAAACCGGCATATTCGCGTATATAAGAGTGCGGCAGGGCTCGCGCTGGCTTTTCAATTTACGCGGTAGTCTTCTTTTAATACTTGGCGTCGAGCCGCTACCGCGTCTCTTGATCAATTATACATGTAGCATATATGTCGTAACGTTGTAGAGCATTCCGTGGTGTCACAACCAATGAAATTTTTCCTTTTCTTCAAACAAGCCAAAACATAATTATAACCTACTAACCCTAATTAAATCTCCCAGAGATACGATAAGAACTTGACGATAAAATGGACCACCGTTGCGTCACTCACAACATCCGCGCACGTATCGTATTAGACCCTAAACACTTTTCCGAAAATGCGAGAAATTCAATAATCAGCTTCTATGACCCAAGCTACAGCCGTCACCCCAACACGTTCCTAAGATATGCAAGAAACCAACTATACGTGTGCCGTGTTTTCCTAAAAACTTCAAAGCCGAAAATGCCGAGGCAACTACTCTTTTGACCCCGGATTAGGAAATCAATTGCGATAACCGAATTTACTCCCAACAAGCACAGAAAATGCCCTGTTATCAGTTATTCTCGCGCTACATAAAGCAATGTTTTTCCAAAAGGAAGCGCACTCCGTTCCGCACCTCGAGTCGCGATTGTACTGTTTGCAGGAGTCCGGTTTGTCAGACAGTTCCCTGTCATCATTTTTGCTCTTGAAGATTTATTTTATATTAAGAAGACAAGTCCAAAAGTAAGTACATTATAAAACCGTATTCAAGTCTCTATTACCCCCGGGTCCTCAGCGAAAACACGACTACGACGCCAAAAGAATACAAGGAAGTATCAACCTGGTAACAAATAAGAACCATACCTCCTCGGTAAGGTACCAAATATATGTAAAATTATCAACAAGTTTGTATCACTTATTGTACAAGAACTAACCATTTATTACATTAAAAAACAGCATACAGAATCTCTGTATTTATATTATTTATTACTATCTTTCCCGAGCTACAACTATACCGGAAGCAATATCTCTCGAGATTTATCGGCAATCACCCACGACATTCTCAGAAGTGTATCTGAGGTATTCCACGTCAAACCGGCGGACTTTTTCCCTGCCCCTCGCCGATTTGGTTAATTATTTTTTATATGATTCTACGAAGTCTAAATGACACCCTGGAATTTTTTCAGATTTTTCTGAAGAGTCATTTTCGAAAAAAAAAAAAAAAAACATCCAAAAAAGTCCAAAAAAAAGCCCCATTTTAAAAATCTGAAAAAATTCCTAAAAATCGCTGATTATATGCCAAACACTTTAAGCTACCGCCCGTAGTGGAAGTACGATTTTTTCTGGGTGTTAATCGGCTAATAACGTTGAAAAATTAAAAAAATGCCGAAAAACACGTACTCTGACCCAATAGTTGAATATTTTCGTACCCAAAAATTTTTTTTGGCTTAAAAAAAAAATTTTCAATTTATTAAGCCAAAAATTTTTTTTGTCTTGAAAAAATTTTTTTTCGGCTTAAAAAAAAAATTTTTAATTTTTTAAGCCAAAAATTTTTTTTGGCTTAAAGAAAATTTTTGGGTACGAAAATATTCAACTATTGGGTCAGAGTACGTGTTTTTCGGCATTTTTTGAATTTTTTAAACGTTATTAGCCGATTGATACCCAGAAAAAATCGTACTTCCACTACGGGCGGTAGCTCAAAGTGTTTGGCATATAATCAGCGATTTTTAGGAATTTTTTCAGATTTTTAAAATGGGGCTTTTTTTTGGACTTTTTTGGATGTTTTTTTTTTTTTTCGAAAATGACTCTTCAGAAAAATCTGAAAAAATTCCAGGGTGTCTTTTAGATTTCATATAATCATATAAAAAATAATTAACCAAATCGGCGAGGGGCAGGGAAAAAGTCCGCCGGTTTGACGTGGAATACCTCATCTACATCCACGCATGTGTAGAACATCTGAAGGAAAAGTCAATAGAGCATAGCGTTTACCGCTCGACGTTATCGTTCTAACTTTTTCATCACGCCTTCGGACGTGACAGTAGCATGAGAGGGAGATCTGAATTAGGTGTGGTGGCAGCCTGGCGTAGCTCAGTGGTCTCAGCAATCGACCGGTAATCGAGGGATCCCGTGTTTGAATCAAAAAACCCCGTGTCACAAATGGCGCCCAACAGCGGGCCATGGCCTCTGATGTCATGAAAACTCATGACCAGACTTAAGAGTTTCATGCAGAGTAGCCCAGCTTTCTCTTTCCAATATCCGCAGCCCCCCCCCTCCCCCTAATATTTCAAAAATACAATTCTGCATATTCGATCCCCTGTCCTTAATTTTGAAATTATGATGCCCTATTTTTGATCGAAACTTCTAAAACCCCTATGTACGTGATTTAATCAAGAAATATCCAGTTTGTTAATATTTTGAAAATATAATCCGCTATATTGGATCCACTATTTTGAATTTTGAAATTATGATGCCAGATGTGGGATCAGGGACCTCGAAAACCCCTATATGCGTGATTTAATTAAGAAATATCCAGTTTACCAATATTTCGAAAATACACTCCGCCATATTAGATCCACCATCTTGAATTTAGAAATTATTATACCAGATATATATTGAAACGTACCCGCACTCCCGACATAAATATCCGATCCCGAACGCGAACAAACACGACGCGACGGCGCGATCGCCGACATTTTTCGCCCGACAACAACAACGACGCGCGCTTTCATCCGGGCGACGGCCATCTTGGGCATCGGCAACGAACAACCGAGACTACCGACGCGAGCGTTACCGACGCCGCCAAGCGTCGAAAAAATCAAATAAATTATTCTTTTTATTTTCTTTATTTCTTTTCATCGAATTATCGTTCGTTAACTTAATTAGGCTCAAAAATTCGATAAAAAATCAAAGAATCGAAACAAAATAAGCGCGACGTATAATTTTATCGAAAATTTTGATAACTTTAAATAAACGAAAATGCGTACTACAGCGCATGCGCAGTAGCCAAATTCGAGAGAAAAATCGAAATATTTCTATTGTTTTTAAAATTAATTAATTGTTTCTACATATGAAAAATAATTCGATAAATCATTAAATGATAATAATAAGCGGCAAATAATGAAAAATTCGAAATAAATAAAGCTGAAAAACATAAAAAGCGGATTTTCGCGCATCCGAGGATTCGAGAGTGGGGGTAGCGGCGAGCGAATGTGAGAGCGTGAATGAGTAGTGGGGAGCGTGCAGAGCGAATGAGAAAATAGAACGTGCGCAGCAAGCGGTTCGAGGCTAAAATTAAGCGGCGCATCGAAAGCGAGGGAAAAGTGGGGTATAAAAGTCGCTGCGCGACCGCTCTCGGTATCAGTTCCTTTGATCACTTAGACTGGCTCGGACCTCCTAACAGAGCTCTCTCCAGTAGAACACTCTACCTAGTTCCAACAAATCATAAATCCTTTGTTCCTCTTTTTCCTTGATGCCTGGGATACTGGAGGGGTTCGGCGACGTTCTCATCCCGTAGTCCAGGGTCACTCCTATTTTTTTTTTACTTTCCGATTAATTGATGCATGAGACATTGGAGGGGTTCGGCGACGTTCTCATCCCGTGGTTCATGGTCAATTATTTCCTTACCTCGTAGATGCTCAGGACATTGGAGTGATTCGGCGACGTTTAACTCCCGTGGTCTGGGGTCTGCGTCCTTTCCTGTGTTACAAGGGATATTGGCGCTGTTCGGCGACGTTTAGAGCCCGTAGCCTGAGTGATACTCACCTTTTTATTATTTCTTTTAT
The DNA here is from genome assembly GCA_037576405.1 of Campoplex capitator. Lineage (NCBI taxonomy): Eukaryota > Metazoa > Arthropoda > Insecta > Hymenoptera > Ichneumonidae > Campoplex > Campoplex capitator. The sequence goes on along the minus strand of JARBWI010000323.1, from coordinate 13,478,948 downwards.
TTTTATGTTTGTTGGAAACAGGTTAGAAATTATTTATTTATTTTGCAAATTAAATTTAAATTCGAATTGATAAAAATGTATAGCCGAGGCAGTCTGAGCGGAACTGGAAAATAAATTATACATCCAAGATGTTAAAGGGAAATTTGTCATAAATAAAGTGATATTCTTAAATAAAGTGAAAATATTATAATTAAAGGAAGTGAATTGAATAAATACTCTTGGATTTATAATTGATTTTTGAAATAAAACGATTATTATTATTATTCGGAACGACAATCCAAAAGGCAGCGGTAAGAACTTTAGTTTATACAAAAATTTACCAAATTATTATCATTATATCGAGTCAAATCACTTTTGGATTGTGGTTAAATTTGAACATTTGAAAAGCGAATATAAGCAAAATAAACAGAATAAAACAGGTTGTTCCAGGACAAAACAGAAATAAGAAAATAAAGCCAAATTATTACAAAACACAGGAGACACAATAAAAAGCGTGCAGGTTAATAAGCAGCATAGCGTGCGATAATTAATAAAACAAAAACAAAACGGAAATAAAAGAAAAATTTGTTTATTCATTTGGTAAATCTGGAAAATCCTCGCGGATTTTCATACAGCAAATTGCAACGATTCTTATTTCTCTCGAATTTTCTTGTTCGTTAGAAATTCGAATACATCGCAAACAAAATAAAAATAACAAACAAAAATAAGAAAAATAAGAAACAATTTTCGTAAATCCGGTAACGCGATCGAAATCTCTTTATAAATTTAGCCGCGAGATTTTTTTGTGTAAAACGCATCGTTAATTTGAATAAATTTCAATTGTTGTATTTTTTCACATAAAAACCGCGTTTTTTCACGTTCTTTCATACCTGCTCCTTTAAATTTAAGAAGCACGAACCGACGCGTAGCGACGTACACTCGGTCGATAAGTGCGTAACGTTACAATATGTGTAATAAATATTAATTCATTTTAAGATCGCGTAATTATTCTCACGGGGCCTTATCTGGATGATCCATCATGCCGTGATGTAATAAAAATGGAACAGTCGATTACCACCACTACATCGGAACAATTCAATCTCATACAGCATTATGATAACACAGTGCGTGTAAGTCATCAGTCGTGCAAAATATTTACTTATCTTTTCGACTATTCATGGCAATTACTCCATCAGTGATGAGAATTTTTCCTAAAATTCCAGAGAAATAGTTGGCTACGTGGACGAAGTCGAAGCAGAAAAATGTGTAGGCAGCAGTCACTGTTGGTGTTCAAATTCACGCTTCATAATGGCGATGGTGTGAAAATACAGGTTGTCGCATGGAATGTAGAAGTTGAGAGAGCCGAAGCCGTAATACAGGGCAACATGGTAAATCGAAATTAATTATTTTTCACATGACACAAAACATGAGCAACACGTAGAATTTTCCAAAATACGAAATATATTATTGTACCATTCGAATCGTTTTCGTAGTTATCTAATTTAAGTTATCCATATCCAAGTACATTTAACTATTGTAATGTTTAATTTTTAAATAGATAGTTCATCTCGACGGTGCATTTTCTAAACCATGCCCTACAGGACCATACAATAAGGGTACGGTGAGCACTGAATTGATAATTCAATCGAACACGATTATCAATATCTTGGGCAGAAAAACTGTCAGAAATATGCCCGACTCCCGAGCTGTTCGAAATGTTCTAATGAAGGATGTTGGCACGAGTACTTTTCACAGTAGTGAGTTTAAAAAACATTCACTAAAACATGTCTTTTAGATTTTTCCTCTCAGAATTTTTTAAAAGTTGGATACACCATTTTCAATAACAAAAGATTCAATAACAAAAATAAAATTGAAACATAAAAAAATGATTCATGCTTTACTTGATTCATTCGAATGGACGAAGTAAAATTGAAGTTATTATCAAATTCGATTGACGAATAAAAAAAATCAGAAAAACATTATTATTCAAAAGAATAATCACGTTTCGAAAAAAACAATATATGACGATACGAAATAAATGTTTACAGAGTCGAAGGCTACATCAAGTCAGAATTCGATCTAATTAAAAAAGACACTGCGGCAGGACACACAATCTGTGTTGGGTCTATAACCGATGAGGAATTTAAATTGGAAGGGAGAATCAACACTAGGGTGGTCCTTAAAAAGGTCATATTTTTTTTTTACTCTCCCAGAAGCGTAAACGCTTTCTTAGCATTCAAAAAAAATACCCACCAAATTTCAGCTCTTTATCTCAATCCTAAGTCGACCCCCACGAGTGTCAAAATTTTCCATTTAAATAACACAGAAGTTTTTCGTTTTCATGTTCATCTATCCAATCCTCGGCTCCATCTAATGCTTCTATATTGTAATTACGCTCGATTTGTAGAAAATTTAATACTCTCCAAAGTTGCTTAACCCATTTTTATTGTTCTCCCATTGTACTCCCATTGATTTGAAGGTATAAGTGTTTAAAGTCATATTTGTTAAGAAAATTTACCTTTTTTCGCTATTAATTGGTCAATGATTGAATTTACAACAAAAAATGAGAAAACAAATTTTGTAAGAAATTGAATTTTATGCAAATAATTTCAAAGCCAATTCCGCCAAGTCTTTAGTTTGAAATATATAACCCTACAAATAGGAGAGTTACTAAATTACAGCTAACATATCAATTTTATCGCTCGGGTTTGAATGGCGAACTTGTAGAACTTGTAGCATTTCCTAGCCAAAACTATTATTTCATTGCACTTTTTTTTATCGATGTTTTTTTTTTATCGTTTATCGATTGCATCGTTTATCGATATGACGTCAATTTTTTAATTACCATTCAAATATAATTCATAAGATGCCAATATTTCCTAATTTTTTTTTGTCCGAGTTTTACATAAAATTTGTACTGAATTTCAAAATCGTTGAAAAATTTATTAGTCCTCTGTATTGGGTAGTTTTTTGAAAATCCCGTTTTTGCCCGGTTAAATGCCTTTCATTCATGAAAAATTCTTACATGTTGCTTCGATAAATGTTAAGCTTGGTTTATTTTCCCCCATAATTAGCATAACTATATGGAATTCGATCCAAGTTGAAAAAAAATTAAAAACATTTATATCAATAATAGTATTATTTCTACCGCTGCCGTTCAGATGTCGGTCACCTTATCACATGTCGGTGAGATCGATTTTCGTTGTTCGAAATATTTTCATATTTTTCCGCCAGAGTAGGGTTTTTATGAGTGCCTTAACCTACAAAAAAACGCTTTGAGCTGTATTGTATGGCGAAAATCTGTCATGTCGTCAAGATTAATTTTACGTAAAAATATTGCCTTAATTGGCAATGTTGACACTCAAATTATTGGCACCAAATTACCGTCAAAATTACAAGTGTTAAAAGTATTTTTTCATAACGTCAGAATTTTACATTTGCCAGTACGAGACAGTGCTGCGATAACTATCGATGAAGTCAAAGTTTTTTAGCAAAAAGCTCAATTACCTGTTCACAGACAGGATCATTGTGTAGAGAAATTATTAAAATTATACGATGATTGGCGAGCTTTACAAAAACATGTCGACAGAGAACCCAATAAGGTTAAAGCGCAAGAGTTTTCAAGTTCATTGAAAAATTTATTTGATATTGCTCATGCAAACGTTGTCGAAATGGTAGACAAAAGTAAATACGATTTCTTACTCAATCAAAGAAAAGACGGCAGAGTGGGATATATTGCTAACATTGTATCGGAGTATGATGAAATGGACGCGATAGAAAAAGCTGAAGAATTTCAGCAGCAGCGAACAAAATGTGATGAAGAAAGAAATCGTTTGGGTAAATTCAATAAATGCGTGTTATAAGTTCTGTATCTATCAAAAAAGATTTCGGTTACATTTTTATCTCATTATTTGTATCATTACTATTTTGTTTTTACTTAGATGAAGTCGTTGAGTTGGCGTTAAGCAGTGAGAGCTGCGAAATGAATCTGTTAAGCCAAAAAACAACGTCATGCTCAAATTTTTCGGATGACCTGAACATTAAATTACAAGAACCAAAAAAATCAAGAGGAACTGTCAATGTTTTGAATGACAAATTAGTTGCGGTACTAGATCGATATAAGATAAGTGATCGTAATGCTGTCTCGATAATTGCGAACGTAGCTGCAGCATTGAATGTTGACGTAGAGCCATTGATACTTAATAGATCTTCAATTCATCGAATCCGAGAACAAACACGCGCAAAAAAGTGAAAGAAATCAAAGAAATTTTCAAAAATGAACAGCTTGATGGCAGTATTTTACATTGGGATGGGAAAAGACTGAAAAACATTGATGGTGAAAATGTGGAAAAACTTCCAATTGTTATAAGCTGTGGGCAGGTTGAAAAAATATTGGGAACACCGGAATTAGTTGACGGCACAGGAAAATCACAAGCTGACGTCATTTTTGACGTTCTAACCGAATCGGGATTATCAGACTGCATGGAAGCTGTTTGTTGTGATACGACAAATTCAAATTTGGGTCATTCTAAAGGAGCTGCAGTATTATTGAAAGACCTACTAGAAAAAAAATTTGCTCTACCTCCCTTGTAGACACCACATTTTTGAAATAGTGCTCAGAGGAGTCTTTGAACTGAAAATACCTTCAACATCCGGTCCTGATGTTCCATTATTTAAACGTTTTCAACAAGATTGGACAAATATTGATACAACTCGATATGAAACGGGCATTGTAGATGCTTATGTCAAAGACAAACTAAAAAATGATGCAGTTGATGACATTGAAAAATTCGTGTCAAATCAATTACAACTAATACACCCCAGAGGAGACTACAGAGAACTTTTGCAGTTGGTTCAAGTATTCATTGGTAAAGAGGCTCATAGCAGTATCAGCTTCAAAAAACCGGGAAGTTTCCACCACATCAGATGGATGGCAAAAGCCATTTATGTTCTAAAAATATTTTTATTTCGTGAACAATTTGAAATGACAACGAAATTGAAAAATTCTATTGCTGACATTTGCCTCTTCGTTGTAAAAGTGTATGTGCAAGTGTGGTTCACAAGTCCTCTGGCCTCTGAAGCTCCAAACAATGATCTACAATTTATTAAAAATCTATGCGACTATAAATCTGTAGATGTCATCGTTACACAAGTAGCATTGAAAAAATTCAGCAACCACCTGTGGTATTTGGACGCAGAAGCGGCAGCTATGTCATTTTTCGATAAAAAACTTTCAATTAATTTGAAGAAACGGATTGTTGTTATGTTGGAAAACATTGAAAAAGAACAAAAAAACCAGAAAGATTGCAAGTGAAAAATGTAGAAACCCTGTCCAATTTGGATGTTGACTCATTTATATCATCCAAATCGAAACACTTTTTCAAAGGATTTAAGATCGATACAGACTTTTTGAAAACACATCCATCTGAATGGCATACTAATGAAAGTTACCAGAAAGGATTAATGGTAGTGAAAAACTTAAGGGTTGTCAATGACACAGCAGAACGAGCTGTTAAATTAATGCACGATTATCACAACATACTTACAAAAAAACCAGATCAACAACAATTCACGGTGCAGTTGGTATCAGAGTATCAAAAACTTTATGCTGATTCTCGAAAATGAGCTATACTTGATCAAATATTATCTAACAGCGATAAACAAAATTAAATGTAAAAAATCAAGGATATGTACAAGAAATATATGGTGAATTTTTTACCTAGTACTGCATTTTTATATCGGATGTTATTTTCTTATCACTTCTTATTTATAATTGAATAATCGATTATTAAGAAAATCATAAAAAATGGGGTTATGAAATAAACTTGCTGTTATTCAGCGACTTTCAGTTCATTTTAAATGAAAATATAAAACGTTAATTTCAAAATTGACGTCGAATGGAAGACTTTTTGTACAAAATTGAATTCCTACAAAATTTGTTTTTTCATTTTTTGTTGTAAATTCAATCATTGACCAATTAATAGCGAAAAAAGGTTAATTTTCTTAACAAATATGACTTTAAATCAAATTAATGGGAGTGAGAAAATTTTGACGCTCGTGGGGGTCGACTTAGGATTGAGATAAAGAGCTGAGATTTGGTGGGTATTTTTTTTTAATGCTAAGAAAGCGTTTAAGCTTCTGGGAGAGTGAAAAAAAAATATGACCTTTTTAAGGACCACCCTAAATTCGACACTTAAAATGAAATTGAAATAAAGAAATTCAAAAAAGGAAATCATGTAACCATGAAAGGAAGTATTCAAAAAAATAGTGAGTTCCGTAACAGCTGCACAACGCTTTTGCCCGATTTCCTATTTTTCATATAAAATTTATTCATTTCAGAAACGTTTATGTACTTCATGGTTGATCGATTCAGTGATATGTGACTCGTTGATGATGAAAAAATGCCCTTTATGAAGTTGCTTAAGGGCAGTAAGCCAATTACAGAGACTAAACGCTGTTGTAAAGGTGAAGAGTCGTCAAGAAAGAAGTTGAAAGATCAATAAGTTAACTTAAAATAAACTATTCCTGTTGTGTTGACCACTTTTGTTTGTATTGAACTAAATAATCATGTTTCATCACTTTATTCTTGTCCCTTGAAGATAATAATAAATGAGTTGAAAATGCAGATTTTTGTCAATCGTTTTTTCTCTATTATTTCATGTATTTTTCGTTTTCATTTTTATGATAGGCTATGCTATCATGGGTATGTGTGGTCAGAAGCTGTGGACATAATCACGCCAACTTCAGCTACATTACCGGTCAATCACTACATGAATAAAACGACGACAATGAAAATCTCGAAGTTCAATAGTACGCACACCGATTTTTTTATTTAGGATGATGAAAAATTTTTAAACTTGCTTGATTTTTTTTTTTTTCGGAAAAAATCTGAAGAATTGTCCCTGAAATAGAAAAAGAATCGTAAAAATATAACCCATGTTACTTCAATATACTTTTTTTGATATAGATTTTAAAAAAATTCGAACATTTTTTTTTTTTTTATTCCTCTTAGAATATATGTACAGTGGGACCTCTCTAAGAGAGTGGTCTAGGGCGGCGAGGGGAACAAATTCTCGAGAAATTCGTCGCCGAAGCCTTCCCTCACCAATAGGTAGAGCGCTCGAGAATCATGCAAGTAGTGGTGTGTGCGTGTTTCTCCACTCGAACTCTATAAGAGGACACGGTTCGTTCGGAATAATAAATCTTGCTTTTTCTTTGTTTTTTTTTTTGTTTACATTACATACAATGTTGACTATTGTATTGAAAAATCGTGTCCAGAACTTGGGAGTATAAGAATATTGCTATTTTCTTTCTCTACTTTTGAAAAGCATATTGTTAGCTACAATTTCGTTTTTCTTTTCGTCACACACACACACACACACACACACACACACACACACACACACACACACACACACACACACACACGCACACGCACACGCACACGCACACGCACACGCACACGCACACGCACACGCACACGCACACGCACACGCACACGCACACGCACACGCACACGCACACGCACACACATACGAGTGCACGTACGCTTGCATAATGTGTATTTTCATATGAGGATACCATTATATGTAGTAAGATTCTTTATAAATATTGTGCTTAAACACGTGCAATTTGTTCAAATCGCTCGCGATCTCTTAGCGAGGTGTCCGCGACAAACTCGAGAGATATCGGGTACGCCGTGATGCCTGGGCTAAGTGGGGGAAGCCATAAAAATCGCTCAAGCGGAACGGAGGGGAAAAACTCTCTTAGCGAGGGCTCTCTTAGAGAGGTCCCACTGTAAAACTGATGGAATTATTAACCGTCACATGCATGTTCAGGAATACTGGGTAGTTGGTGATGTCACGAGTACTCGTATAATTGCTTTCAATTATTCGGATGAAATTGAAATTTTTCAGAACCGTTTGTCTATATACATACATTTTCTCATACCGGTGCAGTGTCTATCCTTTCCTGTATCTCATGGAAGATTTTTCAAAATACGTAAAAAAAAATTTATATTTTCTTGAATGTACTGCTAGATTTGCCGCGAGCGAAGCTCGCAGGCACAGCTAGTATTTATATACATAAATGAAATAAAATATGACAAAAGATGAGGAAAAAGGCCAAAATACACCAAAAACGTCTAGCAAGGCGGGTGTATGAACGTAAACGTATATATTGTAACGGGACAGCCTTATCCCCTGTCACGATTTCTGGTTTCACAGAAATTCTGACAGAGGGCGACGGACTGAGCGCTCTCGCGTCAGCGGAGCATCACCCGTACGCCGATAAGGTTCCCTCACCTTTCCATCCTCCTCCTTATTCCTACCGACAAATTGTACTCAAACAAATAATGGAGCACTGATATCCTCGGTAGAGGAACTACGTTTCTCGTACAATTAAAGTACGGTGTCGCAATAGCGAGGCCTCGTCCGATTGCGTCACGAGAAGCGCTCTTAGAGCACTGGTTGCTCATGATCCGGACGAGAGTAGTCATTCTTGCTTCCCGAGTCGAGTTATCTCCTCAAAGGGCAAGACGGGGAAATCTGAAGGTGACTCCTACTCCTAGCAAAGATCTCGCCGGTCAGTGCACAAACCTACACACCTTTCCACGAGAGAGAAGAGAATCTCAAAAATCCTCAGCTTCGATATTTGAACAACTATACCCAATGTTCAAAAATCATGAAACGTTTCAATATATAAGAATAAAAAATAAAAAAATAAAAAGCGTTTGACAGGCTCATGTATTCAATACCTATATATGTATTCAAGTGAGATAACCTCTGCAAGGTTATTATTCTCAAAAGGAATACAAGTATAATTGGTATTTTCTGACTCTTCTTGCTAGGAGATCGTCAGAAACGTTCACGACGTTCATCAACTCCTGTTTGTCATAGACACGAAAAAGGTTATGATCGCTCGTCAGATAGTCATTCACGTAATTACTGTGGGATCTTAATAAGCATCGATCATTTTGAATCAAACTGACTTTATTTATTTATTAGAATTACAGATATTTTATATATTGAAATAAACCATCACGATATATTTTCTTGTCCACGTCCAAAACACGACTCTCTTTTCTTCCCATTTTCAACAACCTCCGTTGCCTTAGTTTCCAATGACTTCTTGATTCAGATTACTTTTATTATTATGTTTATTATTACATATCAGTCATTACTATCATTCTAGTGATAGTGAACAGTCACATGGCAATCCGAACGATTATCGAGATCGAGATCGAAGTAAAAACTGGGAAAAACGTCATCTTCGAGAACATTCTGTGGAACGTGATACATCACAGGGAGAGTCTTCTTCGCAGGCTGGACTTGGTGTGAAATCAACAGCTGATACAGTTCCAACTGCTGAAAGAAGCGCTTCTAAGGGTTCTTCAGATGAGGAGGGAAGTACAAAAAATAACCTCACGGAAACTGATATACAGAAAGAAGAAGATCTTGATATTGAAGTATTGCAAGTCCTAGGCGATCGTTTGATTCCGGACAGGGTTTTTGGACCAACGATGTTTACAGGAAGTACTCACGAAGGGCCTTCTAGTTGACGAACGAAAATTATTATTCCAAAAATTCAACCTTCCTGAGAATGGCTTATTCATGGACCCACCGAAGTTGAACTTTGAGGTTAAAGCTAGGATACAGGACGCAGTAGTAAAAAGAGATACTCGCATTGTTGAAAAACAGGAACGGATATCAGCAGCTCTCGCTGGATTATTAAAGTCAATGTCATTAATTCTAAAATCATCAAATGAAAAAATTGTGATGATAGAAACTGCGAGTGGCGTTCTCCGAATCTTGACAGATTTACAACGCAAAGAATCGGTAATTCGCAGAAGCCTGATTTAAAAAAATATCGATGCTTCTATGCGTGACACTTTGAACTGAACAGGAGTTGATGAGTGGCTATTCAGCAAAGAATTAGAAGAGAAAGTTAAAGCAGCCAAAGTATTGGAGGTTTCTAACAAGAAATTGAAACCAAAAGCTCAGCAGAATCAAAACTCGGATTCAAAAAATTGGAGGGGCCCGCCACGTCGTTCTGTGTACAAGACGAAAACTCGTGTGACGTCGAGCAGGCAAAAATCAATCGACCAAAAACACAATCGGGGGCAAAAATCGACGTATCAAAGATGGAATCGAACGAGTTCCAGGAGGAAGGAGTAAATTCAAGTAGTGTAGGTATATTGGCTGGCCGGCTGAAAAATTTTAAACATAATTGGTCAAAAATTACTTCTGATAAAACTATTTTGAACTGGGTCAGCGGGTACAAAACATTTAGGGAACCCGTGGTACAATCAATTCCTGTACAAAAACTCCAGTGGACTATAAGAGAAAAGAGTCAGATTTCTACTCAACTAGCGAAACTTATTCAAAAAGGGGTGTTCGTAGAAGTCGAGCCAGTTCAAGGGCAATTTATTTCAAATATTTTCACGGGACCAAAACCAGACGGAGGAAATAAATTAATTATCAATCTTAAAGGCCTGAATGAATTTATCAATACAGATCACTCCAAGTTAGAAGACGGAAAAACTGTACGGCGACTTTTATTCCCAGGTTGCCCTATGGTATCAATTGACTTGAAAGATGCTTATCATTTAATTCCAATCGCAAATGCAGATCAGAAATTTCTCAGCTTTCATTTCAAAAACAAATTGTTTCAATTTACGTGTCTGCCATTTGGATTGAATATCGCACCTTATGTTTTCACAAAAATTATGAAGCCGGTAATAGGTTTTTTGAGATCCCGAGGTTTCATGTCAGTCATTTATCTCGATGACAAACTCCTGTTGGGAGAATCATTCAAAACTTGCAAAGAAAATGTTGATAAAACTAAAAAATCTTTGGAAAAATTAGGGTTCTTAATTAAATACGAAAAAAGCAAATGATATTTAAAAAAAATCCAAAACGCCGCTGTTCAGGAATGAGCAAAGCTACGTCGGTAGTAGCGATTCAGCGGGAGAGGGGGGGGGGGGCGCTCCGCCGTGGATGTCGCCACTTACCGGGCTACGCAAATTTCGGGAGCAATTACCACGGGAGCGACGTGACGCGCGACGCATGCGCGCGGCTCGTCGTCATCGATAATCACCATCGATTAATCAGTCTTGATCCGGTCACTCACGATCCGATATCCTCACGCAACAGCCGCTTAGAAGAATACAAAAAAAATTACAAAATAAGTTAAGATCTGTTGAAATATACGTGGCCAAATACTGAAACGTACCCGCACTCACTACACTTAATCCCGATCTCGAACGCGAGAGATACAACGCGACGGCGCGATCGCCGACATTTTTTACTCACGACAACGACAACGACGCGCGCGTTCGTCCGGGCGGCGGCCATCTTGGGCATCGGCAACAAACGACCGAGACTACCGACGCGAGCGTTACCGACGCCGCCAAGCGTCGAAAAAATTAAATAAAATATTTTTTTGTTTTCTTTATTTTTTTTTCAATAAATTATCGTTCGTTAACTTAATTAGACTTAAAAAATCGGAAAAAAATCAATAAATCGAAACAAGATAAGCGCGAGTTATAATTTTTCTGAAAATTCTCATAATTTTAAATAAACGAAAATGCGTATTACAGCGCATGCGCAGTAGCCAAATTCGAGAGAAAAATCGAATTATTTCCATTGTTCTAAAAATTAATTAATTGTTTTCAAATACAAAAAATGATTCGATAAATCAATAAATGATAATAATAAGCGGCAAATAATGGCAAATTCGAAATAAATAAACCTGAAAAACATAAAAAGCGGATTTTCGCGCATCCGAGAATGCGAGAGTGGGGGTAGCAGCGAGCGAATGTGTGAGCGTGAATGAGTAGTGGGGAGCGTGTTGAGCGAATGGGAAAATAGAACGTGCGCAGCAAGCGGTTCGAGATTAAATTTAAGCGGCGCATCGAAAGCGAGGGAAAAGTGGGGTATAAAAGTCGCTGCGCGACCGCTCTCGGGATCAGTTCCTCTGATCACTTAGACTGGCTCGGACCTCCTAACAGAGCTCTCTCCAGTAGAATACTCTACCTAGTTCCAACAATTCATAAAACCTTTGTTCCTATTTTTCCTTGATGCCTGGGATATTGGAGGGGTTCGGCGACGTTCTCATCCCGTAGTCCAGGGTCACTCCTATTTTTTTTTTACTTTCCGATTAATTGATGCATGGGACATTGGAGGGGTTCGGCGACGTTCTCATCCCGTGGTTCATGGTCAATTATTTCCTTACCTCGTAGATGCTCAGGACATTGGAGTGATTCGGCGACGTTTAACTCCCGTGGTCTGGGGTCTGCATCCTTTCCTGTGTTGCAAGGGGTATTGGCGCTATTCGGCGACGTTTAGAGCCCGTAGCCTGAGTAATACTCACCTTTTTATTATTTCTTTTATTTTTATGTTTGTTGGAAACAGGTTAGAAAAATTATTTATTTATTTATTTTGAAAATTAAATTTAAATTCAATTTGATAAAATTTATAGCCGAGGCAGTCTAAGCGGAACTGGAGATTTATTATACATCCAAGAGGTTATTCATTAATAAAGCGAAATTATTCATAAACAAAGTGACATTCTTGAACAAAGTGAAAAATATTATAAAATAATTAAAGAAAGTGAATTAAATCAATACCCTTGGATTTATAATTGATTTTTGAAATAAAACGATTATTATTATTATTATTCGGAACGACAATCCAAAAGGCAGCGGTAAGAACTTTGGTTTATAAAAAACAAAAATTATTTAAATTATTATTATATCGAGTCAAGTCACTTTTGGATTGTGGTTAAATTTAAACATTGGTAAAGCGAATAAAAGAGAAATAAAAATAAGCGGGTTGTTCCAGGACAGAAATAAGCAAAACAAAAAGCCATTCAAATTCTTTTCTTTATTATAAAAACGCAGGAGACACACAAAGAGAGAGATAAACATGAAGCGTGCAAATTAATAGACAGTACAGCGTGCGATAAATAATAGAACAAATAAAGCGAGAATAAAAGAAAAATTGTTTATTCTATAAATCTAGAAAATCCTCGTGGATTTTCATACAGTAAATTGCAACGATTCTTTTTTCTTTCGAATCTTCGCGTTCATTAGAAAATTCGAATACATCGCAAACAAAATAAGAATAACAAACAAAGATAAGAAAAATAAGAAACAATTTTCGTAAATCCGGTAACGCGATCGAAATATCTTTATAAATTTATCCGCGAGATCTTTATTTTGTAGAACGCATCGTTAATTTGAATAAATTTCATTTTGTTATATTTTTTCACATAAAAACCGCGTTTTTCACGTTCTTTCATACCTGCTCCTTTTTAGATTTAAGAAGCACGAACCGACGCGTAGCGACGTGCACTCGGTCAATAAGTGTATAACGTTACAACAGTTGTAACGTTATACGACGTGCACTCGGTCAATAAGTGTATAACGTTACAACTGTTGTAACGTTATACACTTATTGACCGAGTGCACGTTATACACTTATTGACCGAGTGCACGTCGCTACGCGTCGGTTCGTGCTTCTTAAATCTAAAAAGGAGCAGGTATGAAAGAACGTGAAAAACGCGGTTTTTATGTGAAAAAATATAACAAAATGAAATTTATTCAAATTAACGATGCGTTCTACAAAATAAAGATCTCGCGGATAAATTTATAAAGATATTTCGATCGCGTTACCGGATTTACGAAAATTGTTTCTTATTTTTCTTATCTTTGTTTGTTATTCTTATTTTGTTTGCGATGTATTCGAATTTTCTAATGAACGCGAAGATTCGAAAGAAAAAAGAATCGTTGCAATTTACTGTATGAAAATCCACGAGGATTTTCTAGATTTATAGAATAAACAATTTTTCTTTTATTCTCGCTTTATTTGTTCTATTATTTATCGCACGCTGTACTGTCTATTAATTTGCACGCTTCATGTTTATCTCTCTCTTTGTGTGTCTCCTGCGTTTTTATAATAAAGAAAAGAATTTGAATGGCTTTTTGTTTTGCTTATTTCTGTCCTGGAACAACCCGCTTATTTTTATTTCTCTTTTATTCGCTTTACCAATGTTTAAATTTAACCACAATCCAAAAGTGACTTGACTCGATATAATAATAATTTAAATAATTTTTGTTTTTTATAAACCAAAGTTCTTACCGCTGCCTTTTGGATTGTCGTTCCGAATAATAATAATAATAATCGTTTTATTTCAAAAATCAATTATAAATCCAAAGGTATTGATTTAATTCACTTTCTTTAATTATTTTATAATATTTTTCACTTTGTTCAAGAATGTCACTTTGTTTATGAATAATTTCGCTTTATTAATGAATAACCTCTTGGATGTATAATAAATCTTCAGTTCCGCTTAGACTGCCTCGGCTATAAATTTTATCAAATTGAATTTAAATTTAATTTTCAAAATAAATAAATAAATAATTTTTCTAACCTGTTTCCAACAAACATAAAAATAAAAGAAATAATAAAAAGGTGAGTATTACTCAGGCTACGGGCTCTAAACGTCGCCGAATAGCGCCAATACCCCTTGCAACACAGGAAAGGATGCAGACCCCAGACCACGGGAGTTAAACGTCGCCGAATCACTCCAATGTCCTGAGCATCTACGAGGTAAGGAAATAATTGACCATGAACCACGGGATGAGAACGTCGCCGAACCCCTCCAATGTCCCATGCATCAATTAATCGGAAAGTAAAAAAAAAATAGGAGTGACCCTGGACTACGGGATGAGAACGTCGCCGAACCCCTCCAATATCCCAGGCATCAAGGAAAAATAGGAACAAAGGTTTTATGAATTGTTGGAACTAGGTAGAGTATTCTACTGGAGAGAGCTCTGTTAGGAGGTCCGAGCCAGTCTAAGTGATCAGAGGAACTGATCCCGAGAGCGGTCGCGCAGCGACTTTTATACCCCACTTTTCCCTCGCTTTCGATGCGCCGCTTAAATTTAATCTCGAACCGCTTGCTGCGCACGTTCTATTTTCCCATTCGCTCAACACGCTCCCCACTACTCATTCACGCTCACACATTCGCTCGCTGCTACCCCCACTCTCGCATTCTCGGATGCGCGAAAATCCGCTTTTTATGTTTTTCAGGTTTATTTATTTCGAATTTGCCATTATTTGCCGCTTATTATTATCATTTATTGATTTATCGAATCATTTTTTGTATTTGAAAACAATTAATTAATTTTTAGAACAATGGAAATAATTCGATTTTTCTCTCGAATTTGGCTACTGCGCATGCGCTGTAATACGCATTTTCGTTTATTTAAAATTATGAGAATTTTCAGAAAAATTATAACTCGCGCTTATCTTGTTTCGATTTATTGATTTTTTTCCGATTTTTTAAGTCTAATTAAGTTAACGAACGATAATTTATTGAAAAAAAAATAAAGAAAACAAAAAAATATTTTATTTAATTTTTTCGACGCTTGGCGGCGTCGGTAACGCTCGCGTCGGTAGTCTCGGTCGTTTGTTGCCGATGCCCAAGATGGCCGCCGCCCGGACGAACGCGCGCGTCGTTGTCGTTGTCGTGAGTAAAAAATGTCGGCGATCGCGCCGTCGCGTTGTATCTCTCGCGTTCGAGATCGGGATTAAGTGTAGTGAGTGCGGGTACGTTTCAATGCCCCCCAGAACAAAAAAATCTAGGAACTGATCTTTTTTGTTCTCTAAATCTAATTTTAAAAGTACAAAAATTCAAATATTCAAAAATTCAAAAATTGGAGTAGGGATTTATAAAGGATACGATGGCTTGAGGATGATCGTGGTTATGATGCGATGATGATCACTATCGTCCTCTCGAAGCTGAATGATTTTGATGATTTTGCAGGTTTTCGTGATGTTCTCGTAGATTTTGCTCGTCTCTATCGGCATCCATGTTGCCGGCCGCTTCTTCTTCTTCGAGGAGTTCTTCCATCTCCTCCGGCGTTACCCATTTTATATCGTTAATGAGGCAGAATTCATACTCCCCCTTTCTAGCATATCCCTCAGAAATGAGTCTTGATGCCATGTTTGTACTGTTGTTGTGTGAAAACAGCCGGACCTCGTGTCCTTCGAGAGTAGGATGCTCTCCGATGATTTGAATATATGCTTTTTTATTTTCCAATGCCCGTTGATAGTATTGGCAGCATATTTGCTCCCAGCGCTGACCCAGAAATGGTTTGACGTCAGATAGATAAGCTTTTGTTGAAAATTTCGGCACCTCGATGTACTCGTGAGGAAGACGCTCCAGGTCCGATAACGGATGCATTAATGTAACACCCCTGTCGATGAGTTCGATGGTAGCCTCTCCGTCTTCGATTTTCATTAATTTTACTCGAAAAGCGTTATGCCGGTTATCAATAGCGTATAGACCGCTGATACTGTGTAGAGTGGGTGGACCACCCCTTCTTTTAGCCAAATCCTCTGATAGTTGTTCCTCGAAAGCGCACAGTTCTTTATATTTGAGAGCCGTGGTATAGGTAAAATTCGTGGGATTGTTGAAACCCACGACGACGCACTCGTATAGCCCCGTCCACGATGCTGGCCACGGAGAAGGTTGAGGCACCCCTGGTACGATGAGAGTTCTCATTGTTATGCTGTTGTTCTCGATGTCGTTTCAATGCCTTGGTTGAGCTTGGAGAGCTCCCGGTGTTGCCAGTAGCTTGACTGAGACCAAAATGATGCTTTGGAGCCCGCTGCTCCGACTTTTATACCGGTCGTTATCCCCACTTTTCTATTTCCCCCACTCTCGCGATTTTTTATTAGTCTATTTCTCCCCACTTATTGTTTTTCATCCCTACTTTTTATTTTTCGAGTTCCCACTTTTTATTTTTGTCCGTTCTTTTCCATCTTTCACCCTTCTCTCAATTTTTATTTGTTCTCGTTACCCCACTCCTTATTTTTCACCCCTCAGAGTCATTTTTCTATCCCCACTTCTTTTTTTCGTCTCTCAATTTTTATTTTGCATGTTTTTACTTTATTTTTCTCCCCACTCTTAATTTTGTTTTTATTTCATTTCATTTATTTATTTCGTTTTCAATTTCGTTTCCAATTTTTCATTTTTCGTCCCCTTAATTAATTGTTTCTCCATTCTTCGATTCAAACACCTTAATTTTCCCATTTCATCCCCTTAACTCATCATATTCTCAATTCTTCATCCATTCTTTCTTATCACCCCCTTAAAACTCCTTAATCCTACTTTCTTTTCTCACACTCATACTTATTTTACTCCATTTTATATTTTTTTTTTTTTTTTTTTTTTTATGCTTTCCTTTCCCTTTTTCATGTTTTTACAGGTTATTTTTCAATAATTTTATAGGTAAATATTTCAATCTTATTTTTATATCTAATTTTCTCTTTTTTTTTATTATTTGTTTTTCTTATATTTTTCTAGGTATGTAGCGTTCCAGGACACGGTTAGTATTTTTTTACTCCAAAATTTCTTTTTCTTATTCACTAATTATATTTTTCTATTTTCAGATTTCTATTTTTGAATTTTATCTCATTTTATTTATTTTTTCAATTATTTTTCTATTTCGCAGGTAAGCCAGGTTTCCAGGACACTGATTTCTCTACAGTAAGTAAATTTTGTTTCCATTATTTTTCTAATTTTTATTTTAATTTTATTTTTCTCATATATTTTTCTTTTTGTTTTCAGGTTAGGAAAAAAAATAACAGACACAGGAGACACAGCCTTATCAGAATCAATTTAAGCGATTTTTTATTTGTAAATTTGATTTTTCTCGCTTGAATAAAAAGAAGACATTTAACAATGAATTAATTTCACATCCTCTTTTTGAGGTCCTATATTATAATAATGACAATGATTTTCTTGGAATTTTCTTCTCCTCGCAAGAGTATTTACAATCCGTGTGATTCTAATTTTTTAAATTTGATTCGCTGGTTAATTGATTTATTATTTATTATTTTTATCCCTTTCTTTCCTCTTCTTCTTTTTCTCCCTTTTTTTTTTTTATGTTGCATGAAGAAAAATCATTAAAAAAAAATATAAGCTCCCTTTTTACATTAATTCTCCCTTCAAGAGTTCCTCCATCATTTTTACTCGTATCACCGGGATGTTCTTTTGGGAAAAGTCGATTTCCAACCCCGCCGCTTCGTACTTTGCAAAAAGGCAGGTAAAAATACCGCAGTCGTGTCCATTTTCTTGCTTAGGAATGTCCCTTCTGGTCGTAAGAGTCCAATCACGTTTTTTTATCGCCCCTTTTCCTTTTAATTTCGCCTCTGTTTCAAGAAAAACCATCAGCGTTTCCAAGTATCGTCGATTTTCCCCCATCAGGCTATCGTAGTACGACATGGTTTTCGTTGATAGATTTATCGTCGCGAGACACCAATGATTTCCCAGATGTATCGGGACAATTATCAGCGTATATTCGAAAACATTGACTTTTTTCGTCCATCTTTTAATCGAGTCATATCCGTTGATATGTAGGCGAGGAAAGAAGAATGAATTAAAAAAATACACTCTGGGATACTTCGCACATATTAACTCCAGGTACGAGTTAATAACTTCGTCGTTGACCCAATTTGTACCGTTCAGAGTGTTTAAATCTTTTTGGAGTATTTTTACGTCTTTTTTTTCCTTTTTTATAACCTTT
This sequence comes from Campoplex capitator, assembly GCA_037576405.1. NCBI lineage: Eukaryota > Metazoa > Arthropoda > Insecta > Hymenoptera > Ichneumonidae > Campoplex > Campoplex capitator. The sequence goes on along the minus strand of JARBWI010000323.1, from coordinate 13,460,371 downwards.
TTTGTCGTTTCTTCTTCGTTTACGCTCCTTTTTCTTTTCTCACCTATATTCGTATCGTTTCTTTTAATTTCTTCGTTTATCACTCCGATGTTTTCCTTTTCCGTAGTTTTTCCATGAATCGGAGTATCCCACGCAAATTCACCAGCTTTCCATTTCCTCCATTCCTCACTCGATTCTCCTATCGTGCATATACTATTTTCCTTAATAGGAGAAAGCATCGCAGGAACTTTAAATTCCTCCTTTAATTTGGAGAAAAAATGTTGTCTGGCCAGTATGTGCAACACGTTTATTCGGCTCGATTTTTGAGAGTCACCCAGGTCGATTGGAATCAGTTTCCAAATCGTCTGTGTTCCTTTGACCTTGAATCGTTGTTCGGTTTGTGAGCTTTGATTTTGGGTCACTTGTTTGCTGAGCTCCAGATTTTTTATTGGAGTAAACATCTTCTTTTTTCGCTCCGCGCTCGTTGTTTCGATGATCTCTTTTTTTTCGTTGCTAACAATCTCCCATTGTCCTTGTTCTCCATTCGCTCCGTGGGAAAAATGTTTTTTTTTTAACGCAATTTGTTTGCGTGAACGCATCAGTTTTCTCGCCTATTATATAATTAATTTGCTTTTTATTTCTTGTAATTATAGAACTCATCATATCTGCATGCCGAAATCATTCATTCTTACCCATTTTCACGTCCTAACACTCCAAATCGTTTGTCTTTTATTATTTATTTTTTTTTTTTTCGTTTCGAGTTCGGAGCCTCGTTCTTTCGAATCGAAAGTTCGTTGCGCAATGACGTCACAACAATATGGCGTCTCCACCCACGCTTACCGTCGCTTACAGGCGCCACTTACCGGCAACCGTACTTCTGAAGTTCGGCCGTACCGAAGCGCCACCGACTATCGGCGGATTTTTTCGGAACTAATTTTCGGACTTTGGCGTATTCTCGTTCTATGCATGTTTTTCAGCTATTTTTTATGTTTTTCAGCATTAATTCGTTTCGTGACGCGTATTTAAATAATAAATCGATTAATCAAATAATAATTACGGTGCTCCTTAGCAGTTTTTTTTTTTTTTTTTTTTTTTGCGATATTTTCGGAAATATTGATATTTTTATTGTCGCAAATATTTTTATCGCATTCTTGCGTATTCACCTAGTGACAATTTCGTAATTTTCAATCGAGATTGTTTATAACTTTAAAAATAATAATAATTTCACTATCGGAAACGCGTTTTCTGTGATTCTCGAGCCTCAAATAATAATAATAATGCGATAAATCATGTGTTTGTGCACCCCTGTGCGTATCTTCTAAACTAATGACTTTTTTATTGTCGGCAAAGTAGTTTTCGAGTTCGAGTGAATATTTAATAAACAAATTTATTCTAATATTGTAGTTTTTTGTTTCTTTTTCGATTTTACGTATGTTTTTGTGTTTTTCTTTGTTTTTTCTAAGTTTTAAAAGGTCCCGTAACGTCGGAACGGATATATCGGTAAGTATTGGTACTAGTGAAATTCAAATGAAATTTGAGCGGAAAATTTTTAAAAATATAATAATTCTTTGAATGTTTCGATTGATTATGTTTGGAATCAAGGTAAAAATGAAAGTTGGCGCATGAATTTGCTTATAACTTGGTAATTTTTATTGTTATTCACATTTTTTATCTAATTCTTGTATTTTTTCAGGTTTGAGGCGTGGTACATGCCTCTTTCGACTTCGGTATCTGGATTTTCGATAATAAATGTTGCAGCTGCTATCTGTTTTTTAATTCTATACGGCCCTTCATAAATTGAGAAAAATTTGGCCATTTTTTTATTAATCGGATCGCTAACGTTACAAGCTTTTGCTAGGACTAGATCCCCTTCGTGAAATTCGATTAATTTATGCTTCCTATCAAATTTTTGAGCTCTTTCTCGACCTTTTCTTTCTATCCTGTTCCTAGCAAGCATTAATTTGGCTTGTATCCCTTCTTCATCCTCTAAATTCTCTTCTTTTTCTATCTGAATCCAATTTCTCCAAATTCTCTGAGGTTTTACATTCTTTTGTATCTCGATCGGAGTCATTTCCGTCGTCTCATGATGCGTTTCGTTCATACAGTCTTCTATTACTTTAACCCATTGTAACCAATCTGTGTGCTTGTTTGTTAAAAAAGTCCTGAAAAATCGACCTATCTCTCTATTCACTCTTTCCACTATATTTCCCTGCGGATGTCTTATAGACGAGAAAACTCCCTGTATTCCTTCACTCTCTAGCTTACTGAGCCATAATCGCGATGTAAATTGTGTACCGTGGTCAAATTGTAATTTTTTCGGTTTTCCGTGTTCCGGAATGTAATGATTGAAAATCTTATTAATTGTTGATTGCGCGGTAGCTACTCTAAGTGGATATAATACGACAAATTTCGAAAATGCATCGATTGTTACGAGGATATGCTTCATTCCTCCATTAGTTACGGGTAATGGACCAAAAAAATCTATCGAGACTATATCTCCCGGTCCCTCAGGAATTATATTTTGTTGAGCAGCATAGGAATGCTGATTCGGTACTTTATTTCTTTGACAGGAGTCACATGACGCAAGAATTTGTCTGATAGCATGGTACATTCGCGGGTACGTAAAATCCTCTTTAATCATTTTCCAAACTTTTTTGGCGCCTACATGACCGTACATTTCATGAGTTTCAGATACGAGAGGATGGAGAATCTCCCTCGGTAAGATAACTTTCCAAGAATCAGGATTAACCGCTTTTAATAAAATATTATTTTTTATCTGATATTTATCGTCTGGTTCATTTATTATCCTTTCTCTGATTTCCCTTATCCTTTCGTCTCTCATTTGCCATATTCCCACCTGTCTAATCCTTTGTTCTAATCCCTTAGAGGGTTTTATAGCGAGCATAGTGCTAATAACTATCTCTCTTCCTTTTCTACCTCCTACATCCGGTGGATTTAATCGACTCAATACGTCTGCCACCACATTCCTCTCTCCTGGACAAAATTCAAATTTAATGTCATAGTCCTGAATAGCTAAAATCCACCTCGTTAATCTTTCGTTTAGAAGCTGACAATTTTTTAAAAACGTTATGGCTTTATGGTCCGTAATCGCTTCTATCTTTGCTCCTAACAAATAAGTCCTAAACTTTTTTAAAGCCCAAACGATCGCTAACAATTCCTTTTCTGTCGTCGTGTATGCCATTTCGGATCCCTTTAGCGTTCTACTTGCAAACATTATTACCCCTAAATCGCCATTTTTATCTTTTTGTGCCAAAGTGCCCCCCAAAGCATAGTTACTCGCGTCAGTTTGTAAAATATATCCCTCTGAAGGATCTGGATGCGTGAGAAGCACGTCTTCGACAAACAAATTTTTAATTCTATCAAAAGCCTCTTTTTCTTCTTTATCCCAACGCCATTTTGTCTCTTTTTTCAATAATTTTAATAATGGGATTGTTTCCTCCGCATGTTTTTTCGTGAATTTCGTATAATAATTGATTAAACCCAGAAATCCTCTCAACTGTTTTAAATTTTTAGGAGGCGGAAAATCGTGAATCGCTTGAATTTTCGCGGGCTGTGGCTTTATTCCTTTTGTTGTTAAAACATGACCAAGAAACTCTACTTCTTTTCTGAAAAATTTGGCTTTCTTTAATTTAATTGTCATACCGTGTTGCTGCAAACGTTCTAGGAGTTCGTCTAAATGTCTCATATGTTCCTCGAAATTTGAGGATATGCACAATAAATCATCGACAAAATTAATGACGTGATCTCCCAGACCGTGTAAAATTATATCAAGCGCTCTTAATAATGCAGCTGTACTAGTTTTTAAACCGAATGGTGTTACCGTGAACTCGTAAACTTTTCCCCTGTATCGAAATGCAGTATACTTCATTGAATCGGGATGAAGTGGAATTTGCCAAAAACTATTTGTGAGATCTAGCGTGGTCATTACTTTAGCCGAATGGCACTTTTGAAAAATTTCCTCCATATTTGGTACTGACTCATGGTCGTCCGCCATAACCTGATTTAATTTTCTAGCATCTAGGCATAATCTAACTGTTCCGTCTTTCTTTATTACGGGTATTATAGGATTTATCCAAGCGCTGTTAGATCTCTGAATTATTCCGCAATCTAGTAACTTTTCTATTTCTCTGTCTACTTTTTCGCGATGCATTAACGGAACCTCGTAATTGTGGGCGACTATCGGTTTGTCTGTCGTTATATCTAATCGATGTTCATAAACTGAAATTCTTCCTGTTATTTTACGAAAAACATCCCTTCTATTCCAAATAACTCGTTTGTGAATTTCTTTTTCTTTTTCGGAGAGCTCTGTTTGTCCTACGATTTCTTCTATCTCTTCTTTAGTAACTTCCTCAGAATCATTTTCTTCTATCAAATTTAAATTTTGCACTGGCTCATTAATAACTTCTTTAATAACTTCTTTTTCTTTTATAAAATTCTTTTTTAAATTCAAGTCCATTTCGCTTTGAGTGATGGCTTCTACTGCATTTTCTTTCTTCACTGACCCTATCGCGGGTATAATATCAATAATTTCATTGTACTTCACCTGGAGAGACATTTCTCCCAGGTCAATTAAACTTTTGAGGGGTTGCAGGGAATCTACCCCAAGCAACACGTCCCTAATTAAGCCAGGCACTATCATAAATTTCACATAAGTTTTTATTTTTCCAATTTCTGTTACCGCCATTATTTGACTTTTAACTTTAGTCATTTTTCCTTTAATCGCACCTTTTACCGTAACTCCCGTTACAGGTAAAAGTGGACAGTCTTTCAAAATCTCCTTATTTTCCAAATAAAATTCCTCCGAAATCGTAGTTACTTTCGACCCTGAATCTATTAAAGCTGTTACCGGAATACCCTCGATTTTCGCATAAATTTCGGGGCACTCAATTATCGGCACAGTCTCCCCGTTAATCTCTTCTCCTAACAGAAATTCCCTAGTATCCGTAAAAATAGTATTAATCGCGATCTTAACTTCATTTTCTTTATCGATGTTTTCGTAATCTTCTTTCTTGAGGTTTTCCATTTTTTTGTCGCACGTTTCCTTATTTTTCGCCGTATTTTTGAGGTCCTCCGATAAACCGTCAATCGTCTTATTATTTTTCTTCTTTATTTTCTTCTTATTCGTTGCACCTCGTACATCTTCTTTTTCTTCTTTTATTTGATCAATTTTTTGCACGGGTACAACGCTTACTCGTTTCCCGCGTTCGTAGTCGGTTGTTGAGGCTCGTTTTGTATTTCCATTGATTGAATCGGTTGTGTGGCGTTGTTTCTTCTCTCATAATTATTGTTGTTCGGTCGTTGAAATCCCCCGTTGTTTTGACCCTGTCTCCACTCTTGATTCCTTGGTGGATACCAAGTTTGGTTTCTATTTTGTTGATAATTGGGATTTCCTCCCTGTTGATTACCCCAATTGCGATTTTGTTGATAATTCGGTTGTGAGCGTTGATTATTATCGTTCCAATTTGGATTTCTATTTTGTTGATCGAAATTTCCGTTATTCGGCCGTTGGTTTTGTCGGTTATCCCAATTATTGTATCCGCCATTATTTCTTTGGAAATTGAAATTCGTGTTTCCTCTATTATAATTGTTTTGATAATTTCCTTGATGATTCCAATTCTGTTGTTGAGGCATCCGGAACGGTCGTTGTTCGTTTCCACCTTTGTTTTGAATTTGAGGTTCTTTGTTTTTCTTTTCTTCCGAATTGACAGGTCCCGTTTGGTCGATCTTTTCCAAAAATTCCTCCAATTGTTCGAATTTTTCAAATCCTCGGCTAATTATTGTGGCCTTTATTTCCTCAGTGTAGTGCCTTGATAATGAGGCGATGATATCTTTGTCACTCGGGGCTGGTATTAAATCGCGAGCAGCTCCGAACAATTTGATAGCGTATTCGGCTTTCGAAATTTTTCCACCTTCTTTTGCGTAGTTGCCGATCTCCAAATCCGTTCGTACTTTTCGTTGTACGTCATGGTTCCAAAATTTATTGATAAACTTTTTCTCGACCTCCTCAAATCCTTTGACTTCATCCTGAATGAGAGCCCACCAATCTTTTGCCGATTTCTCCAAACACTGCCCGAGCAGATATTTCATTTCGTTTAACTTTGGATTCATTACCTCGCAGTATTTCCAGAACTCTCGTAAAAATTTCATAGGCCTCGTGTTTTCCGTCGCATCGAACGTCGGCGGTTTTATTTTAATTTTGTTTATTTGTTCGTAATGCCGCTCTTTTGTTTTATTGTAATTTGCTCTTTTTTTTACTTCCGGTTGTTCATCGTCGGATTCCTCTTCTGATTCTTCGATTGTTTTTAATTTTTGTTGTTGTTGAGGAATTATTCGCGTACTTTCTTTGTCCGGACTATGAAATTTTTGCTGAGATTCTATAACATCCATCCTTTTCCGAAGAGTGTCAAAATCTAATTGCATTTGAGCTACATTTACATCTGTTACCGCTTGTCTCTCGGCGTTTTCTTGAATTATACGCGTCATTCCAGTTACGTGACGTTTAATCGGATCATAAATTGCGTGAACATCTTTCGCGATTTTTGCCTGCGTTATTTTCAAACTATTACCGAATTCTTCTCTCAAATTTTCGATTTGGCCCTCCATCCTTTGCATTAACTCGAATAAATTGGTTAAAATATCGTCTCTATTTTCATTAGAAGAAAGCCTATTTCTATCTGATTTCGGTGTGTCAAAACTCTCTTCTGTGTTTTCTTTTTGATTTGTTTTGTCTTCAGCTTCTGGCCCAAAATTACCCCTCGATTCATTAAAAGTTTTTCCTGCGCCTTGAGGAGGAATCGTTACTTCTATATTTTCTTCTGTTTGATTATCGGGATTCGGAAATCCGGAATCGCCTGTTATTTTATTGTTGTCTGCCATTTTAACGAATTTAATCATTTTCATCCAAATTCAATTTAATAGAGAAAAATTTTCACGTTCTTTTGCGATACCTGCCCCACGTTGGGCGCCAGTTGTAACGTTATACACTTATTGACCGAGTGCACGTCGCTACGCGTCGGTTCGTGCTTCTTAAATCTAAAAAGGAGCAGGTATGAAAGAACGTGAAAAACGCGGTTTTTATGTGAAAAAATATAACAAAATGAAATTTATTCAAATTAACGATGCGTTCTACAAAATAAAGATCTCGCGGATAAATTTATAAAGATATTTCGATCGCGTTACCGGATTTACGAAAATTGTTTCTTATTTTTCTTATCTTTGTTTGTTATTCTTATTTTGTTTGCGATGTATTCGAATTTTCTAATGAACGCGAAGATTCGAAAGAAAAAAGAATCGTTGCAATTTACTGTATGAAAATCCACGAGGATTTTCTAGATTTATAGAATAAACAATTTTTCTTTTATTCTCGCTTTATTTGTTCTATTATTTATCGCACGCTGTACTGTCTATTAATTTGCACGCTTCATGTTTATCTCTCTCTTTGTGTGTCTCCTGCGTTTTTATAATAAAGAAAAGAATTTGAATGGCTTTTTGTTTTGCTTATTTCTGTCCTGGAACAACCCGCTTATTTTTATTTCTCTTTTATTCGCTTTACCAATGTTTAAATTTAACCACAATCCAAAAGTGACTTGACTCGATATAATAATAATTTAAATAATTTTTGTTTTTTATAAACCAAAGTTCTTACCGCTGCCTTTTGGATTGTCGTTCCGAATAATAATAATAATAATCGTTTTATTTCAAAAATCAATTATAAATCCAAGGGTATTGATTTAATTCACTTTCTTTAATTATTTTATAATATTTTTCACTTTGTTCAAGAATGTCACTTTGTTTATGAATAATTTCGCTTTATTAATGAATAACCTCTTGGATGTATAATAAATCTCCAGTTCCGCTTAGACTGCCTCGGCTATAAATTTTATCAAATTGAATTTAAATTTAATTTTCAAAATAAATAAATAAATAATTTTTCTAACCTGTTTCCAACAAACATAAAAATAAAAGAAATAATAAAAAGGTGAGTATTACTCAGGCTACGGGCTCTAAACGTCGCCGAATAGCGCCAATACCCCTTGCAACACAGGAAAGGATGCAGACCCCAGACCACGGGAGTTAAACGTCGCCGAATCACTCCAATGTCCTGAGCATCTACGAGGTAAGGAAATAATTGACCATGAACCACGGGATGAGAACGTCGCCGAACCCCTCCAATGTCCCATGCATCAATTAATCGGAAAGTAAAAAAAAAATAGGAGTGACCCTGGACTACGGGATGAGAACGTCGCCGAACCCCTCCAATATCCCAGGCATCAAGGAAAAATAGGAACAAAGGTTTTATGAATTGTTGGAACTAGGTAGAGTATTCTACTGGAGAGAGCTCTGTTAGGAGGTCCGAGCCAGTCTAAGTGATCAGAGGAACTGATCCCGAGAGCGGTCGCGCAGCGACTTTTATACCCCACTTTTCCCTCGCTTTCGATGCGCCGCTTAAATTTAATCTCGAACCGCTTGCTGCGCACGTTCTATTTTCCCATTCGCTCAACACGCTCCCCACTACTCATTCACGCTCACACATTCGCTCGCTGCTACCCCCACTCTCGCATTCTCGGATGCGCGAAAATCCGCTTTTTATGTTTTTCAGGTTTATTTATTTCGAATTTGCCATTATTTGCCGCTTATTATTATCATTTATTGATTTATCGAATCATTTTTTGTATTTGAAAACAATTAATTAATTTTTAGAACAATGGAAATAATTCGATTTTTCTCTCGAATTTGGCTACTGCGCATGCGCTGTAATACGCATTTTCGTTTATTTAAAATTATGAGAATTTTCAGAAAAATTATAACTCGCGCTTATCTTGTTTCGATTTATTGATTTTTTTCCGATTTTTTAAGTCTAATTAAGTTAACGAACGATAATTTATTGAAAAAAAAATAAAGAAAACAAAAAAATATTTTATTTAATTTTTTCGACGCTTGGCGGCGTCGGTAACGCTCGCGTCGGTAGTCTCGGTCGTTTGTTGCCGATGCCCAAGATGGCCGCCGCCCGGACGAACGCGCGCGTCGTTGTCGTTGTCGTGAGTAAAAAATGTCGGCGATCGCGCCGTCGCGTTGTATCTCTCGCGTTCGAGATCGGGATTAAGTGTAGTGAGTGCGGGTACGTTTCAATACGGAAAGCTTTACTGCGTTTCAATAAATTTTCAAATACAGTTTGATGTTGATAGAAAAAATTATAAAGTTCGGAAATTCAACTATGTCACCAAGCAAATTGCAAACGTAAAAAAATTAGATTGTAAAAAAATTCTGAACGAAGTACTTGGCGAGGATTTTTCCATGAAATTAGCGTAGTGTATAGATCATGATCACGAACTCGCCAAGTACTTCCCTCAGAATTTTTTTACAATCTAATTTTTTTACGTTTGCAATTTGGTTGGTGACATAGTTGAATTTCCGAACTTTATTATTTTTTTTATGATTCAATGAAAATAACAGTTCAGCTCCCTGATGGTAAGAAACGAAGAGCCTTAGATTTAATACAGAAATTGAAGCATTAAAAAAGATGCAAAACAAGAGAATTTGCGTCAATCATTGGAACATTAGAATCATGTTGTGCGACATTAAAATACAGCCGGATACATATGAGAGCACTTGAAAGAGCTCGAATGATAGCTCTCAAGTATAATAATGATGATTTCAACAATTATATGAGGCCTCTAGTATCAATCAAAGATGACTTGAATTGGTGGGTTAAAAAGTTAGAGCTCGCGGTGAATAAAATTAAAGCGTTTAAACCTACTATGGAATTTTTTTCCGATGCGTCTCAGTCAGGCTGGGGGACAGTATGTAATAGTAGTCGGACTCATGGTTATTGGAATTTAAAAGAACAACAAGCACATATTAACGAGAAAGAGTTAATGGCAGTGCTTTTTGCTCTTAAATGCTTCACAAAAGATCTAAAAAACTCAGATATATTGCTGAGGGTAGACAACATTACAGCAATCGCATATGTCAATAAGATGGGAGGTGTAAGTTACCCGAGATTGAATTATATAGCCCAAAAGATTTGGGCCTGGTATGAAATGAGGAATCTATGGGTTGTAACGAACGATCCTTATATTCCCGGCTAGTGTGGGGGCGGTTTATTCGTACATAATCGTACGCGACTTAGAACGCATACGCCCGCGTTTGCGCGCGTCCGAGAGTGAAAGGACCGTATATCATGCCACAAAAAATATCGACTCCTCATGCAGTCACAATTTCAAAAGATGCGCTAGTTTTCCCGACCTAGCCAACTCAATGAAAAACAAGAAAGACTTCCAAACTTAACACGTGTGCGCCTCTACTCGTGAGGATAGTCCTCGCGTACTTCCTCCTTCCTTTCGGCTCTCAAGGGAATTATGCGCAGGAGACAATAGAACTCACGAGGTGTAAAAATATATTGATATTTATCAACGTTGAAGATACTGTGGTTGCGCTCGTTCGCGTTTACAATACTGCAGTATGCGCTGAATATTTCGTAGATACGCGGAACGAAATGCGCTGGTTTCGATTACAATTTTCATACAAAATCGATATTACGATCACGCTTGCCCTCGTGGATAATTACTACTCGTAATATAGGCCAGGAAACGAAGCTACAAAGTCATCAGATTTTGACAAAAATACTAACAGATAACCGCGAGTGCCATCACACGCGGAAAGGTCCCCTGATGTTAACTGCATAGTTTTGGACACGAGATTCCGAGTACCTTCTTTGTTATTTTCACTTTTTTTAGTTTTTCGCTTATAAAACGAAAACCAATGGAGCTATGAAAAAGCAATTAAAAGATGAAATGTAGAGAATAGAATTGCGAAGAGAATGAGCCCTAAAACGACCCGATCGGTTAATAATTAACGGAGAAAATTAAAAAAAAACATCAAAAAAAGACGTTTTTTCAAAAAATTTTATCGTCGCTATTTTCAAAGTTCGATCGTTTTTTTTTGCACGATTGTAGGTATTGATAGATACTTCCTCTGCGAAAAATCCAGGTGCTGTTGGATAAATAGTTTTTTAGTTATGGCACTCAAAAGTCAAGAGGGCCATTTTTTTCAGCAAGGCTGGATACTCTGGAAGTCGTCGGATTTCAATTTATTAAGCCGATTTTGAAAGTACAAGTGTTCAGCTACGAAACGTCAATCTTCGTTTTTCGTCCAAATATTGAAAAATAGGTGAAAATGAGCCGCGAACATGAGCAAAAACGGCCGAGCGCGCGGAAGTGGTCGAGTGGTGAGGGTAGAACAGCGCATATATAGTAATAGGAGCGCCTTCCCCGCGGCTGCTGTTCTACCCCCACCACTAGACCACTTCCGCGCGCTTGGCCGATTTTGCTCATGTTCGCGGCTCATTTTCACCTATTTTTTAATATTTGAACGAAAAACGAAGATTGACGTTTCGTAGCTGAACACTTCTACTTTCAAAATCGGCTTAATAAATTGAAATCCGACGACTTCCAGAGCATCCAGCCTTGCTGAAAAAAATGGCCCTCTTGACTTTTGAGTGCCATAACTAAAAAACTATTTATCCGACAGCACCTGGATTTTTCGCAGAGGAAGTATCTATCGATACCTACAATCGTGCAAAAAAAAAGATCCAACTTCAAAAATGGCGACGATAAAAATTTTTGAAAAAACGTCTTTATTTGATGTTTTTTTTAATTTTCTCCGTTCATTATTAACCGATCGGGTCGTTTTAGGGCTCATTCTCTTTGCAATTCTATTCTCTACATTTCGTCTTTTGATTGCTTTTTCATAGCTCCATTGGTTTTCGTTTTATAAGCGAAAAACTAAAAAAAGTGCGTTTTTTTCACTAATTTGTTAATAACAAAAACGGTACTCGGAATCTCGTGGCCAAAACTGTGCAGTTAACATCAGGGGACCATTCCGCGTGTGATGGCACTCGCGATTACCTGTTAGTATTTTTGTCAAAATCAAACCCTTCGTTTCCTGGCCTAATAGCCAAATACAATTCGAAGAGAAAAATGAATACAGTGCGCTTAACGAAAATGCGCTAACTCTCAATACCAAAAATCTAATTGCTCCGCTAATTACAAAAATACGTCTACTCTTCCTCGAGGATCACTCGCGTCTCTCTTCCTTTCTTCATCGATCTCAGATCAGGGGAAGTGTCACCGAAAATCGATGAGTGGGGTCATCGACATGCGCGACAGTCCTGCGCCTCGCGCGTATGTAGAGCGCTCTGCGTGTCGCTGGCCAGCGCGATTGCCGAGACGTTACGCTCGAAATTTGTATGAAAATACAAGTGAATAATTTGATTAGACAATGCTAAAATTCGCAATAGTCTAACCAAGACCATCGCACGCTTGTTTCCTTCGTAATATACGTTGGTGCTGCAGAACGTTTTACAAAAAGAAGTGGCCGTTCGCCACAGGGTCTTTGTGTCTTACATTTGTTCTAAAGATAATATTAAGCAGATTTCGAATCCCGGCGTCTTGAACCTGAAACTGAGTATTCCTTATCGCAAGTAGCGTTCAATGACATTGTAAAATAATTGGGACAACCGGTTATTGATTTATTCGTATTTCGAACAAATGCGAAATGCGAGTTGTACTTTTCTTGGAAAAAAGATCCAGGGGCATTGAAGGTAGATGCTTTTACGGAAGCTTGGAAACCCTTTTTTTTTTACGCTTTTTCCCATTTCTCAATTATCCTACGAGTATTAGAAAAAATCAGAATAGAGGATAGTAGAGGAAATATGGTGGTGCCACTCTGGCCAGCTCAAGCTTGGTATCCAATTTATATGTCAATGCTAGAATCAGAGCCAATATATTCAGAACCAAAAATCGATTCAATGTTATTTTCAAATAGTCAGGGTCATCCAATGTGGGAGAGGATTACCCTGGTTGCGGGAATCTTGTCAGGAAAACTCTACAGGCAAAAGAAGTCCCGATAGAAACCATGGATATAATGACTTCATCTTTGAGTGAAACATCAAAAAAGCAATATAATGTGGGACTTAAAAAATGGTGGTTGTTTTGCAAGGATCGTAAATTGAACCCTTTTGAAAGGTGTATTTCGAATATACTCTCCTTTCTCACCGAAGAATTCGTTAAAGGTGCATCTCATGAATCGATTAACAGTTTCTGATCAGCTATTTCACTGATTTGAAAACTTCTCTTATGTGTTTGATTATTGTATTCTGATTGAAACTTCATAAATCTCTTAATGACTGTCAATGCTATTATCATAGCTGTAACATACTTTGAACAACTACATACTGATCTCGAGGAAGAGGCGCGAAATACAATTAATTGATTAAACGAACTTACCTTAAATGATGTCGCTGAAGTTTCCAACGTTGGATTCCAACGAATGAAAAAAAAAATTCGATTCCCATCTTCTTTATTTCACGAATACTTTCGTAAGGTCAAAAAATAAGACCTGCAAAATTTGGTGAAAAAAATTGTTCCGGAACACCCCTTTCAAAGGGGTTGAATTTTCGATATAATCATGGTAAGGCATATATGGTAGACCTATGGACATTCCCATCTTTTTTATTTCACGAATGGCTTTGTGAGGTCAAAAAAATAAGACATGCACGATTTAATCAAAAAGTTCGTTCCGGAACTCACCCTTCAAGAGGGTTGAAATTTCAAAATTTAAGTCATATGCACCCTATGGGCATTCCCATGTTTTTTATTTCACGAATACCTTCGTGAAGTTAAGAAAATAAGACACGCACGATTTCATCAAAAAATTTGTTCCGGAACTCACCATTCGAGGGGGTTGAAATTTCAAAAGTCAAGTAATATGCACCCTATTGGCATTTCCATCTTTTTTATTTCATAAATAGCTTCAGGAAGTCGAAAAAATGAGACATGCACGATTTCATGGAAAGATTTGATCCGAACTCACCCTTCAAAGGGGTTGAAATTTCGAAACCCAAGTCACATGCACCCTATAGGCATTTCCATCTTTTTTATTTCTCGAATAGCTTCGTGAAGTCAAAAAAATGAGACATGCACGATTTTATCAAAAAATTCGTTCCGGAACTCACCCCTCAAAGATGTCGAAATTTTGAAATCTAAGTCATATGCACCCTATGGGCATTTCCATTTTTTTCATTTCTCGAATAGTTTCGTGAGGTCGAATAAAAGAGACATGCACGATTCCATCAAAAAATTCGTTCCGGAACTCATCCTTCGAGGGCGTTGAAATTTCGAAATTTAAGTCATATGCACCCTATGGGCATTCCCATCTTTTTTATTTCACGAATAAATTTTTCGATTATTTTCACGATAAAATTTTCCGGAACTCACCATTCGAGGGGGTTGAAATTTCAAAAGTCAAGTAATATGCACCCTATTGGCATTTCCATCTTTTTTATTTCATAAATAGCTTCGTGAAGTTGAAAAAATAAGGCACGCACGATTTCATGGAAAGATTCGATCCGGAACTCACCCTTCAAAGGGGTTGAAATTTCAAAACTTACATCATATGCACCCTATATTCCCATGTTTTTTATTTAACGAATATCTTCGTAAAGTTAAAAAAATTAGACGCGCACTATTTCATGGAAAGATTTGATCCGGAACTCACCCTTCAAAGGGGTTGGTATTTCAAATTTTCAGTCATATGCGCCCAAACGGGTCGAGATCGCGTTTGCCTCGCCGTCGCCGGCGTCCGCTCATGGATAAGCACGTTTTTTTCGATTCTGATTCGAATGGCATATACATGTAATGAAAGAAAATAATTCTTTTTTTTAGAGAGTCGTGGGACTTTGAAAAAGTTCAGGGATTCGCGAACTTTGAAATTTTTCGGAAAATTTTTTTGACCTCACGAAGCTATTCGTGAAACAAAAAAGATGGGAATGCCCGTAGAGCGCTTGCGACTGAAATTTTGAAATTTCAATCCCCTTGAAGGGTGAGTTCCGGAACGAGATTTTTTACGAAATCGTGCATGTCTCATTTTTTCGACGTCACGAAGCCATTCGTGGAATAAAAAAGATGGGAATGCCCATAGGTCTACCATATATGCCTTACAATGGTTATATCGAAAATTCAACCCCTTTGAAAGGGGTGTTCCGGAACAAATTTTTTCACCAAATTTTGCAGATCTTATTTTTTTGACCTTACGAAAGTATTCGTGAAATAAAAAAGATCGGAATCGAATTTTTTTTTTCATCCATTTCGTTGGAGTCTAACATTGGAAACTTCAGCGACATGTGAGGATATTCAAGAATACATGTAAATGTTTTCATAAATTTTACAATTTTCAGCTTAATTTTTCGAGTTATTTCATAAAATATTGGTTACAAAAATAATTCAATGGTGTAATTAGGAAAAGGGACAACCCTCAAACGGACCGATACTCGTTGACATGTCGCTGCTCTATTGGCCGGTTAATATACCATCCGTATCGCCTATCAATGTTTTGAGCCATTCTTCGTCGTCTACAATTATCAAAAGTATTAATGTAGAAAATAGAGTATTACTGCACCAGAAATGGAATTATACTATCTCAAACCGTGAGCAAAGTTATCCTACGAGCAGAAGGCAAGGGTGGCAAGTCCAGGGTTTGAGACCATATTTTTTCACTCTCATGTAGCGTATATTATTTTCAACTATATATTCCCAGAAAATTGAATTTAATAACGTTAAAATTGGACTTTGTGTGGAGGTGTGGTGAGAAAAATTCTTCCGTCACATAATGTTAAATTATCTGATGTGGCTAATATATGGGCGTTGTAAAATTGTTTCCCCCACTTGACGCGTGCCATACACCCGGAGACATTCACAATATCATTCGAGGACTGTACACTATACGATTTGTCTTCAATCCAAAACAGCAAGGAGAACATTTCGAATGTCAAGACTGAATGACACGTTACTTTTTTTACATCAAAAACAAAACACAGCAAACGTCAACTACCACATATATGATTATTAATGCTTTTGTCCAATTCTATGAGGGATCGGACAAAATTATTAACGATTCTCCAGTATTCAAGTAGAGTATGAAGAGTAAGAGTGTTGGGAAAGTACAAATTGAAAATTATTTGAAAAATCCTTGTTTGGCACAATAGTAATATAGAATATTGTAATAAATAGTATTAAGTCCGGGACGATTACTCGACCCAGGATACGATACTTGATTATGCGATACTTGGCAAAAAAAAGGGTGAAATATTCGAGGAATTCGTATTCCAACAAGGACAAGTCTCAAATTCCCGATTATTTGATACTTTATGCAAAATAAAGTATGAAACTATCAAGTAATTGTGAAAATACTTTACAAAAAAATAATCTGCATATCCGACCATCATACATTTTAGAGAGAGAGAGAGAGAGAGAAACATTTAGAAATGGTTTCTTATCTTTCTCTCTCTCTCTCTCTCTCTCTCTCTCTCTCTCTCTCTCTCTCTCTCTAGTTCTGAGATATAATTCTTGGATCGAGCGTGTCATATCTAGAGACGCGGCAGCGTCTTGATGCAAAGTATTAAAAAGAAAATGTTTGAACAGGCAAGACAAGACGTGCAGCGTATCTATACTCGAGATTGGTTAATTTCCCTTCATTTCTGAACTTAAAGTCGTCGCCATTATTACATAATTCGACTCACGGAAAAAAATGAAACTTCTATCATACAATGAGATGAATGCGTTTCAGATGACATACATTTTTTTCCCCCGTGATCCCCGTAAAAAGGTGAATTCGAAATTGTAAAAATTAGGTGCCTCGATTTCATTATAGAAAATTTTCTTCCACAATATCTAGAGACGCGGCAGCATCTTGACGCCAAGTATCAAAAAGAAAATGTTTGAACAGGCAAGGCAAGACGTGCAGCGTATCTATACTCGAGATTGGTCAATTTCCCCTCATTTCTGAACTTGAAGTCGTCGCCATTGTTACATAATTCGACTCACGGAAAAAAATGAAACTTCTATCATACAATGGGATGAATACGCTTCAGATGACATAATTTTTTTCCCCTGTGATCCCCGTAAAAAGGTGAATTCGTAATTGTAAAAATAAGGTGCCTCGATTTCAGTATAGAAAATTTTCTTCTACAATATATATGTATGTCTACTTTCCGAACCCCCTCCAAGGAAGAATCTACTCTCCTCCCGCGGAAATAATAGAACGAGACCAAGAAGCACACATATACAATTCAAACGCGGGCTAGGGGGGTCGCAGGGGGCGAAGCCTCCCGCGGAGGTCCGGGGGCGGAGCCCCCGAGTACGACGATTATAATTTTTAATGAGTCATCATACCTACTGTGACGGAAATTTTTATCCAACTCCAATACCCGATGTCACAAAAGTCGTTCTCTCTCTTTTTCGTCGATTTTATATTTTTTTGTTTGGGCGCCAGTCGCAAAGCGACTCGACGATGAAGAGAGAGAGACAGACGGTTGACCAGCTAATTTCAGCGGATGGGCGGGGTGAAGCTCGAAAATAATCGAAGAACACAAAATTATTGTAACAACGATTTAATGAAATTATTATTAGAAAAAGTTAACAAAATAAGTAGAAGAGAAATAACACGGGAATTTTAATTTAAACAAATGTAATATAATTGATAATTGATAATCGTTAATCGCTCGGGATACCATCGAAGGAACGAAATTATTTTAATCGCGCGTCTCTAAGAACCGCGGAGAGGAAAAATCGCGAAACCATACACACGAATCACTCTCACACTCACACCGATCGGGACCCTACACTTTCATACAATTTACCGCGAGCTCGTCTTTACTCGGGCTGTGGATCTACTCAACAGCGAGGCGATACTGATTTATTAATCGATGTTAAAAATAATAAATTGATGAAACACTAATTTTATTACCGAGCCCCCGATATTCGGTTACTCGGCCGAGCTTTTCTTTATCACGAGAATTTTATTGTCCCGATCCAATCACTCGAACTCTCACATAAACTTTTCACACACACTTTCTCCCGTTTTCGCGACCTTTCCTTCCGAGTCACAACTTACATTAACCGGAGACAATTATACGCAACACGAAAAGTTGAGATTTTCACGTACGGCCACGACACGAATTCTTTATCGAAAATAATCACGATCTACTCCACGAGAGCCAAGGATACGCGAAAAATTCAAGAAGATGTTATTTTCTCCGGAGATAGAACCGTTGCCGCGACTGAGTTTCTCGATGTTTTCCGAGAACGACGTTTTAATGATCAAAATATTACCCGAAACACCGTTTTTATTTTTCATGAATTTAATTAAAGAAAAGAGCTCAACAACCGAATCGGAAAGCGAGAAGGAAGTGACTTACGAGCTTTTATTAATTATTGATGATGACGGGACGTCTGTCCTGCTCGATACTCAGCAAAAATCTGACGAATTCGGGAATCGCCGGTAGAACCGTGGGCTCTCGCTCCCTCCCCTCTCGTAATACGAATATCTTCGAAGTGATTGACAGGTCCGTCGCGCGAGAAATATATGCGAGCGTGAGACGGGGCCCCGAAAGATTTCGATGATCAGGAATATTTCTAATTTGCAATTACTTTTACAATTTTACCCCTAGCTCGACTATTATAATATTTTCCCGGGACTAATGGACCTTCACAAGTCAATTTCAACCAATTTAATACGAGATAAAGTCAATCGCCGATGATTCAGATAATTATAATTTTTCGGAATCTTGATTTTCGGTACGAAAACGAAATATTGACAGTCGCCTTAATTTCTACCGCCCTGATTTTCCAAATCGGAGGTGTTCAACGATGTTAACCGACAATCAATTCTCGAACTTTCTCGAGTATTCCATAGTTCGAATCCTTCCTGAAATCTCCCGATGTTTATCGATGGACTTTTCTCCCAACGAAAATGACTTCATAATTTTGAGAGGAGTTGGAGATGGCCAACGTATGAGCTCCGCTCGAAATACGTGTTAATACGACGATGATTGGCCGCTACCTCGATCCTCGTTCTATTCCAAATGTCCTTCCGCTTTCCGAAATAGCTCAACATGGAAAAATATCACAATATTCGGGACGCAAATTAATATTAAATCTTACAAATTATCGCTCTAGGCAAGCCCTGTGAGATCGTTGCGTGGCCGGAGTATCGAGCAAAAGAGACGGGTGCAAATTATTGGCTCGAATTATTTTAAAGGGACGGTTCAAAATAAAAAACCGTCACACTACATACACATATATTTCATACAAATATAACAATAGACTACGAAAAACCGCGAGACCACGAAAACCGCGAGAAAACGCGAAATACCGCGAGAATGCGAAAACCACGAGAAAACGCACGAAGAAGGTATACCCCCAAGTATGACGATTATAATTTTTCCATCATTGTACTACTCAATATTTCTTACTTTCTACTGTCATTCTTTACAAAAAAAAGTGATATCCCTGGAAAAAACTTTTAAAAACTGAAAAAAGACCGCCAAGTATTAAAAAGTTGTGACCTTATCTATAAAATTACCACTCGAAATCGTTTCGCCATTTACAAAAATAAAATCTTATCATTCTCATCAAGCCAAGACCACCAAATGGTGTATGAAATTACAAATAGACGTAAAATGCACGCGTTGTATATCTGTACGTATGTACTATACATCATTGCAAAAATTATACGCCAATTTGGCGTGCATGATTTTCGAATGTAAGTTCGGCAAAGGCGAATCTCACATTAGTAGGATTTAAAATCAATATTCTCCATAGATAGGTTTGGACGGATGATTAGATGTGCTGAGTGAATAAATGGTTTGGACGGACGAATAAGCGGGAAAAAATGGCTCAATGTACAAATAAAAGAAGCGTTCCTCTGCCGAACTGACATTTGAAAATCACGCCAAGTTGGCGTACAATCTTTGCAATGATATATAGTACATACGTACAGATATACAACGCGTGCATTTTACGTCTATTTGTAATTTTATACACCATTTTTGGTGGTCTTGGCTTGAAGAAAATGATATGATTTTATTTTTGTAAATGGCGAAACGATTTAGAGTGGTAATTTTATAGATAAGGTCACTACTTTTTTTACATTACGAACTACCAAACCGACCTATTCAGAAATTAAGTCGTTCGAATACATTTATTTGTTCATCCATCGAAATTTCTGATGTATCTACTTATGTATTTATCAATCCAGGTTCAAATTATGTTTTCCCTTATTCAGAGCTCTGCGATCATTCAACTTAAGTTCTGGACGCTACTATCGTCAGCATCAAATACTTTTTGCGGTGATTTAGCCAACCATCCAATTGATTTATCGAAAAAAAAAAAGAAAAAAGGAGAGACGACGACGACGACGACGACAACGACGATGGGGACGACAGGGACGGGGGAAATGACAACGACGATGCGGACGATGACGACGACGTCAACAGGGACGGGGGGACGACGATGACGGGGATGATGACGACGACGACGACGACGACGACGACGACGACGACGACGACAGGGACGGGGAAAATGACAACGACAATGGGGATGATGACGACGACGGGGACGGGGGCAATGACGGGGATGACGACGGAAGCAACGACGGGGACAACGACGACAACGGAGACAACGATGACGACGACGATGTGAACGACAGGGACGGAGACAACAGGGACGAAGAGGATGGGGATGATGAGGATGGGGACAATAAGGACGGGGACGATGAGGATGGAGACGATGAAGACGGGGACGATGACGACGTGGATGATGACGACGACGACGACGATGACAACGATGACGACGAGGGGGGGAAAGACGATGAGAACGACGACGACGGGGACGACAACGAATCTATATTCTACCTTACATATATTTTCAAGTGGCTTTTAATGGGGCAATAAAGAAAAGTTCTGAATGAATGCATTATCAATTAAAAATAGTTTCAACTTTCCCTCCTTGCATATTTAGTAACAATATCTCATAGTTATTGAGAAGCACAAATGAAACAGTAATATGCTCAGGTACTAATGATTGTAAAATAATTGTTGGAGTAAGCTTTCACATATTTTTGGCTCTGGATTCATTGATTAGCTCGGCCAATCGAGAACTCCGTTCCCGGTTACCTGATTCCCGAACATTTTTCGACGGCTTAATTGCGCTTCAGCGCTCGTGTGCACGCAACCTCATTGTACTGAAAATGCGTTGCATAAAACTTTTCGGGCGTAATTACCGCGCGAATGCAAAACAGACGTGGGTTGTTCTGAAAAAGGATCTGGCTGTATTTCAGCAGCATTAGCATCCCTTTATTTTTCAATCAACCGACTTATGCAAAATTAAGAATTTATTAATAGGAGTTATTAGTAGGATATCCTGGAGGAAAATGTACGAAAAAATTAACATAAAATTCCGTTTCATTCGTGTAGTGCCTTTTCGACACACAAACATTAGATTATCACAAGATTTCAATCTTCATAAATTCCAGCTCGCAGATTGAACGACTTCAATGGACGCTGGTGATTTTCTTCCATCATTTCGTTTGATTTTTCGTCGCTCCAATGGAGGCAATTATTAGTTTTCCAACATCCGCTCCTGACAAACGAGGATTTGTTTAGAAATATATTCAGGTGAAAAACCCTGGTCCGGCCTCTGAGTCTAATAGAAATATATAAAATTTCAATAGTGCTGGAAAATCTTGGGGTTGTAAGCTTTGAACTGGAATAATCTCTATGCGTTTTGTTTTACTGATTGCAATGCCCTCTAAACGTCGTTATAGTTAAGGTGCAACTCCCATGCACTGGGTCGCTTCATTTCGTTTCTCTGAGGTGACGAACGATGGCGGAGAACACCCGTCCATCCGAATGTATTTTTCGTATTGTGTAATGCTCGGCGTATTTTCGCACAGATTTATGAGCATTACCACCGTTTCCTGTACAAATCCAAAACATGTCTGTATGATTTGCGTCCATTTTCCATAATAATAACACGTACAAATACTCCATTAAATATTGTTTCACATCGCCGGAAAAAAAAAATTGAGAAGACTTTCCTTTAAGAGGATGGATCAGTCAGCTTCGAATTTTCGAACGCAAATATTGTCCACATCGTCCAACCGATTGCCGTAAAAATTGAACTGTATACACAGTGGCATGGCACGGAGGGCCTGACAGAGCGGATTTCCGAAATTCAAAAAATAATTTTGATTTTTTGTTACCATCGGAGTAATCATACGATTACTCTGAAAATAATAAACATATCAAAATTTTGGCCTGTCAAGCCATGCGCGACATTGAAAGCAACATTTTGAGCCTTGTTGCATCGAAATCCATGCGGAATTGACGATAAATTTCCATTTCGAAATTTTTCTCAAAAAAGTTACCAACAAGATAATCAACTTCGTCAAATTTTAGTTCTCCAAAATTTCGCTTCGTGGTGCAAACATCAATTTCTTAATTACTTCAATTGTTTGGCAATCGGCATGCGGAGCTCGTGCAGCCTCATACAGCATTGGGATATTTGCTGGAAGAACAAACGAAGTTTCATTTACGTTGTGGATATTTGTGAAAAGTGTTGTGTTTTACGAAATAAATTTCGATTCTGTCTCGAGAGAGAATGACAACGACAGTATACATTGTATACGTTGTTTACATGCTACTCCCCTTCTTTCGAATTCGAGCGTGTTGACACACGCTAACACACACGTGCACGCGTACCGAAGTTATCGCGGGCTTGCTTTTTTCGGTCAGTGCGCGTAATATTAGGAAACACGTAAAGAAGGACCGAACTGTCGTATAAAAAATATATAAATTTTTTATTGATTTCTACCGCTTTTTGAAGCGAGAACCCAGTGATTTGTATCGCTGGAGAATTCGATTCACATTGAACTGCCCAACGATAAAAATCGTTGGAGACGTACGAAAGAACGATCGTTCTTTCGTATAAACAATATGAATTGTTTATTAATTATCACCGCTTTTTCGAGCGAGAACCCAGTGATTTTTATCGCTGGAGAATTCAGTTTTCATAGAACTGCCCAACGATAAAAATCGTTGGAGACGTACGAAAGAACGATCGTTCGTTCGTATAAACAATATAAATTGTTTATTAATTATGACCGTTTTTTCAAGCGAGAACTCAGTGATTTTTATCGTTGGAGAATTCAGTTTACATTGAACTGCCCAACGATAAAAATCGTTGCAGACGTACGTAAGAACGATCGTTCTGTCGTATAAACAATATAAATTGTTTATTAATTATCACCGCTTTTTCAAGCGAGAACCCAGTGATGTTTATCGTTGGAGAATTCAGTCTACATTGAACTGCCCCAACGATAAAAACCGCTGGAGACGTACGAAGAAACGATCGTTTTTTCGTATAAACAATATATAAATTGTTTATTGATTATGATCGCTTTTTCAAGCGAGTACCCAGTGATTTTTATCGCTGAAGAGTTCAATTCTCATTGAACTCCATCAGGTTTCTCCTGCACGCCTAGTGCGTTGAAACCTGATGGAAGTCGCGCGCTGCGACATCTGGTGGTGGTCTGTGGTAGCTCCTTGCGAGCTCTGCAGTACCGCCAAGCATGGTGGGCAGCGGCGGAGTGTTTCGTCGACTGATCCATCCTCTTAAGGTATTTTTGTAGAGAATCAAATTCCCTACAAAAAAAGTTCTGAGAGCCAATAAGCTCAGATCAACCGTTAAATTGTTATAACTGTTTGAAGATTGCGGTGTATCGAAAAAATAGTATATCACGCCACTAAGGAGGGAAGTAGGCCATTTCAAACCGCGTGCATGCCACCCTCGCCTTCGGCTCGGGTGGCATTTTGCACGCGGTTTGAGATGGCCTTTTTCCCTCCCGTGTTGCGTATACGATTTTTCACCACACCTGTAACGGAAAGTTCGACATGTTAGAAAATGATTCCAAAAATTAGCTTGACTGGGAGGTTATAAGACATTCCCTGCCCTTTGCATTTGTTTTGCATTACGACCTAGGCCCGAAAGTTGAATTTCGTGGGAGGCAAGCGAAGAGGAGGGCTCGGCTTCGCCTCGGTGCTGCAAATGTCGGGCGGGCATTCAAAACATTAAGAAACAGTAAAAAAGTTCACACGAAAATATCCCACATCGTTTTATTTAACAATTTCAAACAATTACAAATTTCATATCTTTTTTAACAAATGAAATTAAAATGATTTTTGAAAGAAATAATTAATTAATTTTAACCGTTTAATTCGTTTTCTTTTTTTTTCTTTGCATTCGCAGTAATTGATAATGATTTGTCTGATTTTTGAGTTTTTTATTTTTATGACGGAATGTTCAAAATCAAGAGGTTCCGTTTCACTTCCACGATTGACTTTTGGATTTTTTTTCGAACTGTCCCGCTTTTTCAATTTTTCCACTGGTGTTTTGGTGGACTGGACGATCTTGACACGGTTTTCGGTTGGTTGAAGCGGTAATTTTGTTGGCGAAATTATAAAATCGCAAAAATCCCCTCACGGGGAAAAAACGTGGACAAGTACATTGGTGGTCCCTTGTTTCCCTATGATACTAAAAAAAATCCAAAACGCCGCTTAGAAGAATACAAAAAAAGTTACAAAATAAGTTAAGATCTGTTGTAATATACGTGGCAAAATACGGGAAGCTTTACTGCGTTTCAATAAATTTTCAAATACGGTTTGATGTTGATAGAAAAAATAATAAAGTTCGGAAATTCAACTATGTCACCAACCAAATTGCAAACGTAAAAAAATTAGATTGTAAAAAAATTCTGAACGAAGTACTTGGCAAGGATTTTTCCATGAATTTAGCGTAATGTATAGATCATGATCACGAACTCGCCAAATACTTCGTTCAGAATTTTTTTACAATCTAATTTTTTTACGTTTGCAATTTGGTTGGTGACATAGTTGAATTTCCGAACTTTATTATTTTTTCTATCAACATCAAACCGTATTTGAAAATTTATTGAAACGCAGTAAAGCTTCCCGTATTTGGCCACGTATATTACAACAGATCTTAACTTATTTTGTAACTTTTTTTGTATTCTTCTAAGCGGCGTTTTGGATTTTTTTTAGTATCATAGGGAAACAAGGGACCACCAATGTACTTGTCCACGTTTTTTTCCCCGTGAGGGGATTTTTGCGATTATATCACTTCTTTTTTCTAAAATTTTTAAATATTTTGGTTCATATGAACTCCTATGGAGACTGTATATAATTACAATCCGCACTTTTAGCTTGTGAATATAACCCATAACTGTTGATTTCATTTTGCATTTTTATATTTTGTAGATGAATATGTTCACTGCGAGATTTGAATACACAGGATCACGAAAAAAATGCTTACCCGTCTGTTCAAAAGTTTATTCTGAGATCATTTTTTTTCACAATTTATCCAATTTACTCGCTAATCTCGCACTTTATCATTACAGAACTTCACTCAGAATCTCCGTTGAATATTTTTATAACATCCATTAATCGAAATTTTTTGGACGTCCTGCACTTGATTCTGTCAAAACTCCGTTAATAACCGTTTCTCTGTGTAGACGTCATACACTACGCTTATATGGCACTCTTATTCCGATTTGGTTATAATGGGGTGTATATACATATATATTGGGCATAATAAACCCGATTAATTAATCCGGAATAAGAGTTCCGTGTGAATGTAGTAGTCATTGCTCTCTCTCTCTCTCTCTGTCTCTCTGCAGCTGTCATGGGACACTGGCTTTCATGAAAATGGGTTATAGCTGGCATCAAGAGGCCTTTGATAGTGTTGTATACAGACACGTGAAATCTTTTATGTGTTGGTAACTTTTGCATAATCTTGAGCCCGTGCAAAGTTTTTTCTCAGCAATTACGCGACCGATCATGCTGATTTTGGGCGCAATCGAATGAGAATTTCTTAATTAGCTAAAAGTTCAATTTTTAAGTTCCTCAATTGCTTCTGAGCTTCGTAATTCAATAAAATGACATGCCAATTTTACCCCCACCACCGCGAAAAGTTTTGTTTCGAGAAAGTATAGTCTCGGCGAGCCTCGGGCCAGCAGACGACAGGGCTGTCAATGTACTTGTCCCGAGACTCTACCGAGTCTCTTGATTTCTTCAGAATTCTCTTCCACTCGTGTTTTGGTGGACTGGACGTTTTCAACTCGGTTTTTGATTGGTTGCAGCGGTAATTTTAGTGGCGAATTTACAAACTTTTCACAATTTTCTTTTGAAGTTGAAGGAGATGAGGTAGCATCGTTGAGATCTTGACGTCTCGGGAATGTTGAATGCCGAATTCCCGTGGATGTTGAAGGTTCCGAATAAATTATGCTCTCGAAAATTTTTCTCTTATTTCCCAGCGAGTTTTCGATATATCCTTCTGCAACGCTACTAGATTTCCACCCTCCATGTTGTTTCAAAGTCGTTAAGTTAGCGCCTGAATTGGCTAAGAGAGTAGTGGATGTACGACGGAAGCAGTGTCCAGTGTAATTTTCGGGGTTCGGCAAATTCAAATACGGCGCAATCGTTTTTGAGACCTCGCTCATTTTGTTCTTCCCAACGACCTGGCGTGTGCATTTTCCGTTTTGAAAATTAATGAAAAATCGTTGCGTATCGATATCCTCCGGTTTGCTGTCCATATATTTTTTTACGATTCCGTTAAAATTCGCGCCGATCACGAAAGTTCGTGGATAGTAATTTTTAGTGTCGCGAATGGTGACGATTATATAGCTGCGTGCCTGTATCCTCGACATCATTCCTGTTGATGCTGCGGAATTCCATGCTCCTTAGGGCTCCACAAATACCGAAGATTAAGATGACCTTCAAAACAGAAATTGTGTTGGTTAAAAAATGATAAATAGACGACGTTGAAGTTTGCAATGTTGGAATGCAACGAAATTCTGTTTTTTTTAAGCAAAGCTCATAATTCTCATTCATTCTTTGGTAAGGACAATGAAACAATCTTTTGTGAGGATCCAATTACAAAAACGACGAAAACTTTGTCATGGTTTTTTTAATTGAATAAACAATGAATATGGATAGTATTTTCCATTGGACCCCAACGTTGCAAGCTTCAGTTTCATATTAATGACGACTCAATAACGAGTATTCCGAGAAAAATCAACGCTGTATTGAATTGGAAAAATTCTATACAAAAAAATATATAAATAGAAAATTTTCATTCTTTAAATAATAAATTGTATTTACCTTTGTTGCCAGATAAATGTGATCAGGAGCTTCGTTCATAAATTTCATGACTTCGGTCCACGATAAGATTTTTATTTTTTTTTATGAAATCCTTTCGAAAGATTTTTTAATAGCGTTTTTAATTTTTTGAAATCATTTTAATTAATTCCATGATGCAGTAGCATTGTGGTTTTCAACATCGACCAGCGACACCATAAAGTTGACGGTTTCATTTCCTTCCACAGTTCATTAAAATAAACAAGAAAAACGTCTTCTGTAAAAGACGTCGTTTTATTCGCGGATCTCCACATCATAAATTCGCGATAACCATCATTATATCGCGAACTAGATTTTTGCGGCAACAAATTTTCCGTTATACCTTTCGCTTCATCGTGAAAATTCCGCGGAAAGTCGGAAGATTGACTTCCACATTCACTGGAGCCAGACGAACTCATTTTGGCTTTTTTTTCGCACTCGTGAACGTTTTTTTTTTTAATATCAACCGGATAGCTGACTGCGTGTCTCTGATTTTCAGTGGCAGCGACTGTCGTGAGACGATATCAAATATCAACAAGTCGTTGCTAAGGTATTGCAAAAAGTGACATTTCATTTGTCGTGCGCATGCGTCAACAAATTAAGAGGGCAGAAAAGTATCACTTCCTTCCCGCAAATCAGGGCAGAAAAGCGAAGTTTCCGCGTGAAAATGGTGAAAAAAAGTTTTTCGAGCTTCACAAGAAATTTTCTTCATCTTATGCCAAAACACCTAGTTAACCAGAAGGAAAGCTTGAGATAACATTTTTTGGGCAAGCACACCGCGTGCGTTGATTTTCCATAATAATAACACGTAAAAAAACTCCGTTCAATATTGTTTCGCATCAACCCAAAAAAAGAACTTTCCAGATATTTCTCTAACGTTTTTTCGTAGAGAATAAAATTCCCTACGAAAAAAGTTCTCAGAGCCAAATAGCTCAGGTAAACCGTTTAATAGTTATAGCTGTTTAAAGATAAGGGTGTATCGACAAAATTATTTTTTTTCGAGCTCCACAAGCAATTTTTTTAATCTTATGTCAAAAGACCAAGGCAGCCAAAAGAGAAGCCGAAATAACATTTTTTGGGCGGGCGCACCGCGTGCGTCGATTTTCCATAATATTAACACGTAAAAAAACTCCGTTAAATACTGTTTCACATCGCCCGAAAAAAAAATTTCCCAGATTTGCCTCTAACGTAAATTCTTAGAGAATAAAATTTCCTACTAAAAAAGTTATTACAGCCAAATAGCTCAGGTCAACCGTTTAACAGTTATAACTGTTTGAAGATTGCGGTGTATCGAGATAATTCATTTTTTTTCGAACGAAGAAAAAAAATTTAACAGATTTGCCGATAATTTATTATCGTAGAGAATAAAATTCCCTACAAAAAAAGTTATCGGAGCCAAATAGCTAAAATGAAGCGTTTCATAATTATAATCTTTCAAAGATTGGGGTGCATGGACAAAATTCTTTTTTTCGAGCTCCACAAAGAATTTTCTTAATTTTATGCCAAAAGACCAAGTTAACCAAAAGGAAAGCTTGAAATAACATTTTTTGGGCGGGCGCACCGCGTGCGTCGATTTTCCATAACAATAACACGTAAAAAAAACTCTGTTAAATACTGTTTCTCATCGGCCGAAAAAAAATTTCACACATATGCCTCTTACGTGATTTCGTGAAGAATAAAAATCCCTAAAAAAACAATTATTAGCGCCAAATAGCTCAGGTTAACCGTTTAATAGTTATCACCGTATAAAGATTAGAATGTATCGAAAAATATCTATTTGGTAACTTAGTCTTTTGGCATAATAAGGAGAAAATTGCTCGTGGAGCATGAAAAAAAATTAATTTTTTCGATACACCCTAATCTTTTAACGGTTATAAGTAGTTATAACCGTTTATAAAGTACAATCATACTATTATTTTTTATTTACGTTATTTGTTTAGCGAACGGGAACAGACATGGGGAAATAAAAGTCACAAAGCACTTTATAGTCAGATATAAATGATACTTTATTATTTGAACGTATGTTCAAAGAAGTTGCTGAAAATGTCCACCGGTGGACCACCACCCATCGTCACGCAGCAATGAGCTCGTCTGAGCAAGCTCGAACTGCATCTTTCGAGCACTTCTCTCGTGACAGTTTGCATTGCCTCGTTGATCCGAACTTGGAGCTCTTCCCGGCTGTTGACAAGCTCGCGATATATCAACGATTTGACATGTCCCCAGAGGAAGAAATCGAGGGGGTTCAAGTCAGGGGATCGGGGCGGCCAATCATGGACCCCGCCGCGTCCAATGACCCGATTCCCGAAGATTCCTCATAAAGTGAGTTTGTATGAGAATAAACAATGAGAATGATTTGCCGGGTGTTGGGGGATCGCGACGCAGGTGGAAAATAAAAACAGAACAAAGTCTTGTGTTGTGCGCGGAAAACCGCTTGTCTTTATTCGATGAGTCGTTGCGTAAAGCACTGACAAGGAAAGTCTTTCCGCTGACGCCCTTCGATTTCGATGAAATTTAAATATGTTATTCTACATCAAAATCTAAGAGACACGTATTTTTTTTTATCGGCGGAAAAACGTTTCTAGGGGGTGAAATCATCCCTTAAAGTTGAAACTACCGAGGGGTAGTTTTCAGGTTTCATCTATTTTCAGTCGAGATAATCGAATGCACCCAAATGGATAATTTACTTAATGATAAACGATGAAAAATGCAACTGGTTTCATATCGGGGGGTTGCATAGAAAAAAAGTTATAGGGGTTGAAATTCACAAAATCGTTGTAACAAAAAAACTATTGCACCTATCTCGATGGATTTAATTGCACTTTGAAGAGAGCTGAAAAATAGTAGATACGGATTTTTTCGTTTTTCTTGCAAATCAAGTTAAGGGGGTGAACTACCCCTATATATGTCTACATTAAATCTCAATAAAACGGAAGTATTTCTTTTTTTTTCTTATTTCCTCTCCTCGTGATACGTGTTTTCTTCAAATTTACAACAACCGTACCATGTATATATCATTTAATGAACGGTTTTATCCAGAAGCCAACTTATGTATAGATCGATCTTTCGATGCAAGAGTATTCATATCTGACTTATCGATAATTCTGATTGATTTATATTTGGCAATGAGATAATATAGGCATACGATAAGCGCTTAAACATATTCGTTTCGGGAGATAAGACCAAGTTTCTGGATGTCGCATAGAAAAACTGTGTAGTCAACTAAAAAAAAACAAAAACGTGTAATATGCTTTTATCTTTTATTGGTGATAGGTAAACAGTCTAACAAAATAATCACTATAGCAATAAATAGAAGCGAATATATAATCGCAGGCTCTACTAGCCGTTGTAAGTACTGCAGTAATGATAGTCATCGAAAAAATGTTTAAAACATAGCGACTTTTTACACCAGGAGCAGCGAACAATAGCAATATTTTCACATCCTGGAACTTCACAATGTGAGTTGCAGGAATCTCCAAATGCAAAATGTACAGGATTTTCAAAATTCGCTGGTTTTTCTTCTATGTAACCACTTTTGTACCAAGAATATTTGAAAAGATCGATATAACGCGGTGACGACAGTTGGTTATGAACGAGTGACTGCAGCTTTATGACATTGTTTCTCAAATGCAAATCAATATCATAATTCATTAAAAGACAATGATCAGAAAAATGTCTAACAAAATTTTTCCATACTCGGAATCCAAAAACATCGAGGGGTTGAATTTTTCCGGTAGTTCCTTTAGGTATAATCATTACTTTGACATCTCTATCTGAAGGTTTCACATCAAGTACAGCTTGGGGACAGTGTCCAGTCCAAGAATCAATCAGTAATAAAGATTTTGGACCAATGTTCGGGAAAAATACATGCTGCAACCAAATTTTAAAATGATCTGAAAATAGAAAAACGTTTTTTTATCATTCGAAAAACTGTCTATACAAAAACAGTGGGTGTAATTTATACCTGAAGTAAGCTTCCCAGACTTGGATACTTCAATGTACACATTATCCGGTCTGAAAAGCGTCTTTTCCACTATTGGACCAATCTTGCCAGTTGGTTCTTTTAAAACCAAAAATAGAGGAGATAGCAGCTTACCATCAGCTGATATAGTCGGCTGAATAGTGTAACTGTGGGTCGTAGAAGAGACAGATTGTACAAGACATTGTACTTGCTTTTCTCCTTCGACTGCTAAAGTTCTTCCGGAATGCATTTCAAGTTGGAAGCCACTCTGATCTGCGTTAAATATATTTGACAATCCGTACGTTCTAATATTTTGCTTTACGTCATAGACAAATTTTTGAATTTGTTGTTCCAAGACTTTTCCATCTTCAATTGTTTTGGATGTAATGAATTTATTAATTTTTCTCGATACGATACGATGAGCTGCTTTGAATGAGTTTATCATCATACGATGATGCTTTGAAACGAAAATCAGTATGCCCTATTTCTTTTTGAGCATGTAAGGCCCATTTTTTTAAATCGGCATCGTGCACTATTAAACCAGCATCCACAGCAGCTTTGAAATTTTCCAAAGTGTAACCACAAATTTGTGCTCATTTTTCTTTGTATGTCCCCCCCTTGTTCAAATTGTGGGCCCACTGCTGCAACTGTCGTATAGATTGCACTCTTTTGAACTTTTGTTTAACACTGCTCAAACCTAAATTTCCTTTCTTCCCGCTGCGCCAATACTCAACGGCCCTTAATTTGTACTCGTAAGATAAGTCTTCGTTATCACGAGTGCATGTATCAGGCAGAAGTTCTGGTTCATGCTGGCTGTCTGCCCATTCTTTATCTTCCACAACATCCATTTCCCAATCCTTAAACGGTTCTTCAAAATGCAAAGAATTTTCTTCCAAAATTTCGAAACCACTGTATTCGTTCATTGCAGTCGACAAAATATTTTCAAAGTTTTCTTTCAACTGTATCTCATCGTTATTTACTGGTGACTCCGGCAAACGCATAACTTCGAAAGTTGCAAGAAGCATTCTAATAACGTTCAAAGGATTTATCTTCATTTTGATTAATATTTGCAATTCCGTTTTAAATAGTCTCGAATCGTAAGTGACTTCTTCCGTGTAAAAGAAAAATAGCCGACTGTGGTAAATATATTCCGCGATCGCAGTTTTATCATTGCTTCTGCGTCGTATTTCAAATCTCATTTTGGAAGCGAGTCACAGACTGAACAGAGGTGACTCCCAGATAACACCGTAAAGTAAAGAGAGAGATATGATAACTATGAAAATATGTCAGTATATACGAAATTTTTGTGAAAAATATGAGAAATGCATATTTTTTAAATTCATTTTGTGGTTTATTCATTATTAACTAATAAAAAAAATTGTTATTTGTAAAAGTTATGTAATCTGTAATTTTTGCGGAAAAAAATAAATGAGGGAATTCTTTCAAACTATGAGTGTGATGCGTATGAATACCGTAAAAGGTTACAAAAAATAAAAAATTGATAGAGTGGTAGAGATTTCAACGAAAAAATTCGATTTTTTCCAATTTTCCTTGCTCAATTAGGTCAAATCCATTGTTTAAATAAATTTCAAATGGAATCTTCAAAGTATAACTAGGAGAGTCTCAAAATGCCTTCAAATAAAAAATAAACCATTAAGATTGGACGCATACTTTCGGATCTATCACTTTCACCAGTTATGAAATTGTAATTTCGAGAAAAATCTATCCATCGGTTGATATGTAGATGTTGAGAATTTTAAGAAAACACGTATCACGAGGAGAGGAAATAAGAAAAAAAAAGGAATACTTCCGTTTTATTGAGTTTTAATGTAGACATATATAGGGGTAGTTCACCCCCTTAACTTGATTTGCAAGAAAAACGAAAAAATCCGTATCTACTATTTTTTAGCTCTCTTCAAAGTGCAATTGAATCCATCGAGATAGGTGCAATAGTTTTTTTGTTACAACGATTTTGTGAATTTCAACCCCTATAACTTTTTTTCTATGCAACCCCCCGATATGAAACCAGTTGCATTTTTCATTGTTTATCATTAAGTAAATTATCCATTTGGGTGCATTCGATTATCTCGAGTGAAAATAGGTGAAACCTGAAAACTACCCCTCGGAGGTCTCAACTTTAAGGGATGATTTCACCCCCTAGAAACGTTTTTCCGCCGATAAAAAAAAATACGTGTCTCTTAGATTTTGATGTAGAATAACATATTTAAATTTCATCGAAATCGAAGGGCGTCAGCGGAAAGACTTTCCTTGTGAGTTAAATTATAAAATCACTGAGTTCGATGAGTAAAACTGATGAGTTCTGGATGAGTTCGTAGATTGATGATAAGTCTCGAAGAGACGATTGATACCGAAATGATAAGTCTCGAAGAGACGATTGATACCAAAATGATAAGTCTCGAAGAGACGATTGATACCAAAATGATAAGTCTCGAAGAGACGATTGATACCAAAATGATAAGTCTCGAAGAGACGATTGATATCAAAATGATAAGTCTCGAAGAGACGATTGATACCAAAATGATAAGTCTCGAAGAGACGATTGATACCAAAATGATAAGTCTCGAAGAGACGATTGAAACCCGAGAATCGAATTATATTAATTACGACCTCGAGAGTCAATGAGAAAGGCCGTGAGATATGTACGATGCACGTGGCTTGGCGTGACCACGTGTTGAGCTGAGTTCAAAATGATGATGCACTCTTTTATTGATGATTGCGCACCGTTGCGACAACCTGAGATCGATGAGTTCTCTCAAAATAACCGAAAGATTACATGAGAGTAATTATGAGTGTTCCGAACTGAGTTTTACGTAAAAAGGACTTGAGATATATCTGTAGCGATACTGCGCGTGGCACGGACCGGTTAAGACTGAAAAGCAAGATGGCCGCTCTCGGGGCGTTGGCCGGCACGAAGCCTTCGCTCTCGTTCCCGAGCGCGTCGCCTTCGTGTAGCCGAGAGAGCGCCCAGGAGGTGCTGCCCCGGTGTGAGCTGCCCGCGAAGCTCGCGTCGCTTGTAAGGCGACGCGGATTCCCGAACATTCTCCCGCCATCAGCACGAAGTTGGTGATGTTCTAGTTGAGTGAATCCGTGAGTTCGACTGGAAGCGGTGCGAGTTTGGCGATAGGGCGTGTGAGTGTGGATGAAGCCGTCCTCAGCGTCACCACTCTGATAAGTCCGTCCGCTCCAGGATGGACGATTGTTACCCTTGCCAGAGGCCACTTACTCGGAGGGAACCGCTCATCAGTGATGAGTACGAGCGACCCCACCTTGATGTCGGTAGACGGATGTTTCCACTTTGAGATTGCTTGCAATCTCTGCAGGTAGTGAGTGCTCCATTGTTTCCAAAAGTATTGAAACCTTTGTTGTAGAAACTTCCATCTATCCAAATGACCGATGTTTAAGTCGATGAGTGATGCTTCCGGTAGAGATGAAAGAGCATTCCCGGTCAGGAAATGACCCGGGGTGAGTGCTGACACATCGTCAGGATCGTCACTGAGAGGTTCGAGAGGTCGTGAGTTCAAAGTCGCTTCGACTTGAGTGAGCAAGGTGGTGAGTTCCTCGAACGTCAGCACGATTTCACCTACGGTGCGTCTGAGGTGAAATTTGAGTGATTTCACCACAGCCTCCCATTTGCCGCCCATGTGCGGCGCCGCAGGCGGGTTGAATTGCCACTGCGTGCTGTCGGTTGACAGTACGGTGGCGATGGCATGATGTTCTTGAGTGCTCTGAGTAAACATCCTCCTCAGAGTTGAGTCAGCGCCAACGAGGTTGGTGCCGCAGTCCGAATAAATGATGTTTGGAATGCCTCTTCGAGACACAAAGCGCCTGTACGTTGCGATGAAACCATCTGATGAGTAATCACTGACCACTTCGAGGTGCACCGCTGAAGTGGTGAGACACACAAAGACACAAATCCATCCTTTGGATGACTTTGCACCACGACCTTTCCATGTTTTGATTGTGAGTGGGCCGGCATAGTCAATACCGGTGTGAGTGAACGGTCGTGAGGGTGAGACTCGAGCAGCTGGCAGTTGTCCCATCAATTGCTGAGCGCGAATTCCTCGCTGTCGTGCGCACTTTAGACAGTGGAGGATATGAGTTTTCACAGGAGCTCGCTTACCGAGAATCCAGACTGACTGTCTGGTGTTGGCTAGGGTGAGTTGCGTACCTCCGTGAAGAGTTCGGAGATGTGAGTTCTCAATGATAAGTGACGACAGGCGTGAGTGTCGAGGCAGAATGGCTTGATGTTTGCTCTCTGGTGAGAGCGATGACAGCTTGAGACGACCTCCCACTCGGATAACTCCTTTGTGATCAAGAAAGGCGGTCAAACGAGAGAAAGCGTGTGTCTTGCTGAACGGTGAGTTTGACCTCAAAAGTTTGAGTTCTTGAGGAAAGAAAATTTCTTGAGTTGCCTTGATCCAGAAAATCTTGGCATTTTCCATCTCCGCTGACGAGATAATTGTCAGGGGGGTGGTGAGTGGCTGCTTCTTCAGTCTTGCAATAACTTTGAAGCAAATTGCGGTGATTCTTATGAGTTTCCGGAATGAGGAGTACCGATTGATGAGATCCCAATGATGTTCAACGATGGGGGCGGCTCCGAAAAGAGCAACTCCCGGACGAGCTTCAGGTGCACTAAAGTCGTCTGATATTGGTGGCTGACGAGGCCATGAGTCGGTTGATTTGGTCATCCATGGTGGTCCCGTCCACCACAGTGGATGATCAATGAGTTGTTGAGTTGATAGACCTCGTGAAGGGCCATCAGCTGGGTTGGATGTACCAGGAACGTGTCTCCAGTGCGCATGAGGAGCGAGTTCTTGGATTAGAGAAACTCTGTTTCTGACATAATCCTTCCAGCGTGAAGCGGGTGATTTGATCCACGTGAGTGTTACTTGAGAGTCCGTCCACAAATGAGTTGAGCTGATTGGTAGCTGAAGTGACGTCTGAGTACGTCGAATGAGTTTTACGAGTAGCAGCGCTGCTGTGAGTTCTAACCTCGGGATGGTTAGTTGTTTGAGGGGAGCGACTTTCGTCTTTGCGCAAACAAGTGTTGATTTGGCGCCAGTGGACGGTGAGTCAACTACGATGTAGATCACAGCTGACATCGCTAGTTGTGATGCGTCAGAGAAACCATGAAGTTCTACTCTTGAGTCCCTCCAGGTGTTGAACCACCTGGGAATTGAGATCTTGGCCAAGTTTGAGAGATCTTCTCTGATGAGTAACCATCTTGAGACGATGTTGAATGGTAGTGAGTCGTCCCAGCCGATTTTTTGCAACCAGAGTTCTTGCAAGAGCACCTTTGCTCTAATCGTGACTGGTGAGATGAAACCGAGTGGATCGAATATCTGTGCTACCTCAGATAGAATGAAACGCTTCGTAATTTTTCCTGAGTTCTCTGTGAATTTTGCTGAGAAAGCAAATTCGTCAGCGTGAGGAGACCATTTTAATCCGAGTAATTTGGTCGAGCAATCGTCGAATGAAATGACCGATGACGTTTCCTTGCTTGATGATACTGCCTTGAGTAAATCTTGATGAGTTGATGGCCATTTTGCAAGCGGGAAGCCTCCCGCCTTGCACAGGCTGGTGAGTTGATGAGCGATCTCTATGAGTTCGTCGACAGAGTCGGCGCCGCCGAAAATGTCGTCGACATAACGGCCTTTGAGTAGAGATGGTATCGCCAGCGGGTAATGATGACCTTCGTCCTCGACCAGTTGGAGAAGGACGCGAACAGCCAAGAATGGAGCTGCTTTCGTTCCATAGGTCACCGTTGTGAGATGATAAGGGGCCTCTTTGAGTTCTTTGTCAATCCACAGAATTCTCTGCAGATCCCAATCGTCCTCGTGCACGTTGATTTGCCTGTACATCTTCGTGATATCGGTCGCAAAGATGTGGCGGTGATGTCGAATCCACGTGAGTACATCCGTGATGTCTAGCAGGAGATTTTGACCCGTATACATGAGATCGTTGAGAGATGAACCAGATGAAGTCGGACAAGAGCCATTGAAGACTACCCGTAGCTTGGTCGTTTTGCTCTCAGGCCTGAGTACGCCATGAGTTGGAAGATAATACACAACGCGTGGTTGAGTTCGTGCCTGTGAACTGCCGGATGAAACCCTCAACCCTCCAGATGTTTTTGAGGCATCTGGTGCCAAGGTCATCCCACCAACAGTGTCACAAGCGATGAGCTCACCAGGTTGTGTTGAGTTTGCTGAGACGCGTACCATGTGACCAAGCTCTTCGTATTCTCTCATGAAGGTCGTATGAAGTTGTTTATAGGATTCATTCCGTTGGAATTTCCTGAGAGTTCTCCTGAGACTGTGATGAGCTGCAGCGTATGAGTTGCCCAAAAGATTGATCGAAGATTTGAGTGGAAGTCGGACGACGTATCGACCAGTGGAATCACGCAAGTGAGTTGATCGGAAGTGATCTTCACACTCTTGTTCTTCGGGCGTGAGTGAACTCGGAGTATCCGATGAGTGCTCCTCTTGTACCCAAAATTTGGTGAGGAGTTCCTGCAGCTCTGAGTTGTCGACTTGGGTTTGCACGTGATAAGACGTGCACGAAGTTGGGTAAGACGAGTGCACTGGGCCGAGAACAAGCCAGCCGAAAATTGATAATTGAGCAATCGGCATCGTGGATGTGCCCTTGATTATATTGGGCTTGATGACTTGTCCATATGAGTCAGCACCAATGATTACATCAATGGCGCGAGGCTCAAGAAAATCAGGATCGGCCAGTTTCAAATTTATGAGATGGGGCCACATTTGATTTGGTGAGTGAAATGAAGGTAGGATTGAGGACACCGTATTGAGAATGTGAGCTCGTATGGTGACCGATGAGTTCGCCGTAAGCGAATTCAACGTGAGTGTCACCACACCACGAGTTTGAGTTGTCCTCTTACCTCCAATTCCTATGATTGGTATTGATGAGTGCTGGCGGCCAATATTGAGTTGGCGAATGAGTTGTTCTGACACGAACGTGAGTTCTGATCCAGGATCGATGAGTAAGCGAGCTTGATGCACGCTTGATGATGATGATGAGTGCGCCGTAGCGATTGCTGTGGCAAGCAGCGTTGTGTGGTGAGTGCAAGGAGAAGTGGATGAGTGGACGATTGCACCGACGTCCTAGTGAGGTGCTGACGAAGTCGACGGTTGAGTATCTCCCGTCGGTGAGTTTGCAGGTTGCCCGCTGGGTGGCTCGTGAAGCATTGTGTGGTGCTTTGCTCCACACTGGTATGAGCTCGTCTCTTTGGTGGACTGTTTTGAGCTGCTGGGTTGAGCTGAGGCCTGATGAGCTGTAGCCGATTTTTTAGTCGGCTGAGTCTTGACGCACGGAGGTTGAAGCGTAGTTGCCTCGATTCTCTCGAGCGCCCGCACTCTTACGTTGATGAATTCCTCGAGTCTCTCGAATGTCGGATACTCGAGTGAGGAGCCCAGTGAGTTCTCCCAGGCCTCCCGTGTTGCGTTGTCCAATTGACGAGACACATGGTGTACCATAATGAGATCTCCCATATTACCGGCAGCTCCCATGGACTCGAGGGCCTTGCGCGCCTCAGACACCGTTGAGATGAGCTTGTTGAGACCCTTCGCCGATTTTTTAGTGAGTGGCGTCAGATGACAAAGCTTGTCAAGCTGAGCTTGGATGAGAAGGCGACGATTCTCATACCGTGAGTTCAGCGTCTCCCATGAGGGCTGTAATGAGTTTCCGGTCAACGGAAAGTTCGCGATGAATTCGGCAGGGCCCGTTGTCATGCAGCTACGGAGGTAGTGCAGACGTTTAATGTCTGAGATGCGTGAGTTTTTGAGAATGAGTTCCTCGAACATTTCTTTGAAGCTCGGCCAATCCGCGTACTCGCCGCTGAAACTTTTCAGTTGAATATCTGGCAGCTTCAGCTCGCCACGAGATTCCGTAGGTGAAGATTGTTGAGCGGGCATTTGATGAGCCAGGAATTGGTTTCTCCACCGACAGAGTGCGCGCTTGGCTCGACGATACACCGTAGCCTCGGCCTGGTGCATGTTGGTTGAGAAATATTCATGATCGAGGAATGTAGCAGGCCAATTGAGTTCGAAGTACTCGTGAGTTGCGGAGAATTCCGCGTGAAGAGCCTCGAGTTGATCCAGCTCCGTCTGAATCTCCCCGAGCGTGAGCGACTTTTATTTTTTTACTTATTATATACTTATTATATTTTACGACTTTTATGAGCGACGATTATTTTTATTTGAAAATACATTACCAATAGACCACCATAGATTCCAGCCCACAGATTTATCGAAGGAAATCGGTACTGGTGATTCCGTTCCATTAGCACCACGACTCCAGTGGTGAAAGTTGTGTGTATTCCACGATCCGTCCCTGGCAAACGAACATTCGTCCGTGAAAATTATTCTTGTGACGAATCCCGGTTCAGCATCCTCCGAATCCAAGAGGAATCGACAAAATGCTCCATGGCTTTAATAGCTGTCTATAGCTATCTCAGCTATCGATAGCCAGAGCACCTCACGAAAAACAAAAAAGCGACGCGTCAACTAAAATAAAAAAGTAAATTAGTTGAAGTTCACGTCCTGTCAGTGCTTTCCTATCCATTATCATAACCTTTTGTGCTCAATTATCTAATTGTAATGGGGGAATATAGTAATATAGAATATACAGAACAGACATGTTCTGGATTTATGCTGAATGTGGTGGTAACGGCAGGCAAGCTGCTCGAGTCTACGCCGAGCGTTATCCGCAACGGGAACGGCACCCCGATGGACGGGTCTTCGCTTCCCTCGTCCAGCGCCTCAGAGATACGGGAAAATTTGGCGCAATCATGCCGATGCTGGGACGCCACACCCAGAAAAAAGATCTAGTTCATCTAACAAGGGAAGGTACTTCAGTGTTCCTCTCCGATTTTGATAATTTTTTTTATATGTTATAGTCCATCGAAAAATAAGAGACACGTATCAAGAGACTCGGTAGAGTCTCGGGACAAGTACATTGACAGCTCTGTCGTCTGCTGGCCCGAGGCTCGCCGAGACTATACTTTCTCGAATCAAAACTTTTCGCGGTGGTGGAGGTAAAATTGGCACATCATTTTGTTCGTTTTCGAAGCTCACGAGTCGTTTGAGGCCTTGAAAATTGAACTGGAGATTCATTAAGAAATTATTTTTCGAATGAGCACAAATTTAGCACGATCGGTGACGTAAATGCTGAGAAAACACTTTGCACGGGCTCAAAATCACGCAAAACTCACCTACACATTCAAGAATCAGATATGTTATATATCAGATATATCGGACACGGAGGTTAGACGATAATAAAATATTCGTAAAAGCGGAAGACAGCAAGCGCCACGATCAGCGGTCGACCTCCCCTCTATATATGAATCAATATTTCTTGCTTTCTACTGTCGTTCTTTACAAAAAGAAGTGATAATCCTGGAAAAAACTTTTAAAAAGTGAAAAAAGAACGCCAAGTATTGAAAAGTTGTGACCTTATCTATAAAATTACCACTCGAAATCGTTTCGCTATTTACAAAAATAAAATCATATCATTTTCATCAAGCCAAGACCACCAAAAATGGTGTATGAAATTACAAATAGACGTAAAATGCACGCGTTGTATATCTAATATACTATATTAATATAGTATAATTATATTATAATATAATATAATATATATAATATAATAATATAATATAATATAAATATATATATAATATATAGTATATATATAAAAAAAATAATAATAATATAATATAATATAATAGAAATATTGAGTAGTACAATGATGGAAAAATTATAATCGTCATTCTTGGGGGTATACCTTCTTCGTAAGTGCCTTTCTCGTGCGTTTTCACGTGGTTTTCGCATTCTTGCGGTATTTCGCGTTTTCTCGCGGTTTTCGCGGTCTCGCGGTTTTTTGTAGTCTATTGTTATTTTTGTATAAAATATATGTGTATGTAGGTATGATGACACATTAAAAATTATAATCGTCATCCTCGGGGGGCTCCGCCCTCCGAACCCCCTGGGGGGCTCTGCCCCCTCTACCTCCGCAAGGGGGCTCCGCCCCCGGACCCCCGCGGGGGGCTTCGCCCGGGTTTGAATTGTATATGTGTGCTTCTTGGTCTCGTTCAATTATTTCCGCGGGAGGAGAGTAGCTCCTTCCTTGGAGGGGGTTCGGAAAGTAGACATATATATATTGTGGAAGAAAATTTTCTATACTGAAATCGAGGCACCTTATTTTTACAATTACGAATTCACCTTTTTACGGGGATCACAGGGAAAAAAAATTATGTCATCTGAAGCGCATTAATCCCATTGTATGATAGAAGTTTCATTTTTTTCCGGGAGTCGAATTATGTAACAATGGCGACGACTTTAAGTTCAGAAATGAGGGGAAATTGACCAATCTCGAGTATAGATACGCTGCACGTCTTGCCTTGCCTGTTCAAACATTTTCTTTTTGATACTTGGCGCCAAGACGCTGCCGCGTCTCTAGATCTCTAGATACGAAAACGTGGGGCAGCCATCTTGGCTCCTTCTTCGAGACTGGCATTTTCGTCCGGGATTCAGCCA
The DNA here is from genome assembly GCA_037576405.1 of Campoplex capitator. Taxonomy (NCBI): domain Eukaryota; kingdom Metazoa; phylum Arthropoda; class Insecta; order Hymenoptera; family Ichneumonidae; genus Campoplex; species Campoplex capitator. Next base: position 13,418,751 of record JARBWI010000323.1, on the reverse strand, counting down.
GAGTCACATGTGTCTGTGTGACTTCATGTATTACTCCGAAATAAAGAATGATAACGTGGACTCCAACTAATTATTATTTCGGGCATTGACACGAAAATATTACAGTGGCGACGAGGATAAAAAAAAGTGCGTGCGGTATGGGATCGCAGTGATATTGTTCGATTTGTGAGAAAGAAAAACGTGCGCATAAAACATGGTGGACGAAGAAGACAGAAAAAGGCTTGCAAAAGAGCTCAAAGAAATCGAAAAAGCACGTGCAGATATGGCTGAACAAAAACTTCAACTGGCGGAGCATCGAAAACAACTGGCAGTGGACCAGCAAAGTTTACAAGCGCAAAGGGCGCAGTTGCGTGAACGTGAAATTAACATCGAATCATCGTGAGAGGCTCAAGAACAAAGGCAACAAATGCTTTACTTCGCAATTTGTGTGCGCCTATTAAACCGTCTGAAAAGTCTTTTGAGCAATTAACGCAAATTATGAAAGCTCATTTAAAACCGAAGCAGAGTGTCATTACGGAGCGGTTTAAATTCAAAGAGTGTCGCCAGAAAGAGGACGAGGATATTAAGTTATATTTGACGAGTCTAAAGAGACTGTCGACATATTGTGAATATAATGATAATCTTAATACTCATCTAAGAGACCAATTTGTATGGGGCCTTCGTAACGCATCAATCCAAAAACGTTTGCTGGGAGAACCAGACTTGACATATACGCGAGCAGTGCAATTAGCTCTCGCGCTAGAGTCGGCATCAAGAGACGTCGAGCGAATGGGAGCAGCACACAAAAACAATTCTTCGGATCAAATCAACTTCGTGGGTTCGAAGAAGCCTCTACAAACATCGAAGACGAAATGGAGCGACAACAAAAGGATTCGCTGCTACTGCTGCGGAGGACTAAATCATCAGTCGACAGTATGTAAGTGTATTCGGGTTTCTTCCTCGTGATCAGATATGTAGTACCTCCGTCTATGCCCAGACTTCACACATTTGAAAGTAAATTTTTTCTAGCCGCCGAGTGCTATACCACATAGGCTGTGCTAGTAGACTGTCATTCTTCTTCTGTGTGCCGTGACGATAGCACGTCACATCACTTGAATAATTTTTTTTTCTTCTTTTTTGAATTTCCAACGAGAAATCGGGAAAAATAAGAAGATCTTCATCTGAAGAGAAACGAATATATAAGAAGATCAAGAAATGGGAAAAGAAATTACAAAAGAGAAGGCTTGAAAGAAGTCAGGATCACCAATATCATTCAGGATCGGAAAGCGAATGTACGTATAGGCATTCTCTTGAGCTTGAGCTTTATAGAGAGAGATTATCAGGGACTGATAAACATATATACACATTAATATATTACGGATATGTGGATGCATATTCCGGAACTTCATACCAGATGGTTGAAGGGAGCTGATATTGCTATATAATCGAGATCGATTTCCATAGCAACGAGATTTATGTCTTCGTTCAGTCACAAATGCTGGTTTTTTAGAAATTATTTTTTGATTTTCTTCCTAAAATTAGCGAGTGAACAAGACCATCGTTCTCCAACCGAGACGGCGTGTGAAGTGGATGAGAGGACTGTTGGAAGTCTAATGAATAATAAGGATTTACCTGAAGATCAAGAAAAGGAGGATGCTCCACTCGAAGAATTGGGGTTATCAAATGACATCTTAAATATTTTGGCAGAACGAATTCATCCCGAAAAGAGTCTAGGTCTTCCAATCCATAAAAGAGATTGCACTTCGTTTGGATGAAATTATTAATAAAGGTTTTCCAAAGAAGAATTCCGACGAAATGTTAAAAAAGTACCCGACTCCTGAGAATTGTTCTTCTTTCAATCCACCAACATTGAATTTAGAAGTAAAGAGTTCTATACAGGAGTCCGCACGCTCGAGAGATGAACGCATAATTTCAAAACAAGAAATTATCGCAGCTGGGCTTTCTGCTCTTGTAAAAGCTCTCTCTCTCTCTCTCTTTCTCTAATAATTTACTTGATCCACGACAGTCTGCATATCGCATCGGATACAGCACTCGGACTGCACTACTACGTCTGAATCATGATATTAGAGAGGCAGTTGATAATAGGAAAATCACGATTCTTATTCTGTTTGATTTCAGCAAAGCCTTTGACACTGTACCTCACGATAGATTGTTAACTAAACTTCGTAACTTTGGGCTTGCTGTCGATACTCTACTTTTCTTTTATTCCTATCTCACAGGTAGATCACAAGCCTGTGTCGACAGCGCTGGTAACAGCTCTGACTGGGCTAACACAACGTCAGGAGTGCCACAAGGCTCTGTACTAGGACCTCTGCTTTTCTCATTGTACATCAATGATATCAGAAATACATTGGCTAATTGCAATTATTTGACCTCCGCTGACGATACACAAATTTATCGCAGCTGCTTTCCTTCCGATATCATTGATGAGTTAAACCTTGTTGCTCAGGATGCTCGGGCTATCTCAAATTATGCTGTCGAAAACGGTCTGAAACTTAATCTCAGCAAGTCCAAGGTACTTATATTGGGCAGTAGCAGATTCATCAGCAGTCTTAATATTGAATCACTTCCTTCTATTGAAATTGATGGATTCGCTCTGCCCTATGTCAATGAAGCTCGAAATTTAGGAATTGTTATGTCAACTAATCTGTCCTGGAACAAGCATGTCAACAGCATCTCTAGTAAAGTGAATCTTGTGCTGTATCGATTGCGATATCACAGTAGAGTACTCCTACCACAAACCAAAACCATGTTGGTAGTTGCGTTGATTTTTCCCGCCTTAGATTATTGCTGTTCAGTATACAATGACGTCACAAATGAATTAAACAATAAACTTGAAACATTACTCAACAGCGGTATTCGTTACATTTTCAACTTAAAGAGAGATGAACATATCACTCCATATAGGAGACAGTTGCGATGGCTCACCGTCAGATCACGACGATTATATTTCATTGGCATCATGACCTATCGTATCGTCAATAACCAGGCACCTTCATACTTAACTGAGCTGTTTCCCCGTGCAAATCCATCGCTAAGAGGTGCTAGACGTCGTGACTCGGAAACTTTTTTCATCCCGATTCACCGTACAAGCACCTTTAGAAACTCGTTTGTTCTGACTGCGATGTATCTTTGGCATTCATTACCGACTCAGATTCGTTTTTCATCATCTATCAACGTTTTTAAGACCTGCTTGTTTTCTCACTTATTTGATCTCGAAGATCCAAATCGCCATTAGCTGTCACAAAGTATTTTATTTTATTTTTTATTTTTGTCTTACTCATAAGTTATTCTTATCGATCTACTTTAGAACCTCTCGGTAAATAGAACCCCCGGGTTTAGTCTAATTGCTGTTTACTTTCACAGTCTTTGAGCATTCTCATTCCACTAATTTTTAAGTACTTTGTCATTCTTTTTAATTTTACTAGTTCTTAACTATTGTGTTTATTAGCACTACACCATATAATCTACAAACTAATATGTACAAACTTGTATATTTATAACTTTTTTGTTATTTATAGCCCTAAGGATTCGTCCAGGGCAAATATATTAATCAATCAATCAATCAATCTCTCGGACTCACATCAGAGGATTTATTATAAATAGAATACCTCAATGATGCTGCAAAAAATTTTGCAAATATTCAACACACGGAGTCTTCCGTGCGGAGAAGCTTATTTCTTCCAAATGTCCACATTTCATTTAAAGAGACCTTATCATCAGGTGGTATGGATAACACACTCTTTGGTACAAATCTAGAGGAGCGTCTAAATTCAGCAAAGGCATTGGAGCGTACGTCAAAGGAGTTGCATAAAGAGACAGCTGTAAAATCATCGCAAAAGCCACAGTCAAAAAACTTCAAAGGTCCGCTCAACCGAAGCTTCAACGCAAAACCCAAGAATTTTCAGTCGGGACCGAGTGGACAACGAAACAATCGAATTCAGGCCAAGAAGCTTTATTATCTGAGTCATCGCCACGAGAGGTCATCCCGACAGTCGCGCAAATAAAATCCACGGCAAGTAATTTGGCAGGCAGAATTAAAGATTTTGAGAATGAGCGGAAAAATATTACTTCAGACACAAAAATTTTAACTTGGGTTTAAGGTTATAAGCTTTCTTTTAAAGAAATACCTTACCAACTGTCAATTCTTGCACAGAGATCGTGGTCGATGACAGAAAGAATAATAATTTCGGAGCAAATCACGCAATTATTAGAGAAGGGCGCTATTATTCAATGTTCCCCAACTCCAGATCAATTCATTTCGAACATATTTATGGTTCCCAAACGCTACGGTGGTTTCAGAATGATATTAAACTTAAAGAATTTAAATAAATATATCACCACCGAACACTTTAAGTTGGAAGACTTGAAAACCGCGGTCAGATTGATCAATTCAAATAATTTCCTGGGGAAGATTGATTTGAAAGATGCGTGATATGTTATTTCTATCGATCCATTACACAGAAAGTATTTGAGATTTGAATTCATGGATAGATTGTATGAATTTACATGTTTACCGTTTGGATTGAGTTCAGCATCGTTCGTTTTCACAAAGACAATGAAACCTGTGATAAATGATTTAAGGAAGAGAGGTTTTTTATCTGTCCTGTATTTGGATGATTTTCTTCTGATAGGCGATACATTTTTGGATTGTTATCAGAATATCGAATCAACTTATGATTTGCTCGAGTCACTAGGATTTATAATTAATAATGAAAAATCTCAATTAATTCCAAATACTCGGTGCAATTTTTTAGGATTCATTTTAGAAATCGCAAAAATCCCCTCACGGGGAAAAAAACGTGGACAAGTACATTGGTGATCCCTTGTTTCCCTATGATATTTGAAAAAATCCAAAACGCCGCTTAGAAGAATACAAAAAAAATTACAAAATAAGTTAAGATCTGTTGAAATATACGTGGCCAAATACGGGAAGCTTTACTGCGTTTCAATAAATTTTTAAATACCGTTTGATGTTGATAGAAAAAATAATAAAGTTCGGAAATTAAACTATGTCACCAACCAAATTGCAAACGTAAAAAAATTAGATTGTAAAAAAATTCTGAACGAAGTACTTGGCGAGGATTTTTCCATGAAATTAGCGTAGTGTATAGATCATGATCACGAACTCGCCAAGTACTTCCCTCAGAATTTTTTTACAATCTAATTTTTTTACGTTTGCAATTTGGTTGGTGACATAGTTGAATTTCCGAACTTTATTATTTTTTCTATCAACATCAAACCGTATTTGAAAATTTATTGAAACGCAGTAAAGCTTCCCGTATTTCGCCACGTATATTTCAACAGATCTTAACTTATTTTGTAACTTTTTTTGTATTCTTCTAAGCGGCGTTTTGGATTTTTTTTAATATCATAGGGAAACAAGGGACCACCAATGTACTTGTCCACGTTTTTTTCCCCGTGAGGGGATTTTTGCGATTATATCACTTCTTTTTTCTAAAATTTTTAAATATTTTGGTTCATATAAACTCCTATGGAGACTGTATATAATTACAATCCGCACTTTTAGCTTGTGAATATAACCCATAACTGTTGATTTTATTTTGCATTTTTATATTTTGTAGATGAATATGTTCACTGCGAGATTTGAATACACAGGATCACGAAAAAAATGCTTACCAGTCTGTTCAAAAGTTTATTCTGAGATCATTTTTTTTCACAATTTATCCAATTTACTCGCCAATCTCGCACTTTATCATTACAGAACTTCACTCAGAATCTCCGTTGAATATTTTTATTAAATCCATTAATCGAAATTTTTCGGACGTCCTGCACTTGATTATGTCAAAACTCCGTTAATAACCGTTTCACTGTGTAGACGTCATACACTACGCTTACACGGCACTCTTATTCCGATTTGGTTATAATGGGGTGTATATACTGTGACGTGACATTTTGCCCCGCCACCCGCACGAATCCGTGTCGACCAGTGGCCCGGTATACGGCCCATGTGACGCCGCCGTTCGTCTCGCCTGGCGTACTCGAAAGAAGGCTCAACCCTCGTAGTATCGTATATTACTTATTGTTTAGTTTATGTTTGATTATTGAATGCGTTTTTCGGCCTGTTCAACCGCCTTGCATTACCTTAAGTCGAGAGAGAATTACCTAACGATTACCTACGTCTAAGGACCTCGAGACGAATTCTTTCTATTATTTCCGTTTTAATTTGTAACTGATGTATAAAGTATTTTGAATTTATTTCGTAATTTTACTCTTCGGTCTCTAAAGCGAGGAAAACACTCTCACGCCCTACCTTTTACCTGGTGATTACCTCGGGAGGGATTTCGCCTGCATTTCGGAGATTGAGGATCGACCAACCGAACTCAATCAGGTGGACGATCAAAGATATACGTTGGAATAGGGCCTATTAGAACGCCACCCGTGGTCTTTTCGTCGTTGCAACCGAGAGTTGCCCGTCCACCGTCGTTACTTCGGGTACTATAGCCCGTTTAGTAGGGTTGGAGTTTTTACCTGGGGAATCACCGTTATCATTGACGTTATTCAATCGTCGTTACGCGACGAGGATTTATCGTCCTCGCGCGTAAATCATTTTCATATTTCCCGCGGTAAGCGCGGCGTAGCGAGCGACTTCGGTAGTTCGCGCTAGCGGCGTGAGAGCGCGGCCCTTGCGGGGGGTCCGAAGGAGTGGGGCGAGCGCCGAAAACCGAGAGCGTCGCACCGGACGCCATGTCTAATGGGTCTGATTTCGAGGACCGCCCGGCGTGCACGTGCGAAGAAGAAAAGTACCTGTTGTTACCTGGTAGGCGTACCGAAAGGCTTCTCTCGGTAAGCTCGTTCCTCATTATTTCTCTTCATGATCATTTTCTCTTTCGGCCCAGTATCTTCTTCCTAATCACTTCAAGTGAGAAGGAAGAAGAATTGGTGTTTATTTGGCGGTTTTGTATTGCACGAGGGAGTATGGCGGGGAGCGGCCAAGCCTCACTCGACCGCCGTCTCTTTCTCTCCCTCATTTATTTCGAGTTTGTTTTACGGGCGCAACGAGAGAGTGGTCAATTATCTTTTTGGCTATGTTATTCGCGTTTATTTAATTAATAGAGTTTGTATCGCGTATTATAAAGTATGGCGAAGAGTATCGCGCATTATTTCGTCTCGGGTGCTTCGTCGTGGCGCTCAAGGTCCTACACGTGCCGGCTACGGCGCGGCCGTGTTTTCTCTCGATCTCTCTCGCACTCGTATGGCGTGTTGGACGGCGCTAAGGCGCTCGTCGTACCTTGTTTATTTCGTCGCTGTACGGGCCGTTGTAGCTCGCACGTTTATAATTATTTTTCGTTGGAATTTCTTGTATCGCGTTCTCGTTTGAGTAAAGCACGTCGTGTGCTATTTTCTGTTATCTATCGCGCGTTGCGCTTTTGGCTTATGTTACTGCCTATTATATTTGTCGATTACCTATCGTGTGATGTATTTGTTTAATTTGAATGTTGCGCCTTCGTTTCGGTAACCTTTCGATATTCGGTCGATTACCTGTCGCGCGTCATATTTTCTTCGTTGTTGTATTATTGCGTATTATTTTCTTTCTCGTCCCGATTGCCTGTCGACCCTCGGTCGATTACCTGTCGCGCGACGCATTACATTAATTATCTATCCGTTCTCCTTTTTCTCCTGCGACTCGTACCTATTGTGGAGTCGTAGGAGGCCTTTTTCGAATTCTATTTTTATTGCGCAGCCTCACGGCCTACCTCGCGAATTTTAGTTACCTGCTTGTACCTGTTAGGACGATTTTCTCTGAATAAATCGGTTGTTAAAATTGGTTAAACGAAACGCCTCGATTACTCTTATTTTGTTTTGTCGTAAATGTTACTTCGGGCCGACCAAAGGACCAGCCCCTCTACCTTTTGTATCTCAGTTGAGCTGAGTAGTCGGACCGTCCTCGATCGCACCCATCTCTCGTGCACCCTATCCAGCCAGGGCTGACGGGGGTGGATAAATTTAAATCGATCTCAGATCGATGGTACTTCGTACCTGGTGCCCATTCTACCCTCCTCTAAGGGGGGTTCGAGAGGATGGGTAATGCGAGTCGAGAAGGGACAGGATTGATTAGCTCGTTCGGGCAAAAATTCTCGTTACAATACATATATATCGGGCATAATAAACCCGATTAATTAATCCGGAATAAGTGTTCCGTGTGAACGTAGTAGTCATTGCTCTCTCTCTCTCTGCAGCTGTCACTGGAGACTGGCTTTGATGAAAATGGGTCTTGAGGCGGGCGTTGAGGCCTATCATGGTGTTGTATACAGACACGTCAAATTCTTGAATGTGTTGGTAACTTTTGCATAATCTTGAGCCTGTGCAAAGGTTTTTCTCAGCAATTACGCGACCGATCATGCTGATTTTGGGCGCAATCGAAAGAGAATTTCTTAATTAGCTAAAAGTTCAATTTTCGAGTTCCTCAATTGCTTCTGAGCTTTGTAATTCAATAAAATGACATGCCAATTTTACCCCCACCACCGCGAAAAGTTTTGATTCGAGAAAGTATAGTCTCGGCGAGCCTCGGGCCAGCAGACGACAGGGCTGTCAATGTACTTGTCCCGAGACTCTACCGAGTCTCTTGATATCATAATACTACCATCAATGATGAACAGTGGAAATACTTACAAATAGCACACATGTTTCTTCATGAAATTGACAAAGTTTGCAGGTATCCGCTGCATTCCAATTATCTACATTTTGATACTCACAGAAAAAAGCAGCGGAAGACTTTTCAAAACTACTTTTTGAATTTAATATGCCAGAACTAAAGAGGGAGAGCGAAAAAAATACAGCGCACTTCAAACTCAACGGAAATGAGTAGCCGAATACTTTTGTAACAAATTTTTCAATTCATATGCCATAGTCGGAGCCAGAAAGTGGAAATACTTGGCACACAAGCCGCTTCACAGAAATGTCCAAGTTTTTAAGGATCCGCTGTATTCCAAAATGAATCGAAATTTGATACCATCAGAAACAAGCATCCAAAGACTTTCTGAAATAATTTTTTGCAATATATTATGAGAAAAGTAAAGTAAAAAAGAGTAAAGCATAGTGCACTTTAGACCCAACAAAATTTCGAAGTGTTTTATGTATTTTTCTTAAGATTTTTAAGACAAAAATTCTGATTTTATACAAAAATGAGCAGCGGAAAACTTTTTATAATAAATTTTTCAATCCATAATGCCAAAATTAGAGAGAAAAAGTGAAAATCTATGGCTCATATGTTGCTTCAAGAAATTTTTAAAAGTTGTAGGTATTCAATGCATTCCGATGACAGAATTTTTCATATTATCAGAAAAAGGGTATCCGTAGACTTCTCCCGAAACAACTTTTTATATTTATTATACCACAAGTAAAAGGGGAAAATGAAAAAACAAACATAGTGCACTTCATCCCAGCAAAATTCAGAAAATTGAGATGTATTCATTGCATTTTGGCAACAGAACATCCATGACTCATATGGTGCTTCACAAAGTTTTCAAAAGTTGTAGGTATTTTTGACATAACGCACTTCAGTCCAACGAAATTGGAAAATTTTTTATCTGTCCATTCCGTTTTCAAGCCAGATATTTCCATCCTATCCAAAAATGTGCCTTCGATGACTTTTTATGATAATTTTTTAAACTCTTATTACCACAATCAAATCTAAAAAGCGGAAATACTTACATATAGCGCACATGTCGCTGCAAAAAATTTCCAAAGTTTGCAGGTGTCCGCTGCATTCTAATTATTTAGTTTTTGATACTAATAGAATTAAGACAGCAGAAAACCATTTAAAACGACTTTTTTCAATTCTTCATGCCAGTACTAAAGAGGAAAAGCAAAAACCATAGCATACTTCAAGTCCAACAGAATTCAAAACTTTTTCAGGCATCGATGGGGTTTCAAAGACAGCAATTTAGATCCTAGCTGTTCAAGAACAAGCTGCTGATGATTTTTATCACAAATTTCCCAATTTATATGTCACAGTTGGAGCCGAAGAGTGGAAATACTTGGTAAACATGTCGCTTGACAGAAATTGCAAAGTTTATAGGTATCCGCTGTCGATGATACAAATTTTGATACAATCGAAAAACAGCACCTGACGACTTCCTCAGACCAGTTTTCCAAATTTATTATGACACATTTGCAGAAGAAAAATGAAAGAATATACACTACTATTCATCAATGCCTGGTCAAAGCGAAATGTAGCGATTTTACCGACCGTGTGTCGTCATTTGTCGAAGTTGCTCGAAGTTCGGAAGAGTTTCAGACGCATGTGTCAAGTGTAAATCTTAACCGCTAAATTGTTAACCTAGCGAATACATGACAGCGCTGAAATGAGGTGACCGCGGCAGACTGACACAGCGTTCGACAAATCAAAGTTCGAACATTGGGTTAACCCTTTCAGTCATGGTGGGACCGCTACGGTCCCACCTCGTAAAAAATCACTTCAGAGCTTTAATATTGAACCAAAGCCTCTGAAAATACGTATATAGGGGTTTTTTGAGTCGCTGATCACGAATATAAGGTCAGATTTCGAAAATTCAAAATGGCGGATCCGCTACAATCGATCTAATTGGGCAGTTTGACAACAAAAATTTTAATCGCATAATCCTACTTTATCACGAATATTCCTTCAAATGTACATTATAAATAACTATTTCAGTTAATTTGAGATGAAATTTGAGATAATTAAAATCCATGGTTCCTTATCATTGATATGCACTTCATATATATATATATATATGAAGTGCATATCAATGATATTATATATGTACATATATGTGCGTGCGTGCTTTTCATCTATACCTCTTTATCTACCTACACTTTGCACTGATCGATGTGTATAGCGATATTACTCCTTTAGTCGACGGGGTCACTTTGGGCATTCTTAACTCCAAAAAGCAAACGGCATTCTAAAGTCCATGTGCACCTGCCTTTTGTTATATATATAATAATCTGAAGCTAATTTTTCTCATATTCTTATGGGGAAATCATTCTTCGTAGAAAAAAATATTCTTTGTCTATCAAAATCCTTACGCATATAAGTATTCGAATGTTTATGTGAGACAAACCTAGATCAAAAAAATAGTCGCGTATGTAAAAAAAAAATGGTCTGACCAAATTTCAAGTGATGAGTCATATGATGACAGTTATGGATCAGACGAGAACTCAGATTCAAATGAATCGATTCTGAGCAATACCCTCAATTCCAGTATTGAATCTAAATGTGACAAAGTTTGCATTCAGGCAAAAATATTGAGCAGAAAGATATATAAAACTTGACGTCCGCCATATTGGATCCGCCATTTTGAATTTTGAAAATCTAATGCCAGATTCGTAATCAGCGACCCCGAAAACACCTGTGTACACAGTTTTAGAAGAATTAATAAGTATTTGGAATTTCACGTCCGCCATATTGGATCCGCCATTTTGAATTTTGAAAATCTAATGCCAGATTCGTAATCAGCGACCCCGAAAACCCCTGAGTACACAGTTTTAGAAGAATTAATAAGTATTTGGAATTTCACGTCCGCCATATTGGATCCGCCATTTTGAATTTTGAAAATCTAATGCCAGATTCGTAATCAGCGACCCCGAAAACCCCTGAGTACACAGTTTCAGAAAAATTAATAAGTATTTGGAATTTCACGTCCACCATATTGGATCCGCCATTTTGAATTTTGAAAATCCAATGCCAGATTCGTGATCAGCGACCCCGAAAACCCCTGAGTACACAGTTTCAGAAGAATTAATAAGTATTTGGAATTTCACGTCCGCCATATTGGATCCGCCATTTTGAATTTTGAAAACCTAATGCTGGATTCGTAATCAGCCACCCCGAAAACCCCGGAGTACCAATTTTCATCGAAATCGGTGCAGATAAAAAATGTATGACTGAAAGGGTTAAGTGGGATGAAGAAGAGAATGGCATGCTTATCGTACGATGGAGTTATTCATTAATTGCGATGTATGAATAACACATAAATATAATAAATAAAAATGAAATGAGAAATTGCATGACAATCTTCTCTGAGCTATTGCAATTCTCAATGACTAAACTAGGAATTATCGAATTCGTGATTGTCCGGATGAATTCAAAATAAATGATGGGATCTTTCAGCTATTTGAACTGCTTTACTATCAACATGTCGGGGCTCAATGGTGGAATCATCCGTCTTAGAGCATCGTAAAAAATCTCAGTCCTACTCAACTCGATGACCAGTTCGATCATAAAACGCGTAAACTTGGACCAAAAAATTGATCAGTCCAACCTTGGGGTCGCTGGTTTCTACGAAGTAACCACGTTCCAAACCTGGTTTACCAGCTTCTACAATTGGATTCATGTGGAGATCGATAAAAATGAATTGGATTACAGGTCACCTCTCATTCCATGTCGAAATATTCGAATTCTCAATAGACCATTATGCGGATGAATCCAGAATGGATTATAGGATCCTACGCTTCCTTGGGCTGTTCCATTTTCAAAATGTCTAGGCTAATTGTTGGAATCATCTGGCTTAGAGCATCGCAAAAATATAATGATCATTCCTCCAATGCTTGTAGACCTATTCGATGAATGGATCAAGTCAACTTGGAGCAAAAAATAGATCAGTCCAACCTTGGGTTCGCTGGTTTCTACGAAGTAACCACGTTCCAAACCTGGTTCACCAGCTTCTACAATTGGATTCATGTGGAGATCGATAAAATTGAATTGGATAACAGGTCACCTCTCATTCCAAATCGACATATTCGAATTTTCAATCGGCATTACGCGGATGAATCCAGAATGGATTCTAGGATGCTGCGTCTCCTTGGGTTGTTTCATTTTCAAAACGTCTACGGTCATCGTTGGATTCGTCTGGCTTAGAGCATCGCAAGAATGCTCATCCCTTCAAAGCTCGTAGACCTGTTCACTGAATGGAACAAGGAAACTTTGAGCAAAAAATTGATCAACCGAACCTTGGGGTTGCTGGGCTCGCATAGCGTTATCCCAAGGCTCCGTAATTCAAGAAAATCTTTACCCCCACCGCTGAATCCACTTTATTCAGAGATTCGATACTTGACTGAGTCTCGGGGCAGGAAACGAAAAAGTCGTCAAATGAGACTCTACCGAGTCTTTAGATTCGTGAAAAAAAATTCCATTTTCAGTCGAATTCTAAAGAGACGAGTAAAACGAGGAGGAAGACAGCGACGACAACGACGCGGACGACGACGACAACGCGGTCGACGACGACGACGAGGAGGACGACGACGAGGACAACGACGAGGACAACAACGAGGAGGACGACGACGACAAGGAGGACGACGACGAGGAGGATGACGACGACGACAAGGAGGATGACGACGAGGAGGACGACGACGACGAGGAGGACGACGACGACGAGGAGGACGACGACGACGAGGAGGACGACGACGACGAGGAGGACGACGACGACGAGGAGGACGACGACGACGAGGAGGACGACGACGACGACGAGGACGAGGGCAAAGACGGCGAACGCAAGGACGACGACGAGGAAGGAAACGAGGACGAGGATGAGGACAGCGAAACACAAGGACGATGACGAGGACGTCGAGGACTACGGCGAACGCGAGGAAGATGACATATTCGAGCGAGTCTCGTACCAACAGACGACAAAGCTGTCAAATGAACTTGGCCCGAGACTCTATCGAGTCTCTGGATGTATTCGTGCGAACAGGAAATCGATGTTCAGATGAAATAAAGTATTTATTTTATTTTTTGATATTAATTTTGTTGGAGTCGCTCTAATTCTGTTCTCCTTATCCTTTTCTTCGGATGTCCAATTTTTATCGGCGCTTCCTCCTCCGGAACATGAATCGGTTGTGGATCAATCTGTAACGAAAGGAAAATTATATGCTATCTCTGATTCGAGTCGATATCGTGATTTTGTGAATAACGTGTTCTTCAAAGATTCGTAGAAAAATTTACCTCAATATTTGACTCCTCCATTTGGGTGTGCCCGTTTTCTGAAGCGTTTTCTTGTTCTTCATCACTAATAACAATAAAAATAAACTGTCAATTTTGAATCATGTTGAATTACATATATAAATGAGATTTTCAATCTCATTCATATTATGCTTAGTATAGAAGCTATTTTATTGAGAACAAAAAAATATGTTTCGAAAATATTTACCAAATCGTTTCGACCCCACCACTTTTCGTCATTGCGAGGAGATCCGTTCGGGCTGCCAAGCCAATTTCGAAGAAAGAGTCACTGAAAATAAACATCCGTTGACGTTTTATTTAATAAAAAAAAGAAGTACTAACAAATATTGCATACTCAGTATCAGAAGTGTTTTATACTTGTGCTGGGGTTTGAAAATGACACCATAAAAACTAAGCAACTGTGGAAAAAAACAAACAGAACGTTTCTCCCCATTATACAGAAAGTCGCAATCGGAAATAATAACTTCAATTCTATACGCAAATAAAGCATTTTTACTTACTATTCACAGTTTTCTCTCCTTTGCGGGCGCAAATTTTTCTTCTGGATGAAATTTATCAAAAAAGCCCGATTCTTGTCGATAAATTTTCTTACGTAGTCACGTCTGTGTGGCTCTTGACGTTTTTTATACGTTGACAATAAGATTTTGTCAACGTCCTTCAAGCTAATACATTTTGGAATCTCTTCGTCCCCACAAGAAATCCCCGACAATGCAACAATAACGCGCCCAAAAATTTCCGGCATGTTCACCAAATTTTTTTCGAATTTCGAGACCGACCCGCGAATATAACCCGTCATCTTTGACAGTGAGATAATGATTGAGAGAAACATGCAATGTGATCACAACACCATCATTTGTCTTTTGCTATTAGCAACCCTGAATCACATAGAAGAGTGAAGTATGTATCGAAACGAAGATATGGAATGATAAACGGAACTACAACGATGACGACGACGAGGACGACGACGACGACGACGACGAGGACGACGACGACGAGGACGACGACGACGAGGACGACGACGACGAGGACGACGACGACGAGGACGACGACGACGAGGACGACGACGACGAGGACGACCACGACGATGAGGACGACGACGACGAGGACGACGACGACGATGAGGACGACGACGACGAGGACGACGACGACGACGAGGACGACGACGACGACGACGAGGACGACGACGACGACGACGACGACGAGGACGACGACGACGACGATGAGGACGACGACGACGACGATGAGGACGACGACGACGAGGACGACGACGACGATGAGGACGACGACGACGAGGACGACGACGAGGACGACGACGAGGACGACGACGACGACGAGGACGACGACGACGATGACCACGAGGACGACGACGACGAGGACGATGACGACGACGAGGACGACGACGACGACGACGACCACGACCACGAGGACGACGACGACGACGACGACGACGACGATGAGGACGACGACGGGAAAGATTCCTTTCTTTGTGGACTGTTCATTTAAATTACAGGCACCACTTCAGTCAATGTACGGGGGCTCTTTTCATTCACATGTATAATGTGAAAAAGCAATAACGAACGAATAATTAAGGGTTGAAACGTATATTTGTATTTTATTTCGACAGAAAAACATTACTTCTTTGGATTAATAAGTTTAGACAGAGTGGTGACGCGACTCTGAGAGATAATCAGATGAACAACCATCGGCCGCTGAAAACAATTCCCGAAGAAGACGTCCAACAGTATCCAGGTATAGAAACAACTCCTTTCACCACAGTAGCCGCAGCATGGAATGGGATATCCATAGATTAAGTGTCAGCACCGCTCGGCGGTGAGTGAAAGACGAGAGAACCACTTATTGTCCGTCTAAAAAAAACAGTCTTGTTTTGTTGACTTCTTATTAAGCGGAAAGAGAAGGAAAGACAATAGTAGTCTGAAATTGACAAATTTTTTTGAGAATATTCAATAAAAATATGATCCTATCGAGTTCCCACCAAAAGTACCCGATTCTTACAATAGTGAAAATGTAATTAACAAAGTGGTGGCAATGCTTACGGGGGAAGACTTTTAATACGGGATCCACAACCCATCGTTTTCAATGACACACCGCATACGGTCGGGCATCGAATTTACTAACTTCTAGTTATACTAACTTCTACTATACTAACTAAGTTATACTTATCCAGACGTATCCATCGATGCGACAGGTGGCTTTGGTCACAAAACGAGCCAAATTTTCACCTGGCATCTGGAAAATTACCTGGAAAATAAAATGTACTCTCAAAATTCTGGTTAAGTTTATCTAGTATATCAAGTCATATGTCAGTGAAATGCTTTCATTGGAGTTTACTGGTGGTAAACCACCAACAGCAACGTTGTCAAACAACGTTCGTATGGTGAGCATGATCTCGTCAACTTGAATCAAAATTGCAAAATTTGAAAATTAGGTTTTTACTTACTATTCACAATTCACCGCTCGATGTTTGAAAATCTGCTTTTTTAAAATAAAATTGTCGAGGATGCTCCGGTTTCGTTCAATAAATTTTCTCAAGTAGTCCCGTCTGTTGTGTGGCTGGGGTTTCCGGTACATGACATCTGTTATGGTGGTGAGGTCCTGTGAATTAATCGCTCGTGGATCACCCTCTTCGTTGAAAATCTCGGACAACGCGACAATCAATCGCCCGAATATTTCCGGGACTTTTGTTACGTCTTTGTCGTATTTGATGACGAGTCCGCGGACGTAGCCTGACATTTTGGGTAACGAAATGACTTGAAATAAATCGAGCATCTCATACCATGTTATTCGATTGTTTCAATTGATCATTTTTCTCCATGAGAACTACATTCACTCGGCTGAGGCACTCTTTCGCCATGTTCGAACTCTGCGAGGTTCTCTTCCTGAACGATGCACGTATCCAGACGTATCCATGGATGCACCAGGTTGTTTTGGCTACGTGATGAGTCGAATTTTCACCCAGTATCGTCGGACACCCTGGATACGTCTGGATAATTCTAAGGTTCGTTCGAAGCACCCTTCTGTTGAGTTCGAACTCTGCGGAGTTCTCTTCTTGAACGATGCACTTATCCAGACGTATCCATTGATGCACCAGGTTGTTTTGGCTATGTAATGAGTCAAATTTTCTCCCAGCATCGTCGGACACCCTGGATACGTCTGGATAATTCTAAGGTTCGTTCGAGGCACCCTTCTGTCGAGTTCGAACTCTGCGAGGTTCTCTTTCTGAACGATACACTTATCCAGACGTATCCATCGACGCACCATGTTGTTTTGGCTATGTGATAAGTCAAATTTTCAATTGGCATCATTCGACACCCTGGATACGTCTGGATAATTTGAAAGTTCGTTCGAGGCACCCTTTTGCCGAGTTCAAACTCTGCGGAGTTCTCTTCTTGAACGATGCACTTATCCAGACGTATCCATCGACGCACCAGGTTGTTTTGGCTATGTGATAGCCAAAACAACCTGGCGCAGCTGCCCGTCCGACTGCCCGGCAGCTGCGCCTCAGTTACGGAACAGTTCAGAGGACCCTGACACCAGCAAAAATGCATGCATATCATTACATACGGGTTCAAAGCCTCCGGCCCGAAGATTACCTAGCACGTGAAGCATTTTGTCGATTCCTCTTGGATTCGGAGGATGCTGAACCGGGATTCGTCACAAGAATAATTTTCACGGACGAATGTTCGTTTGCCAGGGACGGATCGTGGAATACACACAACTTTCACCACTGGAGTCGTGGCAATCCAAACGTGCTAATGGAAGGGAATCACCAGTACCGATTTCCTTCGATAAATCTGTGGGCTGGAATCTATGGTGGTCTATTGGTAATGTATTTTCAAATAAAAATAATTTTTTTTTCAAATAAAAAATTTATCGTATAGTTAAGAATTCAAATAAGGTCCATGAACATTTTTGAACATTTTTGCCAAAACAATAGTATAGTCGAAGGAGCGGGACCCATAGTGATAACCTGAGGATGCAGAAAACTACGTCGAAAGTATAGGGTAATAAAGCTCTTTACAATTTTCACAGATTGGTCCGTCACAGTTTCAAGGGAATTTTATTACAGCGCTGAAATACAGCCGATTCCTCGAAGAAAATGTTCGTCCCTTGTGCTCCCGCGCAGGAATGACAGCAGACGAACTGCAAACGGCACACTATCAGCAGGACGGTGCCCCTGCACACACGAGTGCCTTGGTGCAACTCACTTTATGAGGAATCTTCGGGAATCGGGTTATTGGACGCGGCGGGGTCCATGATTGGCCGCCCCGATCCTCTGACTTGAACCCCCTCGATTTCTTCCTCTCGGGACATGTCAAATCGTTGATATATCGCGAGCTTGTCAGCAGCTGGGAAGAGCTTCAAGTTTCAAAACTGTCACAAGAGAAATGCTCAAAAGATGCAGTTCGAGCTTGCTCAGACGAACTCGTTGCTGCGTGACGATGGGTGGTGGTCCACCAGTGGACATTTTCAGCAATTTATTTGAACAAACGTTCAAATAATAAAGTATCATTCATATCTGACTATGAAGTGCTTTGTGACTTTTATTTCCCCATGTCTGTCCCCGTTCGCTAAAGAAATAACGTAAACAAAAAATAATAGTATGATTGTACTTTATAAACGGTTATAACCACTTATAACCGTTAAAAGATTAGGGTGTATCGAAAAAATTATTTTTTTCGAAATATATAAATATATAAAAAATTAATTTTTTTTTCTAAATCAAGAAAATTCTTTGGGGAGCTCGAAAAAAAAGAATTTTGTCCATACACATCAATCTTTGAAAGGTTATAATTATGAAACGCTTGATTTTAGCTATTTGGCTCCGATAACTTTTTTGTAGGGAATTTTTTTCTCTACGAAAATAAATTACCGGCAAATCTGTTAAATTTATTTTCTTCGCTCGAAAAAAAATCAATTTTTTCGATACACCGCAATCTTTAAACAGTTATGACTATTAAACGGTTTACCTGAGTTATTTGGCTCTAAGAACTTTTTTTGAAGGGAATGTTATTATCTACGAAAATACTCTAGAGGAAAATCTGTGAAATTCTTTTTTCGGGCGATGTAAAACAATATTTAACGGAGTTTTTTTACGTGTTATTATTATGGAAAATCGACGGCGCCCACCCAATCAATTTTATCTCAAGCTCTCCTTTTGGTTCACTTGGTCTTATGGCATAAGATGAAGAATATTCCTCGGGGAGCTTGAATAAAAGGGTTTTTTTTCGATACACCGCAATCTTTAAACAATTATAACTATTGAACGGTTGACCTGAGCTATTTGGCTTTAAAAACTTTTTTTGTAGGGAATTTTATTGTCTACAAAATTACGTTAGAGGCAAAGCTGTGAAATTTCCATTTCGAACGATGTGAAACAATATTTAACGGAGTTTTTTTACATATTATTATTACGAAAAATCGACGCACGCGGTGCGCCCGCCCAAAAAATGTTACAAGCTTTTTTTCTGGTTAACTTGGTTTTTTGGCATAAGATGAAGAAAATAGCTTGTGGAGCTCGAAAAAAAAAAAAATTTCGATACACCGCTATCTTTAAATTGTTATAACTATTAAACGGTTGACCTGAGCTATTTGGCTCTAATTGCTTTTTTGAAAGGAATTTTTTTTCTCTACCAAAATACGTTAGAGGCATATCTGTGAAATTTTTTTTTCGGGCGATATAAAACAATATTTAACGAAATTTTTTTACGTGTTATTCTTATGGAAAATCGAAGCACGCGGTGAGTCGGTGCATATGTTCTTATCGGGGTAGAGAATACTCGTCCGACTCAGGACATTTTATCGAAATTACTAAGAAATCAACCATCAAAAATTTTTAAATCTCACTTTCCGACAATTGGAACGATACCAACCAGATTTTTTAAAACATATTCCGGACCAAGGTACAGTGAAGTCATGAGTTACTTTTCCACAGCAGAAACGTATGAGAAATCTTCCTGCCCATGACTTTCTGGTGAAACGACTAATTCAAATAAATCATATTGGAGGGGAAGTCATTTGTTACTTCATGGTGGTAGAGACTTATGAGAAAATAGATTCGTCTCGGACTATCAGGATCCCCTGATATCATTCACAACGTTCGATGTCGATTGGATCGGTACAAATTATGTTTAAATACGTGTTAAAAGTACTTGTCCGGCCCATCACTTTTATTCAAACTGCCCATTGAAATAAAAATCAGGGCTCTCAAATCAGGGAAATAAAAATCAGGGAATTGAGAAAAATACGTCCAGGTATTTTAACTCCATTGTATCAATTGTGAGAAAATGTCATGGAATTTTCCAGTACGGGTGCTTATTGGGTGCTGAGGGTGCTTATTGCTATGCAAGCTTATTTTTATGAGTGCTCGGGGCACAACATATACAAGGGATTCTTTTGTCCCTTGGGGCAATATTGGGATAGATATAGATATAGAAAGATTGCAATAAAATATTCTGATAAAATTCAGTGATAAAATTCAGTCAAATTTTCAGTTGTCATAATTTTTGAAACAATTCGTTTAAACAAATTATGAAAACATGATTTCTACATGTTTTTTTCTCATAGACTACGATTTGATCAAATTCTGATCAGTTGTCGTAATTTGTTTAAACAATTTATTTAACAATTTGTTTAAACAAAATAGCACAGCATGTTTTCTACGTGTTTTTTTCTCGTAGATTATGATTTGATAAAATTTTGATCATCTGACATAATTTGTTTAAACAAATTTATTTAAACGAATTGTTTCGACAAATTGAAAATTCACTCGACAATTCCGAGAAGTGAAGCCAAAAAAGTTTTCTTCCATTAATTTTTATTTTTTATTTGGTACGAAAATTCTGTCCAATAAAGTACGGCTGTGACGTCAGTGTTCGACTCGAATCATGACTGTGAAATTATTCTGTCTGTTCAAAAATGCCACGTTGACAGCTGATCCCTTAGCATATCCGTGACAGGGGAAGCAAATGTCAGTTGGAACGACAAAAGTCTCTCGCGTAAATATAGGCTTCGCGCGAAGTTGGCTCTCAAACAAACGACACCGTTCAATGCTTGCCTCAAGCTCTACGGCCTACAAATTCTACGCCACTGAGGCATCGTCTGTCATGGCGGCAACCGACCTCCCGATCGGCTGAGAAAACCAAAATTCTATTCTTCCCATTTAAAAACTACTGCACCGAAAAAAAAACGCTTTTGCAGTTTGGTTTAAAATCGCGTCCCGAATCTAGCATTACTCGATGTACAGTACTATGCATTAATGCTTGGTCAGCTCGAATAAACGATGATTTTACCGACTGTGTAACGTCATTTGTTGAAGTTCTTCGAAGTTCGGACAAGTTTCAGATTTATGTGTCAGGTGTAATTTCTTACCCTTAGTTAGAATAACCACAAAAAAATGACAGCGTCAAGATGACATAGCCACGGCCCGAAGTTGAGTGGGATATGTAATCGAGAAATTAAGTCGTACGAAAATTAACGAACAAAGAGAAGACTTGTTTGAATGGATTATTAAAAAAAAATGTAAACCTGCAAATAATATGGATGTCGTTAAATATAATGATGGAAATGATAATGACTGAAACTCTATAACATTAGTAAAAGAAACTATTTCCTGAATAGGCGCAAATATCGAACTAATGGAAAATGATAGAAAATTTTCAGAATATTCGAATATTTTGATGAGAACGAGTAAAGTAATGCCGAATTTTTTTTTTTTTTTTTTCATCACGAATATTCTACTAATTAGGAAGTATTAGATTGTTTTGAAAACGGAAAAAAAAAATTTCGAAATTAATATTGTAACGTTACGCACTTATCGACCGAGTGTACGTCGCTACGCGTCGGTTCGTGCTCCTTAAATTAAAAAGGAGCAGGTATGAAAGGACGTGAAAAAACGCGGTTTTTATGTGAAAAAATATAACAAACTGAAATTTATTCAAATTAGCAATGCGTTTTACAAAATAAAATCTCGCGGATAAATTTTATAAAGAGATTTCGATCGCGTTACCGGATTTATGAAAATTGTTTCTATTTTTCTTTCAATTTCTATTCTGATTTTTGTTTGTTTTTTTTGTTTTGTTTGCGATGTATTCGAATTCCTAACGAACACGAAGATTCGAGAGAAATAAGAATCGTTGCAATTTACTGTACGAAAATCCACGAAGATTTTCTCAATTATAAAATAAACAATTTTTCTTTTATTTCCGCTTTGTTTGTTTTTATTTACTATCGCACACTGTACTGCTTATTAACCTGCACGCTTTTTATTGTGTCTCCTGTGTTTTGTAATAAAAGAAATTTTATTGTGAATTGGCTTTTATGTTTTTCTTATTTCTGTTTTGTCCTGGAACAACCCGCTTATTCTTATTTTTCTATTATTCGCTTTTTAATGAGCAAACTTAACCACAATCCGAAAGTGGTTTGACTCGATATAATAATAATAAATTGATAAATTTTTGTATAAACGAAAGTTCTTACCGCTGCCTTTTGGATTGTCGTTCCAAATAATAATAATAATCGTTTTATTTTAAAAATCAATTATAAATCCAAGAGTATTCAATTCACTTTCTTTAATTATTTTATAATATTTTCACTTTATTTAAGAATATCACTTTATTTATGACAAATTTCCCTTTAACCTCTTGGATGTATAATTTAATCTCCAGTTCCGCTCAGACTGCCTCGGCTATAAATTTTTATCAATTTAAATTTAAATTTAATTTGCAAAATAAATAAATAATTTCTAACCTGTTTCCAACAAACATAAAAATAAAAAAAATAATAAAAAGGTGAGTATTACTCAGGCTACGGGCTCTAAACGTCACCGAATTACCCCAATGTCCTGAGCATCTACGAGGTAAGGAAATAATTGACCATGAACCACGGGATGAGAACGTCGCCGAACCCCTCCAATGTCTCATGCATCAATTAATTGGAAAATAAAAAAAATAGGAGTGACCCTGGACTACGGGATGAGAACGTCGCCGAACCCCTCCAATATCCCAGGCATCAAGGAAAAAGAGGAACAAAGGATTTATGTTTTGTTGGAACTAGAGTGGTGGTAGAGTGTTCTACTGGAGAGAGCTCTGTTAGGAGGTCCGAGCCAGTCTAAGTGATCAAAGAAACTGATGCCGAGAGCGGTCGCGCAGCGACTTTTATACCACTCTTTTCGCTCGCTTTCGATGTGCCGCTTAATTTAAGCCTCGAACCCCTTACTGCGCACGTTCTATTTTTTCATTCGCTCTGCACGCTCCCCACTACTAATTCACGCTCTCACATTCGCTCGCCACTACCCCCACTCTCGCATCCTCGGATGCGCGAAAATCCGTTTTTTTATGTTTTTCAGCTTTACTTGTTATAATTTTTCTATTATTAATCGCCAATTATTATTTTTTTACGAATTATTGAATCATTTTTCGTATGCAAAAACAATTAATTAATTTTTAAAACAATGAAAAGGATTCGAGTTTTCTCTCGAATTCGGCTAGTGCGCATGCGCTGTAGCACGCATTTTCGTTTATTTAAAGTTATTTAAATTTTCGGTAAAATTATAAATCGCGCTTATTTCGTTTCGATTCTCTGATTTTTTTCCGATTTTTTAAGTCTAATTAAGTTAACGAACGATAATTTAATGAAAAGAAATAAAGAAAACAAAAAGAATATTTTATTGAATTTTTTCGACGCTTGGCGGCGTCGGTAACGCTCGCGTCGGTAGTCTCGGCTGTTCGTTGCCGATGCCCAAGATGGCCGCCGCCCGGACGAAAGCGCGCGTCGTTGTTGTTGTCAATTGTTTTCAATTTCGTTGTTTCAATATATTTGAATTAATGCATTTCAATGACAAAATACTTAATAATAATCAGACTAGAACGAGGACAAAAACGAAGACGAAGTCCAACTGCATTCGTCCGACTGTCCTTCGTCGAACTTTGAGAGTTCCACCTTTGCCAACGAACTCATAAATTTCATCAGATGCATCTACGGTGTCCGCACATCACCAGTGATCCGTCAATGGACGCACAACTGATTTTCATTCTACTGTTTTAGCCCACAAAACTATTCATTGTTACAAATAGTAACAGATTATAGTTAAAAAGAAAGAGAAAAAAAAAAAAAAAAAAAAAAATCTACGGTGTCCGACGATGCCAGGCGAAAATTTGGCTCGTTATATGACCAAAACAACCTGGTGTATCGATGGATATGTCTGGATAAGTGTAACGGCAAGAAAAATCACCTTGCAGAGTTTGAACTCTGCGAAAGGCTGTCGAGAAAGAACTCATACATTTTCCAGACGTATCCACAGTATTCAACGATGCCAGGTGAAAATTTGGCTCGATGTGTGACCAAAACTACCTGATGCATCGATGGATACGTCTGGATAAGTGTAACGGCAAGAAAAATGACCTTGCAGAGTTCGAACTCTGCGAAAGGCTGCCAAGAAAGAACTCATACATTTTTCAGACGTATCCACGGTATCCAACGATGCCAGGTGAAAATTTGGCTCGATATGTAACCACAATAACCTGGGGCATCGATGGAAGCATCTGGATGGAAGCTTTTGGAAATATTCATATGAAATTGTTGATTGTATAGTTAAGTTTTTGCGAAGTTGTGAATCAATCTAATCGCAGATGCAGGTGACCCAATCCTAGAAATCCTCCTTGTAAATTCCATAGCTCTGTCACGTCCCGTTTTCGTTGGAGTATTTTACTATTATTTTATTTCGTTTCATCTTTTCGTTAGGCCATTGCGCGATAGCAAGATTTTCGTGGCGAGCGAACCTGAAATGAGACGT
The DNA here is from genome assembly GCA_037576405.1 of Campoplex capitator. Lineage (NCBI taxonomy): Eukaryota > Metazoa > Arthropoda > Insecta > Hymenoptera > Ichneumonidae > Campoplex > Campoplex capitator. The sequence goes on along the minus strand of JARBWI010000323.1, from coordinate 13,393,978 downwards.
GACGCGCTTGCACGGTTAGAACGAGATCCCTCCGAACACACGAGTGCATCGTGTGTACCCTCGTCGTCGTGGGTGGATGCCCGGACTAGAATCCGCTAATCTAAGTAACTTTAGTACTTAGATTGATTCGCAGCTCAAAAAAACACTCCTTATCAGATTGATATAAATGTCATTCCAAAAACTCGATAATGTAGTATTGAAAAAATTTATTTCTTTAGCATTTTTCAATTCGTTTTTTCATAAGTTTAGAAGCTCTACCTCCGTCTTCCTTTTTCTTCCCAGCTTGCATTCGAATCCATCTCGTGTTGTAAGCGCATCATACTGTAAAAAACAAACCATCAAGTCCGTACTTTCATAATTTTTTCCTCATATAAACAGATTGTTTATTTCCCTTTGTATTGTGGTTTCATTCCAGAATTTCATTAAATTATTTTCATTTAACCTCTTCAGGACGGGTCTGGTCGAAATATCGACCACTGGTTTAGTCGGGCACTCCACGTTAAAAATTCATTGATATTATGCACAAATTTCGTGGAAAATAAAAGGTCTATTTCAACGTAAGAATCCCGGTCCTGAAAAGGTTAAATCGTACTCTTCTGAGTGTGATTTGAAAAAAAAACCGTCCGTCCCAAAACCGTTCCTGTTGAGTATATAAGAGTGCAGTGAGGCATATTTGGCGTAGAGCCGGTACCGTGATTCAATGAATTTCTTATGTTTCAATAATTTATAATCGCAAAAATCCCCTCACGGGGAAAAAAACGTGGACAAGTACATTGGTGGTCCCTTGTTTCCCTATGATACTAAAAAAAATCCAGAACGCCGCTTAGAAGAATACAAAAAAAGTTACAAAATAAGTTAAGATCTGTTGAAATATACGTGGCCAAAAACGGGAAGCTTTACTGCGTTTCAATAAATTTTCAAATACGGTTTGATGTTGATAGAAAAAATAATAAAGTTCGGAAATTCAACTATGTCACCAACCAAATTGCAAACGTAAAAAAATTAGATTGTAAAAAAATTCTGAACGAAGTACTTGGCGAGTTCGTGATCATGATCTATACATTACGCTAAATTCATGGAAAAATCCTTGCCAAGTACTTCGTCCAGAATTTTTTTACAATCTAATTTTTTTACGTTTGCAATTTGGTTGGTGACATAGTTGAATTTCCGAACTTTATTATTTTTTTTATCAACATCAAACCGTATTTGAAAATTTATTGAAACGCAGTAAAGCTTCCCGTTTTTGGCCACGTATATTTCAACAGATCTTAACTTATTTTGTAACTTTTTTTGTATTCTTCTAAGCGGCGTTCTGGATTTTTTTTAGTATCATAGGGAAACAAGGAACCACCAATGTACTCGTCCACGTTTTTTTCCCCGTGAGGGGATTTTTGCGATTTAATATATTCCGGAGCATAATTCTCAGCGACACGATTTTCATGTTGCTCAGCGACAAGATTTTTATGTCGCTGAGAGTTATTGTCGCTTTGTGATTAATTTAACAAACAGGAAAAACATGCATCGCTATCAGAAAGTGATAAATATTTTCCCTGTATAAATGTTGTCGCTGTAAACAATTCCAGAAAACTTGTCGCTCCACAATATTTGGTTCCTTCCGGAGCAACAACTTGTCGATGAGAGTTATCCAGAGCTTCCGGATAACTCTCAGCGACAAGATTTTCATGTGGCTCAGTGACAAGATTTTTATGTCATTGAGAATTATCTGGAGCTTCCGGATAACTGGCAGCAACAAGATTTTCATGTGCCGCAGCGACAAGATTTTCATGTGGCTCAGCGACAAGATTTCTATGTCCCTGAGAGATATCATCGCTTTTCAATTAATCTAATGCCAGCGGCGATGTTAGTTATGCTATAAATGAATAAAACTGTGGGTGTAGGAATGGGGCAAAGGTTGTGAAGCATATTCATTCATGAAGCATATTCCCCCGTCACTGGAGCATGTCGGTGGTAATGCCAGCTGCAAATTAGCATTTGTGAGGTTATGACGAGCTGTCAAAGCTGTAAGCACAGTATTCACGTTTTTCTTCCTTAACCCTGCACTCTCGAGAAAATAAATGGTTAGCCAACGTTTGTTGTTTGACAAGGAACAAGTTTGTAACTATTATTTTCTCGAAAATGTTAACGGCGTGAAAGAAAAATGTGAACCTATTTCAGCTATCTCTCTCACACTCGCGTCCATATGGGCCGTCGTATTATCGATGATGATTTTTTCATCGCGATCAGCTGACGTCACCTGCTCGTCTGCACTGTTTGTTTTATGTGTCGTCAGTCGCGACCAATCAGAAACACGCCAGCGCCACGAGGCCTTTCTCTGTGTCGTATACATACGCGCACGCACACTTCGATCATTGCATAATTTTTTCTGTGCAAAGTTTTTTTTCAGCAATTACGGCATTAATCGGGTCGATTTATGGCTCAATCGAAGGAGGATAACTTAATTAGTCTCTAGTCTAAATTTCAGATCATGAGATCACCCTTGGGCTCCGTAATTCAAGAAAGAGTTTACCCCCACCGTCGAAATCGCTTTATTCAGAGATAATATACTCGGGTGAGTCTCGGGCAAGCAGACGACGCTGTCAAATGTACTTGTCCCGAGACTCTGCCGAGTCTCTTGATAGATGAATTTACCTGAACATTTATTTCGTTATTGGGCCTACTCCCGTCTCCATTCGTTTCTATTTCGTCACTATTATCAATAATAAAAAAATATATCAATCATGATCGAGATGGAATTAGGTATTCTACTGCTATTCTTTATATTATTGCAATCAAACTCATGATCGAAGCTAACATATTAAGGATGATCGACTATGACTTCGGAGTCAAAAAGGAGCCCAAATTTATTTCACACATAGCTATTCTGATCTACTCTTACTGATGTTGAATATTCATGTTATCAATTTGAAGAATCATAATTACTGATGCATGAGTAGTTTATAGCATAGCATAATAATTCGGGAAAAATAAAAAAAAATTAGATCGTCAACGACTCTGTAGTATTCTCCATATCAGAATTGTAAGCAACCAAACTTGGCAACGTCGCAGTTTCACAATTTTCAACCGGAAATTGAAACTTTTTTGTAATATTACTGTGTTGAAAACCTGATGAGGTATGATTTTTTATTTTTTACATAATTCTTATCATCCCATTTATCAGAATCCAGGTTTTTTAACGACTAATCTTGGATTTTGGGAGAGAAAAACCGTGTTTACGACTCTTCCGGCCGACTTCTTTCTATGTACGACGTGTATTCGGTGCCTCAAAATGCTTGAATTTCCAATTTTATTGCGAAATAACTAGGTAGTAAATCTAGTCGAAATTTCGCCAGTAGCCGCGTGAAATGTTCATCTTCTTCATATAAAAATTTCAGGTCATAATCTTGGATTTGACCTGATGATCGATCATCCTTAAGGAAAACATGTTCCAGAAGGATTTACCCAACAGTTTCCACTTTACGCTCCGACATTGCGAGCAGATCTGTCCATGCCGCTAACCCAATTTCAAAGAACGAGTCACTGTAACAAACATTAGTTTTCAACTTATTCAAGAAAAGAGAAATATTAACGATTTTTGTATATAAAATTTCAGTTGTATTCTATTCAAAAGTAAGGACTCGAAAATATTTGTACTACAACAATTTAGAATGCTAAATATTTCTACTTTCCAGAAAATATCCAAACTTAGTAATTGAAAAAAAATGAAATTTTGATACGTTATTCTACAGTGCTATCAATTCGGAAATAATTAAATAACCTTTGGATACATGAGATAATTTACTTACTATTCACAGTCTTCTCTTCTGCGTGTCTGTCCTCTTCTCTCTCTCACGTGAGTACCTGTCTGACACGTTTCTGATCGCTCCTTCATCTACCGCTTGATTCTGTTGGATATTGCCTACGGGCGGGTCTTTTTCCAGATTTAAAGCATGCCAACTACTGCTTTGCACCCAAAAAACACTTTATCGGTAATCTAAACACCACACAATTGCTGTTTTTGGTTGTAAAGCATCACGTTTCCGATATTATTTTCTGGATTGTTCCGGCCATTTTCACGTTTCTGGATTTCTACGCATGCGCATTGTTCTTACATCAGCACGCCTTACACTACCACGAGCATTTCTCTACGGACCTACTGACCACCACGCAGGCGCTGTAAAATCGCCGAGATTCACCGATATCTGCGATACTGATAGTACTACTCGATCTACTACGTTGATCTTCCACGCATGTCGCTACTACAAGTATAGCAGTTGTGCCACCTCAACACTAGTACCTTCGTACACCTGGATTTACATGCCTCTCGTTACTACCAACATTAATCTCGCAAACAGCATCTGAGGTATACATTGTTTACATCAGGTATATCATGTATTTACACACTTATTTAAGCCGCAATTACACTCCAACACAATTATAAATCGACAGGTCTAGTCACACGTCTGTGCGTATAACGACGCTATGCTTGTAAAATGAGCCACTCGCCCGTTAACAAAATAATTACGTAGATAATGTTAACAATTATCCCCTTGCTTCATAAAAATACTTGTTTGTATCGCTTCTTTCATGATGAGTAGTCGTTGTGCCATATGCGAGCAAACTTTATCAAGAAATGAAAAGGTATTACTCTGTACCGGTGCATGTGCTAACCTCTACCATATAGACTGTACGTCTACCACTTTCCACCGCAACGCAGTAGATTTATTAAATAGCGCATCGTTTAAATGTGATCTCTGTACGTCTCAGCGGTCACAAATGACTACTAGATCGCCTCCAGAACAAAATGATACTAGTATCGATGAAGTGCTGTTTTCGCTTCGACAACTTTCCACAACTATGAATTCACAATTCACTACTCTCAATACTACATTGTCTACTGTAGTTAACAACATCGAAGAAGTACGTAATGATGTCTTAATCGCTAATCAAAGACTCAATACACTTGAGACCAGTATGAATACTAGCAGCGCGGCTCAGGCAGTAAGACTTGATAGTTTTGATTCTAGACTGTCTCAACTCGAATCACGCAATAATGTCTTCGAAATAACTATCTCTGGAATACCCACAGGACTAATTGATCCTCCTAAAGTTATTGTTGATAAAATTTTTAATTCTTTAGGTATTCCTGAACTCGTCAGTGATGTTCTCGAAATAAGAAACATCCCGCGGAAAAAACAGACATTTAACCCGGTTGGTGCATCTGTGACTACACAGAACGTTTCTACTGAATCCGATTCGCGCATTCATATACATTACTGCACATTCATAGTCAAACTTAAATCGTCGGGCGTACGTGATCATATCCTGCTTAAGCGACGTCAAAAAAAAACAACTTCTTGCAAGTGAAGTTTTCTCGTCGAATTTCTCTGGGCAGATTTTTATAAACGAGGTACTCCCGCCCAAAATTTATAATCTGTTATAACAAGTTAGAGCAAAAGCAACAATTAAAGGTAATTGGCGTACCTGGGCTGATTACGCAGGCGTGCACGCACGAAAGATTGATGGAAATAATAGCGCTACCATAGACATAAATACCACCGATGATCTCTCAAAAATAGAATGACTAGCCTCCACTAATCATTCACCTGGTCACTTAAATAATGTTGACTTTACTGAGAACTTATGCTTGAAAGTAGCACATTTCAACGCTAACTCGTTATTAGGCCACTACGAATATTTCATTGCGCATTTCACTGAAAATTTCTTCCACGTAATTGCTGTTACCGAATCATGGTTACATTCTTTGATACCAGATCAGCTCATCAAACTTGATAATTACACAATAATTAGATACGACAGACATCTCACACGTGGTGGTGGTATCACCGTGTACGTTCATAATACTTTAAAAATTAAGCTATTAGAACTCTCTGTAAATTATACGCTCAATGCGCCGGAATATATTTTATTTGAACTACGATTTCCACCACACGAAACGATATCGGTAGCTGTTATGTATAGGAGACCAAGGGGACTTCTTTTTCACGAATTTAGTCAAACTTTTTCTCGTTATTCATCTACGTACACGAACCACATAATCATGGGCGATCTAAACTGTAATTTGTTAACGGATAATTTCGAAGCAAACTCACTAAGGGAATTAATCACATCACAAACTATGCATTTAGTTCAATCTCCAGCTACTCATCACACGAACACCTGTGACTCCTGGCTCGATGTATTCATAGTTGATAGCCAAGACAAAATCTTAAAATTTAATAAGTCAGATTCCACCTTTTTTGCTGGGCACGATCTCATAGAACTCCACTACAAATTTGATCGTCAACTTTTTCGAGAGCGCACAATTACACGTTGTAATTTCAAGAGATTTGTCTTTCAACATTATCAACAGTCTGTTCGCCATTTCCTCGACACCGATAATAATCTTCTCACACAAGTCATTACTCCCGAGGTCGATATTGACTCAAAGACAGCATCTCTTAGTAACGCGATCATCGAAGCGTTAAATCAACATGCACCAAAGTCAACGTTCCATGTCAAAAAAACTTTTACCCCATGGCGAACCGTTGAACCATCTGACTCCATCTTACAATATTGATCCTGATGGTCTCTCAGCGTTCTCTATATTGGCTTCATCGCCAGTAATTTCTACTATACTTGCGTCGTTAATAAATGACTCATTTCTATACTCCTTTTTTCCTACTTCTTGGAAACGAACTTACATACGCCCGTTACTGAAACTTAATCCTCCTTTATCAGTATCGGATTGTAGACCATCGCAAACCTTTGTGTGCTTTCCCAAATTTGTGAAAGAACTGTTCTTATTCAACTCAAAGACTTCTTCATTCAAAACAACATCTTTAATGAGCGTCAGTCTGGATATCGAGCATCTTTCAGCACTCAAACTGCATTACTTCGTATAAACCACGACATTAGACGTACAGTGGATGAAAGAATGATCACGATCATGGTCTTGTTCGACTTTAGCAAGGCGTTCGATGTCGTGCCGCACTTAAAGCTCCTAATCAAACTTCGGCAAGTAGGCTTAGGCGACTCTGAAATCCGATGGTTTTTCTCCTACCTCGCAAATCGAACGCAAGCAGTTGTCAGTGACTCGAGTGAAATTTCCCAATGGCTATCGACAACGTCAGGTGTACCTCAGGGCTCTGTCCTCGGACCACTTTTATTCTCTATTTACGTCAACGATATTAGTAATGACCTAAATCACACCGAACATATGATTTTCGCTGATGATCTGCAAATTTATCGGAGTTGTCCACCGTCTGACATCATTCAGAATCTAACTCTCATCTCTAACGACGTTAAATCTATAGCTACTTACGCTGAGATCAACGGCCTTAAGCTCAATCTAACAAAATCAAAAGTAATAATTTTTGGTTCAGGCACTTTTATTAATCAAATTGATTTCAATGCCCTACCTCCAGTTACGGTAAACGGCACAACTCTCCCATACGTAAATGAAGTTCGCAATTTCGGCATAACCATGACATCCAACTTATCCTGGCGGAAACACGCACTATCCATCTCTAATAGGGTACACTACGCTATCTACAGATTACGACATCATAAGAATGCGTTGCCTAGGGAACTGCGAACATTACTCGTGCGCTACCTAGTTCTTCCGCTTCTCGATTACTGTTGCTTAGTATATAATGTGTGACGTTGTGGCCCTCGTCACATACTGCGTCGTGGTGGAATCCACCACAGCACTCTCCGCTTTTCTAGTCTTAGGCCCCTAGGGGCAGCGTATCTCTATTTTGGCCTATCCGAGGCCCCGTCGGACCTCCCCGAAGCACTAACGAGCCCTAATAACGTCGACGCCAGCCCGAAGATCACCGCAACGACCTGCAAGACACCATAAGCACTAAGAAAATCGTCAAGAACACCAAGAACAGCCCAAACCACAAGTCCACGACGAGGAAGACACTCGTCAAGAGCACCGAGACCACGCATCAAGTCCCAGCACTCAATCCCACCCCGAACAATTCCCTTCACCCACATATTTCCCCACAATTATCCCCGGGAACGCAAACTGGTTAACTCACCTACGGTAAGGGAATAATTCCCTTACCTATCAAAGATCCGAGGCGTCGTGAAGCAGCGGAGAAATCTGAGGACGGCAGGAGACGAGTCGGGAGGACTTAACCTCCGAACATCCTTGGACGAGGAACGTTCGCTCGTCAACCGTACGTCGATCGGACGAGTCCCCCGGCGTCAAGGCTCCTACTGTCCGTCATTTTGGCTACAACACTTGGCCGAGATTCATCGCGAACAACAAAACCACCGAAAAATCCCACCTGTCACTTGCACCGCACATCGAACGCACCACAACATCGGACGAACCACACGGGCCGACATGTTGCAAGTTCGGTACCGGGTTCGAGTTTTCACCACCATGGCGCTTGAGGACAATGCCTGTGCTTGCGAGCGCATCGATTACCAATGAGAATCCTGTCGCCGATGCCAGCGCCGTGTCACAGCAATTAATCACCAATCGAAGACCCCCCGCAGCGAGTCCTTTTCTCCTTCCCCCATCCTCCCTTACCACCGAGTGTCAGCGCGACAGCAATTATCGGGCGCTAATTGGTTCTCGGGCGTGCGCGTATCGATTACATTATCGATCACCACGCGCATCATCGATCGAAGAAGTCGAACGAAGAAGAAGATGACGTCACTTCTACAACGACTCGGCGTGTGTACCGTGGGCGCTCTTCAGCTTTTTGAACATTCATTGTGATATTAATTATTGGAATCGACGACTTCGCAACGACAACCCGGCTCGACCCCTTTGAAAAACGATTCTGGACATTTGTGGAGACTTTTGATGTCGCTTTGTCACGAGATAAAAACAAGTTAGTCGTTTTTTCTCACCGCGGTGTTTTGGCAAAGGACGCGTGGCTTGACGCCATCTTCGCCGGGACGCGTCTATCGATATCGCAAGTGTTTTTCCCCTGTGAGTAAATCGTCCGAGTCCCTCTGACTCGCGACATCGTTTCCGTTTAGTTAATAACGACTTTTCACGATTATTATTCGTTGCGAGAGTGCTGTGGTGCTAATATTTAGTTAGATATAAGTGATAACGTGTGTGCGAATTCCCCCTCTTTTCTCTTTTTTGTTGAAAGAAAAGTGATTGCGAGTTATTATTTCTCGCACAAGTGTTCCGAAATTCCTTTCGTTTTCTTTTTTTTATTATTTTGAATCACAGGTATTTGTAAGTACGCCTGAGCGACAGGAACCCGTCGATCCTCGAGTTTATCATTCGAGTCTCTTGCGGATTTTTGATATTATTTTTTATAACTCTGTTTTTCTTACGCTAGCCCCGATTTTGTACATTCCCCCCCCCCCCCCCCCCCCCCCAGTATTATTATCATTATCATTTGTTACGTCCTCGTGTCTCCTTTGATGCGAGAAACATTTGAAATTTTTTTAATTATATATATATATAATTCTATTTACAACGATCAGCTGATCGCTTTTGGGCGCCAACAACGGCGATTTAAATAATGACCATCACCACGGTGATTAGAGAATTTTGAGCCGATCTGTACTCAGTGAAATTCATTTCGAATCAACCGTGGGATTTATTATATTTTCCCACAGTTTACCTTGATATCGAGTTTCGCTGGAGCAGCGTGTGCCGCTGGACGACGCAAATTTCTTATCTGCGTCCGGCGTCCGAGCTCGCCTCCGTTTAGACTAGAGCGTCGCACGTGGAGCTCCAGTGACATTTCTTGCACTGTCAGCATCCGGTCGGCCTAAGCACTCTCGTCACCGTGGGATAATTCGCGAAAACAAAGTATGGACCCCCTCCACTTTGGAGCCGAGGGAGTCGAAAAGTGTCGGACAATTAGTCAGTCATCGATCTTCACTCGCCCGTTGCACTTGATCACTTTTCGAGTATATTCTTTTCGCGCATTTTCGTGTTAGTAATTTTTCTCTAACCACTTTCGCGTCGAACATAGTCAGAATTCGCGAGTGTATCCGGGAAACGTGTGTGTTTGAGGATCGGTACTGACTCAAAGATTCTTTTCATTATCCATTTTACATTTCGTGTTAAGATCCGAGCAACTTCGTATCGCGGTCGCGGTTGTCAAAAAAAAAAAACGTTTTTCGTAAAATCCTAAAAACAGTGTTCGTGTCGAGAATCTTCGGTGTCTTCGCAGTTCACCGACTCGTGACTGTGTTTCTTTCCGACGGGCCCCGAGGTGCGCGTCGTTAGAGAATCGTTTTCTTCGCTCCGTTTCGTCATCCCCGAAACTATAAGTCACAAGTAAGTCATTCCGGCAATCATCAACATTTTCCACCAAAATCACGGGTTTGAGTTTATTTCGATAATTCGAAATTTAACCTCAAAACCCATTTCAATAATCCGAACCAGAAATACCGAGTTTGAATTCATTTCGTTAATTCGAAATTTATATTCCAAGCTCGCGTCATTTCATTATTTCAGGATTTATATTCTAAATGCATTTCATTCCGGCGATTTAAAAAACTTCATTTATGAGTGATTTTTGGAACCTAAATTTGCTTTCAAGTGGACTTTGTTTCGACTGTTCGGAGTTTAAATAATTGAGGATTTGAATTTGAATTTTAATCGTCGAGTGAATTTTATTTCAACCATTCAGATTTTATTTATCAAGTAAAGTTCATTCCAAATATACGGAATTATTTCCTCGAGTGAACTTCAAAGCGTAAATTTATTTTTCGAGTGAAATTTACAATTCAAAATGCATTTCTTAGAGTGAAAATTATAATTTAAAGTTATTTCTTCGAGTGAAATTTATAATTCGAAATTTATTTTATTGACATTTTATTGGCAAGCTTTATAATCCGAGACTTATTTTTTCGAGTGAGTAATTCAAAATTTAATTCTTTGAGCGAATTTTATGGTTTGAGAATTTCATTTTCAAGTGCATTTTACGATTTGTGATTTATTTTTCAAGTGAAATTTATAATTTAAATTTTGTTTTAAAGCGAACCTTACAACTCAAGTATTTTCTTTTCAAGTGAATTTTACCTCGATTATTCGCGATTCGAATATCCAAGCGAATCTCATTTCAATTATTCGGAATTTATCTTCCAATTAAATTCGATCTCAGTTATTTGAAGTTTATTTTCGAGTGAATAGAATTTTATTTTCGAGTGGATTTTATCTCGAATTGTTCAGAGTTTGTTTTCCGAACTATAATTTGATTTTTCAAACGAAGTTCGTGTCAGCTGTTCGAACCCCAATTTCGAGTGAATTTATTTTGCCTTTCATCAAACGGGTTTTATTTTAACAATTTGAAATTTGATTTTTGAGTGAATTTATTTCAATCCAATTTCGACTTCAAGATCTTTTTATTTCAATAATTTCCGATTAAATTTTCGGTTGAATTCTCTATGAAAATTTCAATTAAATCTTCTTTCATTTTTCAATCAAAAAGTCTCAACTGAATTTCCGATTCAATTTCAAACGAATTTCCGAGTAAATGGAAATTCAACCAAATTTCAATTAAAATTTTTAATTAAATTTTCAATTAAATTTTCGATCTAATTTTCGATTCAAATTCCGAGTGAATTTTCAAGTAGATTTCAACTAATCTTCGAGTCATTTCTATCCAGATGAATTATAATTTGACCTCCGAAGTGAATTTGTTTGAATATAAAGTTCGATCACAAAATTATTTTCATCCTCGATATTTTCAAATTTATTTTTAGTAACTTTTCATTCTTGACAGCTCGAGTTTAATTTCAGGGTCATTTCACTTGAAAGATTCACAAATTGAATTCCGAGTGGAATTAGTTCCAGAATTTGAATTCGAATTATAGAGTTGTTTTGTTCTCACATTTCACAATTCATCTCGATTAGTCGAAATAACATCCCGAACCTATAGAAATTTCGACCACCCACATTTTTCCAATTGATTTTTGAATAATATTTTGAGCGAAGTTCGATCTTGACGACTCGCAACCCAACCTCGTATGGGTACCGAGATTCTCGATTCAACCACGTTTATAATTCGGTAGTGCTCAAGTGTATTCGCACCGTCATCCGATCTCGATGCGCCAGTTGCTCCGATTCTCGCGTTTGATAATTTTGCATTTTTATATTACTTTAATAATTTTTGCGATCCGATTTTCGCATTTTGTATTATCTTGATAATTTTGCGATCCGATATTCGCGTTTTATATTAGTTTATAATTTCGCGATCTGATTTTCGCGTTTTATATTATTTTGTAATTTCAACGAACCAATTTACGTGTTTTATATTTTTGTAATCTCGCGGTTTCGACAAAACCGGTTGTTTTAAACCTTAAAATAATCATAAGCGAAATTTTATCCGACAGTGTCGTCGTCTTTTGTTATTTGAACCGACTTCCTACGGAACAATAAAAAGAACAAGTGTGACTTTGGCTCGTCATTAATACCCGTGTTTTATTTACGAATTTCTCCTCACGTTAATAATCGCGACTTTCGTGGAAGTTTTCCGATCACCATCGCGATAAAACCTCTTTGAATTTTGCGGGAAAATTCGAGTCGACGACCTGGAGCGATCGTCGAAACCGGTCGTAAAGATCATCTCTCAGACGATTCTCGTCTGCAACGTTTATCTGATCAGCGACGAATATCCGAGTGGGCGCCTTTTGGTCCCGAACATCGGTGGTGCCCCTGAGATATATTACCCAGGTTCACCAGTCTCTTCAGAAGCTTCAACGGTCATTAGGGTTCCGACCCCTAAATCGTTCGAATTCAAGACACCACCAGCGACACCATAATAAGTTTCACCCTCTACGCTTCAACGCTACAAGAGACAAGGTAAGTTCTCGCTACTTCACTAATTATTATTTTTCTACCTTTGTCCAATTACCCAACAAAAATCGCAAATCAACAGCGCACGCGGTTCCAATCCCGGAGGGTAAATCTCCCCCTCTAAACAAAGGAACCTCGACTAATAATCAGTTATTCGGGTTAGTCCGTAAAATTTGCCCAACTAATTTGAAATAAAAAACGAAACTCCGGACATAAAAACCGTGACGTAACACATTATTATTGTTAAAAGAGGAGAAATCAAAAAGAAAGAGATTATTTATTTTATTTTTGTATTTATTTTTGTTATTTTTATTTTAAAAAGTAACTGGCGCCCAAATCAATGGAAAAATTACGGGACTTTCGATTATAAATGAAAGCGATTTTTGTGATTGATTTTCTCCTAATTTTTCGGTTTTGTTCGTATTTATTCTCTCCCTGAATTTTAGTCCTTTTCAGGGATCGGTGGCGATTATCGTCACAAATGATATTACTGATGAACTTGACACCATGCTACAGCGACTAGTAAATTATGCCATTAGATTTATTTATGATTTACGGCAAGACGAACACATCACCGACTATCGTCGTCGTCTAGGATGACTTACTGTTAAATCGAGAAGACTGTACTTTTTAGAGGCCATGACTTACAATATTTTGCATGGCAAGGCACCGTTCTGTTTGAAAGAATTATTGGTCACACCTCGTCCTTCTTCACGCCCGTCACGACAGCCAAATCGAAATGTATTCGAAGTTCCCCATCATAGAACAACTACCTACCGTAATTCCTTCGTATTATCAGCAATATACTTTTGGCACTCTCTGCCTATCGAAGTCACTGCAGCACCATCAATTTCTGTTTTCAAACATAGACTCTACATCCACTTACATACACTAGAAACCGCGGTGTGAAATATAATATATCGCAACTCTTGATTATAGTCTGCGTTGAGAGAGAAATAGAATGAAGAAAATTCTGGCTTTTAATTCGTTTTCACACTTCTTTACTTAGTATTAGTTTTAATCAGTTTAATTAGTTACATATTTAAGCGATTATATTTCTATTTCATTTCACTCAGTTTTTGCTCAGTTTATATACCGTTCTATACACGTCTTTATTTGCGCTGCCTTCACATTGTATCGTAGTTTTAAGCTCAAATCTCTACATTATTTGCGATTGCTTTGCGAAACACTAGTGTCTAAGATATCCCGTAGTTTTAAGTAGTTTTTAAGTAACAATGTCAATCTTTGTTCTCATTGCCTCACGGTTCGCCAAGGCAAAAAAAAGTACAGATTGATATCTGTACTTTTTTTTTTATTATAAAGTTTTCCAAAAAAGATCGATTTCTTTCGATGAATTTGCGTAAATAATCTTGTCGGTGTTCCACCTGACTTTTCTTGTAAAGTAATTGGAGCAGTTTGTCTACGTCTCGCAAACTTATTATCTGAGCGGGCTCCGCTCCATCGTCGAAAACTTCCACCAGCCCAACAATAAGACGCCCAAAAATTTCGGGCACATCTCAAATTTTTTTTTCGTATTTCGTAATGACGCTACGAATATAATCCATCATTTTCAATAGCGTAATGATTACTAGAGAAAGCGAAGAATCAGTTTACAACACCTTCGTTTGTCTTTCCCTATCAGCAACCCCAATAATGCTGAAGTTAGTAACGATGCAAAGGGACGAAATGATTGAAACGGAACCACTGCAGATGTAAGTGATACATAATGATAGTGAATTCGTTTGAGTAATTTTGTGGCTTTGTAGCGTGTTCGGAAAAGCCTGTAGTTCTTCGAGCTCTCGCGTGAGGCCCTCAGTCGACGGTCGGTCTCTCGCGTGGGCTCGGCAGTGCTGCCGGCGGCTCTGGACTTCTCCCCTCCTCTCAAGCTTTTCTTCATGCTCACCGGCATCGTGCCGGCCCTCTCTCTCTTGCTTCCCGGATGTGCTTCGAGCAACAAGTGTCTCTCTTCACCACACTCAATTTCTTTTCAATAATCTTTATTACGACTTCAATTACTATCGCGATTTACGACCGAGTTAGTAAGAAAAGTCAGTGCGGTTTTCACAACGTGTTTAATCAATTTTCGGTACACTTCATGGACTTATTATTCAGTTATTAATTTCGTTTCGGTACTCTTCGTTTTGGCGACCGCGTGCCGATTATCCGCCATAATTAAAACAAGTGCGTCGAAATTTATCTAACTACGATTAATAAAGACTGATATTTTATATATTTTTACACCAAATTTCTGTTCAGTGTTTTCTCATTTATTTCAGTCCTTCAGAAATTCCTTCATCCTTCGAATATTTGATTCTTTTACAAAACCAGATCTTCGGATTCCTTCAAAAAAATACATAGCGTTATAGATAATTTTGGGTTGCCAACAGGAGAAGACGAGTAAACGTGTTATCAACAGATGCTTTGCTTTCTCGACTCATGATTTTACCATCGAAAATGACTAGATATATTCGCGGTGTAGTCACAAAATACGAAAAGCATATTCCAAATATGCCGTTGAAGATTTTGAGACGCGAGTGGAAACCACAAGGAGCATAAGTTTGCGGGGCGTCAACAAACTGCTGCCCCTCATGTATAAAAAATTTGAACTGCTTCACAAGCGGCACTGTTTGCAAAAATTGATCGATTAAAATGGTTTTTTTTTTTTTATAAAACTTTATTGAAAAATAAAATTTTCCGACCCTCGGAAGGGAACACTGTGAATAATAAGTGAATTATTTTATGCATCCAAATCTTTTTTGCCATCGACGAATAGATTTTACTGTAAGATAGTGGTTCGAAATTTCATTTAGTAAAATTTTTCAATGTGCCGAGACAGACGAAACACCTAGGATAGTCATTATATTGGCAAATGAATCGTCAAGCAATGGCATCATCTGTTGTGATGGAGGCAGCTCTTCGCAAAGTTCGACCGTTGCAAGATCAGTTTTTTGACGATGGATTTATCCAGACGCATCCATCAATGCACCAAGTTTTTGTGGTTTCAGAACACGGCCAATTTTCGCGTGGTATGTTTGGATACCGTGGATACATCTGGAAAATGTATGAGTTCTTTCTCGGCAGCCTTGCACAGAGTTCGAACTTTGCGAGGTCATTTTTGTTGACGATGCGCTTATCCAGATGATTCCATCGATGGACCAGGTTGTTTTGGTTTTATAACAAGCCAAATTTTTACCTGGCATCTTATTTGGATACCGTGGATGCATCTGGAAAATGTATGAGTTCTTTTGCTTCAGCCTTTCACAGAGTTCGAACTCTGCAAGGTAATTTGTTTTGCCGTCACACTTATCCAGACGTATCCATCGATGCATCAGGTAGTTTTGGTCACACATCGAGCCAAATTTTCACCTGGCATCGTTGGATACCGTGGATACGTCTGGAAAATGTATGAGTTCTTTCTCGGCAGCCTTTCGCAGAGAAACTCTGCAAGGTCATTTTTCTTGCCGTTACACTTATCCAGACATATCCATCGATGCACCAGGTTGTTTTGGTCACATAGCGAGCCAATTTTTCGCCTGGCATCATCGGACACAGTAGATGCATCTGATGGAATTTATGAGTTCTTTGGCAAAGTTCGACGAGGACGAAGACGTCCTCGACCGAAGTCCATCTGCGTCTTCGTCTTCATCTTCGTCATCGTTTTCGTCCTCGTTCTAGTCTGATTATTGTTAATTTTTCTGTTTTCAAAACAATCTAATACTTCCTAATTAGTAGCAAATTCGTGATAAAAAAAAAACATTCGGCAATACTCTACTCGTTCTCATCAAAATATTCGAATCCTAGCCAAAAATCCCCTCGACGGGGAAAAAAGCCTGGACAAGTCCATTTGTTCGTGACCCCCGTTTCCATTTGTTTTCACAGAAAAATCTTACCCCGCTAAAAAAAAATTAAAACCTCCAATAAAATGAAAAATAGAAAAAAACCCTAGAAAAAAATAGCTCCTAAAAAATTGGAGAAAAACCCTAAAAAAAATTCAAGACAATTAAAAAAAAATACAATAAACGTGAAAATGGTAAAAAAAAAGTTGACGATTTTCGCTCAGCACTAAAAATTCTTGATATCCATAAAAGGACAAGTATTCCATTGATAGCTGAAAATCAATTAACGAGGAAAAGGGAAAACTCCCAAAAAGACATGGCACAAAAAAAGAAACCCTTAAATACAAAATGGCGAATCGACAGAAAAACTTCATACAAAAAATAAAAAACTAAAGTTTGCCATCGCATGTTGAGCAGTTGAGCGGATACGCACAGAGTACTTGTCCGGCCCGAAAATCTTTGTATCAGCCGCTGCTATTTATAGGGAATATGCGGAAGCTAATACAAAAATTTTCGGGCTGGACAAGTTCTCTGTGCGTATCCGCTCAACTGCTCAACATGCGATGGCAAACTTTAGTTTTTTATTTTTTGTATGAAGTTTTTCTGTTGATTCGCCATTTTGTATTTAAGGGTTTCTTTTTTTGTGCCATGTCTTTTTGGGAGTTTTCCCTTTTCCTCGTTAATTGATTTTCAGCTATCAATGGAATACTTGTCCTTTTATGGATATCAAGAATTTTTAGTGCTGAGCGAAAATCGTCAACTTTTTTTTTACCATTTTCACGTTTATTGTATTTTTTTTTAATTGTCTTGAATTTTTTTTAGGGTTTTTCTCCAATTTTTTAGGAGCTATTTTTTTCTAGGGTTTTTTTCTATTTTTCATTTTATTGGAGGTTTTAATTTTTTTTTAGCGGGGTAAGATTTTTCTGTGAAAACAAATGGAAACGGGGGTCACGAACAAATGGACTTGTCCAGGCTTTTTTCCCCGTCGAGGGGATTTTTGGCTAGGATATCACTTCTTTTTTTCTGACTCCTCCGAAACCTAAATTTTTTCATGATCACATACTTCGTGAATCTTTCCCCATGGTTTAAATTGGTTTAGTTTCGTCGATCCACTCGTACACTACCGCTCAAACGTTTAGATACACCAGACAACTCTGCCAAAAAGAAAGATATTCGAATTTCCAAAGTGGCTTTTCAAAAAGGATGGATCAGGCTCCAGTTTGCCTTATTTAAATATTTTTCCATTGATTTTTTTTTTTGGCCTTGTACGGACTTTGATTCCCGACCGTTTTTATGCCTTTTTTCGACCATCGCGGATTCGGCACACAATATAAGAGATTTTTTTTTCTTTTACTATGTAAAACTTGGAATGCAATGCAAAAGCTCCAACTTCTTCTTTTGAAAAATTTGTTGTTTTTTTTCCCGAAAGTTATTTCGTTTTTGGCCAAAAACAGCAAGTTTTGAAAAATTCAAAATAACCCAAGAATGATATGGTTTATAAAAAATTTTACCGATACAAGAAGTTGCGTATTTTCATACTAAATCGCCTGGATTTTTCTTCGAATTTCTCTTAGAATTTTTTTTTTCGGACAATTTTTTTTGAATTTGACTTCTAGCAGGAAAAAAATGCATCACTATCAAAAAGGGATGAATGTACAAAATTTTCTTGTGGCTCAGCGACATGATTTTTATGTCACTGAGCCCTCGCAGCGACAAGATTTTCATTTGCCTCAGCGACAAGATTTTCATTTGCTTCAGCGACAAAATTTTCATGTCGCTCAGCGACAAGATTTTTACGTCACTGAGAGATATTATCGCTTAGCGATTAATCTTCATGTGGTTCAGCGACAAGATTTTCATGTCACTGAGCCCTCGCAGGGACAAGATTTTCATTTGCCTCAGCGACAAGATTTTTATGTCACTGAGAAATATTATCGCTTAGCGATTAATCGTTATATGGTTCAGCGACAAGATTTTCATGTCACTGAGCCCTCGCAGCGACAAGATTTTCATGTCACTGAGCCCTCGCAGTGACAAGATTTTCATTTGCCTCAGCGACAAGATATTCATGTGCCTCAGCGACAAAATTTTTATGTCACTAATAAATATTATCGCTTAGCGATTAATCTTCATGTGATTCAGCAACAAGATTTTCATGTCACTGAGCACTCGCAGCGACAAGATTTTCATGTCGCTCAGCGACAAGATTTTTATGTCACAGAGATATTATCGCTTAGCGATGAATCTTCATGTGGTTCAGCGACAAGATTTTCATGTCACTGAGCCCTCGCAGCGACAAGATTTTCATTTGCCTCAGCGACAAGATATTCATGTGGCTCAGCGACAAGATTTTTATGTCGCTCAACGACAAGAGTTTATTTTCCTAAGAGATATTATCGCTTAGCGATTAATCTGATGCCTGTATGGCATTGTAAGTCATGCTATAAATGAATAAAATGGTGGGTGTAGGAATAAATAGGTCAAAACATGTGAAGCATATTCATTCATGAAGCATATTCTCCCGTCATTGGAGCATGTCGGTAATATGCCAGCTGAAAATTCGAATTTGTGAGGTTATGACGAGCTGTCAAAGCAGTATCACAGCATTCGTTCAGACTCGGTAACGACAAACCTGCAACACATTCTTCTCCCATAACCTTGCATTCCCGGGCAAATAATAATGGTTAGCCAACGTTCGTTGTTCGACAAAGAACAAGTTGTAACAGATATTTTCTCGAAAATGTCACGGGCGGAAAGGAAAAATATGAACTTATTCCAGCTATCTCTCTCACACTCGCGTCAATATGGCCCTTCGAAATATCAGCTGACATTTTTCGCTCGCTCATCTGCACTGTTTTTTTTGTTTGTACTTATTCAGAAGAATATATAGCCACAGTGCAGAAGAATATATAGCCACAGGGCCACACAAGACCACGTTATTACATATAGCTGTGTGGGCAACGAGTTTTCGAACGCAGCTCTATCGCGACCAATAAGAAACTTGATAGCATCAAAAGGCCTTTCATTGTGTGTCGTATACATACACACCAATTGGAGCGTCGCCTGAGACGCTATTCATACAGTAAAGAACCTTTTCGTCTAAAATGCAAATGAAACAACATTATTTCAAACAATACATGTAATTTAAAAGATAATCCATAGACAATCTATCAAAAAGAAACAATCGCGCATTTTCTGAAGGGCTGTTTCGAAATCTTTTACCATAAAACGAGGAAATTCGCGGGTTAATCTTTTTACGGTTCGATTTATTATTGGTACGGCCCGAGAGCCAACATTTGCGGACCAGATGTTTTATTATCGATTGACCATTGGGTTTTTCCGTGAGGATACGCATCGGTACGCGTCTTCTTTTCCTGCAAGGGAGTTTTTTAATCCTTGCCCAATGAGATTCTTTAACGTTTTTCTTAGTGACCGAACACCCAATGAAAATGCTCGATACAAAATATACGAAACCCTCATTCCAGACTAAGGAGTGGGAGTCACTCGTACATTTTCATTTTATTAAACATTTCAACTCAGTTGTTTTAACGTTCGTCACCTTGTACACTACCAGTCCACACATTATAATAGATCTGAAATATATATCAATTTCATGACAACACAGTATCCAAAAATTATTATTTTATACGCGAAAACAGTTACAGATTATTAATTGTTAAGCTGTAACGTACCAATCATTTCGTCGCGTATTGTGTAACGAGATTTACGACCTCGTTAGATTGGAAAAAATCGCGAAAAGATTAGGTACCGTACACCAATACTTCGATCTTAGCATAATCTTGAGCCTGTGCAAAGTTTTTTCTCAGCAAATACGGCATGAATCGTGCTGATCCAAGGCTTAATCGAAAGCTCTTTTCATAATAAGTCTCCAGTTCAATTTTCAAATCATAATATTTCTCCCCGGCTCCGTAATTAAGGAAAGAAATTTCATATTTTACCCCCACCACGGCGAATCATTTTGTTTCGAGATAATATACTCTGGGCGAGCCGCGGGCTAGCAGACGACAGAGCTGCCAAATGTACTTGTCCCGAGACTCTACCGAGTCTCTTGATATTCTGAAAATTTTCTATCATTTTCCATCAGTTCGATATTTGCGCCTATTCAGAAAATAGTTTCCCTTACTAATGTTATAAAGTTTCAGTCATTAACATTTCCATCATTATATTTAACAACATCCGTATTATTTGCAGGTTTACATTTTTCTTTTTATAATCCATTCAAACAAGTCTTCTCTTTGTTCGTTAATTTTTGAACGACTCAATTTCTCGATTACATATCCCACTCAACTTCAGGCCGTGGCTATGTCATCTTGGCGCTGTCATTTTTTGTGGTTATTCTAACTAAGGGTTAGAAATTACGCCTGACACATAAGTCTGAAACTTATCCGAACTTCGAAGAACTACAACAAATAACGATAAACAGTCGGTAAAATCATCCTTCATTCGAGCTGACCAGGCATTAATGCATAGTACACTACATATTCTGAATCACCCTGTACATATATACATCTCATTATAACTAAACCGAAATAAGAGTGCCGTGTAAGCATATTATAACTAACCCGGAATAAAAGTGCCGTGTAAGCGTAGTGTATAACGTCTACACAGTGAAACGCGGTTACAAACGGAGTTTTGACATAATCAAGTGCAGGACGTCCAAAAAATTTCGATGAATGGATTTAATAAAAAAATTCAACGGAAATTTTGAGCGGAGTTCAGTATTGATGAAGAGCAAGATTAGCGAGCAACTTGGATAAATTGTAAAACAAAAATGATCCGAGAATAAATTTTTGAACAGACCGGTGACAATTTTTTTTTCGTGGAATTGTGTAAACTGGCATTACGTATGTTAATATTCTATCAAGTTTTGCTGTGATATGGTTGATAAAGTCATAACAAAAAATCTTTGGCTGCTTACTTTTCGATGCGCTCAAAATTTTGTCTGCAAATAGCCACGGAAACAACAGAAATTACTGAATTTCGTTGTATCCAATGTACACTACTTTCCATTAATGCCTGTACGAACGATATGTTACCGATTTGGTCATATAACCGTTGCCTATCGATTGTCATGTTATGAGTTGAAGTTGGTCTGACCGATCGAACGAGTTTCAGGCCATGAGTAATTTGTAACCTGTCAAAGATGACATATCCTGCCATAGTCAAACACACATATATATGAGCGACGCAACTGTGGCGTGAAGTGGGCATAAAAATCGTGGATCAGAGGGAATGAATTTATAGAACAATTTATAAAATTTGTAACACAATTGTAACAACATTGTTCAAATTTTATAAATATTTTTTATACATGGTGTGAGGACTTTTTCCAACGGTCGCACAAAAATATTCCGATCTCGATAATTTCTTGGACGCCAGCCTAAGATGACCTCAGACAAATTTTATTCGAAATTATCGAGAACGAATATAGAGGTTTCCCGGTCGTAGCTGTAAGTTAAACCAAGTTGGTAGAGGGGCGTGTCTAGGCGAGGTACAAAATAATTACTCGAAAATAATTACACGAAAATCCGGAATTACAATTGAAATTTATTAAATAAAAAAAAAAACAATGATGAAAATATTTTTCCGGAAAATTGAATAATATAAATTACAAATTATTTAAACTTTCGATAATTAAAAAAATAAGAAATTGATTTTAAGTTAAATTTTTGATAACAAAATTATCGGATAATAAAATTCTGTTAACCGTCGACAAATCGTTTTACAGAGTATTCGGCTCGACCGCCCACGATACACAATTTCGTAACGATAAGGATTTCGCCTTTAACGCACTTTAAAGATATGTGACCCGATCGATACCGACAATTATTTAACAATTACTAAAACTATGGATCTCGAGATTGGACAAAATTATAATAGAATTCCTCTCGGCAATTCAAATTGAGTAAATGACAACGACAAATCGCGAAAGATAAAAATCGCGAGACAAGGCGTAACCAGGATTTTCCAAACACGTGCGTACCCCGAAACAATATCGCTCGTTAAACAATAAAGTTCTTCAAAAGATGCTAGCGAGTAATGCATTACAAATATTCCAAAACGACAATAAGAGCGAAACGACGGCTCACCACTACAGTTTCCGTAGGACGAGATCCGGAAAAAGACCACGGAAAATCTCTCCATCGCTATTCTGGCGGCGTCGGGTTTTTGATCAGGAACGGCAACGGTCCGAGAAAAGACTTCCTCCGTCACTGCTGCCCAAAACTCGAGTCCTCGATAATTGTCGCGAGAGCAAGTACGCGGACTAGGGTCCTAACCCCCCACCCTTAGCCTACTCGCGAGAATCGCAACCGTTTGTTCTAGAATGTTTGAGAGTTTTCAAGAGCCTTCTCTCGCCGACCTGACCTCAACGTATTATTTTGAATTCCGACGATATGCTGAGCGGTAATTTCGATGTTTGGTTGAGCGGTATTTTCGATGTTTTGACACGATGAAATTGTGCCTTCGGCTTCCAACGAGAATATGGCGATCTCTAGATGCTGATAGACGCATCCTGAGGTTAGACAGCTGAGGGTGAGGGCATGGAGTTAGCGACCCACGCGTAATGACCTTCAACAGCGAAACTCGAAATTTGAATTCCCCTCTGCTCTCCGACTCGAAATTATCCTGGATAACCGCCGCTCGCTCGTACAATAATAAAATAAATAAAAATAAATTAATATTCGGTAATACGCTCGTATTTGGCCCTTCTGGATTTGCTCGAGAGAAATTCTTCGATGCTGAAGAATGCTCCTTTCTCGTGCCGTGCCAATTTTTAATCATTTTGTGACGTGGGCAAAATTACCACGTCACAATGGATAAAAAATGTTGATTTATTGGTGGTTGTTCGGGAATTAGCATAATTTCTGTGGCGTCGTGAGCACTCGGGTTTCGGGTTGGTGCTCCGCCGCAAACGTCGCCACGTACCGGGCTACGCGACACGGGAGGAGCGAGCGGCCCGAGCTGCCGGGCGCTAGTTCCCTCGCTCCCGCGGGCGTCGCCACCTTACGGGTATGCTTTCGTTCGGGACAGAGAAGACACTCCGCGCATGCGCACGGGGCGTCTTCATCGATCGCCATGATCGATTGCATCAGTCTTGATCCGGGAGCCAACGCGTGCGTACGTGCTATTACCGTAATCAAAATTATTCTTCCAAACTTCCAATTATCTACAACGACTTCGGCCTTTTTACCACGGACTCTTCTCAGCTTCATCATACTACACCGGGATTTAACTCTCATCGATTCTCTCGATACTCGGGATTCAACCGGCACGCGGTTACGCACGCTTCGGCAGCCATCTTCGTCATCGAGCACGGGCTCGATCGACACCGGGTCTCGCTCTCTCGGGCATCTACACATATTCATCGGGATTACGGGCGGTTCCCTACTCCTCATCGGGCGTTTGTTGCTTACTCAACACCAAGAAATAAAACCTCACTACTTTTTGTAATAATTCTCGCCTACCGCATTATAATTTTTTATACCTCTCCACCTCCACCAGACTCTTTCAGAAACAGTGGTGCTTCCGGTAAATCTCCCAGATATTCTGCTTAAGATTTATTTAGAGATACTATTTTGAACATTTTTCGTGATAAATCTCTGCTAACCGCAAACAGCTTCATTTGTTAATTTGATTTCACTCAATTTTTTCAGCGTTTTTTTTTCATTTCGTCATTTATTTATTTTATTCGTTGTGACATTCAGTGTCAAAATGGTTGAACCACAGGAAGAAAGAAACATTTTTGCGAATTACCCACCAAGTTTCCGTGGGAAGATAGTGGGAATGCACGAAGCAGGTTGTGAACCAGAAGAAATTCGTGATTTTTTACATCGTGATATACGGACAGTGAGACTGTGGATAGGGCGCCATCGACAACATGGTGTAGCCGGACTGGCCGACCATAGAAAAAATAATAAACAGCCACTTAAGACTACGCTGGAGCAGGATGTCCAGCTTTGTGAGTTTGTCGAAGAAGAGCCGTTCACCACCATAACAGAGGCCTTAACTGGGACAGGACTGAGGATCAGTGTGAATACGGCTCGACGCAGATTGAAAGACGTTGGGTTAACCGCACACCGTCCAGCCAAAAAAAACACCGCTGTCGCAGGAACACCGAAACGAAAGAGTGCGTTTTGCCGAAGACCATCTTCACTGGACAGTAGAGCAGTGGTCAAAAATCACATGGTCAGACGAGAAGGTATCTTCTTTTCTTTCAATATTCATTATTTTATTATCATATATTCTTTTTCTATACTTTTCAAAAGATGAAAAATTCAAATTGCTTTGTGGTTTTACGAAATTCCGATATTTCGTATTTTTGTTCATTTGAAAATGCTAATAAAAATGTGAAAGATTTTGTTCATTTTTCAAATGTAGGCCGCTTCCGTAACAACCCACCTCCCCTTTTAATAGGTTTTTTCATCCTCTGACGATAGTCGCCGCAATGTCTATCGCCCACGAGCAAAAAAATTTTCAACTCCAAGAACGATATGTTGTTCACAAACAATGGAGTGGGAGAATCAGTGTTGGATTTTGGGGATGCATGAGTGCAAGCGGTGTAATGTCACTCTGCGAAATGTTCTGCAAAACGTCATGCTCCCATGTGCTAGGGAACGATTCCCCGTTGATCGCATCCCCAATCTCCTATTTATGCAGGATAATAGCGCCGTACACACGTCGCGTGAAACGACGGCGTGGTTCGACGACCCACGTGGATAATTGACCCTGTGGAGGAAAAAAAAATTCAAATATTTTCGATCTATTTTTAACTCCCAACTGCCCACTCGGGCAAAAGCCGGGAGTTATGCGTTTGACCGTGATCAGCTGATTTTCACGAATCTTTTAAGCAGAATGTTTGTTAAAACGGCCAGAAATTACTTGATCAAATTGGAGAAACAGGTTCTATTACCGGTGGACGTGGTTTGGAGTTGTAATTTGATACGATTGCTTGTATATTTAAAGAATAATTAGAAAAACAAAAAATCACCGTTCAACCATATCGACACAACAATAGGTGATGCCGCCATAACTATATTCACTCGCAACATCTGCGCCATACTTCACTCGGTTGGTTGTGACCGATTGGTTGTTGCTGTGACTGATTGGTTGATTGTGTTATTAATTTTTTTTATTATTTAATTATATTTATTATTTAATTATATTTATTATTTAATTATATTTATTATCAATTATATTTATAATAATTAATTCAAAAATTATGAACTTTAAAAAGTGTGAAATAAAAAAATGTTCTGTGAAAACATAAAAACTCCCGACTAAAAATAAAAGTAAACTTTAAAAAGTCTGAAATAATAAAAAATAGATGTCGGGATTTTCGTCGGAAGAGGTCTTAACTTCTTATTCAATGATTCGATTAGAGACACCTCCCGACGAAAATCCCGACATCTATTTTTTATTATTTCAGACTTTTTAAAGTTTACTACTATTTTTAGTCGGGAGTTTTTGTTTTTTCAGAAATTTTTTTTATTTTATTTTTTAATATTTGAGCGATATCTGATGGAAAATTGATATCGTAAGAGAAGTCGAGAAATATGCTCTTTTTTCGATTTGACGGTGATTACCTAATGTTTTTATGAGCAATAATTTTCAAAAAGATGTATAAAATAAAATTTAAAAGAACGTATAAAAAAATCTTTAGATAATGATTTAGTCATGTTAATGCGTTCCATCAATTTTTTCCAAAATTTTGATTATTTAGAACAAAACAACCATTCGATGCATTAACTTGTAAATTCTCAGGGTTATTGTGGGTACATCGTGCTGTAACAATGCTTCTCAACTTGAGTTTTTTTATAAATATATTTCATCGGTATAGGTGTTATGGTCCGCGAATGGGTGTCAGGGCAAGACCGTACGCGAGACGCTCTTATCGCTCATGTTTACAACGTTTGGGAGGATATGAGAAATTGGCAAGAACTGTGTCTCAAGCTCGTCAGTTCGATGCCAAACCGCATGCAATGCGTTATTGACAACAATGAATGCTGGATCCCTTATTAAAATTTATTTAAATTTGTTATACGGATAATCCGTATAATGTTTACTGGTTGTTTAAGGAATTGAACAATTTTTTGTTTGGATTCTAATACGAATGAATAATAAAAATTAAAAAACCTTTTATAATGATTCGATAATTTTATTTTTAATGTAGAATCCTTTCAGTTTTTAATCCCTTTTGAAGGCGGCAAAATTCGGCAAAGGTTTAAGTATTAGTAGGAGGGTCGCGTACGAACGGAAATATTAACAGGAAGAGTGTAGTAACGAGAAAAGTGAGCTTAGAGTGATTGAATGCGCTCATAAAAACTCGATTGATTGATTGATTGATTGATTGATTGTTTTTCTGTTGGCACTCGAATGTGACTTCTGGACTCGAATCGAGTTCTAGATTGTAGTTTTGATACGAATGTATGAAAAACTAAATAGTTCTAGCCTTACAAAATAATTTGAAACGATTAAAATGGTATTTTTCGATTTTTTCAATGTCCTGACATGATCTGCTGGCCTTTGAACGTAAGTATTGGATTCGGATCGAGTTCTAAATTGCAGTTTTGATACGGATCGGTGAAAAACGTAAGAATTATAGCCTTCCACAAAAATTAACACGATGATAATGGTATTTTTTTTAGTTTTTTAACGTCCGATGAATTAAATTTTAAAGCCGTCGTATTGAAAATATATTATTATTATTATTATTCAATGAAAAGAGCGTTACGTTTATGCGAATTCTGCTCAAGAATTATAAAAAAACAAATCCAATATTTGCTTCGTTTCTTTTATTGTATTCAAACATCAGTATCGTCTGATAGGTTCATTAACATTGACAGCTTAGTAAAAAAATATAATGTATGCTTTGGTGTGTAATGAGTCATACATTGGTGACTTTACGTTATTCGTATTAACCGCCCGTGTGACGCTCTCCAAAATCTATCACGCTCAATTATCATTATTATCAGTAAAATCCTGTAGGAGGGGTTTTTGGACGAGAGCGTCGATGACTCACTCGTAATTCAGACTTCGACGTGGTCAGATCTAGACATATATATATTGTAACGTTTCATGATTTTTGAACATTGGTGAGTTGTTCAAAAATCGAAACTTAGGATTTTTGAGATTCTCTTCTCTCTCGTGGAGAGGTGTGCGGGTTCGTGCACTGACCGGCGAGGTCTTTGCTAGGAGTAGGAGTCACCTTCAGATTTCCCCGTCTTGCCCGTCGAGGAGATAACTCGAACTCGGAAAGCAAGAACGACTACTCTCGTCCGGATCATGAGCAACCAGTGCTCCACTGTTAGCGCCTCCTTCTTTACGCCATAGGGCTTTGCCTCACTACGGCGTCTCTAAGGACAGCGAACTTCTCGTGACGCAATCGGGCGAGGCCTCGCTATTGCGCCACTGTACTTTAATCGTACGAGAAGTTCTTTCCTCGATTGAGGATTTCAGTGCTCCGTTACTATGTGATTATGAATTTTGTGGGTAGGAATAAGGAGAAGGACAATGGAAAGGTGAGGGAGTCTTATCAGCGTACGGGTGATGCTCCGCTGACGCGAGAGCGCTCAGTCCGTCGCCCTCTGTCAGGATTTCTGTGAAACCAGAAATCGTTTCACAGGATTTCTGTGAAACCAGAAATCGTGACAGGGGATAAGGCTGTCCCGTTACAATATATTAGAGTGATTCGAAAAATTTTTTTTTTTTTTTTTCTTGCGCATTTACGTGCGATAGTTAGACAGCAATAAAAGAGAATTTCTGTGAAAATTTGAGCACAATAGCTCAATTTTTAGAGGTCGCTATCTTGTCTTTTGTATATTTTTAATTTTTTTAAAGAAATTATTAAGAAACAACTTAAATACAGCATCATGTGAAATGACAATTATGTTATGATAACATTCAACAGCTGTTCCGTAACATAATAGACTTGAACAATGCGAAAAAGGTTGTAACATTCACATATTGAATCCTGGTAAATAAGGAATACCGTGTATACTATCACTATTCGTATCGCCTGATTGATACGCACTTAATTCTTTCTATTTTTTTTTAGAAACCTCACTTCGATAATAGTTTGCTATATGGCATGTGTCAAATCTTTAAAAATGCAGCATTAAGTTTTATAAAAAATTAACTTGTTTTGTTTTCAAACTTGTTTTGATTTCTCCTCGGTCCCTGCGTATTACATTGCAC
The DNA here is from genome assembly GCA_037576405.1 of Campoplex capitator. Classification (NCBI taxonomy): domain Eukaryota; kingdom Metazoa; phylum Arthropoda; class Insecta; order Hymenoptera; family Ichneumonidae; genus Campoplex; species Campoplex capitator. The sequence continues at coordinate 13,365,133 of JARBWI010000323.1, read as the reverse complement.
ATTTTAGCTGAGCATGCTAATGCGCGTCACCTTGTAAATCAACACAATTTTTATAGATATTTTTTGTGCTTTCGTTTTTTTTTTAATCCAAAATTTATTTGCTCCGGAAATGTCAGTTCATTTTTTTTCATTGGATTTAAATTTCATTTCATTGAAAAAAATGTTTTATGTGTTCAACATCTATTGGATAAAAAAAATTGTCAAAAGTATTGTAGCGGTTGTGCTTACTGTGCATGCCACTGTAGCTGTGGTTTCAGTGGCGCTACGCTTCGGGTTGTTCGGGTACGTTCGAGTTGCATGATTTCAGCGCTGTGAGCGCTCAAAATGCGTTCGCTTTGGACGCTGTAAATGCTCACGATATAGTAATACTACGCACGGTACAGTGAGCAAGTTGTTACGCAAATGGCTCGAAAGTGACTCGAATCCAACTGGCGTTCATTATTAATTCTACTTTTATGCAATACACTTCATAAAACAGATAGTTTTAATAAAGAACCCATGGTATTCGAATCGCCAGGTTAAGTTTTTTTGTAAAGCCTTTCCAGGGCTGTATTACGTGTGAGAATGGTAATACGCGTAACAATAGGTCTGTAGCCCAACGGTATCTTTATGGATGACGCCGTCTTTCTTCGTAGTCAAAATTGGGACCGAGATGAGGAATGAAACGAATATAGTGGATGTCTGGATACTTATCAAAATGTAGATCGGTGTAGATGGAGATTATCTCTTTCCCTTAGACTTCCGTCGCAGCAGACTGTCGATGTCGTTGAAGGATGAGAATGAATCTCAATGAATACGATGCGAAACTCAAAAGGATGCAGCAAGGTGTATTCAGGTTTACACAAAGGAGATGATCACGAGTATTTGTCACATATAATATTTTTATTGTTTAATATGGATGACACTTCACTCGAGTTCAAATAACAGATCACTCGCGTACATGGTTTTTTAAGTCGCGAGGATGGAATCGTTATTCCGTAATTGGTAAAACGCAGGTCTAATTAGCGCAGCAGCTAATAACCGGACTAAGGAGGAAGAACCTCTCTCGGCGAGTTACAATTGACGAATCTGACTTTCGTTGGTCTTACGCATGCATCAGAGTTGATTGTCAAGAATATGTTTATGTTAGAAGGCGATGGTGGGGCCGTCGACCGTGTGACCAAATCTGGTCACTCTCGAGTATAAAGGAGATCGATTTATATTTTGGCTAAGTACTATGGTATGTTTACGGCATATACATCCGGTGCTCTTCGGTAAAAATATTGAAGTGTTGAGTTGCCCGCGTTAGTGGGTGGCTTGCGAGTGCAATATGATATTGGACTTTCGGAGATTGTCGATACGCTGCTCTGCGAAGAAGTGTATATGTTTTATATAAATGTTTATTTTATAGCTAAAAGAATAACGGTTTGCTTTAATTAAGGCAAATTTAGGAGGTTGGCTTAACACCCCCCAAGATAGATTGAACTTCTGGGGTACTTTATTTTGACGTTGAAGCGTCTGTCAGTTTTTGTTTTGTTGTTCTATTTTGGTTTTCAGAGATTATTTTTTCTTGTTGTGTGGCTATCAATTCTAGTCGTTTTTGAAGATTTTGTAACTCTAAGTTTGTCTTTCTTTCGTATTTTTGGATTTTTTCGTTTGATTTTGGACAACAACATTTAAATAGTCTTTTTCCAATCTTTTTGAGTATTGGCATTAATATTCCAAATCGCCACAGGGTGAATAAAGTTCCTGTTATTCCCAACAGTGGTAAACCCACTTTTAAACAATTATCGAGCACTCCGTTCATGGTATTCCAAAATTCATCGTGTTTAAGTACAATATTTGCTTTTTCCAAATCTTTTTCCATTTCGTCAAGATCTTGGCCAATATTTTGAAGGTAATTAACGTCTATTTGATGTGAAACATTTCTTGCGTGTATAATCAATTGTGAAAAGTTTGTTGTTAAATACGTTTGATTCGGATTGATTAGTCGATATTCTTTTGGATATCCATTCAAGATTACTTTAGTATTACCTTGAGTTAGTGTGCATTTATCCGCAGTTTTCAGTAATGTGACTTCCTTAATGTAAATTTCGCTTATATAGTCCTTACATCGTACGTTCACTAAGGTAGGTTGTCCGATTTCGGGGATTAACAATATCCCATGATTATCGTACAACGATATATAACTCATCTCAGTGATCTTAATTTTACTTATTTTACATTTTTTGATATCGTTTTGGCAGGTTGGTTTATTCATTCTATTATAAATCGGGTGTGTGTAATGAGTAATGTGGTAATCGTTGATTTTTTTCATGTGCATAATTTCAATCTCATTGGTAATCATGTAATTATCACCTTGTCTTAACAGGTGAGAGTATTCTGGAGCGGTTACAATGTATGTCTCGTTATAAATTTGTGGGATAGGTATGACGTTATACAAATTCCATTTATTGTTTTCTAATTTCGGGATTGTTAGTTCGAAAATGAGGTTATTCTTTCTTATCAGTATTAATTTATCCGAGATATCCAGGAAATGTTGTGTTCTAGTTTCGTTATAATAATTAAATACATGGTCGGCTTTTGATTCTTTTAACAACTTGTCAATCATGTCACGGAGAATGTATGGTTCTACTAGTTGAGGCAGGACTTTCTTTGTTTCTATGACCAGTATTACATTGTTTATGTCGAATAACAGTTCATCTATATATGACATGAAAGGTAATATATAAGTGATTTGATTTTGAGCTTGTTGGAGTTTTTTAATATAATGTCCTGTTTCAGTGGCTAATTTCCGAATAATTGCGGATTGCTTCTGAACCGAAGTTTTTATAATGTTTGTGGAATTTGTTACATTCTGAATATTATTGTCGATTCTTATTAGGTCATCGTGAGACGGAGTTCCATATAGAAACTTTTGAATCTTTCCACAAAAATTACAAAGTCCTCTTTTGTTCCTTGTGGAAGAGCTCATAATGCAAGTGAAGATCAATTCTTTGTTCTTTTCCTTTTTTGTCACTTCTTTCATTATTTTTCCTAGGCTTTGGAGCGCAGGTATTACTTTTTTGCGATTTAGTACTGTGTCTTTTATATCATTGAGTTCCAAGAATTTAGTTTGTATATTGTATATAATTTCATCCGTGTGCAAGCAAGTATATCCGCTATAGGCAGGTGTTATCGTTCCCCATGTTTTGTATGGTTTTGCGTTTTCGAATATTGCATGTAACTCTTTTGTTTTTTCTACCGTCAAATCTTTGTTTAGGATATTTCCATCGTTGAGTGCTTCAGAACTTAGAATTGTTAAGGTTTCAACTTGTTTTTGCAATTTATCGACTTTTCGGTTGATGGATTCTATTAATTCTATGGGTTGGTCAGCCAAATTTTCGTATCGTTCAGCTTGCGTTGCGATTTCTTCGTAAGCTTCGTGGATACTCTTAAGATCTATGATGATGGTGAATTTCATTTCTTCACTATACGTTAACACGTAGGATCGATATTCTTCGATGAATGAAGTGTTCACAAATGTTACCTGTTCCATGGTAAAAGCGATGTTAATTGTGGTCAGTGCGATTGTCGTCACTAGCAACATCTTCATTACGCTCGTCATCTGAAAAGAATAACTTGATTCTATTTAGATGAACTATTTTCTCTTTATCATTAATTTTCAGCTTAACATTAGACTTATCTTTGTGTAACTCTACTACTTCGTATGGTCCTAACCATTCGAGATCTAACTTATGCTTTTTACCTTCGTTGTGAAGGTAGACTTTTTGTCCTACCTGAATGTTATCAAGATCTTTTCTATTTTGGTTTTCGTTTAATCTTTTAGCTGTTTGCTCTTGTCTCAACCTTAAACGTTCGCGTGCTTCTAGTAGTATAGCGTCATGTGTTTGTGTCCATTTCTTTAATAAATCATCATAAGTTAATGATTTCTTGTGAGGCAGACTCGATGGTCTCCTGAGCTTTCTATTGAATGCTAATTCGTCCGGTCGATATCCAGTTGCACTGTGAATTGAGCTGTTATATGCAAATGCTATTAATTTTAGAATATCCTTCCAGTTATCAGTTTGTCCTTCACACATGGTTTTTATTGATTCCTTGAGAAGAGAGTGCATTCTTTCTATACTTCCATTACTTTGAGGATGAAAAGCGGTTGTTCTGATATGCGAAATACCGTGCAATTGCTCGAAATCTCGCATTAATTTTGAATTGAATTCTTGACCTTGGTCTGTTAAGAAGACATCAGGGGTTCCATGGATCATTATGAACTCGTCATTTAGTGTCTGAATAATTTCTGAACTGGATTTCGTTTCGAGTGGGCATAATATAACGTATTTAGTTAAACAATCTTGAATGCTGAGAATGTACTCGTGTCCTGATCGCGATTTTTGTAGTGGGCCAAACATATCTAGAGCTACTTTTTCGAAAGGTTTCTCAGGTAATTCTGGTACTATGGCTGGAGCTAAGATACGGTTTCTAACAGCTTTGAACTTTTGACAGATTTTACAGTTTCGGATATAATTCTTCACATCTTCCTCGAGATTTTCCCATTCCCTGTGTTCTTTTACTCGATGTATGGTTTTAAACTCTCCAAAGTGTGAGCTAAGATTGGTTCCATGACTTTCTGCGATTAATTTTTTTTTATCGGTATAGTCGGGTTCTTTAAATGTTGAAAAGCAATATTCGTATTGTGTTTCGGGGTCTTTGCTACCGATAAATCTTAGTATTGACAAGATCTCTTCTTTGTCTGCTTTAGTTACTAAATCGTCTGAAAAGATTTTAACGTGTTTAGTGCCTTTCATTTTATTGACTGTTAATTTGGTTCTTACTTTATTAAGGACCTGATAATATAAACTCTGGGGTTTATTGTCGGTCGGTGGATTGATTTTTATCCAGTGTTTTCCTTTGACGTTAGGTTTTTCCTTCAAGAGGGTTCCTAGATTGTTTGGGTTATATAACTTGTATGATGAATATTGATAATAATCATATGGCAACTCCACATCTGGATCGGTTTTATCCTGGTCTAAAGATTCATCTTCATCGATTTCGTCTTCATCGGGGGTTTTTTCCTGTTTGTCTGTTGCTTTCGATCTCAAATTATGGTCGTGGCTGTGAATGGTTACTGGGTCATTTTTGACCTGAGAACTTTCTGGCAATTCCATATGAGCTTCTCTAGATAGTGAATCAGCTACAGTGTTGTGCTTCCCTTTTACGTATTCGATTTCGAATTCGTACTCTTCAAGTTTGAGTCTCCATCGTAATAATCTGGATGCAGGATCTGGTTTGTTAGCTAACCATTTTAAGGCTTGATGGTCGGTTTTTATGGTAAACTTTCTTCCTAATAGATATTGTCTAAACCTTTTAATGGCCCAAACTATAGCTAAAAGTTCTTTTTCTGTTGTTGTATAGTTTACTTCGGCCTTATTTAATGTTCTTGATATATAAACACACGGGTGGCCGTCTTGTGATAGGACAGCTCCTAACCCTTGATTTGAGGCATCAGTTGTTAATACAAATTTTTTGGTATAATCTGGGTAGCTTAATACAGGCTCATTGATAAGGATATTTTTCAATGTGTCGAATGCCGTTTGACACTTCTCTGTCCATTTTATTGGTTTGCTTTTATCTTCCTGATAATTTTTTGTTAGATCTGTCAAGGGTTTGGCTATAGCTGAGAATTTCGGGATGAACTTCCTATAATACCCTGCGAGTCCTAAAAATGATTTGACTTGCTTGGGCGTTTTTGGTATCGGGAATTCTTTTACGGCTTTACATTTTTCTTCGTTCGGTTTAACCCCGTTCGGTGTTATGACATGTCCCAAGTATTCAAGTTCAGGTTTCAAATATTCACATTTATCTGGTTGGAGTTTCAAATTGGTGTCTCGCAATCGATTGAATAGTATTATTAAATTCCGATTATGTTCCTCCATAGTTTTTCCGAAAACTATGATATCGTCTAGATAAACAAAACAACTTTTTCCTATTAATCCTCTCAATGCTGTGTTCATCATTCTTTGAAATGTTGCGGGAGCATTCTTTAGTCCGAAAGGCATTTGTAAAAATTCGAAATGCCCTTGGTTGGTACTGAAGGCGGTATATTTTCTTGATTTCCTTTCCATGGGTATCTGGTGAAATCCTGCGCTCAGATCAAATGCGGAAAAGACTGATGCTTTTCCTAAATCATCTAAGATATCTTCTATTACGGGTAAAGGGTATGAATCCTGAGCTGTTTTTTCATTTAGCTTCCTGAAATCGATTACCATTCTCCATTTTGTTTTACCTGACGCGTCTTTCTTTTTTGGTACTATCCAAACGGGTGCGTTAAAAGGTGATTGAGAATGTTGGATAACATTTTTCTTAAGCAAGTCTTGGACTTGTTTATCAACTTCTTCTTGATGAATTTTAGGTGGTCTGTAAGATTTTATATTGATTGGTTTTGTGGGTTCGTCAATTACGATCATATGTTCTGCTTAATCAGTGCTTGGTGGCTTATCGTCGTCCAATTGAAACAAATCTGAATAGTTCTGTATGATTTTCCAAATATCGGATTTTTCTCTGTCATTTTTTATATGCTGTAACCTCGTCTTTGTTTTTAATTCTTGAATCCGTTTGTTACTGTTGTTAATTTTATTCGTTAATATCTTTGGTTTTACCTCAAAAATTTGAATATTTCTTGTTTGGAAATTGATATTCTTTTTTCCTTCGTTAGCTAATGGGATATTGACGATTCCTTCTTTTATGTGGTGTATACTTTCTCCTTGAGGCGTTGTTACTAACACGGTCCCTTTTTGTTTATCTACTTCCACTGGGAAGGTTATAAACTGTCCGGCGGGTACAGTGAATTGGGAAGATTCTATTTGTTCATATTTTCCACTCATTTTTATTCTGTTTCGCGGTAAATCGATTATCATGTTGTTGTTCAATATAAAAGGAGTTCCTATTAAAGCGTCTTCTTTGATCGGATAATCAGAGGGCACTATATGAAATTTGTCGGGTTGATTTTTCAAATTTCCTGTGCAATTAATAAATGTGTATCCGAGTGTTCTGTTTGTTTTCCTACCAGTGTTAAAATTGATTGGTTTTTTAACAATGTTTTTCGGTTTTATAATGTGTTCTTTGATGATATTAATCGATGCTCCCGTATCAATAAGTGTTGTCAGATTTTTAAATACAGTGTTTTCGAACTTAATTTTGGCGGCGAACAGATGGCCTTTGTTTATTGTTGAGATGAACTCTCGTCGTGCGTGCTCTCGTCGTCGCTTGTGCTTTCCGGCTCCTCTTGAGATGTGTTTACTTTCGGCTGAGGAGGTCTCTTTTGGTTTGTGGTCTTCCGAAAATTTTTTCTTTCCTTTTGGGCAGTTTTCTTTTTAGTGTTCTTGTTAAAGGGACTTGGTATGCCTTTATCCTTTTTCTTCTGATTACAATACAACTCGGTGTGTCCACGCTGCTTGCAATAATTGCATTGTCTATCCGGATGATTCATTACCATTACATATTCGAGTGCTTCTTTCATTTTGTCGGTTGTATTAATGGAGTCGAGGTCGAATTTTCGAGTGTCGTCTCGATATTGTTGTTCTTCAGCCGTCACGGATTCTTCTTCTTCTTTCTCCCCGTCTGATTCGTCGGTATCGTGTTGAGTGTTATAAACGTTTGGTTTGTTCATCGAGAAGAATTTCTTTTTTTCTTCCGGCTTCTTATCGTATGATTTTTCGCGATTGAATTTGGATTTCTCCGGCCTTCGTTGGTTTTGTATTTCGTTAAACATTCCTCGTTGTTTTTGGATGCTTCTTTTGAAATCCTCGTGTTCGCGAGCGGTAGCTTCTGCTTGTGCGAGAGAGTATATGTCCTTGGTTCGCACATACGCGCGTGTGTCTTCTCGCAGATTCTGTAAGTACGTCTGAATGATGTCCTTGTCGGATATTTGCAAGTAGATGGTGATGGCATCATCGGTTTGATGTCCTTGTTTCAATTCAAGTCGCTTTGCATTTAACCATGATGTGTAGATTCCGCGGAATTTGGTGTTGTGTTCTTGGATGGTTCCGTTAGTGTGGACGCATGCTGTCATCTCGTTCATGAGAAGCAGTGATATTTTAATGGGTTGACTCGTTTCACTAATACGTCTTTCAATTGGTCGTATGTGTAAATATCAACGTTCGATATGCAGCTTTGAGCTCTTCCTTTGATTTTCATGGTTTGTATTTTTTCCAACAGTAACCCGTGCTGATCCGGCTTCGTCCACTGTCGCGCTCTATCGACCTTGGTGGTCCACTCGGAAATGTTAACGGCTCCGTCTTTAGTATCGCCAGTGAAAATGGGTACGATGTCGATGGTTTCCTTTGCCGGCGCATTCTGGTTTGGTAGCAAGTCGTGAGGTATCGGAACTCTGCGTGGTCGGCCCGAGTAATTTCTTCTGTCATCGGGTGAATCATCGTCCTCATCGTCATCGGGGTAATCGTCCCCGTCGTCTGGATCTCCTGCTGGTGGTGCGGTCGGTTGATGACCGTGTCGATTTTTATCCATTTTTTGTTGAGAAGAACACGGTGGAGGTTCTTGTTGACGAGTCAGCTGTCTCACAGTTGCTTCAAGATTTTTCATTTGGTCGTTTATATTTTGTAAATCTTGTCGAAGTTGTGAGTTTTCTGCTTTTAATGTTTCCATCTCGATTTTTTCCATTTTATCTTTTGTGATACTTATGGTCGCCATTTCTTGTTGATGTATTTTTCTCAAGTTGTTTATTTGGGAGTTCAAGTTTTCGATATTTTGATCTTTTTGTGTGAGTGTATCTTCTAGTCTTCCGATAATGTTTCCCAAATGTTCTTTTTTCTTAGCGTGAGTTTGAAGATCGATTTCTTTACTTTGTTGAAATTCTAACCTGATTTGTTCTTTGAATTGTATTTTTTCGTTTTTTAGATTCTCCTCCGTTTTTTCTAATTGGTGTAGCTTCTCTCCGATTTGTTTATCGAAATGAATGTCGTAATTCCTTTTTATTTCATTAATTAATTGTTCTTGTTTTCGTGAATTCTGTTCTTGTAAGGCTTTAAACTGATCTTGGGTTTCAATGGATTCTTTTGCGAGATATTCTTTTTGGGCTATGATCTGGGATTGTAACGTGAAGTTTGTATTTTCTAGCGTCTCGATTTGTTGTTGATATTTTAAACTTGACCCCTGGATACTTTCTATTTGGTTTCGTAAGTGTTCCTGCTCAGTTGTTTGTTTTAATATTTCCCTCTCTGATTTTTATTTTTCGATCTGGATTTCTTGAATATTGAGTCTTAATTGGTGTATTTCGTTGTGTTGTTTCGAGATTGTCTCTTGTTTTTCTTGTAACGTTACTGATAGTTGGTTCTCGAGATGCGAATTTCGATTTTCAAGGGTTTTAATAAGATTATTTTGTTCACTGTTCGTCCTGCTTATTCGTTCTACAAGTTCGAGTTTATTAATATTACTTTTCGATATAGCGTCTCGTTCGGTTTTCAATATTTTTTCAAGTTCGAGTTTTTCGGTATCAAGATAAGAGATTTGTTGTGTCTGTACTGTAACGTTATACACTTATAGACCTAGTGCACGTCGCTACGCGTCGGTTCGTGCTCTTAAATTAAAAGGAGCAGGTATGAAAGAACGTGAAAAAACGCGGTTTTTATGTGAAAAATATAACAAAATGAAATTTATTCAATTTTAGCGATGTGTTTTACAAAACAAAATCTCGCGGATAAATTTATAAAGAGATTTCGATCACGTTACCGGATTTACGAAAATTGTTTCTTATTTTTCCTTCAATTTTTATTTATTTTGTTTGTTATTTTATTTGTTTGCGATGTATTCGAATTTCTAACGGACAAGAAAATTCGAGAGAAATAAGAATCGTTGCAATTTGCTGTATGAAAATCCGCGAGGATTTTCTCAAATAATAAACAATTTTTCTTTTATTTTCGCTTTATTTGTTTTATTATTTATCGCACGCTGTACTGTCTATTAACCTGCACGCTTTTTATTGTGTATCTCGCTTTTTGTGTGTCTCCTGCGTTTTTTTTATAATAAAGAAATTTTATTGTGAATTGGCTTTTATGTTTTTCTTATTTTTGTTTGTCCTGGAACAACCCGCTTTGTTTTATTTATTTTGCTTCTATTCGCTTTTCAATGCGCTAACTTAACCACAATCCAAAAGTGACTTGACTCGATATAATAATAATTTAAATAATTTTTTTTTTATAAACCAAAGTTCTTACCGCTGCCTTTTGGATTGTCGTTTTCAATAATAATAACAATTGTTTTATCTCAAAAATCAATTATAAATCCAAGGGTATTGATTAATTTTACTTTTATTTAATTATTTTATTTCAATTTTTACTTTATTAATGAATAATTTCACTGTCCTCTTGGATTTATAAATTATTCTCCAGTTCCGCTTAGACTGCCTCGGCTATAAATTTTATCAAATTGAATTTAAATTTAATTTTCAAAATAAATAAATAATTTTTCTAACCTGTTTCCAACAAACATAAAAATAAAAAAAATAATAAAAAGGTGAGTATCACTTGGGCTACGGGCTCTAAACGTCGCCGAATAGCGCCAATATCCCTTGCAACACAGGAAAGGATGCAGACCCCAGACCACGGGAGTTAAACGTCGCCGAATCACTCCAATGTCCTGAGCATCTACGAGGTAAGGAAATAATTGACCATAAACCACGGGATGAGAACGTCGCCGAACCCCTCCAATGTCTCATGCATCAATTAATCGGAAAGTCAAAAAAATAGGAGTGACCCTGGACTACGGGATGAGAACGTCGCCGAACCCTTCCAATATCCCAGGCATCAAGGAAAAATAGGAACAAAGGTTTTATGAATTGTTGGAACTAGGTAGAGTGTTCTACTGGAGAGAGCTCTGTTAGGAGGTCCGAGCTAGTCTAAGTGATCAGAGGAACTGATCCTGAGAGCGGTCGCGCAGCGACTTTTATACCCCACTTTTCCCTCGCTTTCGATGCGCCGCTTAATTTTAATCTCGAACCGCTTGCTGCGCACGTTCAATTTTCTCATTCGCTCTGCACGCTCCCCACTACTCATTCACGCTCAAACATTCGCTCGCTGCTACCCCCACTCTCGCATCCTCGGATGCGCGAAAATCCGCTTTTTATGTTTTTCAGGTTTATTTATTTCGAATTTGTCATTATTTTCCGCTTGTAATTATCATTTAATGATTTATCGAGTTATTTTTCACATGTTGAAACAATAAATTAATTTTAAAAACAATAGAAATATTTCGATTTTTCTCTCGAATTTGGCTACTGCGCATGCTCTGTAATACGCATTTTCGTTTATTTAAAGTTATTTAAATTTTCGGTAAAATTATAAATCGCGCTTATTTCGTTTCGATTCTTTGATTTTTTTCCGAATTTTTGAGTCTAATTAAGTTAACGAACGATTATTTATTGAAAAGAAATAATGAAAACAAAAAAAAATATTTTATTTAATTTTTTCGACGCTTGGAGGCGTCGGTAACGCTCGCGTCGGTAGTCTCGGTTGTTCGTTGCCGATGCCCAAGATGGCCGCCGCCCGGACGAAAGCGCGCGTCGTTGTCGTTGTCGTGAGTAAAAAATGTCGGCGATCGCGCCGTCGCGTTGTATCTTTCGCGTTCGGGATCGGGATTAAGTGTAGGAAGTGCGGGTACGTTTCAGTACTCTAATTTTTTCTGTCAATAGTCTTATTTTATCTTCTGCGGTGCAAAGGGCGTTTTGTAATGTTTCAATGCCTAGGTCTCGTAATTGTACTTCTTCTATTGCTCTGTCTTTCAACGCGAGTCCTTCGTCGACATACTTGTGTACCAAAACAGTAAGTTGAGAGTTAGTTGATCGTGCTCTTTCAAGTTCTTTTGACGTTTCAGGGTTGTCTATGGATATTTTCTTATGGGGTGGTTTGAGTTCTTGCAAACTTGACGTTTCTGAACCTGATTCTTTTCTACTTTCGCGATTAGCAATTTGATTTTCTGGTCGTAAGGCTATGGCAAGGTTTTGTTCGGGTACTTCTTCAAGGTTTTTTTTTCCTGTGATTACTAAAATATAATCTAATGAATGAGGTGTCTCGTGATACGCTAACAATGATGGGTGATTTTTCGGGTCTTTGTGAAATTTCCAAGTTATTTGTTGTATTTCTGTTGTTTTTCTTATAGCACTCAAATCTTCTTTAGGCTTCCATTCGGGATGATGCAATTGGTAAAGAAAATAACTGAATAAGATGCGTGAAGTCTCTTTTCTGAGGTTTTTTACGTGATTGGGAATTTCTTCAATTATAATGCTTTTACCGGATATACTTTTTGCCAATGTGGACATTACAAAGCAATTATTATGTCCTGGTCTTATGACATATATTTTTATGTGTAGCGATTTTTGGTCTCAAAGATTCTAAAAATATTGAAATATTATTTCTATTCATTTATTTATTTTTATTATTATTATTTTATTTTATTTTATTTTATTTTTTTATTTTTTTTTTTTATTTTATTATATATTTTTTTTTCTATTTATTTGAAAATATAAATAAATATTTTTATTCTGGGTTGAAATTCTACTAGCACCACTAGATTCATGAATTTACCTCTTTTTTGTTTGAATTTTATTTAAAAAATTATATTTTATTTTATTTTATAAAGAATTTTTTTTTTTTTATTATTCAGCACCACTGATTTTTGTGGTAGTAACGAGATTCTATTATTTTGCCGTATCTCATGTCCTACTCTGGATATATATAGCTTCCAATGCTAGTGGTTTTTTTTTTTATTTTTTTTTTTTATTGGAGTTAAACACACAAAATTACTCAACTACCTTGTTTTGAGGATAACGTAGTCGCAAATTCCTTTCGTTAATTTATCGCACGCAGAATTTGTCTGCAGAAAAGTTTTTTTTTTTTTTTCGCAAAACAGTTTTTTTTTCGATTCCTTAACACAAAGTAGGGATTCTTAAAACTTACTTTCACTCAGTATTCGCATACAATATTTGTCGAATGATGTTCTCGATGTTCTTGAAGTGGCGAAGTCGGTTACAACGATCGGTTGTAGTCTTTTCGTGGCGATAGATGATCCAGCATACCGTCGGAGTTGGTGTTATTTTCTGAAGGCGTGTGTCCCCCAGTTTTAGGTCAATCCTTCCCGTGCTCACGCTCCTACAGCGAAGTCTTATAGATGCGCGGTACGTATAAGTTCCTTTTTAGCACAAATATTCGTTCATTCACGGAAAACTTCGTATGACACTGTCTTTTCCGTTAACACAAAACTGACTAAGTTGCCTTCCGGTCAACGTTCACTCGTGCACTTGTAATGTTCGTATTTTTACACCCTCCTTCGTGGAGTTTCGGTAACCGGGATTAATAAAAAAAATTTTTTTTTAATTTTCGGTATTACGATTTTTCATATCCTGGCAGGATCGCCAATTTTATGTTACGCAAATGGCTCGAAAGTGACTCGAATCCAACTGGCGTTCATTATTAATTCTACTTTTATGCAATACACTTCATAAAACAGATAGTTTTAATAAAGAACCCATGGTTTTCGAATCGCCAGGTTAAGTTTTTTTGTAAAGTCTTTCCAGGGCTGTATTACGTGTGAGAATGGTAATACGCGTAACAATAGGTCTGTAGCCCAACGGTATCTTTATGGATGACGCCGTCTTTCTTCGTAGTCAGAATTGGGACCGAGATGAGGAATGAAACGAATATAGTGGATGTCTGGATACTTATCAAAATGTAGATCGGTGTAGATGGAGATTATCTCTTTCCCTTAGACTTCCGTCGCAGCAGACTGTCGATGTCGTTGAAGGATGAGAATGAATCTCAATGAATACGATGCGAAACTCAAAAGGATGCAGCAAGGTGTCTTCAGGTTTACACAAAGGAGATGATCACGAGTATTTGTCACATATAATATTTTTATTGTTTAATATGGATGACACTTCACTCGAGTTCAAATAACAGATCACTCGCGTACATGGTTTTTTAAGTCGCGAGGATGGAATCGTTATTCCGTAATTGGTAAAACGCAGGTCTAATTAGCGCAGCAGCTAATAACCGGACTAAGGAGGAAGAACCTCTCTCGGCGAGTTACAATTGACGAATCTGACTTTCGTTGGTCTTACGCATGCATCAGAGTTGATTGTCAAGAATATGTTTATGTTAGAAGGCGATGGTGGGGCCGTCGACCGTGTGACCAAATCTGGTCACTCTCGAGTATAAAGGAGATCGATTTATATTTTGGCTAAGTACTATGGTATGTTTACGGCATATACATCCGGTGCTCTTCGGTAAAAATATTGAAGTGTTGAGTTGCCCGCGTTAGTGGGTGGCTTGCGAGTGCAATATGATATTGGACTTTCGGAGATTGTCGATACGCTGCTCTGCGAAGAAGTGTATATGTTTTATATAAATGTTTATTTTATAGCTAAAAGAATAACGGTTTGCTTTAATTAAGGCAAATTTAGGAGGTTGGCTTAACAAAGTCGAACTAACCCGTTGAGCGCTGTCAGCGCTGACAGCGCGACAGTGTTGGACACATGAAACATTTTTTTCAATGAAATGAATTTTAAATCCAATGAAAAAAATGAACTGAGATTTCCGAAGCAAATAAATTTTGGATTAAAAAAAAATGAAAGCACAAAAAATATCTATAAAAATTGTGTTGATCTACAAGGTGACGTGAGAAGTAATATGCGCATTAGCATGCTTAGCTAATATGCGCAATGTAATACGCAGGGACCGAGGAGAAATCAAAACAAGTTTGAAAACAAAACAAGTTAATTTTTTATAAAACTTAATGCTGCATTTTTTAAAGATTTGACACATGCCATATAGCAAACTATTATCGAAGTGAGATTTCTGAAAAAAAATTAGAAAGAATGAAGTGCGTATCAATCAAGCGATACGAATAGTGATAGTATACACGGTATTCCTTATTTACCAGGATTCAGTATGTGAATATTACAACCTTTTTCGCATTGTTGAAGTCCATTTTTGTTACGGAACAGCTGTTGAATGTTATCATAACATAATTGTCATTTCACATGATGCTGTATTTGAGTTGTTTTTTAATAATTTCTTTTAAAAAAATTAAAAATATACAAAAGACAAGATAGCGACCTCTAAAAACTAAGCTATTGTGCTCAAATTTTCACAGAAATTCTCTTTTATTGCTGTCTAACTATCGCACGTGAATGCGCAAGAAAATAAAAATAACATTTTTTTTCGATTCAGTCCAATATATAGGGGAGGGCCGGGCAAAGCGGAACACCCCCCCGAAAAAGTGGATTTTTTTTTTTCGACGGAAAATTGAAAATCTTCATCATTTGTCTTAGAACATCCGTTGAAAACACAATATTCAATGAAAGACCAATTTTTTCCAAAAAAGAAAAATTTTTCGAAAAATTAAAATTTTTTTAAAATTCGTTATAATATTATATATTTCTAACGGAAAAATGAAAAAAATGTTCTTTCTCGTTGAAAAGTAAAAAATTCGATCATGGAAATTTTGTCTTCCAAAAAAAAAATGTTCAATATACGAAGGGGGTGTTCCGCTTTGCCCGGCCGAGCAAATTGAAATTTTTTTTCTCTAACGACAAAATTTTGAATTAAAAAATCCAACGAAAAAAAGTTACAAAATTTTGTAATTTTTCAACGAAAAAAAAAATTTTTTATTTTCAGATCGGGCAAAACGGAATCCCCCACCCCTCAGGAAATTGAAATTTTTTTTTCTTTCGAATGGGACAATTTCGAATTCAAAATTCCAAAGAAAAAAAATGACTTCATTTTGTAATGTTCCAACAAAATTTTTTTTTTTTCAATTTCTGGGGGGGAGGGGGAGTATTACGTTTTTTTAATACCACCATTGAAAACAATAAAACGAATCTGTATTTAATGTAATAGGAATTCTATGCGTTAAATATTACTGCCCTACGCGTCGAGTATCGAAAGCACACACTTGAGCGTTGCCTGTCTCGCAGCATCGACCGATGGAGTGTCGATCCGAAGTCGAACACGTGCACGCGCGCTACAGCGAGCACACCCGCAACCTTGAGTAGTCGGTTTGCTCGCTTGCAGCGCTGCGAGTGCTCAAAGTGCGTTCGACTTGCACGCTGTAAGCGCACGGTACAGCGTGCAAATCGAACGCATCCTTTTAGCGCTGTAAGCGCCTTTTAGCGCTGTAAGCGCGGGTGTAACTCGAACGTACTACTTGCTGATTGTTCGGCTTCATTTCTTGGTTAAATTCCAATCCTTTTATAACGATTCAAACCCTTAGTCAATTGTTAGAAACGTTAAATGAAAACAATGGTTTATAGATATAAAAAGAAAGCTAACCAACAATCGTGGGACAAAATATCGATGGCCAATGCCATAAAAAAAATTGTGGACGAAGAAATGTCGTACAGAGAGGCTGCTGCGCGATATAACATTCCTAAAACAACACTCGTTCGAAGAGTGAAAAAGTATAAAGTCAACCCTGATATGGAACTAATAATACAAAAAGGTAAACTCCAAGTTTGAATGAATTATTTATTCGTCTAAATATTTAAAAATGTTCTCTCACGGAGAAAAATTTCCACAAAAAATTCATGTTAACAAGCTTCCGTCAAACTATGTCAAATGAAATGATAAAAAATGTCATGGTACATTTTTGAGAGATGGCTCACAACAAAAAATTCAATATGGCGGTACACAATATTGCTTTGAGGAAAAAACCCATCATTTAATTTTGAATTTTTACTGAAGAGTACGGGAAAACACTCGAAAATTGCATTTGATCATTAAAATTCCATGTTGCATGTACGAAACTTTACGAAGAAACCGAACGTTTTCTAACATAATGAGTAGAAAAAATTGGGGATTGATATTTTTTTTTCTATTAATCTGAACTTTTTGATATTGGCATCAGCATCTAAACATGGTCGGTTTTCATGACGTGACACTGTAAAAATTCAGTTTATTGTTTTACTTTTTATTCACTGACTCTGATACTAAGATGATATCACCCCGAGTTAACCCGACGGAAATTTAAATGCGTAATATTGATAAAAAAATTTCTGAGTAATCATGGATTTTTTATCCCCCCATAATTCATTCTTTTATTGATAAGAATAAAATAAAATCGCAAAAATCCCCTCACGGGGAAAAAAACGTGGACAAGTACATTGGTGGTCCCTTGTTTCCCTATGATATTAAAAAAAATCCAAAACGCCGCTTAGAAGAATACAAAAAAAGTTACAAAATAAGTTAAGATCTGTTGAAATATACGTGGCCAAATACGGGAAGCTTTACTGCGTTTCAATAAATTTTCAAATACGGTTTGATGTTGATAGAAAAAATAATAAAGTTCGGAAATTCAACTATGTCACCAACCAAATTGCAAACGTGAAAAAATTAGATTGTAAAAAATTCTGAACGAAGTACTTGGCGAGGATTTTTCCATGAAATTAGCGTAGTGTATAGATCATGATCACGAACTCGCCAAGTACTTCGTTCAGAATTTTTTTACGATCTTATTTTTTTACGTTTGCAATTTGGTTGGTGACATAGTTGAATTTCCAAACTTTATAATTTTTTCTATCAACATCAAACCGTATTTGAAAATTTATTGAAACGCAGTAAAGCTTCCCGTATTTCGCCACGTATATTTCAACAGATCTTAACTTATTTTGTAACTTTTTTTGTATTCTTCTAAGCGGCGTTTTGGATTTTTTTTAATATCGTAGGGAAACAAGGGACCACCAATGTACTTGTCCACGTTTTTTTCCCCGTGAGGGGATTTTTGCAATTTGATATCACTTCTTTTTTCTAAAATTTTTAAATATTTTGGTTCATATAAACTCCTATGGAGACTGTATATAATTACAATCCGCACTTTTAGCTTGTGAATATAACCCATAACTGTTGATTTTATTTTGCATTTTTATATTTTGTAGATGAATATGTTCACTGCGAGATTTGAATACACAGGATCACGAAAAAAATGCTTACCAGTCTGTTCAAAAGTTTATTCTGAGATCATTTTTTTTCACAATTTATCCAATTTACTCGCTAATCTCGCACTTTATCATTACAGAACTTCACTCAGAATCTCCGTTGAATATTGTTATTAAATCCATTAATCGAAATTTTCCGGACGTCCTGCACTTGATTATGTCAAAACTCCGTTAATAACCGTTTCACTGTGTAGACGTCATACACTACGCTTACACGGCACTCTTATTCCGATTTGGTTATAATGGGGTGTATATACATATATATCGGGCATAATAAACCCGATTAATTAATCCGGAATAAGTGTTCCGTGTGAACGTAGTAGTCATTGCTCTCTCTCTCTCTCTCTCTGCAGCTGTCACTGGAGACTGGCTTTGATGAAAATGGGTCTTGAGGCGGGCGTTGAGGCCTATCATGGTGTTGTATACAGACACGTCAAATTCTTGAATGTGTTGATAACTTTTGCATAATCTTGAGCCCGTGCAAAGTTTTTTCTCAGCAATTACGGGACCGATCATGCTGATTTTGGGCGCAATCGAAAGAGAATTTCTTAATTAGCTAAAAGTTCAATTTTCAAGTTCCTCAATTGCTTCTGAGCTTCGTAATTCAATAAAATGACATGCCAATTTTACCCCCACCACCGCGAAAAGTTTCGTTTCGAGAAAGTATAGTCTCGGCGAGCCTCGGGCCAGCAGACGACAGGGCTGTCAATGTACTTGTCCCGAGACTCTACCGAGTCTCTTGATTCATTTTATCGGGATTTTCATAAAAACTTGGTGGTGACTTTAATGTTTTCATTACCATCGTGATTTTTTTTTAATTTAATTTTATCATCTGCAAAGGTTCGTGTCATTCTTTTCTCTTTTCGGTAGGTTTGGGAAGATTTAAAACTACGTTCGATCCAGAACAAGAACATAACATGATTAAATACTTAAAAGAAATGGAAGAAAAATTTCACGGACTCACTCCTTCAGAATTTCGAGCATTGGTGTTTCAAATCGCTGAAAAGAATAACCTCAGCCACAATTTCGTTAATGGTATGGCTGGTAAGGATTGGATGGTGTCTTTTTTGAGAAGACACAAAGAGTCTCTGTCGTTGAGAAAACCTGAGCCTACATCTATTGCCCGTGCAGTAGGATTCAATAGTGTAGTAGTCAATAACTTTTTCGATTTACTGACGTTGGTAATCGAACGGCTCGATTTGACAGCGGATCGCATCTGGAACGTCGATGAGGCTGGTTTTTCAACGGTCGCAAAACACCAGTCAAAAATTTTGGCTACGAAAGGCAAAAAACAAGTTGGCATCATAACGTCAGGAGAGCGAGGAAAATTGGTGACGGTAGAAATCTGCGTATCGGCTGCAGGTGAAGCCTTGCCTCCATTATTTATCTTTCCACGAGTGAAAATGAAGCCGAGCTTATTAGACGGGTCCATGCGTGGAAGCTGGGGTCTCTGCCATCCAAGTGGTTGGATGCAGAGTGATTTGTTTTTCCAATGGCTTAAATGGTTCGTAGAACGCGTTGAACCAACCGAAGACAAGCCTGTGCTACTCCTTTTGGATGGTCACATGACGCACACACAAAATATTGAAATGCTGCAATATGCTCGCGAAAACTGGGTCGAAATGTTGTGCTTTCCACCACACTGTACTCATCGTTTGCAACCAGTTGATTTCACGCTCATGCGACCGGTTTCAATGGCATATTCGGATCAAATGAAAAACTGGCATCGCTCTCATCCTGGACAATCTGCCGTACCCGATGATATTCCTCGGCTTTTTAGTGCTGCTTTCGAAAAAGCTGCTCGTCCTGAAACGATCGTTCACGGCTTCAAGGCCACAGGGATATGGCCATTCGATCGTCACAGACACTCTGACGAGGTCTTCAGGCCTGCTGAAGTAACAAATCGTCCGTATGTTTCCCCAGACTCTCTCGATAATCTTCAAGAACAAACTGCTGAAGACGAAGACGATCCTGATAAATTATCGATCGCATCGCTAAGCCAAAGCTTGGAACGAAATTCATCATTCCAAGAAGGGCAAGCACACAGTTCTCAAGCTAATTTTCAGCTGAATCGAGAAAAAAAACGATTGGATCACGAAACTGATTCAAATTCAAGTTTGAGTCAAAATCTTCGACTGAATTCATCCATGAAGATGGAGGTGGAATCAGATTTTTCGGGAATTAGAACACCATTTTTGGTACCACCACAGGATATTCTTCCTATTCCAGCTGTGGGCAACATTGGGCCTCGAAAGCGACGTCGGCGGGGAAAAACAGCCATTCTAACGAGTTCGCCATATCGCCATGAGCTGGAAAACACGCGTATAGCAACCGTAAAAAAAGTCGTTGTTCGAACGGCGGGGACAAAAAAAATCAAACTGTCCAAGGGTGCCCGGGACCTTACCCAAGACGCAGTGTGCCCTTTCTGTGAGAAAAAATACTCCGAATCGACAGAAAGCTGGGTTCAATGTACCGAATGCAAATCTTGGGCCGATTGCAATTGCGCCGGAGTCGACGGAGAAGATCTATATTATATCTGCGATTTTTGTAAATGAAGCCATGGGTAAAAGAGGCACTTCTTGTTAAAAATTTTGTTTTTCTAATTAATAAACGTATTTTATTTACCATGTTAAAAAAATGTATCGTTTTATTGAATAGTACGTTATTAACGCATGTTCCAATCTCCATGATCGAATTTTTCACTTTTTCAACAAGAAAGAACATTTTTTTCATTTTTTTGTTAGAAATATACAATATTGTAGCGAATTTCAAAAAAATTTCAATTTTTCGAAAAATTTTTTTTTTTTTTGAAAAAATTGGTCTTTCATTGAATATTGTATTTTCAACGGATGTTCCAAGATAAATGATAAAGATTATCAATTTTTCGTCGAAAAAAAAAAAATCTACTTTTTCGGAGGGGTGTTCCGCTTTGCCCGGCCCTCCCCTATATCACAAAAACAAGTTCTTCGCCAAAAGATATTTATCATTATTTTCTTCGCAAAAACTATATATTATCTCGTCAACAATATCGTTTTCATACGTCTGTGGAAAAAGGTGGATTCTCCGTGATTATCAACGATCTACACGAACCAAGCCTGGACCGTAGGAGAAACTTCCACCGTCAACATCGATCTCCACAGAATTCTAAGAGATATGTATTTTATAACAATATAATTTAACGGAAAAATTCAAATGTCACACCTCGCCGATATTTTTATGTTTTGCTTATATATGTGAAATGTGAATGACCAAAGTCTGGCTCGTCGTAATTTTCTAGCACATATTGTAATAAAAAAAATCACAAACAACAACTACTATAATTGTTCATATCTCCTTATTAATATTGAAATTCGTATGGGATAAATTTGTAATTTTGTGGATTCGCAATTTATCATGATTAGATATAATTCTGTAAAGAGGTTTGCATAATAAATATGGAATAAAATCTAAAATATTACAGGTGTGGTGGTGTAAGGAACGCTCTCGAAGCGTTATTGATATTAAAGAAATACCTCGTAATCGTCAAGAAGGAGACACCGTCGTCATTCAATATGGGAATGGAAGATTTAAAGCAAAGATTATAAAATTTAACGGTAAGGAAAGATTATTTTTTTGTATTCTGACGTTTTCATGAAAAATAAAAATCTCTTGTATTTCCTTTCATCCGTATTCTATCTAATCTATTGACAGGGTGTTTAATGACCTGAAAAATTCTGAAAAACCTTCAATGTCATCAAATTACATTCAGCCCTGATAAAGTCATGAAATGTCATGAAAATTGACCATTAAACCTCATTTCTACGAGGTCTCTCTAGTTTTCATGAATATTTTTGTGTTTCCATTATTTTGTATGGAAATTTTCAAAAAATTCCACTCCGTTCAGAATAAAGAATAGCTTTGTTTCTTCTCTTGACTTTTTTTCTTAAAACTTCGTAACTTCCTAATTTTATCAATAGATCGACGAGACAAATCATTTCATGTCGACTAGAAATGCCTAACTATGGAAAAAGGAAAAAATATCTACTAAATTCAAGTGAATGCAAACAAAACGGAGTTAAACTTTTAACTCCTCACAGATTATTACAAATCTCATTGCTCACAAACTGTTTTTCTTTTCTAAAAATTTCTCAATATTCGTATATTTATCATTAGCGTACGATATAAACATTTTTTCAAGGAGCAGAATGGAAATATTAAAAATCTGAACATTTTCGTATGATTATATAAAGTCTGAAAGATACCCTGGAATTTTTTAAGATTTTTCAGAACAGCCATTTTCGAAAAAAAAAATCCAAAAAAAAGTCCCTTTTAAAAAATATGAAAAAATTCCTAAAAATCGCTGATTATATGCCGAACACTTAATGCTACCGCCTGTAGTGGAAGTACGATTATTTCTGTGTTAATCGGCTAATAACGTTGAAAAAATTCAAAAAATGACGAAAAACACTTACTCTGGCCCAATTTAATTTTCTTTGAGTTCTTGTTTGAATTTAATCCCTTTTCAACTCCCGACAGCCCGCAGGGCAAAAAGACGGGAGTTATGCTTTTCACTGCGATCAGCTGATTGGGGCTATTTCTTTGTCACCACTTTTCTCCGAAAAAGTGACAACTGTCTTGACCAATTTTTGCATATACTTTCCATGTGTGACAGACAGTGTTCTTAGACATAGTTCGTTCAATTCTATTGGAAACTCTCTGAAATAATTAGGAATCATTAATATTCACATTCAAACGCATTTTGCCATATCGAAAGGGGACCATATAAGGTCATGCTCGACTATCGCGAACTTCACACTGTTGTGCGCTGCTAATTTCAATCCGAATCGACGCGCGTCTGTCCATGCAGTTCGTCTGTATACATGTATATATTATTTTTTTTGTGTTATAATTCTTACCTACCGTCATAATAAAAAAAAAATAATAAAAAATGATGAACTTTAAAAAGTGTGAAATAAAAAAATGTTTTGGAAAAACATAATAACTCCCGACTGAAAAACTCCTTCACTTAAAGAAAACAGTATTAAACTTTAAAAAGTCTGAAATAAAAAAATAGATGTCGGGATTTTCGTCGGGAGATGTTTCTAACCGAATCATTAAATGAGAAGTAAAGACATCTCCCGATGAAAATCCCGACATCTATTTTTTTATTTCAGACTTTTTAAAGTTTAATACTGTTTTCTGTAAGTGAAGGAGTTTTTCAGTCGGGAGTTATTATGTTTTTCCAAAACATTTTTTATATTGTTTGTGGCGGCCACATATGAAAAACTGCTCGCTCAATTCTTCATGATTTTTTTATCAAGAACGCATGTTGAATATTTATAATACTTTTTTATTCAAGTGCTACTGAATCGCTCTAAAAATTACTAAATTAATATCACAAGCAACATAAAATTAACGTTCGTACTTGCATGACTTCGTTTTAATTGCCTGTATATTATTCGCGGTGAGAATATTCTGATCTTCAGTTTGTTGATTGTTTAAAATTTCTACAAGACAGATAATCAGCTGACCAAAAATTTCGTGCTCATTATAATTTTTTTTTTTTAAATAGTTTGTTACTGTTAAAAACCATATCCGGTTCTCTCCACTCCGGTCCTTTTCCAATTCGACCCTTCCAAACCTACCAAAGGACTGCTCCACCGACAGCGAACGAAAAAAATGAAGTTGTGGCATAAAATTTTTTTGTTTATTTAGCTGTCGATTGAGGTGTCATTTAGTATATCATTAACTGTTGAGTCGCGAGGAAGACGAAAAATGGAAACGAACGGATATGTTGACACAAGAATTACAAAATATGAAAAAAATATTTTTAACGTGCCCGAAATTTTGGGTCGACTGATTGTCGGTCTTGCAGAAATTTTTGAGAATCAACGAAGTCGAGACCAAAATATTAGTGCGGGCGATGTCGACAAATTAATATCGTTTGTGTATGTAACAACGCAAAATATCCATAGACGTGAATATATTCGGAAATTTGTCGATCGCAATCGTGACTTTTTGAAAACATTCATCACCGCCAATAATATTCAGAAGGTGAAGATGGAAGTCTGCAAGTAGTAAGGACGAAGCTTGATTCTATGTTGCTTATACTATTAAGTAATGCTTAGAGTTTTTCTTGCAAATAAATTTTAGTTTTATAAATAATGCCTAATCATTCAATAAAGTTTAATAATGGTAAAAAATATTACTTTGGAGAAACAAAATCATTTTTACAACTCTATGTATAAAATTCTCCGATTATCTATGAATGATGTTTAATGTTGAATGTTTATTTTTCTTCTTTCGCAGTGCATCCTACGTTGATATCGGGATAGCTGCAAGTCAGAAAAGATTTTTAGCGTCAGCAGGCCAGGGATCACCTGTTTGGTAAAAATATTCTACTGAACATCACCTTACTTACAGTGAAAGCTGCTTCAAAAACTTTATTTTTGAGAATGACCGGATATGATTTCATATTGTTTTAATTTTCAGTATCAACTCAATTACTGAGGAAACCCTTGGGGAACTTGGAATGGTAGAGAGGCTTGAGGTAAACTTGACTTGGAGTTGATTGTGAATAATGAAAGCGAGAGAGAGATTGATTGATTGATTGATTGAATAATATATTTACCCTAGACGAAGGGCTAGAAATAACAAACAGAAAATAACAGAGAGATTGATTGATTGATTGATTGATAATATATTTGGCCCTGGACAATTATCCTTAGGGCATGTATACAAAAAATAAATTATACAGTGGTAAAAACAAGAAAACAAGGAAATACATAATTAAATAAAAGAAAGAAAACATGTAATAAAAATAGATACAAAAATGCTGTTAAAAACAGCTAGGCATTATGCCATCAACACTATCATCATTTTGATACTATCATCATTTTGATGCATACGTAGCATGCAAATAAATGCAACATATTATAATATGTAGCGAATTAAACCCTCTATTCCCGGCTAGTATGAGGGATGGTTTATCCGTACGCGACTTAGAACGCATACACCTGCGTTTGCGCGCGTTCGAGAGCGAAGGGACCGTATATCACGCCACGAAAATACTGACTCTTCATGCAGTCACAATTACGAAAATACGCGTAGGTCTTCCCGACCCAATCGGCTTAATAAACAACAAGAAAGACTTCCAAACTTACCACGTGCGCGCCTCTACTCGTGAGGGTTGTCCTCGCGTCCTTCCTCCTTCCTTTTTGGCTCTCAAGGGAATTATGCGCAGGAGACAATACAACTCAGGAGATATCAAGAGACGCGGTAGCGGCTCGACGCCAAGTATTAAAAGAAAACTACCGCGTAAATTGAAAAGCCAGCGCGAGCCCTACCGCACTCTTATATACGCGAATATGCCGATTTTATGACGTCACAGGATTTTCAAACGGCTCTCACGGACAAACTATTTTATTGAAAAATCTGAAAATTGGTAACGATTTTTTTTCGATTTTTCTCTTTCCATTGGTCCTTGTTGCAATTAAATCCGTCCAGCCAATCCCGAGATATGTAATTTTAGCGATTAAAATTCCATCATTCCGGGACTTTTCTTTTCTTAGAGACAGAGGGGCGTAAGTTGTGTTTGTTTACGTTGGACTTACGCCCTTTGCGGGACTGGTGGACATTTCTCGGCTCTCTTGTCACACTCTACGCTGAACGCGGCTACCCCCTCCACCGCGCGTCGCCGAGCGAGAGAGACAGCGCGCGCAGCCGCGTTCCTTCTCTTACGGCGCAGCGTACGCTCTCTCTCTTTCTCGTTCCTCTATATATTTATATATACACACTGCCGGCCAAACGTATGGGAACATAAAATCGTAATTTCGAGTCGCGCTAAAAGTTCGATTACTCTGCCAAAAAAGCAGATATTCCGATTTTGCGAACGGGGTTTTGAAGGGGACATATTCCGCTATTGTTTTGGGCTTTTAAATTATTTTTTCGATGTTTTTCGGATCCAGTACACATCTTTGAATGTAGTCATTTTTCACTGTTTTTTTAGTTGTTCAAAATTGGACCAACCACGTGTGAAAATTTTTTTTCATTGTTTTTTTTTCATGGAAAACTTGAAACGGGGAGCACAAGCTTCAATTTTTTTTTTTATAAAATTCTATGCAATTCCTTCTCCATAAATATGTCACCTGTGTAAAAAAGACCATTTTCTGAAAATGTTGTGTAATAAGAAAAACTATAAGGTTTTAATGGAATCAGCAAGAGGGTGAATTGACTGAAGTTTTTTCAGAATTTTTGTGCAAGTTTTTTTTTTTTCCATGGATTCTGGTCGAAACTTGGAGGTGTGGCTTAACTCGATTACCATGAGGTTTGCGTCAAAATATCAAAATAGGAAACATTTTTACTTTCCAATTTTCTTTTTGCTTCATTAAAAAAAAAATTTTTAACCTTTTTTGATTTGATCGAGCTGTGTAGTATCCTGATAACTATTGAACCTCAGAAACTGTATCAAGGGGGGAAAAAAATTAATTAATGATTATCAGTAGACAACAAGATTCTCAGATTTTTTCTCCATCTTTCGCCGCATCGAAAAGGTATTTTTCTCGATATTCCATCTCAAGCCGAACAATGGTGGAGCAAAATTTCACTCGAGCTACTTTCTAGGGTATTGATAATTAACAATTACAATTTTTTCCTCTATTGATACTGTTTCTGAAGCCCAATAGTTCTCAAGATGTGACAATTCGAATTTTTTGACAATTCCTTGCATCTCGATAAAAAAAGATGGAAAAAAATTCTGAAAAAATTTCAGCGAAAAAAAAATAGGAAAGTAAAAAAGTTTCCTATCTTCATATTTTTTTCTATGTTTCTCATGTATATATATATCATGTATATATGGTTCTCAAGTTGAACCACTGCTCCAATCACTATTTCGACCAGAAATAATGCATAAAAAGAAATCTTGCGCAAAAATTCCAGTCTACCCAGTATGGCCGCATGCAACGTTTTACCCTCTTACCGATTTCATCAAAACCCTGTAGATTTCTTGTTACGCAGCATTATGTGAAAATGGTCTTTTTACCCAAAAGTGCCATATTTTCTTCTTCATTCTAATTTCAAAATATTTATGTTTGGAATCCAGTGCTCACCGTCTTTCATCAGTCGACACTTTTTTGTGTTATATTACTTCACAAAAAACTTCTTTGTTTTTACTATAATTGTTTTTTCATTTCATGTAGCAAATTGATATAGGGGAAAGCCGGGCAAAGCGGAACACCCCCCAAAAAAGTGAACATTTTTTTTTTTCGACGGAAAGTTGAAAATCTTGATGATTCTTCTTAGGACATCCATTGAAAACATAATAATGAATAGGACGACCAATTTTTTCAAAAAATGAAAATTTTTTCGAAATTGAAAAATTTGCTCATTCAACTGCGAATAAGCGTTGTAGAAGTAATATTCGTTATGAAATTGCATATTTCTAACAGGAAAATGGAAATAATGTTTTTTCTTGTTGAAAAAATGAAAAATTCGATCATGCAATTTTAGACATGCGTTAATAACATACTATTCAATAAAATGATACATTTTTTGAACATGTGAAATAAAATTTGTTCATTAATTAAAAAAAACAAAAGTTTAACGGAAAGTGCCCATTTCACCATGGTCCTATTTACAAAAATAATTAAAAAAAAAAACGAAAAATCTCCTCACTTCGAAATGTCATATTAAAATAAAGGGAAAAACTTGGAAAATTGCTGCATTCTTGCTTGGAATTTGCTGCATTTCTTGTGCATACTCTAGGAAACGTCTCCCAACATCCCCTCAATTTTATATCAGTTGCCATAATTATCGTTCAATAATTCATTGATAAATATTTTCAGATCAGAAAAACGAAATCCTGAGGGAGTTATTTTTTTATGATTATTTTCTTTTTTTTTCCAAGTTTTTCTTTTTATTTTGATATGACATTTCGAAGTAAGGAGATTTTTCGTTTTTTTTTTAAATAATTTTCATCAAGCTATAAGATTTTATCAGTCGGGAGTTATTTTATGTTTTTCAAAAAAAAAATTTATTTCACACTTTTCGAAGTTTATGGCTATTTCTTTTTTAATGCGAAATGTTTGTTGGTGATGCGTTTGAGAACAGGTAAATTTTTTTAAACGACTTTTCGAAGTGAAAGTAGCAGCGTACAACAGAATGAAGTTGTCGATAATTGAACACTACCTTATATGGTCACAATTCGATATGGCAAAATGAGTTTGAACGTAATTATTAGTTTTCTAAGCGAGTTCGCCATAGATTTTAACAAACTATATCTATGAACACTGTCCGTCACATATAAAAAGCACTAGCAAAAATTGGTTAAGACCAGTGTGAATGTTTCAAAGAAAAGTTACGACAAAGAAATCCCCCCAATCAGCTGATCACAGTGAAACGCATAACTCCCGTCTTTTTGCCCTGCAGGCAGTCGGGAGGTAAAAATACCAGATATAATAAAGATCATCTTCGGCTCCGGCGCAATTGCAATCGATGATAAATTCGAAATTTTGTCATTCAGATAAATAAAAAAAATTTAACTTTCGGGGAGTTTGGAATTTTGAATTCGAATTTTCGACTTTCGAATTCGAATTTTCCACTTTCGAATTCGAAATTTTGAACTTTCGAATTCGAAATTTTGGACTTTCGAATTCGAAATTTTGGATTTTCGAATTCGAAATTTTGGATTCTCAAATTCGAAATTTTGGACCTTCGAATTCAAAATTCAAACGAAAAAAAAATTCGAATTTGTCATCGAATGCAATTTTATACCGAATGCAAATCTTGGGCCGATTGCAATTGCGCCGGAGTCATCGGAGACGATCTTTATTATATCTGCGATTTTTGTTAGACCATGGTAAAATGGGCACTTTTTCTTAAACATTTGTTTTTTTAATTAATAAACATATTTCATTTTCCATGTTCAAAAATGTATCGGTTTATTGAATAGTATATTATTAACGCATGTTCTAAACTGCATGATCGAATTTTCCACTTTTTCAACAAGAAAAAATATTATTTTCATTTTTCTTTTAGAAATATACAATTTTACAACGGATATTACTTCTCCAATGCTTATTCGCAGTTGAATGAGCAAATTTTGATTTTCCGAAAAAATTAGACGTCTTATTGAATATTATGTTTTTAACGCATTTCCTAAGATGAATGATCGAGATTTTCAACTTTCCGTCGGAAAAAACATTTCCACTTTTTCGGGGGGGTATTCCGCTTTGCCCGGGTGTTCCGCTTTTCCCGGCTTTCCCCTACCTCTTACAAAACCAACTTAGCAGTTTTATCCATCAATAATGGAAACAATAACTGTTAAAGAATGTAATTTTTTTGTGATATGAAGAAGGTCATTTAATTTAAAAGAAAAATCTGAAAAATAATTGTCGCTGATCAAGATTTTTTTTACTCCTGTAGTAGCAAAGTTGGTAATTATCGGCGTTTTGCAAAAAGAAGTGAAATCAATCGGAAAAAACTTTGAAAAAGTAAAAAAAGAACGCCAAGTATTAAAAGATCGCGACCTTAATCAAACAGTAACCATTCTACATTTTTTTTGTTATTACATTTAAGTTTACTTGCAAATATTCTTGAAAAAAAAAAAATATGAAATCATTCCAACGTAGCCAAGAATGGCGATTGGGTTTCTGCATGGACTCATGTACATCTTGAACGGTACCTGCCGAAGGTTACAAAGAAAACGAAAAAACAATTAAATAGAAAAGCGCAAATACGCGTATAAATGCACGCATTGTATCTACACGCATGTACCGCACAAATTCACTGCCAATATTACACATAAACTTGGCGTGCATGGTTTTGAAATATAAGCTCGGCGAAGGAACGCTCCATCCATCTGTACATTGAGCGAATTGAAATATGCGTCCACCCATGATTTTTCATTTACTCGTCTGTTCAATTATTCGTTTATCGAAACTATTTATTCATGCAGCCTATCTAATCGTCCGTTCATAGGTTCAAAAAATGAGAGTAAGGTCGAACGGTTAGATAGGTTCAAAATTAAGACGTATAAACGGTTCAAATTTCGTGCGTACATCTTTTTTTATTTCTTTTATTTCTACGATCTAACTCTTCATCGATCCTATCCATTCATCGTTTCATCGATTCAATCATCCGACTTGTTCATTGATATAAACCGTTCAACTATCACCTATTCACCCATTTCATTCATCCATCTTTTCAGTTCATCTAATTTGATTATCCATTCGTCCTTTCGTGTATTTCATCTATACATACTAGTTATTTATTTAGTCCATCAAATTATCAAGTGGGACTCTCGCGTTTTATTCAGGGATCAGACTTCTTTTACTATTGATAGAAGAACTGCTCAAGTATCGAATTGGATAGCATACATATTTCATTAACTGTGTCTTCCCGAGCTTACATTTCAAAACCATGCACGCCAAGTTTATGTGTAATATTGGCAGTGAATTTGTGCGGTACATGCGTGTAGATACAATGCGTGCATTTATACGCGTATTTGCGCTTTTCTATTTAATTGCTTTTTCGTTTTCTTTGTAACCTTCGGCAGGTACCGTTCAAGATGTACATGAGTCCATGCAGAAACCCAACCGCCATTCTTGGCTACGTTGGAATGATTTCATATTTTTTTTTTTTTTTCAAGAATATTTGCAAGTAAACTTAAATGTAATAACAAAAAAAATGTAGAATGGTTACTGTTTGATTAAGGTCGCGATCTTTTAATACTTGGCGTTCTTTTTTTACTTTTTCAAAGTTTTTTCCGATTTAAAAATATACTGATATTTATATATGTTGAAGTGACTGTGGTTGCGCTCGTTCGCGTTTACAATGCCGCGCTATGCGCCGAATACTTCGTAGATACGCGGAACGAAATGCGCGGGTTTTGATTACAATTTGCATACAGATTCGATGTTACGGTCACACTTGCCCTCGTGGATAATTATTGCTAAAATATAAATACAAAGAAAATAATACCGTACGCTTGACAAAAATGCGTAAACTATCAAGAATAGAAATCCGTGGTTCCTCAAATATACAAAAATGCGCCACTCTGCGCCGAGGATAACTCGCTTTCTCTAATTGTAAAAATACGTCCGTTCTATATCGAGGGTCAATCGTTAATTATGATTACGAAAATACATCCGCTCTATACCGAGGGTCGATCGCTTCTCTCTCTTCCTTCATCGATCACGGATCAGGAGAAGTGTCCCGAAAATCGATGAGTGGGGACATCGACATGCGCGACAGTCCTGCGCCTCGCGCGTATGTAGAGCGCTCTGCGTGTCGCTGGTCAGCGCGATTGCCGAGACGTTACGCTCGAAATGTGTATGAAAATGAAATTAAATAATTTGATTAGACAAAGCAAAAATTTGCAATTGTCCAACCAAGACCATCGCACGCTTGTTTGTTCGTAATATACGTCGGCGCTGCAGAACGTTTTATGAAAAGAAGTGGCCGTTCGCCACAAATAATATAAAACTCAACAAATAAATGCAAAGTACCAATAAAAATTTGAGACAGGATTCTTTAATTTTTCGTCAGTTAGACGAAAATCCCTCACCTGACGCGGCCGGGGTCCCTCGACTGTCAGGGCTCGAATTTACAATGTAATAATATTTTGTTGAGCGCCAGCTAGTTCAGAAGGAGAGCTAGCAATCCTCTTATTTAAATAATATATTAGAGACTCTAATTCACAGGCGGGAAGGTTGAGGACCCGAAGTGAGAAGAATGAAAGAAGGAAAGATTTTCGGAAGAGGAAGAAAACTTCGACAGGTACTTACGCGTTGCCTTAGTTTATTCGACCTCGATCAGGATCCCAAATCGTTCCTTTTGGTTTTGACAAATTGATTTCGATTTATAATTATAGTTCGATTACTTTTCTATTTAAATTTGACAATGTTCGCAAGCGTGACCCTCTGAGGACTGACTTCCTTCTTTACAATATCTGGCCCATGCGCCGTCTTAATGAAAGGGAGTCTCTTGCTCAAGTATTGCAAATTCGCGAGTGTCGTGAGGACTGCGTATCCTCCCCACCATTCATCCATTCTGTCGATCTAGACTTGTCACACGGAACCAATCAGGACATCGACAAATTCTCATGCTGTCCTAAGGCGACATCTCCCAAACAATATTACACCAAATATGAAACGAGACCGCCAGTTTTAAATATAAGATCGGACTCGACAATTCTGTATCGGACGAACGACGTCGATTGTTCGCAATAATATTTCCTGTCACAAATTTCATCGCACTTTGAATAAATAAATAAATAATTATCGAGTGTGCCGAACAGAAAAGGCTACGTGTAACTTAAACACCAATCATGAAGATGAGAATTCAACTAATCTTCAGCTAATGACATAGAAAAGCAAAATGATTAAGTGATTAAACTAGATTAGGGTCTTCGCGCTCAAATAAATACTTGAAAAGACGAGATTTAAAATTGTTCAGTGTAGGAACAGTACGTATTTCAGTAGGGAGTTGGTGCCAAAAGTTAATAGCCACGAAGACAAACGATTTTTGAAGTGTAGCTGTACGCTGCATTGGAATATGAAAAATATTCAGTGCACGTCTACTATTTGAGCGTTCAGACAGGGGTGCAGGAATGAAGAGTTCTCGCAAATAAAGAGGAGCGTCACCACTGACAATTCGGTAGGTCATTATGCCAATAAAATAGAGCCTTCTCGATTTAGCTGTAAGCCATCCCAGTTTCCTACGATACGGAGTCACATGATCATATCTTCTAAGATTGAAGATGTAGCGAATACCAGTATTAAGTAATATCTCCAATTTCAAATTCAGTTCACTCGTCAGATCATTGTAGACAACGCAACAGTAATCAATGATTGGAAAAACAAACGAAGTAACGAGTGTAGTTTTAATAGGTTGAGTTATGATGTTACGAGAATATCGAAAACGGTAAAAAACAAAATTGACTTTACTAGATATGCTATTGATGTGCTTGTTCCACGATAGACTAGAAGTCATGATAACACCTAGATTGCGTGCCTCATTAACATACGGAAGAGTAATACCATCTATGACAATAGGAGGCATTTGATCTAATTTAATTCGATTTACGTATTTATTACTGCCAAGAATCATTATTTTTGACTTATTGAAGTTAAGTTTGAGCCCATTGACAGTAGCATAGTTTGCAATAGCACGAACATCATGGGAAATACAATTGAGCTCTGATTCTATGTCGGTAGGAAGACATTCTCGATAGATTTGCGTGTCGTCAGCAAAAATTAAATGTTTACAGTGCGAAAGGACATTTCCAATATCATTTATGAATAACGAAAAAAGTAACGGACCAAGAACCGAGCCCTGAGGTACACCACATGTTGTATTAACCCATTTAGAACAATTTCCTGTGCTATCCACACATGCTTGAATTCTGTCAGAAAGATAGGAATGAATTAATTTGAGTGCATCAATCGAAAAGCCCAAGTTATGAAGTTTGGCTAGTAATTTTTGGTGAGGGACAGTATCAAATGCCTTGCTAAAGTCAAATAATATTAGTATCACAACCTTCCGTTCATCAACAGCTTTTTTTATGTCCTGATTCAAACGTAAGAGTGCAGTTTGAGTGCTAAAGCATTTGCGATATCCTGATTGCATTGGATCAAGTAAATCAAACTCATTTACAAAGTTGGAAATTTGATCAAACAGAGCTCGTTCAAATAATTTGGATTCTTCACAAAGATTAGCAATAGGTCGCGTGTCAGATGGTGAGAAATGGTGGTGGATGAGATTTGATGAGTGGTCTGATATAAGTTTTTTTCCACGACGTAGGGAAATGAGAAAGCAAAATACAGTTGTTGAAAAGAGAGAGAAGTACTGACAAAATTTCAGATGCACTCTTTGCCAAAACAAAGGGAGATACATTATTTGGACCAGTAATAAGCGAGCTTGAAGTACGTGCCACTAGAAGTTTAGAGAGACATTCACCAGAAATTTCAGCAAACCGAAAAATATGATCATTGTCTACTAAAGGGAGTGACTCGTTCAAAAAATCATTAAAATTACATGATTGATGAAGATTCGAGATTTGAGCATAAAAGGTGTTAAGGTCATCCAGTGTAAAAAATGTGAGTGGTGACGATAATCTGGGTCTGACTAGTCCTAAATTAGAAAGTTCACGCCAAAGATTAGACACGTTTGATATTGATAGTATTCTTCTATGATAGAAATCATTTTTCGCCTTCTTTATTTGCGAGGAAAGCTCATTTCGGTACTGCTTGTATATTGCCATGGTTAATACACTTCCAGATCTTTTCGCATTTTTATATAGTGAATTTTTTTGTTTGATACGTGATTTAAGATCGTTTGTTAACCAGGGTGCCAATTGCCTTTTAACTTTAAATGTCGAGAAAGGAGCATGTATATTAAAAGAATCTAATAATTGTTCACTTAAATTTAAAACTCCTGAATCAAGTGTGTCAGTTGTGTCAAACATGACAGGTGGTAGTAAATTATTTATCACAAGCAGTGACCTCAAAGTTTGACAAAACTGCATGTCATCAAAATGTTTTAACAAGCGCCTAGTTTTCGTACGACAAGTCGAAACTTTACCAGGAAATTTATACGATAGCTTGATAAGATCATGACCAGCTATAAAAGGAGATTCTGATTGAGAATATGACATAGCTTTAATTGCATTGTCAATTATAAAAACATCTAGCCATGATTCAGAAGTATCAGTGTGATGAGTAGCTCCTGAAGGAACTATGTGAAGAGCATTGGAATGAACAAGTTCTTTTAAATAATTACCTTCGAAGTTTCGACTGAGCGAGTTACAATTTAAATCGCCACATATAATAATATTTTCGTAGAACAGAGAAAAACGTAGAAAATCAGCAAGAAAGGCGTGGAAAAGAAGACCCTTTGGCCTTCTATACATTGACACAAATAAAAGTGATACAGATTCCATGGGAGAAATTTCAAGAATAAGATATTCCGGTGAATTTGAATATTGAGATGGCGAGGATCCGAGTACTTTTACTTTTAAAGATTCGTGTATATAGCAAGCCACACCACCGCCTTGCTTACCAACTCTATCATTACGAATTAAAACATAATTGGTAAGATTGACCATATTATCAGTAATTAAAGAATGGAGCCACGATTCGGAAACAGAAATTATATGAGAAAATTCGGATGAAAAGTGTGCTCTAATTAGATCAATGTGACCGAGTAACGAGTTGGCATTTAGTTGCAAAATGTGTAGCTTGTAGTCATTGTCAGCAGCGATGATTTTTGAAGTGTTCGGAACAGATGGTGACGTAGCTTCAGTAGATGATAGTTGTCATATTATTTTAACAAGATCAGACTCAGAATTGATGTTGAGAATATCAGATCCATCAGTTTTGCGCACAAAGACTCCTTGAGAGGTTCCCCACGAATGTTTCCAGCACTTCTCCTTCGCAATTTTTCTTGCTTGTTGCAACAATTTATTTATTTTGATTAAAACGTGATCACGTACTGCCGGTGATTTGAAACAAACAAGAAACGAGGTAGATATGTTTTGAGAAGTCTGTTGACCACCAATAACACCTTGAGGTTTTTTTTGGAGAGGACGAATGTCAAAAATGTCAGATGACAATTCAGGAATGCCCAAGGCATTCAACACTTTTTCCACCATGACTCTCGGAGTATCTTGAAGATTGACTGGTAGATTACGAATAATAAGACCAGGCAAGTGAATTTGAGAGCGCAGACTGATGACAGAGGATGTGATATCACTTATCATCGCATTTGAATTTGAGTTGTCATTTTTGATCGCAGCCGATTCAGCTCTCAATTCAACAACATCTGATTTTAGAGAAGTTATATCCTGCGCCATAGCTCTTTGTGTAGTAATTACGTTAGAAACTTCAGTACGAAGATCACTGATATTAGTTACAACTCCAGTGAGGGTGTTTGAGATTGAAGTTGATCAGAGACAGTATTTTGCATCGTAGACAAGCTGTCATTGAGTCTGGATGTCATTTCAGCACGAAAGGCATAAAAATTTGCGTTAGCCGACTCGGAGTTAGACTGAAGTTGCCTCATAATATCATCCAAGGTCGTTGTTATTGTAGGATCATTGTTGGAGAGACCGATAGCTGAAGCAGACTGCAATTCCACACCATTGGAGATAGATGGTTGATTTAATTGGTGCAAACGACATGGACCACATTGAAAATTATGAATAGCATCAGGATCCTGAAGATCAATCTGGTATTCCACAGACGCACAGTAGGTGTGAAAAGTGTTGTTGCATACGCCATTGCATACAAAAGAATCATTTTTCACAGCACGCTTACAAATCGGACACTTTTTAGTCATAATGAATGTGTGTAATTTCAAATCTTGTGAAAACAGAGCAGTGATCAAATACTCAAGATACGAGTGATTCCGATCGATAAAAACGAGCTATAGTATAGCGATGGTAATATTGCTATAACAGCAGTCGGCAACGAAGATAAGGAAGATAGACGCGCATAGAGTACGCTACTTCAGACATTGTACAGCACTGATTACCATCTCATAATTCACGATCAATGGCTTAGATCGATATCGAAGAAAACAACACATAGAAATGTCAGATGTAGATGGTATGATAGTATATAGACTGTCAAATGACTATATACACACAACTGATTTCGTAAAAAAAATATGATATTTGATCAGAAAAAGACCGAAAAAATCAGTAAAAAGTGCACCAGACACAATTTGAACTTCACAAAAGATATTATACTGTCACTTTGAAGAGAATAGAAACACCAAGCAGTTAACTGTCACCGAGTGTTACATAACATGCCGGTTCACTGGGCATTGGAACGATGACAAATATAATCACTTAAACTAAAGAAAACACAGAAAAGAAAGTAATTAAAAGCCGTTGCTTATGGCAGAAAATAGTCACCGCACTTTGAATAAATCAAATGTATAACAGGTATTTACAGTTTCATACATAAAAACAACTGATAACTTGGATTTTATGGAAACAAAATTTTTCACGTACTCCCCCCTCAAGAGAGAGAGAGAGATTGATTCATTGATTAATTAAACCTTGGTTACTCAACCTTCAGGCAATTTTACATAGGTGAGGATTGACCTCATGTAAATTCAATTTAACTAAAATAATTAACAAAGTAATAGTGAGATTGATTTTGCGGTGAATAGTACAATGTTAAGTGCACCATTTGCGCCATTTTTCCCGTAATACAACTTTGACTTTTAACATTTTTTTACAGTTTCTTACGTACTAGATTATAATAATCACAACAGAGTACAAGAATATCGTTAAACATAAGTACACAACCATTTACGAGGCGTTACAGAGTAGCTAGAATGATCGCTGAGTTTGGACCTACAAGCTTAAAGAGTTAAAGTTGGACAGCAAAAGTGCAGTTCAATGCACATCAACCGGGTCACCCTCTAGATCGAATAGGTGACGGAATAAGCTTGTCTTGAAACCTGATAACGAAGTCGTGTTGGTAATGTTGGCAGGAAGTGAGTGCCATAAATATATAGAGGATAAGGCAAAGGAGTTATGAAAAGTAGCGGTTCGGTGTGTAGGAATGTTGAAGGTATCTGGCCAGAGTTGTCGCGACGGACGATCGTTTGTCGCGCCGGACTAAAGAGTTCACACAAATACGCCGGGGCGTTTTTGTGAATGATCTTAATTAAAAGGCATTCCTTTTAAATAGCACCTCAGCTTTTTGACAGACCATACCACTGCCAGACAATCCTTTTCCGTGGTGGTGTAATGCATCTCTGCGCCCCTTAATGGTCGACTAAGTGCTTCTACCAGGTTTTCTTTTCATCTTTTGGATCTTTTTGCATCAGGATCGCGCCTAACCCGAAATCACTCGCGTCTGTGTAAAGAACGAACGGTTGCCCGGGCATTGGTGTGTATAATGTCGGCGCGTTAATTAAGGCATTCTTTACTTCGTCAAATGATTTCTGCTTCGGTCCACTTACATTGAACTGTAGGACTCGTCAATTTATCGAGTGGTTCCTGGATTCGAGCTATACCCTGTAAATGACGATGGTACCAACTTACAAGCCCATTAAATTGTCGAAGTTGAGTTATGTCCTTGGGTACTGGAAAATCGATTATTGCTTGCATTTTCTCCGGATTAGGCCGAATTCTTGATTTGTCAACGATATAACCTAGGAACTTCACTTCCTTACACGCGAAGCTACTTTTCTCGCGGTTTATTACTAACTTCACATCTCGGAGAACTTCAAAAACTAATGACAAGAGCTGAAGATACTCGTCAAAATTTTGACTCACGATGATCCAGTCAACAAATAAGCAAAAACTTGTTCCGACCATTTATTAGGGAGCTTTCTCTACGCGATCAGTTCCTGAATTCTACGTTTCAATTTGTCCATCAAACTTTGGAAAGTAGACGGCGCACCCATCAAACCATAAGGCATACGAACCCATTCGAGTAACCCTTTCCCTTCGACAACGAATGCAGTGTATTTGCGGCTCGCCTCATCCATCGGTATTTGATGGAAGGCTTCGCTCATATTTAATGTCGAGATGACTTTGGCTTGTCGAAGTTGTGACAAAATAGATTTCATATTTTGTAAAGGGTAAGCGGGCTTGAGTGTTTCCCGATTTACTGGGCCATAATCTACGCAAAATCTTAACCCTCCATTCGCTTTTAGGGCTACAACTGGTGAACAAGCCCAATCGCTATGACTCCAGACAACGTAACCCTTTTCCAATAACCTGTCAACTTCCTTGTCAATGAATTCGCGTATTGCCTCACTACGAGAGTATGATTTCTGTCTGTGTGGAGTAGGATCTTTTAGCTCAATGACGTCTTTCGTCAACGTTGTCATTGCCGTCGATTCAGTTTCTAGTTTTGAACATTCGACATCTAAGGATTTGGTTAGCTCATCCTTTTGTTGGGAACTCATAGCGACTCCCTTCTAATGACCACGTTTCCGCTAACGGATTTACTTTGACGCGAAACGTGAGCCAGAAATCCATCCCCAACATTACATCGTTCGACAAATTTGGGAGGATACTGAACCATTGTGGACCAAAAATATCACCCACATCTATCACAAAACAGGTACCCCCTTTCGTATGTGTTATTGACTTATCACCGAGGCGAACTCCATTTGACGATGTTGTGACTGCTTGGATTTCTTTAACTTGGAAATTTTTCACACTCTCGTACGCTACTTGACTGAGGTAAGATCTCTCACTCCCGCCGTCTACAATCCCGTATAAATTTTTCCCGAAAATTGAAACTTCTACCGGTATTCTCGTGACATTTCTTGGTTCATTTAGCCCATTTTCCGAACGAAATATTCGTCTTTTCGACAGATTTTGCATTACGTCTGATGTCACGGCCGGGGGAATCCAATTTTCTAAATTTTGTGTTACATGTAAATTGCGTTCTTGAGTTTTTAGATTTTTTTGCTTCTGTATTGCTAGCTGTAACGTATTTTTGACCAACTCCTCGGGGTATGAAAGTTCTTTTAAATCGAGCTCATGATCTAACGTTTCCTCGTTATTTGACAAATCTTCCGTTAATTCTTACTCTGTTATCGAAAGACGGTGTTCCATAGGAAGTAGGACAACAATAGTAGGAAAAAATGAACATTAAAAACGTTGTCATCGGAAAGGCGTTGAAAAAAAAAGAGAGATCTCGTTGTGGCAACGGAAGAAAAAAAAGGGAGTTAGTGTTCTCGAGATCTTGAACCGTGCGCGAA
Source organism: Campoplex capitator (assembly GCA_037576405.1). Lineage (NCBI taxonomy): Eukaryota > Metazoa > Arthropoda > Insecta > Hymenoptera > Ichneumonidae > Campoplex > Campoplex capitator. Next base: position 13,325,445 of record JARBWI010000323.1, on the reverse strand, counting down.
CGTCTCGGATGAAAAGAGAATCATCTCGCGATAAATTCAATTTCTAAGTCTAACTGCAACACAATCGCATCGATAAATCGAGATTATCTATTCCGACAAAATCAAACAAAATTAAACTCATAAACGGCTGCGATCGGTTTGGCCAACCGATCCAACGCCTGAGGTCAGATCCTCACTAGCGAACGCGACGATCTCCTCGACGTTCATAGGAGTCAAGCATCAGCTCCTCCCGAAAACACAACCAACACACACACAATTATTCACACCTAATTACTCGTTCTCTGTTTATGTTGTTGTTCTTTTAATAAATTGGGGTTTTTATGCCTTTATGGCTTTTTCCCAAAACAAATTTGTGACTTCTTTATTTAGTTCAATTTCATCTCAATAAAAACACAAAGACTAAACGACAAAACAAATGGTGCCTCCTGTGAGGTGTGAATAAAAAATAAAAAACGCAAACGCAGAAGAAATCACATCGATTTCTCCCACGAAAAAATACGGAACAAGACTTCTGGAATAAAGACGCTTCATCAGTAAACGCAACGATCGTTCGTACAACTCGGAAAGATAACCATCCAGTCTCCAAGAATAACAAAAAAAGAAAAGATAAGTAAACAATATTGATACTTTTCATTTTTCAAAAAATATATATACACTACCCGTCAAAAGTTTCCGGACAAAATTGCGAAAAAGTGTCGGAGCCATTTTTGATGTCATTTTTTGAGCAGTATAGATAAACAAATTTGATAAACGGCATTTTGAAGGAAAGGAATTCTTCTTCAATTTGCTTTTTTTGAAAATGTTGTACGATTTTTTTTACGTCCGCTACATTGTTTTGAACACGACCGTTTTCCAACTTTTTTTTTAAGATTTATAGTTGGACCGCGTTTTGAGAAAAAAAAAATTTTCGAATTCTTTCCGACCGGAACCTTAACGGGGACAGCTGAAACTTCAATTTCGTTTTTTAAAAAGTTCTGTAAGATTTTTTTTCATGTAGTTATCTCATTTTTAGCGAAAAAGAGCAAAATTTGGAATATGCCACATAACACGAAAACTAGTGAGTTTTTCAAAAAACCTCATGAGGATGAAAAATGAGTTTGGTTCAGCCAAATTCATCAGAATTTTTTCCGAATTTTTTCTTAAAATTTTTTTTTCCGACTGATTTCAGCCGAAATTCTGAAAATTTTATCGCGTTTACTTGTTAAATATGGGGTTTTTGATAAAATTTCAAGATAAAAAAAAGTTTTGTTTTTCAATTCTTAAGACATCAGAATTTTTTCAAATTTTTTTTCGAAATTATTTTTTTCAACTTGCGAAAAAAAGTTGGAAAAAAAATTTCAAAAAAAAATTTGAAAAAATTCTGATGTCTTCAGAATTGAAAAACAAAACTTTTTTCTATCTTGAAATTTTATCAAAAACCCCATATTTAACAAGTAAACGGGATAAAATTTTCAGAATTTTGACTGAAATCAGTCGGAAAAAAAAATTTTAAGAAAAAATTCGGAAAAAATTCTGATGAATTTGGCCAAACCAAACTTATTTTTTTATCCTCTTGAGGTTTTTTGAAAAACTCACTAGTTTTCGTGTTATGTGGCATATTCCAAATTTTGCTTTTTTTCGCTAAAAATGAGATAACTACATGAAAAAAAATCTTACAGAACTTTTTAAAATACGAAATTGAAGTTTCAGCTGTCCCCGTTAAGGTTCCGGTCGGAAAGAATTCGAAAATTTTTTTTTTCTCAAAACGCGGTCCAACTGTAAATCTTAAAAAAAAAAGTTGGAAAACGGTCGTGTTCAAAACAATGTAGCGGACGTAAAAAAAATCGTACAACATTTTCAAAAAAAGCAAATTGAAGAAGAATTCCTTCTCTTCAAAATGCCGTTAATTAAATTTGTTTATCTATACTGCTCAAAAAATGACATCAAAAATGGCTCAGACTCTTTTTCGCAATTTTGTCCGGAAACTTTTGACGGGTAGTGTATATATGAGGTATTCCACGTCAAACCGGCGGACTTTTTCCCTGACCCTCGCCGATTTGGTTAATTATTTTTTATATGATTATATGAAGTCTGAAAGACACCCTGGAATTTTTTCAGATTTTTCTGAAGAACCATTTTTGAAAAAAAAATCCAAAAAAATCCAAAAATGTCCAAAAAAAAGCCCCTTTTTAAAAATCTGAAAAAAATCCTAAAAATCGCTAATCATATGCCAAACACTTTAAGCTACCGCCCGTAGTGGAAGTACAATTTTTTCTGTGTGTTAATCGGCTAATAACGTTGAAAAAATTCAAAAAATGCCGAAAAACACTTACTCTGGGCCCAATAGTTGAATATTTTCGTACCCAAAAATTTTTTTGGAATATTTCAGACCAGTACAAAACAAAAAAAATTGAGCCAGGCAAAAAGTTGAGGTATTAATTCAATAGTTTTATTCAATTTTATCAAATGATATGTGAATCTATATTTTTTTCCAACTCTAGAAAAAGATTCTTTAATGACCAGTGTAACAGCTCCAAATATTGTACGTAACATCTTATTATATTGGGAATTCGTAACTACTAGCTCACTATATCAAATATATCAAGGTCCATTTTTTCATCCGATTGTTCGAAAATTGTGATGAAAATTGGTTTTAGGTACCCAAATATGCAACTATTGGGCCAGAGTAAGTGTTTTTCGGCATTTTTTGAATTTTTTCAACGTTATTAGCCGATTAACACAACGAAAAAATCGTACTTCCACTACGGGCGGTAGCTTAAAGTGTTTGGCATATAATCAGCGATTTTTAGGAATTTTTTCAGATTTTTAAAAAGGGGCTTTTTTTGGACTTTTTTGGATTTTTTTGGATTTTTTTTTCAAAAATGGTTCTTCAGAAAAATCTGAAAAAATTCCAGGGTGTCTTTCAGACTTCATATAATCATATAAAAAATAATTAACCAAATCGGCGAGGGTCAGGGAAAAAGTCCGCCGGTTTGACGTGGAATACCTCATATATATTATAAATAAAACCGCGACACTAGCCTTTTTTTTTTTTTTTTTTTTTTTTTTTAATCGACTAACCTTTCACGTCAAAAACCTCTTAATCATCTGAACATCTCCGCGATACACGATGAGTCGCGACGTAAAAAAAATCTCTCTGATCGTACAAAAAGGCAAAAGCCTAGACGAACAATTAAATTTTACACTCAGTGGATGTCAGTGGACTAAAGGAATCTGAAATTAATGACATCAATGGACAACTTCGATTAGAAAGATTGACAAAACTATTTCACGCGTACGAAGAACAATATGACGAACTCGTCATTCTCGAGCCTGACAACGAACAAATTCAAAAATTAACCAATCCCTGGAAAAAAACTTTTAAAAAGTGAAAAAAGAACGCCCAGTATTAAAAAGATGTGACCTTATCTATAAAATTATCACTCGAAATCGTTTCGCTATTTACAAAAATAAAATCATATCATTTTCATCAAGCCAAGACCACCAAAAATGGTGTATGAAATTACAAATAGACGTAAAATGCACGCGTTGTATATCTGTACATATGTACTATACATCATTGCAAAGATTATACGCCAACTTGGCGTGCACGATTTTCAAATGTCAGTTCGGCAAAGGAACGCTTTTTTCATTTGTACATTGAGCCATTTTTTTCCGCTTATTCGTCCGTCCAAACCATTTATTCACTCAGCCCATCTAATCATCCGTCCGAACCTATCTATGTAGAATATTGATTTTGAATCCTACTGATGTGAGATTCGCCTTTGCCGAACTTACATTTGAAAATCATGCACGCCAAGTTGGCGTATAATCTTAGCAATGATGTACACTGAGAAAAATGAATTCGTAAATTCAACAAATTTTTTGTTAGTTCGACAAATTTTCTGTTGGTTCAACAAATTTTTTTGTTGGTTCAACGAATCGTAGCGAACAAAATGAAATTTGTTAACCCAAACGAAATTTGGTTCATTCAAATACTTAATTTCTCACCACGACAAAAATATCGTTGAATCAACAAAAGTTTTGTTGAATCAACAAATTTAATTTGTTCGCCACAATTTCAAATTTTTTTTCTCAGTGTACATACACCATTTTTGGTGGTCTTGGCTTGATGAAAATGATATGATTTTATTTTTGTAAATAGCGAAACGATTTCGAGTAGTAATTTTATAGAGAAGGTCACTGTTTAGATAGGGTTTTCTTTCACCTGGTTTGGTAAAACGAACAGGATTAGTTCAAGCTTTTCAGTAATCAAGGAAAAAAAAAGGAAAGAACATTTCTGATGTGATTCAACTCTATTTGTTTACACAAGCGAATTTATTCTTTGAGTAGGCTTGTATAAAGCAATATGCATATTGTAGGTTAGGATTACCGTGTTTATACTCTTTTAAAGAAAGTCAAGTAGTCGGTTCATATGTGAAATACTCTCAGTGGAGACTTATGAACGTAATTTCACAAGACTACTTAAATATCGAAAGAATTAGTCCATTAGCGAAAAAACCTCTAAATAGGCTTCTGGACTACGATTATCACTAAATTCATGTAATGAATCATAGATAAACGTATGACGAGTGAAGGGGTTTCTCAAAGGAGACTCATCATACGTGCACCAAGCCAAAATAATTCAATGATATACAATTTTTGAGTTCCGCGGGAGGAGAGTAGATCCTCCCATGGAGGGGGTTCAGAAAGTAGACATATACACTACCGGCCAAAAGTATGGGGACACTAGTTGAAATTTCTTGACACACTAAAAGTTGGATAGCTCAAACAAAAAAAAAAGATATCCCAATTTTCCAAAAAGCATTTTAAAGGGGACACATGTAGCTTCAATTTGCGCCTTGATAAAACCTTTTTCAATATTTTTTCAGTCCGGTATATTTTTTTGAAGTTGGCCGTTTTTCAACCTTTTTTTGGCCCTTGAAAATCGCGCGCGCGGTTCGTAGAAAATTTTTCCAATGATATTCACCATGGAAAACGTAAAAAGGGGAGTACAAGAATCAATTTTGTTTTTTAAAAAGTTGCGTACGATTTTTTTTCGCCGCGTTATCCTATTTTTTGCGAAAAAATAGCGTTTTCAGAAAGTACGGCGTAACGTCAAAACTATGAGGTTTTGGCAAAATTGTCAAGAAAGTAAAAATATGTATTTCATCATTCTGTAGTCGCTAGAATTTTTTTTAGAATTTTTCGTGGAGATTTTTTAAAAATCAATTTTCGTCCAAATGCTGATTTTTTAAATCGCTTCAACTCGGGAATTATAGGGTGCATGGAAAAATGTTAAGAGGGAAAATTTTCTTGTTTTTCACTGTAGTAATCATTAGAATTTTTTCAGAAATTTCTTTCGAAATTTTTTTCCAAACTCTCGTTGTCAGAATTGTACTTTTCTTCTTCTCTACTTAGAATTTATTCCTTACTTAAAAAAAAAAAGTTGAGAAACTCGTATAAATGGGATAAGGGATATAATTTCTGATATCAACTTTTTTTTTAAGAAAGGAAAAAATATAAGTAGAGAAGAAGAAGAGAAGTACAATTCTGAACACGAGGGTTTGGAAAAAAATTCCGAAAGAAATTTGTGAAAAAATTCTAATGACTACTACAGTGAAAAACAAGAAAATTTTCCCTCTTAACATTTTTCCACGCACCCTATAATTCCCGAGTTAAAGCGATTTAAAAAATCAGCATTCGGACGAAAATTGATTTTTGAAAAATCTCCACGAAAAATTCTAAAAAAAATTCTAGCGACTACAGAATGATGAAATACATATTTTTACTTTCTTGACAATTTTGCCAAAACCTCATAGTTTTGACGTTACGCCGTACTTTCTGAAAACGCTATTTTTTCGCAAAAAATAGGATAACGCGGCGAAAAAAAATCGTACGCAACTTTTTAAAAAACAAAATTGATTCTTGTACTCCCCTTTTTACGTTTTCCATGGTGAATATCATTGGAAAAATTTTCTACGAACCGCGCGCGCGATTTTCAAGGGCCAAAAAAAGGTTGAAAAACGGCCAACTTCAAAAAAATGTACTGGACTGAAAAAATGTTAAAAAAGGTTTTATCAAGGCGCAAATTGAAGCTACATATGTCCCTTTTAAAATGCTTTTTGGAAAATTGGGATATCTTTTTTTTTGTTTGAGCTATCCAACTTTTAGTGCGTCAAGAAATTTCAACTAGCGTCCCCATACTTTTGGCCGGTAGTGTATATACCATATATATAACATATATATATAACATATATATATGACATATATTGTAACGGGACAGCCTTATCCCCTGTCACGATTTCTGGTTTCACAGAAATCCTGACAGAGGGCGACGGACTGAGCGCTCTCGCGTCAGCGGAGCATCACCCGGACGCCGATAAGGCTCCCTCACCTTTCCATTCTCCTTCTCCTTATTCCTACCCACAAAAATTCACATACACAATAATGGAGCACTGATAACCTCTATCGAGGAATTTTACGCTTCTCGTACAATTAAAGTACGGTGACGCAATAGCGAGGCCTAGCCCGATTGCGTCACGAGAAGTTCGCTGTCCTTAGAGACGCCGTAGTGAGGCTAAGCCCTATGGCGTATAGAAGGAGGCGCTAACAGTGGAGCACTGGTTGCTCATGATCCGGACGAAAGTAGTCGTTCTTGCTTTCCGAGTTCGAGTTATCTCCTCGATGGGCAAGACGGGGAAATCGGAAGGTGATTCCTACTCCTAGCAAAGACCTCGCCGGTCAGTGCACGAACCTGCACACCTCTCCACGAGAGAGAAGAGGATCTCAAAAATCCTAAGTTTCGATTTTTGAACAAATAACCAATGTTCAAAAATCATGAAACGTTTCAATATATAACATATATATAACACATATATATATAACATTTTCTATATATATATGGTGATTGAGTGAGAAAATGGTGATGGTGAAAAATAAACTTTGGATACGATCCAAATCGTATCCAAAGTTTATTTTTCACTAAGAATTTTTCACTAAGAACGGGTTTTATCCAAATAAAACCCGTTCTTAGTGAGCGTGTACGTAGCGAAAGAAGTATGTATGCCAAATTTCAAGTCAATCGGGCTTATAGTTTCGGTGATCTGGTGATGAGTCAGTCAGTCAGTGAGTGAGTGAGTGAGTGGTATTTCGCTTATATATATATTAGGGTGCTCCAAAAAAAAAAAGTTTTTTTCCTATCGTCCCAAAAGTTTGTAGTAGGTATAAAAAAAAATCTCCTGCAAGGGGAGCTCCATATTTTGATTCTACGAGGCGCTCAACGGTTTTTCGTTTTTCCATATAAATAACAGGTAAAAAAAAATTTTTTCCGTTTTTTTCAAATAAAACTATTGAAAAATTTTTTTTGATAATTTCAATGGATGGATTTTTGTAGGAAACTAAATTCTCTACAAAACAGCTCTGATATGATTTTCTCATAAACCTAATAGGTAAAAAGTTATCAGGCTTTAAATACGAGCAACCAAGTTAAATCTTATCGTGTATGATTCGAGAACGCATTTTTCATTTCACTGGATCTTATTGCATATATTTATATTACTTTTATACTGCGTCTCAATTCTAGTTCTATCACGATAGAAATTGTTTTTAGATTGAAAAAAAAATTGCAACTACTTTTGAAAATCACTTTTCATATACCCTCAGTCGATAATATCATTTGCTATGTTTTCTTATGCCATCTAGTAGTGATTTTCCAAAGTAAGGTTAGAATTACATCAATAGGGACCGTGCGTACCCATACACTCTCACCAGAGTGAGAATGTGTAGTCGTGTACGTACATACGTTTTTGCACCACAAAAGTGCCTTTTCTCACCGTTAGCGTCGCCACCAGTATGCATATACACGACTACACATTCTCACTCTGGTGAGAGTGTATGGGTACGCACGGTCTCTATGGCGAATTAAATTTGACAAACAAATATCAAAACGATAATCTTAATTACTACGTGTATATTTGTTTGGAAAGCATGAGTAAAATGTAGAAAGGATCCAAAAATCAATATATATACTTAGTTGGCTCCCAACGCAGTGCATTAAATAGTCGTAAACTGCCATCCCAAAGACAAGTACTATGTGTTTTTTTTATAACCTGAATTTTCTCCAAAAAACCGTTCGTCAAAGTGCTCGCAGTGTATTAAACGAAGTGACTGAAATTTGGAATCGTACTGGAATTCCAGTAATCAAAGAATGTAATGCTATTTCAAAAATTGAAAAACTTCATAAAGAATGGATTGCGGTGAGAAAAAATAAATCACGGAAGACGGGTACCCAAAAGTTGAAAGAAGAACAGTTTTCTTCGAAACTGGACAAACTTTTCGATGTAGCTCTGGAAAAATCTTTTGATCCGTTATCGGAAGTGCAAAAAGAATTCTTATTAAATCAACGTAATGAGGATCGCTCAAGACCTGTTCTAGAACATTCAAATTCAGAAACAGCTATTGAAGAAGGTATTTAATAACCTCAACATTTTTTTTATTCAATCCATCAACTTCTGATTTTAATTCAAATGATTCTTGATATCAATTTTAGAGCTTACCAGAAGTTTTTCAAACCTAACTACGTCAACAGAAAATTGGAGCAAATCGTCTTTCAGTTCTGAAAGTCTTAAACGTGGAATCTCAAATTTTGAAGATGAATTGCCACCTCGTTTTCAGCAGAAAAAAATGAATGTTATGAACCCAAAATTAGTCGCTACTCTTGATCGGACAAAAACTACCGATAGAATGGCAACTTATCTTATCAACTCTATTGGTGATAGCATGGACGTCAATGTACAAAATATAAATTCCAGTAGGAGTTCTATAAGACGACATCGCATAAAGCTACGATCAACAATCGTTAATAATTCAAAACAGCAGCTCAAGTTTCCTTCAAGTGCAGTGTTGCATTGGGATGGCAAATTGCTTGAAGATTATGAAAGCTCCAAAAAAGTTGATAGGTTGCCTGTATTGTTATCAGGACCAGATTTTGAACAGCTTCTTGGTATTCCAAAGCTAGAATCCGGAAACAGTGAAAGCCAAGCAAATGCAATTATTGAACTATTATATGAGTGGAATGTGAAAGACAATATCAAAGCTTTATGTTTCGATACTGCTAGCATTAATACTGGTAAGGAAAATTTTACTCCATATAATTTGTAACATACATTTATCAACTGTAACGATTTGTATCGTACATTTATTAACTTAAAATAATAATTTTTGAAGGTCCAAGTAAAGGAACGTGCTCACGTCTTAACAGACATTTAAATCGAAATTTGCTTCAATTGGCTTGTCGCCATCACGTCTACGAATTGGTACTTAGAAGTGTCATCGAAACGTGTTGGCCTGTTACTAATGGCCCTAACGTAGCAATATTCAATCGCTTTAAAAACAATTGGCAAACATTTGATAAACTGAGATTTGAGACTGGAATTGAGGATTCTCATGTAAAAACGATGACCGAAGATGTTAAAGAAAATTTATTTCAATTCATCTCAACTCAAAAAAACGTAATGTATTTATTATCTGATTTCTTATTATATAAAACGTTACTGGTTCCTTTCAATTTTCATCTCACGCATTTATAATTACACCCTGGTAACTATTACAGGAATATCAACCTCGTGACGATTACAAAGAATTGTTGGATTTGAGTTGCATTTTTCTGGGAGGAACTCCATCGAATGGTATTACCTTCAAACAACCTGGAGCTATGCACCATGCAAGATGGCTTTCGAAAGCCATTTATTGCCTGAAAATATTTATGTTCAAAAAACAATTTAAAATATCGGACAGAGAAATAACACAACTTCGTGATATATGTTTGTTCATCGTTATGATTTACATCAAAGCGTGGTTTCAATGTCCAAATGCCATTAAAGCTCCTAAACAAGATTTACAATTCTTGCAAGACTTGATCAGGTACAAGAATATAAATTCAAAAATTTCGAACGCAGCTGTCACAACATTTTCTAGACACGGATGGTATTTGTCAGAAGAGCTCGCTTCTTTGTCTTTTTTTGATAATTCCATATCTGAGGAAATTAAACTGAAAATGATTCGATCGATAAAACAGAAAGATAGTGTTTGTGATGCGAAACGAATTGTGATAAAAAAATCGGACCATGATAATCTTTGTTCTAAAGATATCAGTGATTTTATTACAAAAAAGTCTATGACTTTATTTGATGCATTGGGTTTACCGTGTACTTTTCTGGACATAGATCTGATACACTGGCAAGAAGACGAGAGCTACATTAATTGTTCAAGATTCTTAAAAGATCTTAAAGTAGTCAATGACATCGCGGAACGTGGGGTAGCTCTCATTGAACGATACAATCAATTTGGGACCAAAAATGAAGAACAGAAACAATATCTGTTACAAATAGTTTCTGATCACAGGAAGAAATACCCGAATTGTAACAAACGAATTGTAACAAATGAATAATTTGTCATTGACAAATTTTACTTTAATAAATGTAACACACAATGGAATAAGTGGAATAAAAAAATGCGTTCTCGAATCATATACGATAAGATTTAACTTGGTTGCTCGTATTCAAAGCCTTGTAACTTATTATCTATTAGTTTTATGAGAAAATCATATCAGAGCATTTTTGTAGAGAATTTAGTTTCCTACAAAAATATATCTATTGAAATTGTCAAAAAAATTTTTTCAATAGTTTTATTTGAAGAAAACGGAAAAAAATTTTTTTTACCTGTTATTTATATGGAAAAACGAAAAACCGTTGAGCGCCTCGTAGAATCAAAATATGGAGCTCCCCTTGCAGGAGATTTTTTTTTATACCTACTACAAACTTTTGGGACAATAGGACCCGCAAAAAACCAAAAAAATGTATTTTTTGGACCACCCTAATATATATAGATAATTAATAAATATGTTGAAGCAAGCTTCGCATATTTTTCTCTATACGCATGCGTGTTGCTAAGCGTTATGTTTTTGTTGTTTTGTTCCTCTAACGACCTACGAGCGTGTATGATGTTGTTCAGTCGTTTATCAACCAGAGCTGTGAGTGGCACATGCCTAATACTCTAATAAAAGTTTCTTTATTTGTTCTTGAGAAGAAGAGAAGAATCATTTATTTATTCTCCCTCACTTCCTCTCCTTATTCTTCATCAGTTTTCTCAAGAAGAAGAAGAATACTGCGGTATATTTTAACAAAATATAAAATACATATAATAAAAAAAAAATTTCTCAATATTGGGCGTTTTCAAAATTACAATGTATATTTCATACTCACCTTTTCCGAGGATTTCTCGCCTCCGCCAAGAGACATGCTTGCCACTGTTGACCTCTCGATGTTCTGAAATATAATTTCGTTAAAGACTGAAATTTTGCCACAGCGAACGCTGCGGCATAATTACGAGAGCTACAACGTGTAGTGGAAAAAGAAATGATATATATACGTTTGAGGCTGTCCGACCATTTGAATATTAGCATTATAGACTACAGTGGCTGGTGCGTGTATGTTAATTATTTGTTGGTGCTGCCCTTGCAGTTGTTGGGGCTGGTGCGACGGATGTTGCGGTTCGAGTTGTTGCTGTTGGCTTATTTGGTGAGACGGCTGTTGGCTCATGAGAATATCAGCGATTGCATCTTCATTGCAGCGATCTACCGGTTTATTCTGTTTTTTTATTTGTGAATGTTGCTTATTCCTGGAAACATTGAAAATTAAACATTAAATAGAAATTATCAAGCATTGTTATTTATTCTTAGAGTATATTTACTTAGTAGATATCAGCGCATTAGCTTTCCCGACATTGAAGCGGTCACAAATAGATTTGTAAAATAAAAAATAAAAATAGAAATGTTAAAGTAATCGATATATTTCATGTATTCGATATAGTTTGGTTTTCGTAACCATGACAATTTTTTTTTTTGAATTGACTGTCTAAGATATCAACAAGAAGTCGTCACTTCTTTTCCGTTCGTTCCTCAAGACACACGTATTTATTATTAATTGCAATGTTATCAAGATGAATAAAGTTCTTTCGTGTACGATCGACGTTTTTTCTTTTGCCTAACCAAAACAAGAAAATTTTACATCATTGTTTGCAAATAAACTAATTCACAAAATTTACTACCTGTCGCAGAAGAATCCTACGGGTAAGGAACGTGACCTTGGCTGCTCATGACGTAGCATTTCTGTGTTCAGTCTGTAAAATTAATTTATATAAAATTCTGTTCTTAATCATTGAACTTTTTGAAAATTAATTTTCGTCCAAATGCTGACTTTTTAAATCGCTTTATCTCGGGAATTATAAGGTGCGTGGAAAAATGTTAAGAGGGAAAATTTTCTTGTTGTTCACTGTAATAATCATTAGAATTTTTTCAGATATTTCTTTCGAAATTTTTTTCCAAACTCTCCTTATCAGAATTGTACTTCTCTTTTTCTTCTCTACTTATAATTTTTCTTTACTTAAAAAAAAAAGTTAATATCAGAAATTATATCTCTTATCTCATTTAGACGAGTTTCTCAACTTTTTTTTTAAGTAAGGAAAAATTATAAGTAGAGAAGAAGAAGAGAAGTACAATTCTGACAAGGAGGGTTTGGAAAAAAATTTCGAAAGAAATATCTGAAAAAATTCTAATGATTACTACAGTGAACAACAAGAAAAGTTTTCCTCTTAACATTTTTCCACGCACCCTATATTCCCGAGATAAAGTGATTTAAAAAGACAGCATTTGGAGGAAAATTGATTTTCAAAAAATCTCCACGAAAAATTCTAAAAAAATTCTAGCGACTACAGAATGATCAAATACATATTTTTACTCTCTTGACGATTTTGCCAAAACCTCATAGTTTCAACGTAACGCCGTACTTTTTAATAACGCTATTTTTTCGCCAAAAATGGGATAACGCGGCGAAAAGAAAATCGTAAGCAACTTTTAAAAAAACAAAATTGATGCTAGTACTCCGCCCTTTACGTTTTTTATGGTGAATATCATTGGGAACATTTTCTACGAACCGTGCGCGCGATTTTCAAGGGCCAAAAAAAGGTTGAAAAACGGCCAACTTCAAAAAAATGTACCGCACTGAAAAAATATTGAAAAAGGTTCTATCAAGGCGCAAATTGAAGCTACATGTGTCCCCTTTAAAATGCCGTTTGGAAAATCGGGATATCTTTTTTTTTGTTTGAACTATCCAACTTTTAGTGCGTCAAGAAATTTCAACTAGCGTACCCATACTTTTGGCCGGTAGTGTATATATTGTGGAAGAAAATTTTCTATAATGAAATCGAGGCACCTAATTTTTACAATTACGAATTCACCTTTTTACGGGGATCACAGGGGAAAAAAATTTATGTCATCTGAAGCGCATTCATCCCATTGTATGATAGAAGTTTCATTTTTTTCCGTGAGTCGAATTATGTAACAATGGCAACGACTTTAAGTTCAGAAATGAGGGGAAATTAACCAATCTCGAGTATAGATACGCTGCACGTCTTGCCTTGCCTGTTCTCACATTTTTTTTTTTAATACTTGGCGTCAAGACGCTGCCACGTCTCTAGATATCCGAAACAAATATTATCGGGTCACCAGTCAAATTCAAAGAATGCAACCTTCCAGATCAACCAATGATTATACCGGGCCAATCGGGAATTCCACCTTCATAGAAAAACAAAAATTATTGAAATTACCAACAGATGAAATATCAAAATTCGATGGGAATTACGATAAATGGCTTTCATTCAAAAATACCTTCAAATCAATTATCAATTCGCGAAACGATATTGATAATGTCATTAAATTTACGTATTTAAAAAACGCTCTACAAGGAGAAGCGCTCAACAAAACAATGATCTACGATCCAAGCGCGGAAAATTATGACAACGAATGGAAACTTTTGATCGACGCTTATGATAGGAAACGAGTTTTAGTATCAAAACATCTCGACGCGATATTAAACCTTTCGACAATTGACACCGCGACTTCCTCCAATCTAGCAAAATTGATAGACGAAGTTCGACAACATCTAAGTATGTTGAAATCCCTTCAAGTATACCCAGACGATAGAGTCATCGTGAGAATTTTAGAGCGAGCATTACCGATCCATATTCATCGTAAATAAGAAGAATCCTTGAGTTTAGACGAATTTCCCGAATTAAACAAATTTTATCAATTTATAAACGAAACGATTTTCCGGCTTCATACGTTCGAACAAGGGCATTTCCTTAAACGATACGTTAATAGTCGGCCCTACGATACAAGATAAATTATTTGAACATTTAATAAGATTTCGGACTCACGTGTACGTACTGACAGCTGATATCGCCAAAATGTATCGACAAGTATTCATCGACAGTCGCGATCGTAAATATCAACGGATCTTTTGGTATCACAATAATAAAATCAAAACGTACGAACTCAATACCGTTATATTTCGCGTAGCATCTGCACCATATTTGGCCATTCGAACTATCCATAAACTCGCAGATGATGAAGGCAAGGACCTTCCTCTCGCGCGCAAAGTCGTGAAACGTGATTTTTATGTCGACGATTTTCTGACGGGAGGAAATTCTATCGAAGAAGTTCTCAAAGTACGCGACGAAGTGATTGAATCATTAAAACGCGGCGGATTCGTCATTCGACAATGGGCATCCAATCATTCACACGCTCTAGACAATATCCACGAAAAAAATTTTGGAGTAGACAGCGTGGTAGAGCAAAACGCGATAATAAAAACTATAGGAATAATTTGGAATTCGAAAAATGATACATACGTTTTCATCGCAAAACCAATCAATCTGTCAGATAAAATCACGAAGAGGAAGATTCTATCAGAAATCGCAAAAATTTTTGACCCTCTTGGATTATTAGGTCCGGTAGTTTTGATTGAAAATCCATCATGCAAAAATGTTGGAGCGCAAAAATCGATTGGGATGAATCCGTAACTCAGTTATTCAGAATCAAGAGTCATTCAGAATCTGGTCCTCTTTTGCAAACGAAATAAACCACATTAAAAAAAACGGTAGTCCAAAAAAGTCACGTCTCTCATCCCTCAATCCGTTCTTATACGAACACGGTTTATTCCGCGTCGGAGGACGATTGCGTCGCGCCGAAATTTCACAGGACTATCGATGTCCAATATTATTACCCTCTAAACATCACGTAATCACGTAACAGATTTAATTATTAAAAAAATCCATCACGATAATTATCATGCAGACATACAAAGTACTCTCAGTGCAATACGTCACCGATTCTGGATCGCTGACGGTAAAAATCAAGTTCGGAAAATAATCAAAAAATGCGTAGGTTGTATACGACACCGACCATATCTACTCTATGCGCGAATGGGATATTTACCAGAATCACGGGCCAAAGTCACTGGAGTCTTCGCGCATGTAGGAGTTGACTTTTTTGGGCCAATTTTCATCAAAGAAAAAAAGCTAAGGAATCGTAATCGCGTAAAGGCATATGGATGCGTATTCATATGTATGACAGTCAAGGCCGTTCACATCGAAATCACCAGCGATCTGACAACCGAAAGTTTTTTTAGGAGCACTCAGACGCTTTATTAGGAGAAGAGGCGTCCCTGAACATGTCAGATAATGGCACGAATTTTGTAGGCGCAAATAATCAATTGCGCGGACTCTACATTCTTCTCAATTCCGAGAAATTCAAGGACAATATTAATGCAATTGCTGCACAGAAAAATATTGTTTAGCACTGCAGCCCTCCCTTATCCCCACATTTCGGAGGTATTTGGGAAGTGGCCGTCAAATAATTCAAATATCACTTTCATCGAACAGTAGGCAAGCAGTTGCTCACGTTTGAAACTTTCAATACAATGATAATTGAAATTGAAGCTTTATTAAATTCGCGGTCAATTTGTTCAATTTCTACTGATCCTAACGATCCTCTCGCGCTTACACCAACTCATTTTCTAATTGGAAAACCAATAACCATGTTAGATGAAGGTGATTTTTCATCTGTTCCAGAAAATCGTCTATCCACTTGGCATTATATCTCTAAAGTCCGACAAGATTTTTGGAAACAATGGTATCAAGAATATTTACATGAATTACAGAAACGGCAAAAATGACACAAGTCAAAGGGATAAATTAAGGTCAATACCGTCGTTATCATCATGGACAAAAATCTTCCATGTATGTAATGGAGGCTGGGTGTGATTATCAAAGTGCATTCCGGAGACGACGGAATCATTAGAGTGGCCACCGTCAGAACAACCAATGGAATATACAAACGAAATATTACCCACTTGTGTCCCCTCCCCGATTCTACTGACTCACACTCAACCGTACACGACTCACATTTTATATAATTTGCTCACTATACTCGCAAAGGGGAGAGTATATTCCGTAGGAAGTAAGACAACGATAGTAGGAAAAAATGAACATTAAAAACGTTGTCAACGGAAAGGCGTTGAAAAAAAAGAGAGATCTCGTTGTGGCAACGGAAGAAAAAAAAGGGTGTGTTCTCGAGATCTTGAACCGTGCGCGAACGTCTCGGATGAAAAGAGAATCATCTCGCGATAAATTCAATTTCTGAGTCTAACTGCAACACAATCGCATCGATAAATCGAGAAAACCGCAAAAATCCCCTCACGGGGAAAAAAGCGTGGACAAGTACATTGGTGGTCTCTTGTTTCCCTATGATATTAATAAAAATCCAAAACGCCGCTTAGAAGAATACAAAAAAAGTTACAAAATAAGTTAAGATCTGTTGAAATATACGTGGCCAAATACGGGAAGCTTTACTGCGTTTCAATAATTTTTCGAATACGGTTTGATTTTGATAGAAAAAATTATAAAGTTCGGAAATTCAACTATGTCACCAAACAAATTGCAAACGTAAAAAAATTAGATTGTAAAAAAATTCTGAACGAAGTAGTTGGCGAGTTCGTGATCATGATCTATACGCTAAGCTAATTTCATGGAAAAATCCTCGCCAAGTACTTCGTTCAGAATTTTTTTACAATCCAATTTTTTTACGTTTGCAATTTGGTTGGTGACATAGTTGAATTTCCAAACTTTATAATTTTTTCTATCAACATCAAACCGTATTTGAAAATTTATTGAAACGCAGTAAAGCTTCCCGTATTTCGCCACGTATATTTCAACAGATCTTAACTTATTTTGTAACTTTTTTTGTATTCTTCTAAGCGGCGTTTTGGATTTTTTTTAATATCGTAGGGAAACAAGGGACCACCAATGTACTTGTCCACGTTTTTTTCCCCGTGAGGGGATTTTTGCAATTTGATATCACTTCTTTTTTCTAAAATTTTTAAATATTTTGGTTCATATAAACTCCTATGGAGACTGTATATAATTACAATCCGCACTTTTAGCTTGTGAATATAACACATAACTGTTGATTTTATTTTGCATTTTTATATTTTGTAGATGAATATGTTCACTGCGAGATTTGAATACACAGGATCACGAAAAAAAATGCTTACCAGTCTGTTCAAAAGTTTATTCTGACATCATTTTTTTTCACAATTTATCCAATTTACTCGCTAATCTCGCACTTTATCATTACAGAACTTCACTCAGAATCTCCGTTAAATATTTTTATTAAATCCATTAATCGAAATTTTTTGGACGTCCTGCACTTGATTATGTCAAAACTCCGTTAGTAACCGTTTCACTGTGTAGATGTCATACACTACGCTTACACGGCACTCTTATTCCGATTTGGTTATAATGGGGTGTATATACATATATATCGGGCATAATAAACCCGATTAATTAATCCGGAATAAGAGCTCCGTGTGAACGTAGTAGTAAGTCATTGCTCTCTCTGCAGCTGTCACGGGACACTGGCTTTCATGAAAATGGGTTATAGCTGGCATCAAGAGGCCTTTGATGGTGTTGTATACAGACTAGGGTGGGTCAAATAAAATGACTATTTTTTTTTGGCTCGATATAAGAAAAAATGTATTGTTTGGCATCTCAAAAAAACTCAAAAAAACAAATCCAAATATTAGCCCTTAATATTTGAATTAAGAGGTCCCTCATCGCGAATTTTTATTTCCCCTTTAAATAACATGGTAAATTTCTTTTTCCAACTTTGGAATTTTATCAGACTTCAACCTTTGAGGTTAGGGGAATTTTTTTAGCACATTTCTCTAGAACTTTCGATGCTCTACAAAAAAGCTCTCTTGTATCTAATCGATAAAAGTAATCGTACAAAAAATAATCGGTGATAATTAATGATTAAACGAACTTACCAAGTGAAGTTCGATCATAATTGTATGAGCGCCTCTTCCGAAGTGATCAATAATTGTAGTACCTTCCTCTGTCCCAGAGTGTCCACCATTTTTTAAGCTAAAAAACAAAAAATACAACCACCACCTCGGCTGTTGTCGTTGTTTCATGTCTCATTCTTCAAAGCTGTGCCACGTTTTAGACGTGGCCGTACCGTAACTCCTCGGGTAAATAGGTCTAATTGTAATATAGACCTGGGTTTCAGGGCGGGATTGATCACTTCGGAAGAGGCGCTCATACAATTATGATCGAACTTCACTTGGTAAGTTCGTTTAATCATTAATTGTATTTCGCGCCTCTTCCTCGTGATCAATAATTGTAGATGTTTAAAGTTCAGTTGCGGTACCTCTTATATTGGAAGAAAAAATAATAAATTTAGCCTTTTTATTTTTCATTCTATTGGTTTACAACAGGTTAACCGATATTGAACTTGACAATCGTCCTCTGATATTCTTAAGCTGATTTTAGAATCGCTTCCGCAAACACACCTCGATCTCTCATTACTTCTCGGTCATAAAACTTTGCAAATGTTTCCGATTTACTTGTCCATCCGGCCGTTTTTCTGATTATGTCTAAATCAACTCCATATCTTTTTGCCGCTGAGGTTGAGGCGTGACGAGTGCTATAAGCGGTAAATATTTTCGTATCAATCCCGCTTTCGGTTAGAGTTTCTTTTACCCAACGGCTTAATGTCTGAGAAGTCACTGCCTTAAAGGGTTTCTTGAACGAAATGAATAAGGATTTCGTGTATTTACGAATGTCTTTTGTATGCTCCAAATACTTCTTCAGTGTCAAAGCTACACAAATTTCTCTATTTTCCAAATAGAACGGCAGAGTTAGGCATGGCTGCTTTCTGTTAGGCCCTGATGTTTTTACTCTATCAGGTATTTTGATTTCAATGAATTCTGCCGTTTCACGTATGTTTCTTATGTCTATTAAAACGAAGGTTTGTAACCTGTGACCCGTGATTAACGCCAACAAAGTAATAAGTTTCTTTGATAATGCCTTGAGTGTAATATTCCCGATATTTGATTGCGACGACAAATAATCAATCACAACTTTGGGATCCCAAGTGCAATCATACCTGGGTTTAGACGGTCTTTTGTTAAAAACGCCTTTAAAGAACCTCTTAATATTTGGTTCTTGTCCGATCTCCTCGCCTACTATTAGTGATATCGCTGAGCGTAAACAATTTAACGTGCCGTGTGAAGCACCTTTCTCGAACGCATCCGTTAGACCAGCGAGTATGTCTTGTGTTGAATTTGTAAATGGATCGATGGAATTTGCACTACAGAAGATCCACCACTTCTTCAACACAGAATCATATTGTTTTAATGACGATTCGCTTAACGACGCCATCATTATTTCGATAGTGGCATCTGACGTCTGTCTTCGTTCAAATCCTTCCCTGATAATCGTCCGGCCACCAGGGTAAGGTGTTTCCATAGCGGATGAGGTTCCCTGTCACACGACGTCAACAACTTAACATTTGGTTTTAAATATATAGGTTTCGATATTAATAATGCGTAGAATAGAGGAAACCAGGGCTGTGCAGGCCATTCGGGGACGACAACTATGCCCTCCGCTTTATCCTCTCTTATTTTTCGGAGAACTCTGAGAATAATCGCGAAAGGCGGGAACGCGTAAAATCGAAGACCTTCCCACGATTTTGTAAATGCATCTGTTGCTATTGAGTTTGGATCCTTGAACCACGCAAAATATTCCTCACACTTCGTGTTTATACGACTAGCAAATAAGTCAATCCTTGGCTTTCCAAATACCGTAACGCTTTTTTCGAACGCTTCATTTCCTAATTCGTATTCTGTTTCTGATTCTATTTTTCGTGATTCTGCGTCAGCAATGAAATTCTCTTTTGAACTTATATATGATGCAAAAATAACAATATTTCGTTCTTCACACCATCGCCAGATTTCTTGCGTCATATTATTTAATTTGACGTACTGCACACCTCCCATCCTATTGATGTAGGAAATGGCGGTAGTATTATCTATCCGGAGAAGTATATCTACGTTCCGTAAATGTTTCGCAAAGCACTTCAATCCGAAAAACGCTGCTCGTAATTCGAGGAAGTTAATATGCATTAACCGCTCCGATACATCCCATGATCCCCGTGCTGTTTCATCTCCACAAGCTGCTCCCCAGCCTGTCAGAGATGCATCCGAATAGATTTCTAACAGAAAATTTAATGCATTCAATGAATTACATGACTTCAGTCCCTTACTTTTCCACCAAAATAAATCTGACTTAGTCTGCTCTCCCATATTCATAAACGCGTCATAATTTCCGTTACTCCTTCCAAGAGCTAGAAATTTTTCTCGTTCCAGAGCTTTTGTATGGACATATCCATATTTTATTGCTGGGCAATATGATACTATTGAGCCTATCATCTGAGCAAATTCTCGAATCGTACATTTTTGCATTGATATGAATTTCGTTACTAATTCTAATGCTTTTGATTTTTTCTCATTAGGCAGCTCAATTGTCATTTGATTAGCATCAAATACGAAACCTAAAGACTTGCATCTCTGGACCGGATAAGTCTGACTTTTCTTTTCGTTAATTACAAAACCCAACTCTTCTAGAAATGTTCGCGTGCGCAAAACATTTTCTATACACTCATCGTAAGATCTCCCAATTAATAGAAAATCGTCTAAATATATCACCGAGAGGAAACCCATTCGTCTAAATTCTGAAATCATTGGCTTCATAATTTTTGTAAATACATACGGCGCGCTACAAAGGCCGAAAGGTAAACATGAAAACTGAAAAAATCTTCCTTCAAATTTGAATCTCAAATATTTTCTATCCGAATCTTTAATCGATATGAAATAGTACGCATCTTTCAAATCGATTGTGGCCATGAACCAGTTTTTACTTAATAATCTTCCCGCTGTCTTGTGGTCTTCTAATTTAAAATGCTCTGTGTTTACAAATTCGTTTAATTTCTTTAAATTTAGAATGAGTCTATACGAGCCATCATTTTTTCTCCTCAAGAAAATGTTCGAAATGAACTGATCTCGAGTCGGCTCGCAAGGTTCCATAGCTTCTTTTGATAATAATTCTACAATTTTTGTAGAAATTTGAACTTTTTCCTCTTTTGACCAATGAGTCTCTCTCGGCTTTTCTATTTGCAGAGGTTTTCTTTCAAAAGGTATTTTATACCCTTCTACCCACGACAAAATAGATTTGTCAGTGGTTAGCGCTTCCCACCTTGTTAAAAACGATCGCAGCCTACCAGCTGGTTTACCTACAGGAGTTAATTGCGCCTCTTCTCGTATTTTTCGTTCCTCCTGTACATCGGTTTGTTGCGAAGAGATGGTCTCGAGGTTCTCTGGAATTGTTGACTGCGATTCCCGTCCCCCAACGTTGGCTGACTTTTCGATCGTTGTTGGCGAGGCGGGTATTTCAAGTTTTTTGACTGTTTTTTCCCTTGCATCGGCGGCTTGTGTTGTTTCAATTCTCTGGATGATGTTTCAATCAATTTTGCTGCTTTCACGTTTTCCGATAAATTCTTACCGAATAGCCATTCATCAATAGCACTTGAACTTAATGTTTCTTTCATCGCCGTATTAATGTTTGTTAGTATCAAACTTCTCCGAATCGACGATTCATCGTGGTGTAAATCCGCTAAAAGTCTGCTCGTATGTCCAAGCGCTTCAATCACCGCGAGATTTTCCGCCTCCCCTTTATGCTTAATCAATATTGATAAACCTTTCCCCACTGCAGCGAGACATGCGGAAATTTTTTCTTGTTTTACCACAATCCTGTCATCTCTTTTCCAGACCGCCTCTTGCATAGAAGCTTTTACTCCTAGATTTAACTTCGGAGGGTCAATACTTGTGCAGTTTGCCGGGGGAGGATATTTTTTGAGAAGTTCTGTTCGTTCTTCTGCTGGAAGTCCAAGCTTTATTATCTCCTCCCATCTAGAGACAAAATCGCTGTGTATTGACTCGGCTAATATTCGTTCTTCCGCGAAACGTTTTCCTATTACGTTCAAAACGTCCTCATCCAGCGCAACTTCAGTTATTTTTTCTCCAGATTCGTTAGCCTCACTTTGCACCGAGATATTTTCAGTATTCGTACTATCTCGTAGGACTTGTCTCGACCGTCGAACTTCTCTTCCAGACGATGAACGTTCACTGCTGCTAGAACGACCGTTAGACCAACTTTTGCTGCTATGACTGTTCCCGCTGCTGCTACTGCTACTACGGTCACCTATAACGTATCGAATACGCGGGATTTATTTTTATCCCTTACGTCGTAATTGACGGACGCATCCCATGACCGTACATCTGTGTATGTATACGTAATTCTGTTCAAGAATAAATTCACGTCTAGGTTAGAGCCTAGGTACGTTTTTATCGGCTGATTGAAATATTCAATTATGCCACAACAGATTAGCGTCTGTCGAGCTGCCTCAAACGGTTGAAAGAAACGAGACGAACGTACGCGTAGGTTAGAGCCCACAACGAACGTACGGTGTAGGTTAGAGCCCACACCGAGCGTCTTTTTTTTTTTTTTTTTTTTTTTTTTCGTTATACATACAGGTTAGAGCCTGCGTATCAATTATATTGGTGAGGATTTCCTTCAACCTTCTTTATTCTTTCGCATTTTAATTTCTTTTTTGCTCTCCTAAACTAAGGGAAAACAACCAAAATCCCTCATGACTTACTGCGACCCGATCGTGATCGAGATGTGATGCTGGATGATGAACTCGAATGTCTCCGATATCGGGCTTTTTTCCCTTTCTTTTTATTTTTCCTCATCTCTTCTTCTAATTTTTTAATTCGCTTTTTCCAATGATCCTCCTTTTCTGCTTTCCTTTCCGATATCTCGCTCCTTTTTCTTTTCTTTCCCATCTTGAGTGTGTGGACACCTTGGCACCAAGACGAAGAATGAGACATGAAACAACGACAACAGCGGAGGCGGTGGTTGTATTTTTTGTTTTTTAGCTTTAAAAATGGTGGACACTCTGGGACAGAGGAAGGTACTACAATTATTGATCACGAGGAAGAGGCGCGAAATACAATTAGCTCTGGATTCTACTTACCTCGTTTTTGAGTACATAAATTTGAAAATTTTAACATTTCAGTTATCCATAAAAATGAATTTATGTTACTTATTGTTTTCAATTAAAGTTGAAACATCTCTTTTTTATCTCTATTGTCATTCATCTTTATTATCTTTGCTATCGACAAATAAATTATATTATCAAATTAATTTGCGCAAACGAGTACCAAGATGTTTTTTTTCTTTAGCTTATAGTATATTACACACCTAGGGCAGGAAAATAAGTGAAGTCTCAGATCACATGTAATTGTCGGCCAAGGCGAAGCCGAGGCTGACAAACATGTGGTCTGAGGCTTTACTTTTTCCTGGCCGAGGTGTGTATACGATTTTTCTGTCCGACGCAGCCGGAATGTGGCAACTTCGGCCCGCGCAGCGTGCCGAAAGTAGCCACTTTCCGGCCGGAGGGCAGAAAAAGTATTTTTATTACAGCTAGGGAACTTTGATCAATGATTTCTTACAACTTGCAGTAAATATTGAAACGGCTTCTCATTTTCTGTCAGACATTGATTGTAACCGCTCACTAAAGCCACTCCATTCTTTTTTCCCAATTTGTTTTTTTTTTTTTTTTAATGACAAATCTTTTGGTTTGGCGACGGGAGTCATTGCAAGTTTTCATGGCTTGAACCATTTTTCCTTTTTCTTTCATACTTAACGAAACATTCAAGCCAGATCATGATTCAAATATCTTTTTTTGAGCAGCCCTATATATCGAGCCACTTGCGAAAAATAGGTATTTGAATCATGATTTGGCCGCTTTGTTTGCTGAAAATGTTTCGTTAAGTTGAAAGAAAAAATGGTTCAAGCCATGAAAACTTGCAACGACTCCAGTCGCCAAACCAAAAGATTTGTCATTAAAAAAAAAAACAAATTGGGAAAAAAGAGTGGAGTGTCTTTAGTGAGTGGTTACAATCAATGTCTGACAGAAAATGAGAAGCCGTTTCCATATTTACTGCAAGTTGTAAGAAATCATCGATCAAAGTTCCCTAACTGTAATAAAAATATTTAAAGCTAAAGAAAAAACATCTTGGTACTCGTTTGTGCAAATTAATTTGATAATATAATTTATTTGTCGATAACAAAGATAACAAAGATAAATGACAATAAAGATAAAAAAGAGATGTTTCAACTTTAATTGAAAACAATAAGTAACATAAATTCATTTTTATGGATAACTGAAATTTTTAAAAATTGCAAATTTATGTACTCAAAAACGAGGTAAGTAGAATCCAGAGCTAATTATCACCGATTATTTTTTGTAGGATTACTTTTATCGATTAGATACAAGAGAGCTTTTTTGTAGAGCATCGAAAGTTCTAGAGAAATGTGCTAACAAAATTCCCCTAACCTCAAAGGTTGAAGTCTGATAAAATTCCAAAGTTGGAAAAGAAATTCCCCATGTTATTTAAAGGGGAAATAAAAATTCGCGATGAGGGACCTCTTAATTCGAATATTAAGGGCTAATATTTGGACAGGGTTTTTTTGAGATGCCAAACAATACATTTTTTCTTATATCGAGCCAAAAAAAAAATAGTCATTTTATTTGACCCACCCTAATACAGACACGTTAAATCTTTTATGTGTTAGTAACTTTTGCATAATCTTGAGCCCGTGCAAAGTTTTTTCTCAGCAATTACGCGACTGATCATGCTGATTTTGGGCGCAATCGAAAGAGAATTTCTTAATTAGCTCAAAGTTCAATTTTTAAATTCCTCAATTGCTTCTGAGCTTCGTAATTCAATAAAATGACATGCTAATTTTACCCCCACTACCGCGAATCGGTTTATTCATAGAAAGCATAGTCTCGGCGAGCTCGGGCCAGCAGACGACAGGGCTAACAATGTACTTGTCCCGAGACTCTACCGAGTCTCTTGATTATCTATTCCGACATACTAAAACAAAATTAAACTCATAAACGGCTGGGGTCTGGCCAACCGATCCAACGCCTGAGGTCAGATCCTCACTAGCGAACGCGATGATCTCCTCGATCGTCCATAGGAGTCGAGCATCGGCTCCTCCCGAAAACACAACCAACACACACACAATTATTCACACCTAATTACTCGTTCTCTGTTTATGTTGTTGTTCTTTTAATAAATTGGGTTTTTTATGCCTTTATGGCTTTTTCCCAAAACAAATTTGTGACTTCTTAATTTAGTTTAATGTCATCTAAATAAAAACACAAAGACTAAACGACAAAACAGGCGGTCCTCGACTTCCTTGCTTCGTAATTGTAGGCAGCTACTTCCTGCTTTGTTGCCTGTTTTATCGAACGATTTTATTTGTCCGATATTGTCTTTCGTCACGCTTTCGTACCCTAGCTTTCGCCCCTAGCGTCAGTGGCCTGAGGCTCGGCTACTGCGGGACCTCTTCGTTTCCCGAAACTATGGTACAATCCTTATTTACATGCCCTACTTTTTTGCACAGGACACAAACAGCCTGCCATTCGGCAGTACAAAAGCGTGCTGTGTGTCCCATTTGTCCACAATTATAACAGAACATTTTACTCGTGTCTGGTACGAATTTTCTGCGTGGTTCCCTGGCTTGTTGTTCCGTAGCTTTATGATCTTTTTCAAAACGAGCTAAGTTATTTTCGAGTCTTTGTTTTGTCAACGTTTTCGATTTATCCCGTAGGTTTCCCCGTTCGCGTGATGTTTTATTTGAGTTTTGTCGAATTTAAGATCTTGAATATCAAACGTGGATTGAATTTAACCAGGATTTGCTTCAACTGATCGCGGAAAGGTGGAGGACGTTGCATGCGTTCGAAGATTAATCGCGCGTGGCACGTAAACTCGGCTAACGATTCACCTTTCTCCAATTTTAAATCTCGAACCTCTAGGAAGAGATCGCCATCCTGTTTTTAACGCCCCACTGAAATAGAAACGCTTTTGCAAATTCTTTCCAGGTGTTCCAACGCCCTTTATTCAGTAAATACCACGCTCTATAGGGTCCTTCGAAAACGCTAGACAGACAAGGAAGAAACTGATTTCTGTCTATTCCGCTAGAGCTTAATTGGTCTTTCAAAATTAATAAAATTTGCTCAGGATCTCTCTCAGTTCCGGGAAATGTTGATTTCC
The DNA here is from genome assembly GCA_037576405.1 of Campoplex capitator. Lineage (NCBI taxonomy): Eukaryota > Metazoa > Arthropoda > Insecta > Hymenoptera > Ichneumonidae > Campoplex > Campoplex capitator. The sequence continues at coordinate 13,299,040 of JARBWI010000323.1, read as the reverse complement.
AATTACTAATTATTCGACCTATTCTCATTGCCGAGTCTAGTTCGCGATTGTAAGACATCGTCGGGCCGTTTTCCCCTCTCTCGCGTCGTTCCGGTGGGGGAGGATAGCGATGTACTCTAGGCTCTCGACCTCGTCGACCATCGTCCTCGCTATCGCTCGACTCACTCGTTTGCCAAGAGAGTGCTCCTCTTCTTAACCTACGAGGCTGCCTTTGACGGTAATTTAGAAAATTTGATGTACTTTCTCTTTCGTGGTTCGTACCTTCGTCTGTGTACATCATTTGACGGAACTGTTCTTGAGTCATGAAATTTTCCGCAGTAATTATTTCTCCCTGAGAACCTTGACGAGATATTGTAAGTTTGACCATTTTATCTCGACAATTCCCCATTTATACATTATCGCCAGAATTTAAATTTCCGTAATTTATGTTTTGAACGTTAGAGTCCGTTTGCCATGCCCGTGGCATGGATTGGAAACGGCGTGGATTATCCGTATATGTCGATTCAATTTCGTGGTTATTTTCCTGGAACCTAACTCTTCGTGAATTCGGTTCAAAATTATGCTCGTTATTTTCAATATTCCGAATTTGATAAATTGCGTTAGGCGCCTTTACGAGGTTTGTAAAGTTCGTTTCGTTTTCTATTTTATCAGAAAAACACGATAATTCGTGCTCATTACGCGTACGTGGCCTCGCACCTGACATTTGATGCCAATTTTGAATATTTCCTTCGGGGCTTTGTGGCCTCCTTATATTAAAAACTTTATTTGCATTAGAGTTTAAATTATGAGACTCTTTTCCTTCGCGTGTGTTTTCGTCTAATAACGATTCATGTTACGCGCCTCTAGAACTAAATTGTTTTTCCCTAGGTGCGTATGAGCGCTTTGGGTCAGCAAAATTATTATGATTGCTGCGAGTATCTACAGACGGAATACTCGTCGCGATATTATTTTGGTTGCCGTGAGTAACAACAGACGGAAAGCTCGTAGCGATATTATTTTCCTGAAAAAGCTGAGCCATGTCTTCATCCACGTTCGGAGAGCGATTGCTCCGGTTATCTATGAAATTGTTTTTCTCCTTTAATTCTTTTAAAACTTTTAGCATTTCATCAAATTTATGCTCGAGGGTTTCAATTTTCTGCAAGCACGATTCAACATTGTATAATTTTCTTTTTAAATTTTGATTGAAATTCTCGAAATTACTTATACTTCGCAGAGTTTCGTTAGGTACTGGGGTAGGCCCTCTGGAACCTCTTACCCTCCCCCCTGTAGTGCCTGTCCACACAGACGTGGGAAGTGCATTACCAACACGATTTTCTATTAATATTGTCGAGTCCGAGGCGCCTGATGGGGGCTCTTCCCCTCCAACCACGCCTTCAGTACTATTTCGCCGTAAGGGTTCGGTCGGTAACATATAATTCTGTAAATCCTCTTCCTCAAGATGTTACTCAAGGTATTCATGCCACGAACTTTTGACATGCCTTTTGGCTTATTTACAATAGGTTTTTCTCTCGATCGCGTTGTTTTTTTAGGAAGAGAGTAATACATAGATGTCATTTTAATTCATTTCCGAATTCCGACAGGTTTTTTTTTACCAAATTTAATTAAATTTATTTTCTTTAATGATTGGTTCATATATCGTATCTTTTGTTTCAACAAATAAAAAACTCAGTAACTTTTCTTTTGTATATTCTTTTCAATATTCATGCGTGTTATGTTCAAAACAAATCTTCAACATCGCTTGAGACCAGCTGATAATAATTACAATTTCAAATTACTTACCGAAATTCGCCTTAAGAATTCGCTCTACAAGTTTTGTTGACTTTAAATCTGTTACTGCTGAAACGTTGAATATTTGGGTGCCTAAAACTAATTTTCGTCACAATTTTCGAACAATCAAATAAAAAATATGGACCTTGATCAGCTAGTAGTTACGAATCCCCAATATGATCAAGAGACGGGGTAGCGGCTCGACGCCAAGTATAAAAAAAAAATAAAATTACCGCGTAAAAGAAAAAGCCAGCGCGAGCCCTGCCGCACTCTTATATACGCGAATATGCCGGTTTTATGACGTCACAGGATTTTCAAACGGCTCTCACGGGAAAACTGTTTCATTAAAAAATCTGAAAATTGGTGACGATTTTTTTTCGATTTTTCCCTTTCCATTGGTCCTTGTTGCAAGTAAATCCGTCCAGCCAATCCCGAGATATGTAATTTTAGCGATTAAAATTCCATCATTCCGGGACTTTCCTTTCTTAGAGACAGAGGGGCGTAAGTTGAGTTTGTTTACATTGAACTTACGTCCTTTGCGGGACTGGTGGACATTTCTTGGCTCTCTTGTCACACTCTACGCTGAACGCGGCTACCCCCTCTACCGCGCGTCGCCGAGCGAGAGAGACAGAGCGCACAGCCGCGTTCCCTCTCTTACGGCGCAGCGTATGCTATCTCTCTTTCTCGTTCTTCTATATATTTATTAGAGTGTGCGGAAAAAAGGCGATATTTTTTTTTCGCCTGTGTCCACCGAAAAAAGTTGAGTTATGGTAAAAAAAAGAAGCATGTTACAAGTAGAGCTCAAAATTATATTATTTCGCGAAGCGCATTGCATTTGAAGATTTTCCATAAGGATAACACAGGAAAATAATGTGGTCTCTGAACATTGTGTTACAACTCTTGAGGAAAAAATCGCACAAAAATGTCACTAACATAATTTTGTAGAGAATCGAATTCCCTACAAAAAAAAGTCCTTACGAGCAATACGCTCAGAACAATAGTTCTATTTATATGGCGGTTCAAAGTTGGATGGATGAAAAAAAATTATTCAATAGGCTATCACGCTTCACTTTTTGCTTAATGGAAAAAAAACTTATACGATTTTTTTGTTGAGAACTATTTATTTGCCGAAATAAGTCAATAGGACCATTGAGAAAGTAATTGTTTCATCACTTCAAAGATTCAATGTTTGGTTGTCAAGAAATATCTATTATTCTTGCTTATAAACTGTTGAATATCATTTTCAACAGAATCTTATCCTCAATATTGGAAAAAGATTTATTCATTATTACCAATTAAGCATGATTACAAACAGTAGTAAATAATAAAAAGGACAATGGTTATTCATAATTGCATTGTCTTTACAATGAAGTTCAATCAGTGTTTTTTAGGGTTTGTTTGTTGCAATTAGGATATTTCAGACGATGACGGTGTACTTTGCCTAGTAGATTCTGCAGTTACTCTTCGTTTCTTTTTCAATGAGTGGTTCACCTACACCATGTTCGATGACGTCATTAAGAACTCTTACTTGCTGGAAAAAATTTGAGCAAGTTAAAAAATCTGTATCTTCTGGCCACGACGAAATATCTACCTCAAGAAATTTATAAGGCTACCCGAATTGTTTGAAAAGAAGAGTAAACTGTAAAAAAAAGTTGAGAAAATGACATTTACTCTTCCCAAACAGTAGTTTGGAGTGATTGAAAATTAAGTCTAGGCTTCACAAAAGGTCATGGAATAAATAAATTTTTCGACAGCATTAATATTCAGATTTATTAGAACCCATTATCCATGAATCTTCCAATTAAATTATTTTTTCAATTAATTTTGTCTAAAAAAACCAGAATACAATAAAAATCCCGATACAGAAAAAAATTTGGAACAGAAAAAAAAATTGGTTGAAAAAAAATTTGAACAGAGTTTACAAGTGAGAAAAATAGGTATTTTTGAGAATTAAGCACGGAATTTCCTTAGTAGTGAGACGATTTCTTTCTAAATGATCTTGTTGAGATATTTCACTAAATTAAACAATTCTCTATAAAAAAACCCTACAAATTTCTTTCCGTTAAGCAAAAATTCAAGCGTGATAGCCTATTGAATAATTTTTTTTCATCCATCCAACTTCAAACCGCTATAACAATAGAACGATTGTTCTGAGCGTATTACTCGTAAGGACTTTTTTTGTAGGGGATTCGATTCTCTACAAGAATATGTTAGTGAAATTCCTGTTTGATTTTTTCCTCAAGAGTTGTAACACAATGTCCAGAGACCACATTATTTTCCTGTGTTATTCTTATGGAAAATCTTCCAATGCAATGCGCTTCGCGAAATAATATAATTTCGAGCTCTCCTTGTAGCATGCTTCTTTTTTTACCATAACCCAACTTTTTTCGGTGGATGCAAGCGAAAAAAAAATATCGATTTTTTTCCGCTCATCCTAATATTTATATATGAGGTATTCCACGTCAAACCGGCGGACTTTTTCCCTGCCCCTCGCCGATTTGGTTAATTATTTTTTATATGATTATATGAAGTCTAAAAGACAGCCTGGAATTTTTTCAGATTTTTCTGAAGAGTCATTTTGAAAAAAAAAAAAAAAAAAAAAAATCCAAAAAAGTCCAAAAAAAAGCCCCATTTTAAAAATCTGAAAAAAATCCTAAAAATCGCTGATTATATGCCAAACACTTTAAGCTACCGCCCGTAGTGGAAGTAGGATTTTTTCTGTGTGTTAATCGGCTAATAACGTTGAAAAAATTCAAAAAATGCCGAAAAAAACTTACTCTGACCCAATAGTTGAATATTTGGGTACCTCAAACTAATTTTCGTCAGAATTTTCGAACAATCGAATAAAAAATATGGACCTTCATCAGCTAGTAGTTACGAATTCCCAATATAATAAGTTTTAACGTACAATATTTGGAGCTGTTACACCGGTCATGGAAGGATCTTTTTCTAGAGTTGGAAAAAAATAGATTGTTCCGTAGGAATTAAGACAACGATAGTAGGAAAAAATAAACATTAAAAACGTTGTTATCGGGAAGGCGTTGAGAGAAAAAAAAGAGATTTCGTTGTGGCAACGGAATAAAAAAAGGCAGTTAGTGTTCTCGAGATCTTGGACCGTGCGCGAACGTCTCGGATGAAAAGAGAATCATCTCGCGATAAATTCAATTTCTGAGTCTAACTGCAACACAATCGCATCGATAAATCGAGATTATCTATTCCAATATACTCGAACAAAATTAAACTCATAAACGGCAGCGATCGGTCTGGCCAACCGATCCAACGCCTGAGGTCAGATTCTCACTAACGAACGCGACGATCTCCTCGATCGTCCGTAGGAGTCGAGCATCAACTCCTCCCGAAAACACAACCAACATACACACAATTATTCACACCTAATTACTGGTTTTTTGTTCATGTTGTTGTTCTTTTAATAAATTGGGTTTTTCATGCCTTTATGGCTTTTTCCCAGAACAAATTTGTGACTTCTTAATTTAATTTAATGTCATCTAAATAAAAACACAAAGACTAAACGACAAAACATAGATTCACACATTATTTGATAATATTGAATAAAACTATTGAATGAATACTTCAATTTTTTGTCTGGCTCAATTTTTTTTGTTTTGTACTGGTCCCAAATATCCCAAAAAAATTTTTGGATACGAAAATATTCAACTATTGGGTCAGAGTACGTGTTTTTCGGCATTTTTTGAATTTTTTCAACGTTATTAGCCGATTAACACCCAGAAAAAATCCTACTTCCACTACGGGCGGTAGCTTAAAGTGTTTGGCATATAATCAGCGATTTTTAGGAATTTTTTCAGATTTTTAAAATGGGGCTTTTTTTTGGACTTTTTTGGATTTTTTGTTTTTTTTTTTTTTTTTTTTTCAAAAATGACTCTTCAGAAAAATCTGAAAAAAATCCAGGGTGTCTTTTAGACTTCATATAATCATATTAAAAATAATTAACCAAATCGGCGAGGGGCAGGGAAAAAGTCCGCCGGTTTGACGTGGAATACCTCATATACACACTGCCTGCCAAACGTATGGGAACATCAATCGTAATTTCGAGTCGCGCTAAACGTTCGATTACTCTGCCAAAAAAGCAGATATTCCGATTTTGCGAACGGGGTTTTGAAGGGGACATATTCCGCTATTGTTTTGGGCTTTTAAATTATTTTTTCGATGTTTTTCGGATCCAGTACACATCTTTGAACGTAGTCATTTTTCGCCGTTTATTTAGTTGTTCAAAATTGGACCAACCACCTGTGAAATTTTTTTTTCATTGTTTTTTTTTTCATGGAAAACTTGAAACGGGTAGCACAAGCTTCATTTTTTTTTTATAAAGTTCTATGCAATTCTTTCCCCATAAATATGTCACCTGTGTAAAAAAGACCATTTTCTCAAAATGTTGTGTGACAAGAAAAACTATAAGGTTTTAATGGAATCAGCAAGAGGGTGATTGACTGAAGTTTTTTCAAAATTTTTGTGCAAGATTTTTTTCTCATGGATTCTGGTAGAAATTTGGAGGTGTGGCTTAACTCGATAACCATGAGGTTAGCGTCAAAATATCAAGATAGGAAACATTTTTTCTTTCCAATTTTCTTTTTGCTTCATTTAAAAAAAAAAAAATGTTTAACCTTTTTTTATTTGATCGAGCTTTGTAGTATCCTGATAACTATTGGACCTCAGAAACTGTATCAAGGGGGGAAAAAAATTAATTAATGATTATCAGAAGACAATAAGATTCTCAGATTTTTTTCTCTATCTTTCGCCACATCTAAAAGGTATTTTTCTCGATATTCCATCGCAAGCCGAACAATGGTAGAGCAAAATTTCACTCGAGCTACTAATTAACAATTACAATTTTTTCCTCTATTGATACTGTTTCTGAAGCCCAATAGTTCTCAAGATGTGACAATTCGATTTTTTCGACAATTCTTCGCATCTCGATAAAAAAAGATGGAAAAAAATTCTGAAAAAATTTCAGCGAAAAAAATATAGAAAAGTAAAAAAGTTTCCTATCTTCATATTTTACCTCAAGCCCTATGGTTCTCAAGTTGAACCACTGCTCCAATCACTATTTCGACCAGAAATAATGCATAAAAAGAAATCTTGCGCAAAAACTCTAGTCTACCCAGTATGGCCGCATGCAACGTTTTACCCTCTTACCGATTTCATCAAAACCCTGTAGATTTCTTGTTACGCAGCATTATGTGAAAATGGTCTTTTTACCCAAAAGTGGCATAGTTTCTTCTTCATTCTAAATTCGAAATATTTATGTCTGGAATCCAGTGCTCACCGTCTTTTACCAGTCGACACTTTTTTGTGTTATATCACTTCGCAAAAAAATTCTTTATATAACGCAACCATGTTTTCCTCGCTTTTTCGAGCGCTTCGGCGGTACGTAAAGTAGCCGTTTTACCGACTGTCGAAGTGGATTAGTGATGGGGGGTACGAGAAATAACACTTTTAACTCCTAGGAGTTAAAAGTATACTTTTACGTATTAGCTGTACGAAAAAGTGCCTGAATGCGTACTCCGCGCATGCGCCTGTCACACAGTCCGTTCATTATTGTACGCCGTTGGGCAGCAGAGCTGCTGCCATCGGTTGTTCGATTACAGTACTAGACCTGCGTAGAATGTTTGCAAGGGGGCGGGTACATAACCTCACTTTAATACGTTTTTCACAGAAAGAGTGACATCGTCGTGCTATAAAGAAAAATTAAAAAAGACACTAAACATGGAAATAATAAGTGAAAGTGAAAAACATAGTAGCGATGAGTGGCCCAGTGCACGCCACCCGATCTGAAGGAAGCAGCTGAAAAAACCAAAAAGAATTTGCTACCGACAAAATCAAAAACTTGTTATAATAACGTGTACGAAACATTTATTAAGTGGAAACGAGCACACAAAACGAAAATAACGTCAGAATCCATCATGATGGCGTATTTCAGCGAATTGGCCCAGAAATATAAATCGTCAACGCTGTGGTCCGTATATTCCATGCTGAAAGTGTTACGTCCCGAGCGGGAGATTTGAGTGGGATCGGCGAGTGCTCGATTTAGGAATGGCGCATGAGTTTTATGGTGGCCACTTGTGAGTCTTGTTTGAGCCTTACCTGTTTCCCGAACACATTTATTATATAACTGGGTATGCGTGACCCTTTAAAGTGTAGGATCCGGAGTTGGAAAGGGTTTCTCAACTCCAGGAGCGATGTCGGAGATCGTTTAAATAAACACTATGACGATGAACTTTTAATTAGATCATAAATCATATAATATATAATGTTTATTTATCAATTATTAATTATGCTACACTTGTGATTACAATTGTTTCTGTTCAAGATTTAGTTTGAAATGTTTAAGTCTGAGCTAGCTGATTGGTTTAATTTCTGAATGAACAGGATTTCGGACACGGTTAACACTGGTGTTTGTTCGGAGTCTGAGTATAAAACATACGAGAGTCGCGACGATGTAGATTAGAGATTGTTACCGCTTTCGAAGTCCGATGTTAACTAACTATTCACTGAAGTTATTAGTCTAATTGGAGTTAGAGATGAGGATGCATTTTTGGGGGTAGGATGCTGTAGAGGGGAGTTGTTCTTCACGGTTTTTAGTTTGGATTGGGTAATAGGTCATAAAGTGAGTGACCTAATTTGGTGATTGGATTTGGATATAGGGGAGACTTTTCCGGAGATATGATTGGAGGAAAAGTTACTTGAGATTTCTTAGAATTAAGAAAAGTGCGTTGAGCGGAAATTCTAAGATATGCACGTGTTCCACTTGAAATTGGAGTATGCGTTTGAAAAGCGTGAGAAATGTGAGTTTTGCCAAATGTTTCTGGTTTTTGTAGGGTTCTGGAAAATGTAAATTTGAGAGTGAGTTTTTATTGGTCTGTTCGGATTTTGTCGAGATTTTGAAGAGATGTGAGAAATGTCGCGGATGTAATAAATTTGAGGATTAAGGGTAGTCTGGGAGAGTCCTTAGACGGTTCCCATCGGAGTCATGTAGAGGATTTTTTGTGGCGACTGAAAGTCGAGTCGTCTAGTGCACATGTGCAGCTCGGTGGTTGTTCTAAGGATTAGAAAGCGTTGTAAAAATGGTTATGGTATCGAATGTTTAGGAGGAAGTTTCGTCTTAAGATTTATGTTATATTTGAGATTATGTACGATTGAACAATCGTATATACTCGAATATTTATTTATTATTAGTTATCGACGAATGATGATGTAGTTTTATGACAGTGTACCGTCTGATGATACGTTTCGTATAAGGTGCAATGAAAAATTTATGGGGGGGGGGGGGTCTTAGCGTAAGGCTAGGACGTAACAAAAGCAACATTGAAGATAAACGAAAAAATTTACATTGAGGCGTATCACTCGTTGAAAGCTTTTTTAAAAAAAGAATCTTCAGGATTCACAAGTAAGAAGTCGAACGTGCTATCATCGGAAAACGTGGAGAAGTTTCTATCTGAAGCTCCAAACAGTGAATATTTGGCAATAAAGGTAAATTGAACAATTTTTTAATGTTTATAATACCGGTTTGTAATTTTTTTTCCTACAAATTAATATGATGCATCTTTTACAGGTCGCTCTCATTTTTGGCATCACCGGGGCTTGTCGCAGCAATGAATTGGTGAATATAAAACTAAAAGACATTACCAAACAGGGTGAACTGCTGGTCGTCAATCTGCCAAATACCAAAACGAAGAAGCCTCGTACCTTCGTCATCACTGAAAATTTTTCTAAAATTGTACAACAGTACGCTGACCTGCGTCCACCAAATGCAGCGACGGAACGATTTTTCTTGATCTTTCAAAAAGGAAAATGCACCTCACAAGTCATCGGAATTCATAAGTTTTCCAAAATGCCAAAAGAAATCGCTATTTATCTGAAGTTGGAGAATCCAGCGAGCTACACTGGCCATGCCTTTCGCAGAACCTCAGCGACATTGCTCGCAGACAACGGGGCAAACATTACAACCTTAAACCGCCACGGTGGATGGAAATCCAGCACCGTCGCAGAAGGTTACATCGAAGAATCTATAAAGAATAAATCCAAAATTGGCGACATATTATCAGAGGCAGTGAATTTTCCCGCAGCCGGACCGTCGAATAAGAATAAAAACACCAATACTCCACCGCTGAAACGTCAAAGAGTCGAAACAATCACAAGCATTAAAGAAAATGTTGAGAGAGAATCGAGTGACAGCAATTCCGACTCGCCCAGAAAACAAAACTTTATTTTTAAAAACTGTACGGTCAATATAATCCAAAAATGAATGGGTTAAAATAAAAAACTTGTAACACGAACTGTATGTTTATTTATTTGTACGTATCCAAACGAATAATCGCACATAATTTGTCCGAATAAGGAATTATTGTACGCATCTGGACGAATTATTGCACGAGATTCATCCGACGAATGAAAACTACCGAAATGAGATATCTCGAATAGTTTATTAAAGAAAAATTCTTTTAAAAATCGTATAAGTTTCATCTAACGTCCCCGAGCTAAGTTCTAGCAGTTGAGCAAATAATCAATCAGTCGTGGCTTTATTTTAATTTTCGAGAAAGAAAAGTAATTTTTATTTGACTGCTCAGAGAACACACAATGGTGGGAATATCCAGAATCTTAGAACAGAACGTCCCCGAACTGCCCCAGCCCTCCAGACACGGCAAGGTAGAAAGAATAAGGTTTTGGGAAATCTATCAGGGTTCTTGAGACCAAACGTAATCGCAAGGTCCCGGCCCCCCCGAACTCGATCGGATACTCACAGGACGAATCTGGTTTCCACACGGAATCGGATGGACCCCGCCCTCTTCACTGCGGTGGATATTATTTTTCTCGTTTCTCTGAGAGTATCGTCTTTTATTCGTGACGACTGATTGATTGAAATTGTGTAATGCGGATCTGAGGTGCTCAATCTCAAGACCGGCTAATGATTGCGTAAGCGGATCTAGCGTGATGAGGGCTAGATCGGCAATTTGCGTATGCGGGTCTAGCGTGATGAGGACTAAACTGGCCTCGAGGCCTCTGCGTTCGCCCTTCTTATACTTGCGAGAACAATGGAAAATAATGATAATAATTGTGGCGGAATTCGTTAACGATTCTCATTCGCTCTTTAGGATAATCTCAAACCCGATTATTTTCTCTCAAATTATTGATTGGTTCTTGTTTATTCTTATTGACGCACTATTTGTCAATTTTCTGAGTGATAATACCCGTTGCGAATGAGAATCGAGGTTTTTTCTGATTCGTTACTCGAGAAAATTATTAATTGGCCGATTTTTGCGATTGGCTACTTCGAGCTTGATCGATATGGCGCGCGAGCTTGTTTGAATTTGAATTTCCGACTTTAAACTTATTTGATAAAATTTTCTTAAAATATTTATGTAATTTACTCTGAGATTTTCACGATTCTATGTGCGCAATGTTTTTTTGAGCGATGCATTCGATAATTTATGCAAAGAGCGGAGTTTTAAAAATAAATTTTAATGAAAGCAATTTCCAGTATGATCGATGCTGTTTCGGTCGATATACGGGCCCGGACGCTGGCGCCGCGGTTGATCGATACGCGTACTCGCGCTTTGCTGCGTCGGTACATACCCCTTGGTATTGGCGCGCGGTGTAGTTCGTCTCAATATTCGTTATAAAATTGTATATTTCTAACAGGAAAATGAAAATTATGTTTTTTCTTGTTGAAAAAATGAAAAATTCGATGATGCAATTTTAAACATGCGTTAATAACATACTATTCAATAAAATGATACATTTTTTGAACATGGGAAATAAAATACACTACTGTCTAAAAGTTTGGAAACACTTGTCCTCATACAGAGCCACACAAAAAGTTTCCTCCCGCTTTCAAAAATGATGATAGCTTAATTTTCCAAGCGGCATTTCAAAAAGGACATATTAACCTTCATTTCTCTTCCTGCAAAAAATTTTTCAAATTTTTTTTGAGCCCGGTGCACGCTTTGAAACATGGTCGTTTTTTGTCTTTTTTTGGAGGGTTACAATTTTGGCGCACGACTCGTAGAAATTTTTTTTTTTCATTTCTTTGACCGGATCTTGAAAAGGCAAAACTCAAGCTTCAATTTCGTTTTTTATAAAATCCGTTAAGATTTTTTTTGAAAAAGTAATCATGTTTTTGGCAAAAAAAGACGGAATTTAGAAATTCCTGCGTAACACGAAAACTATCACATTTAGAAAAAATTTTACAACGAATATTACTTTTCCAATGCTTACTCGCAGTTGAATGAGCAAATTTTTCAGTTTCAAAAAAATTTTGATTTTCCGAAAAAATTGGACGTCTTATTGATATTATGTTTTTAACGCATTTCCTGAGACGAATGATCAAGATTTTCAACTTTCCGTCGAAAAAACATTTCCACTTTTTCGGGAGGGTGTTCCACTTTGCCCGGGTGTTCCGCTTTGCCCGGCTTACCTCTTACAAAACCAACTCAGCAGTTTTATCCATCAAAAATGGAAACAATAACTGTTTAGGTATGTAATTTTTTTGTCATATGAAGGTCATTTAATTTAAAAGAAAAATCTGAAAAATAATTGTCGCTGATCAAGATTTTTTTTACTCCTAGAGTAGCAAAGTTGGTAATTATCGGCGTTTTGCAAAAAGAAGTGAAATCAATCGGAAAAAACTTTGAAAAAGTAAAAAAAGAACGCCAAGTATTAAAAGATCGCAACCTCAATCATACAGTAACCATTCTACATTTTTTTTGTTATTACATTTAAATTCACTTCCAAATATTCGTGAAAAAAAAAAATATGAAATCATTCCAACGCAGCCAAGAATGGTGAATGGGTTTCTGCATGGACTCATGTACATCTTGAACGGTACCTGCTGAAGGTTAAAAAGAAAACGAAAAAACAATTAAATAGAAAAGCGCAAATACGCATACAAATGCACGCATTGTATCTACACGCATGTACCGCACAAATTCACTGCAAATATTACACATAAACTTGGCGTGCATGGTTTTGAAATATAAGCTCGGCGAAGGAATGCTCCATCCATCTGTACATTGAGCGAATTCAAATATTCGTCCACCCATGATTTTTCATTTACTCGTCTGTTCGACTATTCGTTCGTCGAAACCATTTATTCATGTAGTCTATCTAATCGTCCGTTCATAGGTTCAAAAAATGAGAGTAAGGTCGAACGGTTAGATAGGATCAAAATTAAGACGTATAAACGGTTCAAATTCCGTGCGTACATCTTTTTTTATTTTTTTTATTTATACGATCTAACTCTTCATCAATCCTATCCATTCATCGTTTCATCGATTCAATCATCCGATTTGTTCATTGATATAAACCGTTCAACTATCACCTATTCACCCATTTCATTCATCCATCTTTTCAGTTCATCTAATTTGATTATCCATTCGTCCTTTCGTGTATTTCATCTATACATACTAGTTATTTATGTAGTCCATCAAATTATCAAGTGGGACTCTCGCGTTTTATCCAGGGATCAGACTTCTTTTACCATTGATAGAAGAATTGGATAGCATACATATTTCATTAACTGTGTCTTCCCGAGCTTACATTTCAAAACCATGCACGATAAGTTTATGTGTAATATTTGCAGTGAATTTGTGCGGTACATGCGTGTAGATACAATGCGTGCATTTGTACGCGTATTTGCGCTTTTCTATTTAATTGTTTTTTCGTTTTCTTCTTAACCTTCAGCAGGTACCGTTCAAGATGTACATGAGTCCATGCAAAAACCCATTCACCATTCTTGGCTGCGTTGGAATGATTTCATATATATTTTTTTTTTTTTCAAGAATATTTGGAAGTAAATTAAAATGTAATAACAAAAAAAATGTAGATGGTTACTGTATGATTAAGGTCGCGATCTTTTAATACTTGGCGTTCTTTTTTTACTTTTTCGAAGTGTTTTGTAAGATTATACGTACAATATTTGAAGCTACAGTGCGACCCCGATTTTTTACCACCTCGATTTTTTACCAGTCCCCTGATTTTTTGCCCCCACTCGATTTGGTTTGGCGAGGGGAATAGTGGTTGTGGGCGTCGGTTAGCCCCACCATCGTAGTCTGACACACCGCCGCTGCGTTACCCGTGGTATCCGCATCCTAACCTAAAAACGTCGAAGCGCGAAAAGCGGGTGAAAACATGGACCCAAATAACAACGTTTCCGACAAACAAAAAAATCCACGTTTATCGTTGCAACAAAAAGTGGCAGTTTTGAAAAAAGTGGACGATGGTGTTCCAATTTGTGCCATAGCAAAGGAGTTCAGTATTACTAGAGCCGCGGTCAGATACATAAAAAAAAACAGAAGTGCAATACTCGGTTTTGTCGACTCGGGAGTTGAAAATGAAAATCAAACGAAAAAAAGAAAGTCAACAAAAATGTCGAAAGATAATATCCTCGACGACGTCATTTACACCTGGTTTAGTGAAGCTCGTGAGAGTAATATTCCGATAAGTGGTCCTATCATATGCGAAAAAGCTCTCATAGCAAATAAAAAACTTGGCGGCGATTCAAACTTCACAGCAAGTAATGGTTGGCTACATCGTTTTAAACAACGACATGGTATCAAGTGTCTATCTATGCAAGGTGAAAAATTAGCAGCGGATCACAATGCGGCACAAGTTTTCCAGCAGGAGTTTCCAAATTTTGTGTGCGACGGTGGATACAAGTTGGAGAACATTTACAATGCGGATGAAAGTGGACTCAATTGGAGGAATTTGCCAAGGAAAACATTGGTTTCAGCAACAGAACGAGAATGTCCTGGCGATAAAGTAAGAAAAGAGCGCATAACAGTAATGGTGTGTGCGAATGCAAGTGGCTCTCATCGCTTGCCATTACTCATCATTGGCAAATCCAAAAACCCACGATCTTTCAAAAATGCAGTGCTGCCTGTTATTTATAAATCGCAGTCATCGGCATGGATGGATCGGAGCCTTTTTTTGGACTGGTATAAAAACAATTTTATACCCAGCGTCAAGGCAAGACAAATGTCGGATGGGGTTTTAGGAAAAGTTGTTCTGTTGATGGATAATGCTCCATCGCATCCCAGCGCTGACATTTTAAATGCTGTGGATGAAAATTTTTTGGTGAAGTATTTCCCAGCCAATACAACCTCACTAATCCAGCCGATGGATCAAGGGATCATTGAAAAAATGAAAAGGATGTACCGAAAGAACCTTCTGTCTCGAATACTCCTCAGCGGAGAGCTGCAAAATCCTAAGATGTTTCTCAAGCGATATGATTTAAAGGATTGCTGTGAATTGGTGGCTTCCGCTTTCAATTCTTTAACACCTGCGAATTTGCAAGCAGCTTGGCGCAAGTTGTTGCAAAATGTAATTCACATATCACATGAGGGTGACGCTACTGAGAAGATCATTTCAGAAAGCATCGACATTGCTCATAAAGTTCCAGGTAAATTTTGTAAAAATAATAATCATCTAGACATCAGTAAAAAAAAAAAAAATACATGTATGAATTGCAAAAAAATTCAAGCGCCACTTGTATTTTTCATTTTTTCATAACATTCATTTCAGTTATTTTTACTGTATATTTTAATGTTGAACAATAGTTTATTATTGCAGAAAACAATATTGTTCATTCCTTTATGAGCAGTCAAATAAAATTAATGGCTAATCTTCCGAGTGAAAGAAACATGACCGTGGCTTGAATCGTCAAATGCGAGTGATATCTACTGCTTCTTGATTTTACTATAATTCTACATATTTAGATTTCAGTGACCACTCTGATGATGTCTTGAGAAGCTGGTTCGACCAAGATGCAGAGGACCAAGGTTGGCGAGTTCAGACAATTGAAGAAATTGTCAGCGAAATAGCTCCCAGGAACAACGAAGTGACTCAAACTATGGGGACGCAAAACGACGAACGACAACTAATTGAAAAAGAGAACAGTTCGAGTGGGCATGATGCCCTTACCGCTGTAAATACTCTATTAGAGTGGTGTTCAGAAAATCCAGTTCATGATACGGATGTCCAAGACGGCGGATTAAGTTTTTTAAACGACATTAGAGCTCGGATTATCCCCACTTCACCTGGAGAAGCACAGATTGACCCATTGAATCCAGACAGTTAATTTAAAATTGAATTTCAAAATCAAAGTCTCGAATTATTTGTTTTCATAACAGATTTTCTTTTCTTCTCAAATAATATAAGTTTTTGTGTTTTCTGTTCGTCTCATGATCAAATTTTTTTTCTCGTAACAGATTTTGATTTCTTTTTCTCTGGAGAAAAAAAAAATTCATATTTTTTTCCTCAAATCAGATCCGATTTTCAGTTTTTCTATTTGTTGGATAGAATATCAAACTTTCTTGTTTCTAGAAGATTCCGAATTTTGTGATTCCGACAAAAACAAATTTCATTTTTTTTCTCAAATTAGTTCAGATTCTGAATTTTCTTGTTTGTTAGATGCGATTTGAAATTCTTTTGTTTTGCAAATCAAATTTTTTTTTTTTTTTTTCAGAAGAACAAATATCATATTTGTCTCCTCAAATCAGATCAGATTTTGAAATCTGTTTTTCTCGCAACAACAAGTTTTGTTTTTTTTTCTCCTCGAATCAGTCAAGATTTTGAGTTTTTATGTACGTTAAATCGAGTATTGAGCTTTTTTATTTTTCGTAACAGATTTTGAGTCTTGTTTTTTCCGAAAGAACAAATTTTGTACTATTTTCTTCCTCAAATCAGTTCAGATTCTATGTTGTCTTGTATGTCGGATAAGAATTGGCATTTTTTCGTTTAATTATATAAGATTCGTGATTTTCTTCTTTGAGAGATAATTTTAAGGTGATATTATTTTTGTATAACCAGAACGGATTACTTATCGTTCATCTATAAGACTGAAACTAATTTAACCTTGAAACTGAGCATCGCAATGAAAACATAAAGAGTAATAAAAAGGCAAATAATTTCAGTTTTAAGATACTAAGAAAAATCGTATACTGTGATTCTATGTAATAACCCAGTTTGTAAGAAAAACGTCTCAAGAATTGTTGAGTTTGAAAAATGATTTATAAAAGTTCATAATTTATTGATTTAATAAAAACAAAATTTGGAAAAACTTGTTTTTGACCCCTTCCCCTTCATTTTCAAATGTGAGGTTAGTTCATGCTTTTTGAGCCACGAAGCATTTCTGCTACGCGCATGCTCCAAATATTCTGCACCTCCCCACGACGTTTAAGCCACACCTCCTACCTTAACCCCGATTTTTTACCAGTCCTCTCCCCAAGTGGTAAAAAATCGGGGTCGCACTGTATATTACACCGGTCATGGAAGGATCTTTTTCTAGAGTTGGAAAAAAATAGATCAAGAGACTCGGCAGAGTCTCGGGACAAGTACTGATGAAAGGAATATTTTTTTGATGCCCCTTGAAACATCTGATGGTCACGTCATGACCAAATGATGGTACCCTACACCTTTTTACCCCTTGCTTCGCTCAGGGGCTTTGCGATATTTTTGGGGAAAATCCGAAGGGGCGACTGTCATAAAAAAGGGCCTTCGTGTGGGCTCGGGCCTCCAGAGTAAAGAAGGACGATCGGGGACCTCAGTCTTGGAAGTCTAGCCTCACCGGACAAACCCTCGGGATCTCCTAACATTCTTTCTGATTAGAGTCTATAATTGTTTGTCTCGAGTCATGCCAATCTGTGTTATTAAATAAGTCAATAGAAGAGTTTTGTTATTTTTGTGAACTGCATATTCTTGCTCTACTACGAATAAATATTTTCCTACAGATCAGAAGTGGGATACACTTCAAGCACACAAAAGTGGACAGTGAAGAGTGAACAGAGAACAGTGAAAAGTGATTAGAAAACGGTGAAGACGTGAACGACGAACAGTGGAAAAGTTCGGTGCCACTTGCGAATAGTACTTAGAAGAGTAATTTGTGGTCAAAAGGTCAGAGATGAGTTCGGAACGTGAACGTGATTATGCTGGCAGTGGCAGCCGAAAACGACCCCGAGAGTCGTCGGAGGAACGCGACGATGAGAGGAGAAGTCGTCGTTCAAGGTTGCGATCGACGGCGAGAACGGTAGGAAGCCGCCCCTCCCCCCCCCCCCCCCCCCCCCCCCACGCGCGATAGCCGCTTCGGGAGCGCGGGCGCTAGCAACCGCGATTCGGATATCGCGAGGCTTGCCGACGTGATATCTAGTATGTCAAACAGAGGTTCGAGTAGATCTAACAACTTCATTAACGAAAAGTTTCTACCGGAATTCGATCCGGCCGATAGAGCCCTTCCCGCGAACGTTTGGGTCGAAAAAATAAATCACTGCGGAATTCTTTATGACTGGGACAGTAAAACTAAGTTATATTTGGCTGTTTGCAAACTACGCGGAAATGCAAAGGTGTGGCATAAGGCCCTGTACAACGCGCACCTCACGTGGGAGGCATTCTCAGTTGCTATCGTAAAACAATTCTCGGATGAGACTAGCTTCGGGGAACTCCTAGAGGAAGCCGTCCTGTACAGGAGCAAGCCAGGACAGGATTTACTAACCTATTCTTTAGAGAAGATCGGCATGTTAAACCTGCTTAAATTAGACATATCGGAGGCAAAACTAGTCGATTTCGTAGCTCCCGGCATCCACGATGAAGGGATACGGCAAGCGGTGTTAGCGAGCCGCTGCAAAACCATGTCCGATTTGAACTCTTGCCTCAGCGTCTTCCGCACACCATCCTCGAAGGCCAAAGAAGCGAAGCGCGAGCGTGCGTACGAAAAATCCCGACCAAAAAACAACTTGGTATGCTTTACCTGCGGAAAGACTGGCCATCTGAGAAAAGAGTGTAAAAAAACGAAAGAGGTCGAAAAGGGCGACTCGGAACCTAAACGGGATTCGAGCGGAACCCCCGAATGCACGTAATGTAAGAAGCCGGCACGGAGAGAAATGATTCCGTCACAACAGCAAAAGATTTTTTGCTAGTAGCATTTTAGTAGCAGTAGCAAAATTATATGTTCCTGTAGCAAATTTTTAGTTATAGCAGCATAAGGATATTTGCTACGGAAACGAAAAATGTGAATCCACAAAAGATTTGTTGGAGTAGCAAATGCTATGCCAATTTAGCAAAGTATTTGCTACAGTAACATATTAATTTGGCTCAGCGAGCATTTTTACGGATGTCATGTCAACAAACTTAGCATACAAGGGTTTATTCTTTGTTCCTTTGGTTGTGCGTGTGTATTAAATGAAAAATCTCACACACATCATCACACATATGGGAAGTATGTAGTTTTACGGTATAGTATTTAAATCAAACCGTATTTACGAAATTTGACGTAAACTTGATGTAAAATATTTTCATGTAACATTTTTATATAAAAAATTTTTTTGAATAAAACTAAAATTTTTGGAAAAATTTATATATTTTCCTATGTGTGATTTTTTTTGTATAAAAATATTTATTTTTGATATTTGAATAGACTGATGCCGTCCAAAAGCATTGAATCATTTTTACGAGTTCATGTCATTATTTGTTTATTTTTTTGTTATGCAAATACAAGTAGACGGATATGCAAATACAAGTAGGCGGAATAAGTGTTCATTTTTCACAAGCGGTCGGTAGTGTAATGGTTAGGGTTCATAGGTAGTGAGGTAGTAGGAACAGGTTCGAATCCCAGTTAGGTAGGTAATTTTAATTGATGAATTTATCTATGTATGTACCGATACTGGTAAAAAATGCATAATTGTCACATGTACAAATGGAATTAATTTTTTTTTATTTTATTTCTACAACCAAAAAACCATTTACCCTCAATAAGAAAAACCTCATGTCAGAACAAAAATCCTCAACTATAGCAAAAAAATTTGCTCGACTAACAAAAAGATTTGCTCGACCAGCAAAAAAATTTGCTCGACCAGCAAAAAGATTTGCTCGACCAGCAAAAAAATTTGCTCGACCAGCAAAAAAATTTGCTCGACCAGCAAAAATATTTGCTCGATCAGCCAAAAGTTTCTGCTCATGCGACACATCACTCTTGACACAAAATTTTTGTCACAGTAGCAAATAAATTTGTCGTCACTATATTAACAAATAAAATTTGTGGCAGTAGCGTGGCCTATGCTGTCCTGACGCAAAAATTTCTCTCCGTGGGGACATGTTGAAAGCAGATGCTTCAATAAAACGCGCGACGAAAGACGTTCAAATAGGAAAGCATGACTGGCCGGGAATAAGGCGGAGAATGTGCTGACGGTGACCGCGACGACGGAAGTGCATAAGCCCATAAAAGTATGTGCCATAAATGGGGTGAATAAGGAATGTACGATTGACATGGAAAGTGACTGTTCGGTAATGAGAGAAAGTGCAGCAAGTGAATTGAAGCTGACATTATCTTCCACGAATCAACCTCTTTCGGGATTTAACAACGCGGTGTCGCTACCGATCGGGCGCGCGAGGGTTGGAATCACAATCGATGGCGTGACCCTTGAGATCGAAATTTATGTGGTGCGAGATGATCAGCTCTCCCGTGATATTTTAATTGGATGGAATATCGTCGCGATTTCGGGCATCAAAGCGATAATCGGGGGAACCGACCTAGCCATCATAAACTTGAAGGGCGGTAACGAGACCGTAAGACCGCTCGACGTCAACATGCTCGACACAAGCGACCCGAGGACAATAGAGGAGAGAGACATAAGTTGCTCGGGTATCAACGAGGAAAGCAAGGCTCGGTTAACGTTACTCTTAAATCGCTATAGGACTACCGTGTCATTCAAAACATCGGAAATAGGAAAAGCGACCGTCAGCGAATTGAAAATCGACCTGCTCAGTGACGAGCCTGTATACCACAGACCCTACCATATATCCCTCTCCGAGCGCCAAAGGGTCAAGGAGATCATTGCGGACTTAGAAACGAGCGGCATTGTTCGGGAGAGTGATTCGCCATACGCCAGCCCGATCATCTTGGTACGTAAGAAAAACGGTGAGTCGCGCATGTGTGTGGATTACAGGGCGTTGAATAAGATAACAAAGCGTGACAAATACCCCTTGCCGCTAATCGACGATCAGATCGACCAGTTGGGAGGCAGGTCGTACTTCACGTCTTTGGATTTGACTTCGGGATTTTACCAAATCCCCATTCATGCCGATTCTATCGAGAAAAAGGCGTTTATCACTCCCGACGGGCAGTACGAATTTTTGCGCATGCCTTTCGGCTTGGCGAATGCACCGTCGGTGTTCCAAAGAGCCATGAATAAGGCCTTGGGCGAATTGCGTTTCGGTCGTGCGCTCGTCTATATGGATGATATTCTCATTCCCACCTCGAGTATTGACGAGGGCTTCGAAAACCTGGAAGCGGTACTTGAAGCTCTGAAACAACACAACTTTACCCTCAACCTTTTCAAGTTTCTTAGGGCTCGCGGGGTACTTTCGGAAATTAGTAAAGGACTACGCGAGAAAGGTAGCTCCGTTGACAAATCTGCTCCGGAAGGATTACCCGTGGAGATGGGGCCTAGTGGAGTCGAAGGTCATCCAGGAGATAAAACAGACGCTCTCGGAAAGACCAGTCCTAGCAATATACGACCCCAAACTCTACACCGAAGTGCACACGGACGCTAGTTCGATTGGGCTAGGCGCCATGCTGATACAAGGAGTAGCCTCACCGGACAAACCCTCGGGATCTCCTAACATTCTTTCTGATTGGAGTCTATAATTGTTTGTCTCGAGTCATGCCAATCTATGTTATTAAATAAGTCAATAGAAGAGTTTTGCTATTTTTGTGAACTGCATATCCTTGCTCTACTACGAATAAATATTTTCCTACAGTACATTTGACAGCGTCGTCTGCTTGCCCGAGACTCACCCGAGTTATTTATTATCTCTGACTAAAGCGATTTCGACGGTGGGGGTAAACTCTTTCTTAAATTACGGAGCCCAAGGGTGATCTCATGATCTGAAATTTGAACTAGAGACTAATTAAGTTATCCCCCTTTGATTGAGCCATAAATCAACCCGATTAATGCCGTAATTGCTGAAAAAAAACTTTGTACAGACAAAATTATGCAATGATCGAAGTGTGCGTGCGTGTATGTATACGACACAGAGAAAGGCCTCGTGGCGCTGGCGTGTTTCTGATTGGTCGTGACTGACGACACATAAAACAAAGAGTGCAGACAGATATTCCAGAGAAAAAATCAAAACAAGTTTGAAAACAGAACAAGTTAATTTTTTATAAAACTTAATGCTGCATTTTTAAACATTTGACACATGGCATATAGAAAACTATTATCAAAGTGAGGTTTCTGAAAAGAAATAGAAAGAATGAAGTGCGTATCAATCAAGCGATACGAATAGTGATAGTATACACGGTATTCCATATTTACCAGGATTCAGTATGTGAATATTACAACCTTTTTCGCATTGTTGAAGTCTTTTTTTGTTACGGAACAGCTGTTGAATGTTATCTTAACATAATTGTTATTTCACATGATGCTGTATTCAAGTTGTTTCTTAATAATTTATTTAAAAAAATTAAAAATATACAAAAGACAAGATAGCGACCTCTAAAAATTGAGCTATCGTGCTCAGATTTTAACAGAAATTCTCTTTTATTGCTGTCTAACTATCGCACGTGAATGCGCAAGAAAAAAAAATAAAAGTTTTTTTCGAATCAGTCTAGTATAGATATACACCGCATTCATTTTACGTCTATTTGTAATTTCATACATCATTCGGTGATCTTGGCTTGATGAGAATGATATGATTTTATTTTTGTCAATGGCCAAACACTTTCGAGTGGTAATTTTATAAATAAGGTCACGACTTTTTAATACTTGGCGTTCTTTTTTCACTTTTTAAAAGTTTATATTGTGACGATAATCGCCACCGATCCCTGAAAAGGACTAAAATTCAGGGAGAAAATAAATTAAATACAGACGAAAAATTAGGAGAAAGTCAATCACAAAAACTGGTGTCTTTATTGTAAAGAAAGTCCCGTAATGTTTCTGATCGTGGGCGCCAGTTACTTTTCAAAAATAAAAATAACAAAAATTAACAACAAAAATAAATAATCTCTTTCTTTTTGATTTCTCATTTTGTTTTAACAACCTTAATAATAATAATAGTAATACTGGGGGGGGGGGGATGTACAAAATCGGGGCTAGCGTAGAAAAAAACAACGTTATAAAAATTAATAATTACTGGGATCAAAAATCAGCACTAAGACTCAAATTGTAATCTCGAGGATCGACGGGTTCCTGTCGCTCAGGCGTACTTACAAATACCCGTGATTAACGAAAGGAAACAAAATTACGATATAAAAAAAATATGAAAAGAATTACTGAACAGTTGTGCGAAAAATAATAGCTCGCGATCACTTTTCTTTTAACAAAAATAAATTAATTTATAATGCAATGGGGCAAGAATAATTTACAGGGGAATTTACGGCGTCGTACAGCACGCCGGTTCGAACACGCGTCCGAACGAAGGACTCTCGTTGAGCGTGAGGGGGAAGGGTGGGGGGAAATTCGCACTTTACAACTTATATCTAATTTAATACTAACACCACAGCACTCTCGCAACGAATAATAATCGCGAAAAGCCTTTATTAACTAAACGGAAGCGATGCCACGAGTCAGAGGGACTCGGACAATTTATCTACCGTGGAAAAACACTTGCGAATTCGAACGACGCGTCCCGGCGAAGATGGCGTCAAGCCACGCGTCCTTTGCCGAAACACCGCGGTGAGAAAAAACGACTTACTTGTTTTATCTCGATATGGAATGACACCAAAAGTCTTCACAAATGTCCAAAATCGTTTTCCAAAGGGTCGAGCCGGGTTGTCGTTACGAAGTTGTCGATTTTTACAATTAATATCACAGTAAAATGTTCAAAAACTGAAGAGCGCCCACGGTACACACGCCGAGTCGTTGTAGAAGTGACGTCATCTTCTTCTTCGATCGATCGATGATTAGCACCCGATAATTACTATCGCGCTGACACTCGGAGGTAAGGGAGGATGGGGGAAGGAGAAAAGGACTCGTTGCGGGGGGTCTTCGATTGGTGATTAATTGCCGTGACACGGCGCTGGCATCGGCGACAGGTCTCTCATTGGTAATCGATGCGCTCGCAAGCACAGGCATCGTCCTCAAGGGCCACGGTGGTGAAAACTCGAACCCGGTACCGAACTTTCAACATGTCGGCCCGTGTTGTTCGTCCGATGTTGTGGTGCGTTCGATGTGCGAGTGACAGGTGTGATTTTTCGGTGTTTTCGTTGCTGGCGAGGTATTTCAGCGGCGTGTGGTGACCGAGGTGATGGAGGATAGGAGCCTTGACGCCGGGGGACTCGTCCGATCGACGTATCGTTGACGGGCGAACGTTCCTCGTCCGAGGATGTTCGGGTTTGGAGGTTAAGTCCTCCCGACTCGTCTCCTGCCGTCCTCGAATTTCCTCGCTGCTTCACGGAGCCTTGGATCTTTGACAGGTAAGGGAATTATTCCCTTACCGTAGGTGAGTTGTTCCCGGGGATAATTGTGGGGAAATATGTGGGTGAAGGGAATTGTTTGGGGTGGGATTGAGTGCTGGGACTTGGTGCGCAGTCTCGGTGCTCTTGACGAGTGTCTTCCTCGTCGTGGACTCGTGGTTTGGGCTGTTCTTGATGTTCTTGACGATATTCTTATTTCGTATGGTGTTTTGCAGGTCGTTGCGGTGATCTTCGGGCTGGCGTCGACGTTTTTAGTGCTCGCTAGTGCTTCGGAGAGGTCCGACGGGGCCTCGGAGAGGCTGAAGTAAATCTACGCTGCCCCTAGGGGCCTAGGACTATGATAGCGGAGAGTGCTGTGGTGGATTCCACTGCGACGCAGCATGTGACGAGGGCCACAACGTCACAATATATACACCCCATTGTAGCCAAATCGGAATAAGAGTGCCGTGTAAGCGTAGTGTATGACTTCTACACAGTGAAACGGTTATTAACGGAGTTTTGACATAATCAAGTGCAGGACGTCCAAAAAATTTCGATCAATGGATTTAATAAAAATATTTAACGGACATTCTCAGTGAAGTTCTGTAATGATAAAGTGCGAGATTAGCGAGTAAATTGGATAAATTGTGAAAAAGAATGATCTCAATAGTATATTACATACCTAGGCCAGAAAAATAAGAAAAGTCTCAGATCACATGTAATTGTTGGCCGAGGCGAAGCCGAGGCTGACAAACATGTGGTCTGAGGCTTTACTTTTTTCTGGCCGAGGTGTGTATACTATTTTTCTGCCCGACGTTGCCGGAATGTGGCAAATTCGTTTAGCGCAGCGGCCCGAAAGTTGCCACTTTCCGGCCGGAGGGCAGAAAAATAAATTTTTGAACAGACTGGTAAGCATTTTTTTTCGTGATCCTGAGTATTCAAATCTTGCAGTGAACATTTGCATCTACAAAATATAAAAATGTAAAATAAAATCAACAGTTATGTGTTATATTCACAAGCTAAAAGTGCGGGTTGTAATTATGTACAGTCTCCATAGGAGTTTATATGAACCAAAATATTTGAAAATTTTAGAAAAAAGAAGTGATATCAAATCGCAAAAATCCCCTAACGGAGAAAAAACGTGGACAAGTACATTGGTGGTCCCTTGTTTCCCTATGATATTAAAAAAAATCCAAAACGCCGCTTAGAAGAATACACAAAAAGTTACAAAATAAGTTAAGATCTGTTGAAATATAGGTGGCCAAATACGGGAAGCTTTACTGCGTTTCAATAAATTATATTCGAGTCTCGTTCTCATGATTACTAGGTAGTACCGCTATCAGGTACACGCTCTTGCCACAAACTTCAGCCCAAAAAAAAACAATCTCCCTTCTAAGCCTACTCGCCCCCACGCGGACCCTATTCTGTCATACGTTGTTTTGTGCACGACGCAGCCACATCGAAATAAATTTTTGGGTGTAGTTGAATAGTTGAAAAAGTTTCTGGTTTTAAGAAAATCGAAATAAAATGGGAAAAAGAAAGAGAAGTCATCGTCGAGATGAAATTGAAGACTTATTGCGTCGAATTAAGAAATTGGAAAAACGTCGATGTCGTTCAGCGAGTTCGTCGTACACAGATAGCGATGAACGAGTTAGGAGTCCGTCTGATTTTGAGCATGGAAATTCGGATCAAACTGAGAATCTGAGTGAATATTAATATTTTTTGGCAGCAAGCTCACACGAGGCGTGAGATAAGCTGTGCAATTTTTTGACGGTAAGCTCAAACGAGAGGTGAGATAAACCGTGCGTTTCGGCGATGAGCCCTCACGAGAGGTGGGACATATCACGCGTTGTTATGACGACAAATTTTCATAACAAATAAGAATAAAAAGTCACGCTTGAGATTAAATGCATAAATATTGGCATCGTGGGTACACGAATGAGAATAACCGGTGGTTAATTCAAAATATCAATGTGCATAAATGGGTAAACTTGTCTATCTCCAATTTCATTCTCCAGGTTTAACCGGTATGGCAGAAAACTCGAATGAAAATGCTGAACCGGAGGTTAGCATATTGTCGGGGAACAAAAAAGATGCGTCTGAAGACCAGATGGCTACGGGTATTGAATCGATACCTTTGGATGATGAAACAATGAAGTTGCTTGGCGAGAAATTTTCTGCGACAGAAAAAACAAGTTTGTTTCATTCAGAAATTTCGGTACGAGTTGCTCAGTGGGTGCAAGAGGGTTTGAAAAAGGAGGAAAAGGCAGAATTATTAGATATGTATCCTCGAAAAGGAAGCGTACTGTTAGAGGCACCGGCATTGAATCCGGAAATTGAAGCGTCAACAAACGATTCGATTAAAAAACGAGACAAATTTTTTGTTGCTGATCAAAATGTTGTAGGTTCAGCAATATCGGCATTGGCATCGAGTATCAAACTTTTACTAGTCAAAAATGAGTTTGACAAGAAAGATCGGGAAAATTTAATTAAATGTCAGATAGATGCTGTTAAACTATTGTCTGAAACACATTATCAGATAACCAAGGCTCGCAAAGCCTTTATATATCCAGGACTCGACAAAAAGGCGAAAGCAGTGTTAGAAAAGAACAGTTCGGATGAGTTTTCGTTCGGTACAGGACTTTCAAATAAACTGAAGAGTGCGCAGTCCATGGAAAGGGTTGGAATGGCATTAAAACCAGTGCTAACTACAAAAAAGATTCCCATGCGTTCAGCGCAGTCGGGAAACTGGCGAACCCCGTCTGTGAAGAATCAGATGTATCCACCGACGGGGAACAAGTCACGAGCTTATCAGCGGAATTCATGCCAGTCGAAGGGCCAGACAAATCGAGACAACGGTCCATCGAGAAATTACAACCATTCCCGATCACGGGAGAGAGCTCCGCACCGAGCGCAGAAGCCCTAGAAGTAAGAAAAGTTGCTGGAAGACTTAAATACTTTTTTAGAGCTTGGTCTGATATAACATCCGATAGATTCGTTTTGGATGTTATAAAGGGTTATAAATTGTATTTTGAGAATGATCCAAAGCAATTATATGTACCATCTGAGCCGACAATTAAGAGAGAAGAAAAACGAGATTATGACAAGGCTATAGAAAATTTACTAGAATTGGGTGCTATCGAAAAATGTTTTCCGTGTACAGGCCAGTTTATTTCTTCATATTTTTTGGTGTCTAAATCCAATGGCTCGAAGAGATTTGTGCTCAATTTAAAAAAGTTAAACGAGTTCATAATCACTGAACATTTTAAAATGGAGGATATTCGCACAGCCATAAAATTATTATCTTGGAAGTGCTTTATGGCAAAGCTCGATTTACAGGATGATTATTTTTTGGTGTCAATGCATCAGAAAAGCAGGAAATATCTTAGATTTTGTTGGAAAGGACAGTTATATCAATTCATATGTTTACCTTTTGGACTATGCACAGCTCCGTTTGTATTCACAAAAATTATGAAACCGATTGCCAATTCTTCAAGAGAACAAGGATTATTGTCGGTGGTGTATCTAGATGATTGGTTATGCTTAGGGGCAGATTTTCAGTCATGTAGTATCAATGTTGAGAGATCCATGAATCTGCTCGAAACGTTGGGATTTAAAATAAATTTTGAGAAAAGCCGAGTGATTCCTAGCAAGGAATGTGAGTTCCTAGGATTTGTTCTCAACTCGGATAGGTTGTCATTAGAATTGCCAACTAAAAAGCGAGAGAAAATATTCATGATGTTGAAGGAATACAGCAAAAAGACACAATGTAAAATTAGAGAGTTTGCACAATTCGCAGGTTGCATAGTAGCGGTTTGCCCAGCCGTCGAATATGGGTGGTTGTATTCAAAGAAAATTGAACGTGAAAGATATTTGGCCTTATTGAACAACAATAATGATTACGAAAAATCAATGATAATATCGGAAACAATTCAAGATGATTTGAATTGGTGGAAGGAAAAAATTATCAAGGCGGTCAACCCAAACCGTTCCTTCAATTTCAAGATAGAAATATTTACAGATGCATCGCTCAGTGGGTGGGGTGCATATTGTGGAAACGAATTAGTGCATGGCTTTTGGAAAGAAAAGGAAAAAAGTTTTCATATTAACTATCTAGAGATAGTTGCTGCATTTTTTGCTTTGAAGTGCTTCACAAAAAATGTAGAGGATTGTGAAATTCTTCCCAGAATTGATATCACTACAGCAGTGTCATACTGTTCGGGGGACGACGTGAGGGCTATTGAACATCCGTTATATTTTGGTCAATGTAAGCGTAGACTGGGGGGCAGGGGTGCGCTCGATCTTGGTTGGCGTCAACAGTAATGTGAAGTCTTTCGCGATCGAGTCGATGCACTTTTGTCGGAGTCAGTATGAATATCACGTCTTAACCCGAACAACGCGTTTCTTAAAAAAAAAAAAAAAAAAAAAAGGTCCAGGACAACTTCCGATTCAACAGAATCGATAAAAAGAAAACATATAGAGCAGAGTTGTGAGAACAGCAACGGCTCTAGATTCTTCGCCCTGTAAAAACCATATCTCATCGCACAAAGGGACAGCATCAGCTCTAGATCCCGCGAATTAAAATGGTATGAATCGTCATACTAAACACGATAATAACTACACATTTAAACAGTTGTATTCAATCTTATACACAAATACAGTGGGTTTTTATGCCGTTAAGGCTTTTCCCACACGAGCCAATAAAAAAGTTTATTTCTTGGGCTCAAAAATCAAATGCATTTTTATTTATTTTCCTTCCATTTTTTTCGTCAAACTCCCTTCATAAAAAAGATTAAAAAATAACGAAATTACGAGGTGACTTCATGTTGAAGAATCCTCGACAATACAAAATGGTGTCAGAAGTGGGATTCGAAAAAACTAAACACAAACACATAAAGAAAAAACACGCTAATTAACAAATTAGCAAGTAAAAATTTATCAATGGACCCTCGGCATTCAACCGTCATCGCTTCCTGACTCGCCACGCCCAGTTCGTCATCGAAAACGATCATCATCATAAAAAATTAAGTATACATTGTGACGTTGTAGCCCCCGTCACAGGCTGCGTCGTGGTGGAATCCACCACAGCACTCTCCGCTTTACTAGTATTAGGCCCCTAGGGGCACCGTAGCATTATTTTTGGCCTTCCGAGGCTCCGTCGAACCTCTCCGATCACTCAAAAACTCTGACGCCAGCCCGAAGAAAACCGCAAGCACCTGGAAGACACCATAAGAAATAAGAACTGCGTCCAGAACATCAATACAGCCCAAACCACAAGTCCACAACGAGGAGAACACTCGTCAAGAGCACCGAGACCACGCACAAGTCCCAGTACCCAGTCCCACCCCGAATAATTCCCTCCACCCACACATTTCTCCCACGATTATCCCCGGTAAAACAAACTGGTCAACTCACCTACGGTAAGGGAATAAATCCCTTACCTGTCACCGATTCGAGGCATCGTAGATCGTCGAAGAAGCTAGAGGACGGTAGGAGACGAGTCGGGAGGACTTAACCTCCAAACCCGAACATCATTGGACGAAGAACGTTCGCCCGTCAACATTACGCCGATCGGACGAGTCCCCCGGCGTCAAGGCTCCTACCCTCCATCGTCTCAACACAACACTTTGCCGAGATTTTTAACGAGCGACGAGAACATCAAAAATACCGAACGATTCCCACCTGTCACTCGCACGACACACCGAACGCACAACAACACACTGAACGAAATACTGCGGGCCGCCATGTTGCGAGTTGAGTAACGGGTTCGGATTCTCACCACCGTGGCGTTCCGGGACAGCGAGGACGACGCCAGCGTCCCGAGCGGGCATGAATCACCAATCGAAGACCCCCCGCAACGAGTCCCTTTCTCCTTCCCCCATCCTCCCTTACCATCGAGTGTCAACGCGACCACGATTAACGAGCGCTAATTGGTTCGCGGGCGTGCGCGTATCGATTACATTATCGATCGCCACGCGCATCATCGATCGAAGAAGACGGACGAAGAAGAAGATGACGTCACTTCTACAACGACTCGGCGTGTGTACCGTGGGCGCTCTTCGAATTTTGAACATTTATTGCGTTATTCATTATTAAAATCAACAATTTTACAATGACAACCCGGCTCGACCCCTTCGAAAGACGATTTTGGATATTGGTGGATAGTTTTGGTGTCGTTTTGAACGAGATTAAACCACAAGTAAGTCGTTTTATCTCACAGTGGTGTTTCGGCAAGGAACGCGTAGCTTGACGCCATCTTCGCCGGGACGCGTCGATCATTATCGCCAGTGCTTTTCCGTGTTAAATAAATTGTCCGAGTCCTTCTGACTCGTGACATCGTTTCAATTGAGATTAAAAAGACTTTTCGCGATTATTAGTCGTCACGAGAGTGCTGTGGTGCTAGGATTTAAGTTAAAAATAATTGATAAAGTGCGTACGAATCCCCCCCCCCTTCCCCCCTAGAGTCATTTATTCGGCCGAGTGCCCGAATCGGCGTGTCGTACGACGCCGTATCCCCTATAAATTATTTTTGCCCCTTTATTCGCGTATTTCGCTGCGTTTCAGCGAGCATTACTTAGTCGATTTATTTTTGTTTAAAAAGGAGAGTGATCGCGAGCTATTTGCCGCACAAGTGTTCGGAAATTCCTTTCATTTTTTTTATATCGAGATTTCGTTTCTTCTATTATTTTTTTTATTATTAATTTGAATCACGGGTATTTGTAAGAACGCCTGAGCGACAGGAACCCGGCGATCCTTGAGATTATAACTCGAGCTTCTTGCGAAATTGTGATATCGTTTTTTTTTTTATAATTTTGTTTCTTTACGCTAGCCCCGGTTTGTACAGTTCCCCCCCCCCCCCCCCCCCCCCCCCAGTATTACTACTATTAATAGTACCATTGTTACAAAGAAAAGGAGAAATCAAAAAGAGAATTATTCATTTTGTATTTTTGTATTCATTTTATTTATTTTTGTTACTTTTACTTTAAAAAGTAACTGGCGCCCAAATCGAGAAAAATTACGGGACTTTCTGGCATAATAAAAACCAATTTTTGTTATTGATTCTCTCCTAATTTTTCGTGTTTATTTAATTTATTTTCTCCCTGGATTTTCGTCCTTTTCAGGGATCGGTGGCGAATATCGTCATAACATTTATTTCAAATATATATATATATATATATAACGCTATCATTGCTCATTAACATCATTTCTTTAGTCGTAACGACCGCGTTGCCAAGCGTCAAAAAACAAACGTCAACACATCGCGAGGCAACCAAATAAAAAAGTTTTTTTTTTCAGTCTCGTTTCGACCTCTCAACCACGAGCATAAAAATGTCGAATCGCGTGAAATACATCAATCAAAAACGCACCACATTAAAAACGCAAATAACAAAACTCGAAAGACTCGTGGACGATGACGAGTTAGACGCGATTACCGCAAAGTTACGCATAGATCGCGTGAAAGAACAATTCCGCGCATACGAGGAGCTACACGACGAGCTCGCGTTGTTAATCGAACCTGAAAACGAGCCACTTGACGAATTCGATGAATTACAAAATCGATATTACGCGCTCGTGGCGAATTTCGAGATAACCGAACCTGTAACGCTTTCGTCGTCGAGTGACAGGCTAAACGCAACGTCATTGCCAATCGACGGCACGCGTCGTCTCAAACTTCCCGTCGCGAATCTTCCAAAATTCGACGGCGATATCAATAAATGGCGATCATTTAAAAATACGTTTCTCACGATGATCGATTCGCGAGAAGACGTTACAAACGTGCAGAAATTCTTACATTTACAAAATTGCCTCGAAGGTGACGTGTTAAACAAAATTCTCATATATAACGTGAGTGAAGAAAATTATCCAACGGCGTGGAAACTTTTGCTTGAAGCGTACGACAAAATTCGAGTTCTAACCGTAAAACATCTCGACGCGATTCTCGAATTACCGGTTCAAACGAAAGCGACTCACAAAGGGTTAACGAGACTCGTCGATGATATGCGTCAACATATAAATATGCTCGCGTCTCTGAATGTTCGACCGGACGAACATTTATTAGTACGAATAATCGAGCGTGCGCTACCAAACGAAATTCGCGCAAAATGGGAAGAAACTCTCAATCTTGACAATTTACCGACGATCGAGCAAATTTATAAATTTGTGTCCGAAACCGCGTTTCGTTTCCTCACACTCGAGCAAGACTTGGAGTGCACAAAACAAACAGTTAACAACAAACGATCGTTCGGTGGTAGGGAACTGCGTGGAATGAAGGTACGAAAAGGAGAAGACGGTGCGCGTACACTCATGACCGGTACATCTCCCAATTGCATCGTATGCAAAAAAGACAAACATTTCGTGTATCAATGCCGCGAATTCCGAAACATGACGGTGCCACAACGATGGAATTTCATCAAAAAATCATCTTTGTGCAAAAATTGCCTGCGCTCACACAGTGGGAAATGCAACGCATCACACTGCAAAATGTGTACAAGATATCATAACACTCTTCTACATAGCGAACCAACCACAAACAGTGCAACTCACGTCCCGATAAACCCGGAAGGCGCAAACAGCTCAACTTCTCAGGTGAATTCGACATTATCAAACATAATAGTGCATAGTTTTGCATCTCAAACGTTACAATCGCAGCTCATGCTGAGCGCTCAAATACGCATTAAAGGGTCGAACGGACAATTCATAAAATGTCGTGCTCTATTAGATACATGTGCAACGGCACATTTCATAACCCAAGATCTCGTCAAAAAATTACAATTATCAACTCGTGCATGTTCACTCTCAGTGGGAATGATTGACAATACCAGTACCATTTCTAAAGGGGCAGTCGAATGTACGTTTTACTCGATTCACAACAACTTCAATAAAACTCTCACGTTCTAAATTATTCCGAAAATTGCTGATAAAATACCAAACGAAATATTTCCTCGCGATTTGATTAATCTACCGAGCAATATAAAATTAGCTGATCCGGAGTTTCATTTGCCACAGAAAGTCGACGTACTTTTTGGCTCGGGAACAACATTATCGTTATTGTCAATTGGACAATGCGATCTATCGCGTGACGGCTGTGATCTTTTTTTACAAAAAACTCAACTCGGTTGGGCTGTTGCGGGAGGAAAAACAGACGCGAAAGTCAGAGGACGCGCAACGTGTCAGCTGATCGAATTAAAAGAACAAATCGAAAAATTTTGGCTGTTAGATGACGCGAATACAAATCAATTAAAATTATCCGAAAATACAAATTGCGAAATCCATTTTACGAAAAACGTGACGCGCGAACCATCGGGACGATATCTCGTACGCTTGCCGTTCCGAAGCGCTTCTCACGATCTCGGCGACTCGAGATCGACAGCATTACGATGATTCGCCAGTTTACAGAAAAGATTAAACGCGGATTCGAGTCTTAAACAAGAATACCAGAAGGTTTTGAACGAACATATCGATTTAGGCCACATGACGATGATCAAAGATAAATCACAGCCCGGATATTATCTGCCCCACCACGCGGTCATAAAATCAACAAGCGCGACAACGAAAACACGCGTAGTCTTCGACGCCTCGGCAAAAATAAACAAGGGCGTATCGCTCAACGACATTCTAATGGTAGGCCCGACAATACAATTAAAATTATTCGAACACCTTATACGTTTCCGCGGTCACAAATACGTCATCACAGCAGACATCGCGAAAATGTACCGACAAATCTGGATCCATCCAGATGATCGGCGATATCAACGAATCTTTTGGGTCCAAAACGGTAAAACACGAGTATTTGAACTCAACACAGTCACATTCGGTGTGTCGTCAGCACCATTCCTCGCAATTCGAACCATACAAAAACTTGCATCCGATGAAAGCACAGAATTTCCGATCGGCGCAGAATCTTTGACGCGTGACTTATACGTGGACGACTTATTATCAGGAGCAGACACTATCGAGAAACTCATACAAATTCGAAACGAAACGATCGAAATATTGAAACGCGGCGGATTTGACATACGACAGTGGGCATCAAATAATCCCGAGGCACTTGAAAATCTAATCGAGAGAACTTCAAGCTTAGAATTTCTTATGGACGAAAATCCCGTGCATAAAACACTCGGAGTCTCGTGGAACGCGAACCAAGACGATTTATTATACAGCGTTAAGCGCATCGAACCGGCAAAACAAATCACGAAACGTTATATTTTATCGGAAATCGCCAAGATTTTTGACCCACTCGGTCTGCTCGGTCCGGTTATACTCGTATCAAAAATCCTCATGCAAAAATGCTGGAAGGCAAAAACTACTTGGGACGAATCCGTACCTAGCACATTATATACCGCATGGCGATCATTCGCGGAACAA
The DNA here is from genome assembly GCA_037576405.1 of Campoplex capitator. Taxonomy (NCBI): domain Eukaryota; kingdom Metazoa; phylum Arthropoda; class Insecta; order Hymenoptera; family Ichneumonidae; genus Campoplex; species Campoplex capitator. The sequence continues at coordinate 13,264,491 of JARBWI010000323.1, read as the reverse complement.
TTAACGCTAATAGACAACTTACCGTTCAATCGATACGTGATAATAAACGATCCAGTCGAAATACAAATACACGGCTTTTGTGACGCAAGCAAAACCGGATACGGTGCATGTTTATATGTGCGATCTCACAATAAAAGGGGCGAAGTTAGCATTCGTCTGCTATGTTCAAAGGGCCGCGTCGCGCCGTTAAAAGAACAAACCATTCCTCGACTCGAACTCTGCGGGGCATTAACTCTCGCGCGATTGTATCACGAGGTCCGTGAAATATTGACATTTCCGGTTCACGAAACAATTTTCTGGTCAGACTCAACAATAGTATTACAATGGCTAAAAAAGCATCCGAGCGAATTGAAAATATTCGAATCAAATCGAGTCGCGGAAATACAAGCTAGCAGCAAAGGCGTCGAATGGCGACACGTTTGAACCGATCAAAATCCCGCGGACGCGTTATCCCGAGGACAACTCCCTCAGGAGTTCTTAAATAACAATTCATGGTTCCAAGGGCCTTCATGGTTAACACAACCCAAGGCCACGTGGCCGCACATTACTGAAATTACACAGGACAATTTACCGGGAGTTAAAAAATTATTTTGCATGACCGTACAACTACAAGCAGAACCAATATTCGAAAGATTCTCGTCATATATGAAATTAATACGCGTCATTGCATATTGCTTGCGGTTTTCAAACTCAAGAGGGGTTAATGACGTTTTAACCATAACAGAAATCGACAAGGCTGAACATCGTATTATTCAGCTAATTCAACAAACACATTTTCAAGACGAAATCGATCGTCTTTTAACCAATGGCAGGGTCAAATGCGCTAAACTCGGATCTTTGAACCCGATAATCGATGTAAACGGTTTACTCCGCGTCGGCGGTCGAATAAACAAAGCAAACGTTCTGTTTGATCAGAAAAATCCAATTCTACTCCCATCACGTCATCATGTGACGGATCTTTTAATTCGGTACACGCACGAGAAATTTCATCATACCGGAATACAATCGACCCTATATAATATTCGACAACGATTTTGGATATTAGACGGTAGGAATCAAGTGCGAAAAATCGTTCAGCGCTGTACAAGGTGCATACGTTTCCGACCAGTGCCGATGGAATACCAAATGGCCGATTTACCAAAATCTAGAGTAGATATCGCGCCTGCGTTTTATCATACAGGAATTGATTATTTCGGTCCGATGCTCGTAAAAGAGAAAAAACATCGAAATCGCGGTAGCGTCAAGGTATACGGTTGTGTATTTATCTGTATGTCAATCAAGGCAATTCATATCGAAATCGTAAGCGATCTAACGACAGACGCGTTTATAGCGGCTTTACGTCGGTTCGTTAGCCGTCGAGGCATTCCAGCTCACATTTACTCCGATAATGGGACAAATTTCGTCGGAGCGAACAGCCAATTCCGCGAATTTTACGCATTACACAAATCAGACGAATTTCAATCGCAACTTTACGCATTCACATCACGTGAAAAAATCAATTGGCATTTCAATCCTCCAAGATCACCTCATTTCGGAGGCATTTGGGAAGCGGCTGTCAAGTCTTGCAAACATCATTTAAAGCGTGTCATGCGCGATCATTTATTCACGTACGAAGAATTAAACACACTCGCGGTCGAGATCGAATCGATATTGAATTCTCGTCCTTTATGTCCAATCAGTACCGATCCTAACGACCCAATCGCATTAACCCCCTCACATTTCTTAATCGGCAGACCTCTCACAATGCTGCCGGAAAATGATTTCTCGCATGTTCCAGACAACCGATTGTCATCATGGGAACTAATAACAAAAACCCGACAAGAATTTTGGCGCAGATGGCAACTCGAATATTTAAGTGAGTTACAAAAACGACAAAAATGGATCAATCCAAGAACGAACATACAGCAAGACGCAATCGTACTACTAATCGATAAACAACAACCATGCATGCAGTGGCGACTGGGGCGAGTGGTCGAGTTACATCCGGGGAGCGATGGCGTGGTCAGAGTAGTCACCGTCAAAACAGCGCAAGGATCTTATAAGCGAAATACGAAATCGATATGTCCATTACCGATTAATGCATAAAACTGTATCTTAGCCCGTAAGACAGTATCATTGAAAAACTCATTCATAATGATCAGATAAATTGAATACACTTGTCTCCACCCAATATACAAAACATATATCGATCCTCGAATTATCTTGCTCGTCAATACTCCCAAGGGGGGGCATGTTCGGGGGACGACGTGAGGGCTATTGAACATCCGTTATATTTTGGTCAATGTAAGCGTAGACTGGGGGGCAGGGGTGCGCTCGATCTTGGTTGGCGTCAACAGTAATGTGAAGTCTTTCGCGATCGAGTCGATGCACTTTTGTCGGAGTCAGTATGAATATCACGTCTTAACCCGAACAACGCGTTTCTTAAAAAAAAAAAAAAAAAGGTCCAGGACAACTTCCGATTCAACAGAATCGATAAAAAGAAAACATATAGAGCAGAGTTGTGAGAACAGCAACGGCTCTAGATTCTCCGTCCTGTAAAAACCATATCTCATCGCACAAAGGGACAGCATCAGCTCTAGATCCCGCGAATTAAAATGGTATGAATCGTCATACTAAACACGATAATAACTACACATTTAAACAGTTGTATTCAATCTTATACACAAATACAGTGGGTTTTTATGCCGTTAAGGCTTTTCCCACACGAGCCAATAAAAAAGTTTATTTCTTGGGCTCAAAAATCAAATGCATTTTCATTTATTTTCCTTCCATTTTTTTCGTTAAAATCCCTTCATAAAAAAGATTAAAAAATAACGAAATTACGAGGTGACTTCATGTTGAAGAATCCTCGACAATACACATACATTAATCGTATGGGAGGGGTCCAATTTCCTCACTTAAACCAAATTTCTCGTGATATTTGGCAGTGGTGTGAAAAACGCAAGCTGTGGATATTTGCATCCTATATTGCTTCAAAAGATAACACCGAAGCTGACAGAGGCTCTAGATTTACAAATATGGACACAGAGTGGGAATTGTCTGATAAAGTATTTAATCTCATTGATAAAAAGTGGGGCCCATTCACGGTTGATGCATTCGCGTCGAGACTCAATGCAAAATGTAAAGATTATTATGCATGGTACAGAGATCCAAGAGCGATCGCTATTGATGCATTCACGTTAAATTGGAAAAATATTTATTTTTATGCATTTCCGCCATTTGCTCTAATTTTGCGGGTGATTAAAAAGATTATGTCGGATCAAGCACTAGGAGTAATAGCTAGGAGTAAAGCAAAAGGAGAAATAGTGGTATCAGATTGGCATACACAGCCCTGGTATCCATTATTTAATTCATTATTAGTGGAACCTCCGTTGAGATTCAAGCTTTCTCCTAATCTACTTTTATCACCTGATAGGTCAGGGCAACACCCGCTAGGCGAGAAATTGACTCTTCTTGCCGGCAAGTTATCAGGGAGGCCTATCGTCGACAAAACGTTCCAGAAGAGTCTATAGATTTGCTGATCGCGTCATTGGCGGAAAGTACTTTGAAGCAATATAATAAGCCTTTAAAAGATTGGTGCGCATTTTGTGCATTTTGGCTTCGCCCGCGGCATATCTAGCAGGCACATCTAACCTGTTCTAGCTATTTTTTTTTCTTTTAAATTGTTTTTGGATCCACATAAAAAAAATATTACGATGTAACATGAGCCATCTTTTTACGTTTACTTTTCAATTTCATGCGTAGTTCTTCAGTTTTCTTATGGATAAAATAATCAAACGAAAGATTTTCGTATTTTCAATTTTTCATAATTTCATTAAAAATGCTGTAACTTTTTTTCTATACTGAATTGAGCATTCAACCTCCGCTCATTTTGTTCGTTTTCCAATTCCCTTCAAATTGGCAAATCGTTTTTTTTATTTATCATTAGTATTTAACTACCGTCGAGTTTTGAAAATTGGAGAATGAACGAAATCACTAAACTTTTTTTTTTGCATTTCTGTAAAAATTGAGATAACGAAATTTTACAAAACCACAAACTCAGTTTGAATCGTGATCTTTAATCTCGTGAAAGATTCATTGTAATCGGTTCAGCCGTTTTCGATTGAAAAGCGGACAAACATTTTTTAGCGAACAGATTTATATATATAGAGATTAAATTTCAAAGTAAATAAGCAATATACAAGGAATAAAAATGAGAGAAAGAAAAAAAAAATTTTAAGTAGATTTAAAAGAAAATTTATCCGAATGACGTTTGCCCGACCGACTGTAAAACGTTATTTTAATATTACGTTTATCCTTATGCTGCCGTGGTGAGGTTTTTTTTTCCTGAGCGTGATCGACTTGAGTCCCAATGTTTTGCGTTGCAAACGACCGCTCCAAGTTGGCTCAAATATTCCCCTTCAGATACTGAAGGTATCAAGTTTTGAGTAGCTTGAATCTCAATGATATCTGAAATTTTTCAATGAAATTTCATTACCAGCATGTACATTTACGTAAAGAGTGCAGTGTGAGAAATCGTGAATCAATTAAAAAGAGAAAGGAAAATTGAAGGAAGAACGAATCCGAGCAGAACGATGCGGAAAAAAATCAATAAAACAATTGCTGCCTCGCGAATAATAAAAGTAGGAATGTAAATAATTTAATAACAGATGATATTAATATACAGAGGTAAAAAGTGGGTAGCTTTAAGGTGACACGCGAAAAAAAATAAAAACAAAAAACATCAACTGAAACGAAATACTACAAACCGACCCGTTGAATTTTAAAGAGAAAGAATAAAAAATTAAAAAACATAAGGTGATGGTTTAGAAACATGTTGGATACTTGTGTTGAGATTTGAAAATGTTTACGTACGCTGAGACATTTGACTCTGATTTTTTCGGTGATAATGAGAGAATAATCGAAAAAAACGATAAAATAGAGAAAAAAAATACGTCGTTGCGATTTTTCTAGTGAGGAACGCTGATAAAGAATGATGGAAAAAGGGGGAAGGAAAAAGAGAGAGAGAGAGAGAGAGAGAGAGATTAAGATGAAGATAAAAGACGAGAAAGCCACGAAATAGGAAGAATGGTAGTCTACCCGTAATGTGTAGATTATTAAATAAATAAATCGATTTCGCAATTCGACTTACCGAAAAGGCACGCAGAAAATTTGATCAGTTTGAATAATTTCTTTCCGTTCACTTTTTTTTAGCAGTGAAGTTCAGCAAGACGTCTTTCTGAAAATATCTTTTCAATATTGCCGCTATGTTTTTCGACAGACTCGCTCTGATATCATATCGGTTACATAGCTTTTTCACCTATGAAAACAAAATTCGATTCAATATGGTGCCGAAATGTTCAACAAAGCTTACAAATACAAATACTTACAAAATCTTTCCTAAATTCGTTGTCTTCAAGGAGCCTTCGATCGAAGGTATCAAATTCTTCGAACCTGGCAAACGGGATGGATAGGCGATATTTCGTCTCGAATATTTCGTTCATCGGAAGGCACGGGTTATTTGTTGAAATGTCATCGAATTTCGCTTCCAAATTTTTCAGCATTTTCATCATTTGTCCCTGGTTATAAAGAAGTTTTTGAAGCTCGGTCAAAACAATGTTCATATCTGAAAAAAATAAATATTGCATCATATTGGTGATATTGATCGGAAGATAATAATGCTTGTTAGAATATTGAAAAAAATAAATGATACCGTATTCGAAGAGAACGTCTTTTTCACTGAGAAAATCTGTCGAAACGCTGACATCATTGGAGTTTACTTGTAATTTCTTCGGATTTTCGTTGACACACTTTCCTGTTCTGCCAACAATTATTGTTGGCGTATGAGGATCCTTGGTTGAACTGCGGATGTCGTTATTATTTTCAACTGTTAATGTTTAAAATTATTACAATTCACAATAAAATTAAACAGGTACTCAATATTTATTTTTTGACAGAGGCTTGAAAATGACGTACCGTTTTGTGTTTTACTCGATATTGTGCAGGATCCACTCGGCAAAGTACTCGATTTTTTTTCGAATTTTTCTTCAAATCTTTTAGCGACGGACGATGTTCCTCAGGAGAACTACAGAGATCACTGTCGCTATAGTCCTCATGCGATATTGGACTGCGGTTTGATGAGGAGTGATTTATTGAGGCTGCAATTTGTAAAACATATATTAATTTTTTTCAACGGTGAACATTCATTGCTGTCTATTTGAAAAAAGCTCTTGACAGAATCAACAGTAAAAAGAATATAGTAGTAAAGATATAATATAATATTCTTGTATCTATTAAGAACTGATTGTTTTAAATTCCCCATTGTTTGTAAAATCTCGAAAGGTCATGCAAACCATTTTCCATTATGCTTTTCTTCATTTCATTGAAAATCATTTGATAAAAATTTTAAATAAAATGAAAAATCAATGAAAGCATCTAAAATTCATCATTTTTGTGTACCGAACAGGTATGAAAATCATGTATTGGGTTCAAGTTGATTTCATTAATTATGCTTCAACGTGCTCTTTAATAAGTTCTTCCATTTTACATATTCCTTTATTGTTGTTGTATCCAAAATAGGAAAAGTAAGAAAAAACTCGTTTATACATTCAGGAACATTTCTTTTTTTAATAATTCGTGTTTTAAAACTTATATATTTTTTATTATAAGAGTAATAAGAAATAAATTTTATGACTCAAAACTAGTTAGTATCCCGATTTAGTTCGTACAATCAAAACAGAATCCAAAAAACAGCTCTCGTAGCTCTAGAAATGATTTGATAAAGTAAATTTTTGAGATAATCTTTTTTCAAACTTCAACATCTTTAGGTGCGTTTTGAAATAGAATATTAACATTTTCTAGATCACTTGGATATAATGTTTTCATAGCAATCAACATTACCGCTAAAAACAAGTTAGTCACATATAAGAATTCAGAATTATAAAAAATATTAATGAAATATACGGCTTATAGTAGTGGGAATATATACATGTTGTAACGAGAATTTTTGCCCGAACGAGCGAATCCTGTCCCTTCTCGACTCGCGTTACCCATCCTCTCGAACCCCTCTTAGATGAGGGTGGAATGGGCGCCAGGTACGAAGTACCATCGATCTGAGATCGATTTAATTTTATCCACCCCCGTCAGCCCTGGCTGGATAGGGTGCACAAGAGATGGGTGCGATCGAGGACGGTCCGACTACTCAGCTCAACTGAGATACAAAAGGTAGAGGGGCTGGTCCTTTGGTCGGCCCGAAGTAACATTTACGACAAAACAAAATAATGGTAATCGAGGCGTTTCCTTTAACCAATTTTAACAACCGATTTATTCAGAGAAAATCGTCCTAACATGTACAATAAGGTAACTAAAATTCGCGAGTTAGGCCGTGAGGCTGCGCAATAAAAATAGAATTCGAAAAAGGCTTCCTACGACTCCACAATAGGTACGAGTCGCAGGAGAAAATTAGAACGGATAGATAATTAATATAATGCGTCGCGCGACAGGTAATCGACCGAGGGTCGACAGGCAATCGGGACGAGAAAGATAATTAAGGAAGAACGATCGCGACAGTACTGTCAAAAAGTTACGCGCATTACGCATGGACGATACATAGCGATAGACTAAGCGAACCGTGAAAAACTTTCGGACGTGCCTGTATTCAGTTTCTTACAATACATGGAAAGACGGCCTGTACAAACACACGCACACCACGAGATTTTGTTTCTCGTCTCGATGGTGCAACGTCGCAGTGAGCAGATGGCGTATCACTCATAATATTTTGAAGAAAGCTTTTCACGTTAACGGGGGTAACAGCATTATTGAGATCTTTATCTAAAAAGATGACGAACGACAAGCCAAGAGTCACTAAAAATAAAAGGATTTTGAACCAAATTATTGACTTTTATTATAAATTAGAAAATAATTGATAAAATGTTAAAAGAGAAAATTTAAAATAAATTTTTATGATCCGTTATTTATTTATACGAGAATTACGATCAATGTGATACCTATGTGCTAAAAACTACATTTTGAATGTATACATAGGTTATGCTTGCTCTGCAATAAACAATAATTATCATTTGAATTAAAAGTTGTTTTTAAACAATACCCTTATTTGTACAGCCTAATTAATCATTTATAATTGTGTACCAACAAGAATACAACCATACTCAAGTAAAATAAACCGGTGTGTTTGTGTAGCTACACGGAGCGACGGTTTGCAGTGTTGCCGGATCGTAGTCCCCCTATTCGCGGTAGAGTGAAAAGTCTACAAAAGTTTACTTCTTCTTACTGTTATATTTCAACTTTGGAACGATCAATCGAAGTAATTTTTTTTTAACACGTCCGAAAAATATTCATTTAGACCATGCTATTTTTTTATTGAAATCTGTCGAGGCGTTTTTTCGCTACGGTTGCGAGAAGGGCGACGTACTGTGCCTATAGCATGCTTTCGTATGCGATACGTGTTAAACAGGCTAATTTTGATATTAATTATCTTCGGTTCTAAACGATCAAATATTTCCAAGTTTCACTAGCTGAAAGATGCTGTAGTCTGTTCTAAGTTAGAAAAATTTCAAGAAAATCTGTCGACGGGTCAATTTGCGATCGTACTTCCTTAATACGCAATAATATAACGAAGAAAATACGGCGCGCGACAGGTAATCGACCGAGTGTCGAAAGATAATCGAGACGAAGGCGCAACAATAAAATTAAGCAAATATATTACACGATAGGTAATCGACCAACAGTCGAAATGTAATCGGAACGAAAAATATAACAGGCAGAAAAATAGGTAACGAACGCAACGCGATAGGTAACAGAAAAAAAATAGCACATGACGTGCTTTACTCAAACGAAAACGCGATACAAGAAATTTCATTGAAAAATAATCATAAACGGGCGAGCTACAACGGCCCGTACAGCGAGAAATAAACAAAGGTACGACGAGCGCCTCAGCGTCGTCCAACACGCCATACGAGTGCGAGAGAGATAGAGAGAAAACACGGCCGCGCCGTAGCCGGCACGTGTAGGACCTTGAGCGCCACGACGAAGCACTCGAGACTGAACAAATGCGCGATACTTTTCGCCATACTTTACATTACGCGATACGAACTCTAATAATTAAATAAACTCAAATAACATAGCCAAAAAGATAATTGACCACTCTCTCGTTGCACCCGTAAACAAAACTCGAAATAATTGAGAAAGAGAAAAAGGACGACGGTCGAGTGAGGCTCGACCGCTCCCCTCCATACTTCCTCGTGCAATACAAAATCGCCAAATAAAAACGCCAATTCTTCTTCCTTCTTACGTAAAGTAATTAGGAAAGAAGATAATGGGCTGAACAAGAAAGCGATCATGAAGAGAAGTAATGAGGAACGAGCTTACCGAGAGAAGCCTTCCGGTACGCCTACCAGGTAACAGGTACTTTTCTTCTTCGCACGTGCACGCCGGGCGGCCCTCGAAATCAGTGCTGTCAGACTGCGAGTAAAATGTTCCCCTTCCCAAGCGCCTCGCGCGATCTCACACAACGCCAGCGCGTACGTTGGTTTGTCGAGATCCGAGGAAAGCCGAAGGGACCCGAGTGGGCTGCGGTTAAGCGAGGAGAAATGTTTCCCCCACCGAGCGACGCGGAGAGCGTACACACACTACGATGCTGTGTGTACGTGTAACCGAGCGAAGCCGAATATAAAATTAGGAGCGCGAGGAAATTCCTTCTTTGAAATTTTTTTTTTTTATCAAAAGTAAATATCATGATATTTACTTTTGTATGATTGTGATATCGTTTAAATAATATGGCACGTTTAATGATAAGAAGTATCATAAAAAAAAAAGTTTAAATGAAATGGCGTACAAAAATATTTTATTGGCGATATAAAATTGACAATAATAATAATAATAATAATAATAATAATAATAATGCTGATGCCAATAACATCAAAAACAACAATAATAATTGCAATGAATTTAAAAAAAAAATTGACTCGTACGAGGATCGATCGCGGGACCCTCCGGTGCCAAGCCCGATGCGCTACCCACTACGCTATCACATCTTATACATAAACCCTAACCAAAACTTTTAAATGAATTATATCACGATTTACATATGAGTTTTGATAGAACAACATGGCATGCCATGTTGTTCGTTGTTCTATCGAAATTACGATTCATTTGTGTATTATATGAATAATTAGAACAGCTTTTGAGGAAAAAAATTTGAAACCGTTGTATATGATTACTGAAGCTCTCCGATGGAACTGGTGGTGATGTTTTTACCGGATCACTGACGAGTCTTGAGCTTAAGTTATTGATGCCTTTTCATTGTACTATACAATATTACATCTATCATGTATATAATTTCAACGACCACTTCCGTGTGATTGGTTATCATTTCCTTGTCTTAGCTGATGTTTCGTTGTTCGTTGTTCACAGTTCGCGCTCTCGTTCTTTCTTGACGTGTATAACTAAGATTTCTAAAAGTAGTATTACGTCCGTGCTTTTAATCTTTATTCCATCTTCCATCATGGATTCATTAGATGAGCCCTCGACTAAAAAACCGAGAAAAACCAAAAGCTTCAAACATGAATGGTACGACACTCATCCTGAGTGGAGAAAATGGGTTAAAGAATGTTCGTATGACTCAACAAAATATGTGTGTGATGCGTGTTGTAAGACTCTGGCTTGTGGAGTTTCAGAAATTCTGAGACATTCTCAATCTGAACTGCATGAAAAAAACATGCGTTTGAAGGGTATTGAGAACGGAATATCTGCTAGCGTGGTGCCTCCGGTGATTGATTCTTTTTCAGGTAGCGGTTGCTCTCAAGAAGAGGTTGGTTCAAGTTCATCTTCACCTGAACTGAACTTTTCTGAACGAGTGCGAGCAGCTGAAATACGGTTTGCGAAATTCTTAGCTGAAAATAACATACCATTAGCGATGGCGCCAAAAATTTTGAAGTTGTTCCAGTTCATTGGTAAAGAACCTGCTGTTTTGCAGGCTATGGGGATGGGAAAAACCAAAACAACGGCAATCATCAATAAGGTCGTCAGTGTCCACGAATCACAACGCATTGTTGAAAACCTTCAAAAAACGAAGTTTTCCGCTCATGTTGACGAGACTTCCGATATTACGGGTGACAAGTGGATGACGTTGATGGTTCGCTACGTCGACCCAAAAACTTTGCTGGTGAAAACGGAATTACTGCAGTTGATTCACGTCAATGCAGTTGATTGTTCAGCGGAGTCTCTCTTCAAAGAGTTCAGTGATGCATTGGCAGAAAAAAAAATTCCCTTTGACCACATCATTAGCTTTGCATGTGACAATGCATCTGTGATGGTTGGAGATAAGAATTCTTTCAAGACCCGTATAGTTAAACGTCTCCCTAACATCTTGACGCTGCCATGCATGTGCCATTCTTTAGCTTTAATCGCTAAAGATGCATGTTCTGCCATTCCAGAAGATGTCCATCGTTTCATTGCAGGGATTCCTACTTTCATCAACGGAAGCCCCAAAAGAGCAGCCCTGTATCGCGACTTCCAGATTACTTTCGAAGACCACCCTTCCAAAGTTTTGAAGTTTGCTCCGACGAGATGGCTGTCTCGTCAAATAGCTATTGGTCGAATTTTGGATAATTGGTCGACGATTCATCTTTTTTTAACGGATCAAGCTCGGGATAAAAGTGCAACTGCCGTCGACTTGCTTGACATAATGACTAAACCCATGACGAAAGCATATCTGCTCTTCTTAAGATTCGCACTTACTTCTTTTAACAAGATTAATGCTTATTTTCAAGGGAGTGAAACATTAGTTCAACGGTTGCAGCCTTCTTCAATGAGACTTCTTCGTGAAGTGCTCCAGAGATTTTTGAAACCGGCGATGTTGAACTCTGTTATTTTTAACACACAGGCTCGAAATATTGATTTCAGTCGTAGCGGTAATCAGTGTGGATTGTCTGAGATTGATATTGGAGCCGATTGTAAAAATTATTTGTCCATCCAACAAAATTCACCAGGTGTTAAAAATTCAGATATCAACAAAGTACGCTCCGATTGCTTGAAATTTTATTGACAATGAATTTTTATCGGATTTGACTGTTCTGGAGCCAGAAATTGCGCTTTTTGATTCCGACAGGGAAGCATCGTTTTCTCGTTTAAAAAACGTCTGCCGTACTCTTGGTGTTCCAGAAGAGGGATCTCTCGAAGAGGAATGGCGTTCTTTATTTTGTACGAATCATGATCTGATAAAACGATGGAGTGAATTATCGTTTGACCAAATGTGGCTCGAAATTTGCACCTTCGCTGATTCAGAGGGGATCATTCAATTTACAGCTTTGCGCTCGCTGTTAAGTACGGTGAGAGCACTTCCCCATTCAAATGCTGCGGCTGAAAGGGCATTTTCTCTCATACCAGACGTGAAAACAAAAAAGAGAAACAGTCTCAATTCAGTAACCCTGAATTCGATTTGTATGATAAGAGCTTCAGCCAAATCGCAGAATCAAAGTGCATCGGAGATGGTGATTGATCAGAATTGGATCGATCTGATGGCTTCTTGTGATTTGTACTCGAGAAAAAGTAAGCTTGAGTCAAAGAAAATAAGCATGTTTGCGTATGATGCTGATGATAGTTGGGTAATTAATGAATGATTATTCTTTAATTACTTCAATACACTAAAAAAGAAAAGTTGTGTAAAAACGTAGTGTAAAAAAACGATAAACTGAGTGTTAACAGCAATGCGACGTTACTAATGAGCATAGCGTAACGTAAATATTGCATTTATTTAAATAATTATTATTTTTTTATTGCTGGCAATACAACACGGCACGGCATGCCGTTCTATCGAAATTCATATATAAATCGTGATTCACAATTTATTTAGTAATTCCGTAAACGATTTAATCGTAGGACGCGGAAGCACAGTGGTAGTGCAACGGGTTGAGCATCTACGAGTCGCGCGATCAATTCTCACACGGGTTAAATTTTTTTCTCCAAATTATTCAAATTATTGTTTTTTTTTTTTTTAATGCTGGCAATACAATAGCTAGGCATGCCATGTTGTTCTATCAAAACTCATATGTAAATCGTGATATAATTCATTTAGAAGTTTTGGTTAGGATTTATGTATAAGATGTGATAGCGTAGTGGGTAGCGCATCGGGCTTGGCACCGGAGGGTCCCGCGATCGATTCTCGTACGAGTCAATTTTTTTTTTTAATTCATTGCAATTATTATTGTTGTTTTTGATGTTATTGGCATCAGCATTATTATTATTATTATTATTATTGTCAATTTTATATCGCCAATAAAATATTTTTGTACGCCATTTCATTTAAACTTTTTTTTTTATGATACTTCTTATCATTAAACGTGCCATATTATTTAAACGATATCACAATCATTTAACAAAAGTAAATATCATGATATTTACTTTTGATAAAAAAAAAAATTTCAAAGAAGGAATTTCCTCGCGCTCCTAATTTTATATTCGGCTTCGCTCGGTTACACGTACACACAGCATCGTAGTGTGTGTACGCTCTCCGCGTCGCTCGGTGGGGGAAACATTTCTCCTCGCTTAACCGCAGCCCACTCGGGTCCCTTCGGCTTTCCTCGGATCTCGACACACCAACGTACGCGCTGGCGTTGTGTGAGATCGCGCGAGGCGCTTGGGAAGGGGAACATTTTACTCGCAGTCTGACAGCACTGTATTATTTAAGTATTTATTTTTTATTATAGATGGCTTTATATCGGATCTTGACCTGTGGCGAAACGAGCGCAAAAAATTGCATTGCGAAAACCATGCTGGCGACGGTGACCAAAAACGTCGAGAAACACTACTCCGGAACAGGCCGCAAAGTACACGGTGTAGGGAAAGAAGATTTCAGCAAAACTATCGTATTTAGCTGCATTCAAGGTATATTCATCGAAATTAGCACATATTTGTTTGAAAATTCAGTTGAAGTGCATCCCAATATAAATTATAAATTATTTCTTTTCAGACGTTCTATTGGAAAAATTTGGCGACTCCAAGGAAATAGAAGGATTGAAGGGAAAAATCGGGAAATGGCTCTCCGGTGCGATTGATAGGGCTGGCGGTCGCAAAGAACGATAAAATAATAATCGACAAGACTATATATGTTTATCTTAAATACATGAACTCTATAATAAATGTAAGTTGATGTAATATTCAAACCATCCAAAGATTAAAATAATATCATTTTCACATCGAAAATATATTTTCCTTTATTGAATTTGTATCAATTTTTCAGTTAGATAATGCAATAATTTTTTTAATTTTAACCATTAATGGCCCGGCGACGCCTGCCATTGACGCGCCATTATAATGTACCAACAATGGGCTGGCCATTCTTGGGCCAAGAACGGCAATCGGCAACGGGCCTCGATCCCGGGACACGGGAAGCATAGGAGCTCGAGGCCGGGCAATCCACGGAGCCTCCGTCGTTCTCAAAGCTTCGGGAGTTTCTCACGAATCGGGCAAGGACGTTGGAAGGAGCAGAGGTCGGGACTATCTCAAGTTCGAAATCATCGGGTACGGGCTCAAGTCAATCTCAGAAGAATACTTCTTCTCGGGTTCATGCAGCCACATCGGGAGACGGGCCTCAAACGTGTGCCTTCTGTCGGGAGAAGCACTACATCGTCCACTGCACAAAGTTTTGGGAGCTGTCGGCCGAGGCACGTCGGGGTGAAGTATAGAAGTTGCGCCTGTGCTTCAACTGCCTAGGTCGGCACAGCGTATCGGCGTGCAACATCTCAACTCGGTGCAAGGAGTGTGATCGGAAGCATCGCACGGTGATTCACGTCGGGTGGTCAAAATTCGGGGATACTGCCAAGGGTACGGGATCAACCTCAACGGCGGGCGGCCAGCCACCTTCCTCCGGGGACGCGGGAGCGTTGGCCTCGGGCACCACTCAATGAGATACGGGGGCGTTAACTTGCACAATTTCGGGGAGCGCACGACCATCGGTGCTCCTGGCTACTAGCCAGGCGCTTCTCATCACCAACTTCGGGGCAACTCATCGGGTACGGATGCTGTTGGACATGGGGTCTGAGTTGTCTCTCATCTCGGACAAACTCGTCCAGCAGCTCAAACTTCGTCGGGAGTCTTCATCCATCTCCATCATCGGGATCGGTGTAGTTTCATCGGGCCAAACTCACGGGATGGTCTCGTGCACACTACGCTCACTTCTTACTACGGAATCTCTCACAATAAAAGCTCACATTATTCCCAAGTTAATGCCGACTCTACCTTCATTTTCTATTTCTCACCCCCACTGGCCACATTTACAGGGTATTTCTCTAACTGATCCAGACTTTTCAGTTCCGGATACGGTCGATCTCATCCTGGGCGCGGATGTCTACGGGAAAATCATTCGTCCTCAAATCAAACGGGGGTCTCCAGAGGAACCCATTGCACAAAATACAATTTTTGGGTGGGCAGTTTTCGGGCCTTGCAACGAAATATCACATTCATCGGGTTGGGTTCATCATGCAGCAGTGGATCACGGGTTTCAGGCTCTTCAAGACCTCCTCGCGCAGTTCTGGGTGCAAGAGGAGGTGCCAGTTCAACTCGGGTCGGATCTCTCACCGGAAGAGCAAGAATGTGAGGCTCACTTCGTTGCTACTCACTCTCGTGATACTTCGGGTCGTTACATTGTTCGGTTGCCACTTCGGTCGTCTTCTACTCAACTCGTGCGATCATTTCACATGGCTCTCTCTTGTCTCAATCGACTGATACGCAAACTCAGTCGGGATACAAATTACAAGGCTCTTTACGATGCATTTCTCGGGGAGTATGAGTCTCTCGGGCACATGTCTCGGGTTTCGGCTGACGCAATCGGTCGGGATCGGGTCTATTATCTTCCTCACCACGGGGTCTTGACGACAAAACTCAGAGTCGTGTTCAACGGGTTTTGCAATACTGACAGCGGGTGTTCTCTAAATGACATCATGCACACGGGTGCCAAATTACAACCGGACATCTCCGATGTGCTCCTCTGGGTTCGGCGGCACCGACTCATTTTCGCGACTGACATAGTCGAAATGTTTCGGCAAATCCTCGTTCATCGGGACGATTGGGGCTTACAGCGTATTCTCTGGGTGGATGAAAACGGGAACACGGCTCATTATCAATTGAGTACGGTCACCTACGGGATACGGTCAGCTCCGTTTCTAGCGGTACGGGCACTTAATCAATTGGTAGCCGACGAGGGCGGAAAATATCCCGCCGCTGTCGCCCCCCTTACAAAGGGGCGATACGTGGACGATATTTACGGGGGAGCTGATCAACTGGCGGATCTCACTACACAGGCGCGACATCTCATCGGGATTTGCACGGCGGGCGGCTTCCCGCTGGCAAAGTGGCAGAGCAACAGTTCGGCATTACTCACTGCTCTCGGGTTGGAGTCGAGTTCGGAGGCTTCGCGCTCAATCGACGAGTGTGAGACCAAAGTCCTTGGGCTTGCATGGTTCCCGGGGCCGGACGTTTTCAAGTTCACCTCACTTCCGTACACGGACGGGCAGCATATCACGAAACGGGTTATTCTCTCGGAGATCGCTCAGATTTACGATCCGCTCGGGTTTCTTTCACCGGTGGTCATTCGGGCAAAAATCCTGCTACAACGGTTGTGGCTGGAAAAACTCGCGTGGGACGACCCCGTATCCACGGAGGTCGCGAAATCTTGGATCGCATTTCGGCAAGATCTCTCTCACCTCGGGAACATCGCGGTGCCGCGATGGCTCAACATGGGTCCGGGGTCATCGGTCGAAATTCACGGGTTCTCCGATGCTTCTCAACTCGCAATGGGTGCGGTCGTGTACACTGCTACGTTCGGGTTACGGATTCGGGAAAGAGCACCAGAACCGCGCTGGTTTGCTCAAAAACAAAAGTCGCGCCGATCAAACAACTCACCATTCCGCGGTTAGAGCTCGCCGCCGCGTTATTGGTCGCCAAACTCGCGAAATACGTTCGGGACACGTTAGAACTTCGGGATTCACGGGTGTACCTATGGACGGACTCCATGGTCACGCTCACTTGGGTTACTTCTCATCCTTCACGGTGGAAGGATTTCGTTCGAAATTGGGTATCATCGATACAAGAGCTCATTCCTCAGGGTCAATGGAGATTCATTCCGGGACGGGACAATCCAGCTGATTGTGCTTCACGGGGGCTAATCGTCTCACAGCTCGAGCAATTTCAATTATGGTGGAACGGGCCACCTTGGTTAGTCAAATCTTCCTCACATTGGCCAGCTCATTTCACCGGGACGGCGGATTCAGCGGCGCTCGAAGAGCGGCCAGGTCTCACGTTCACCATCTCAACGCAACCCTCACCAGTTTTCGATCTCATTCACCGGTATTCTTCTCTCACACGGCTGTTGAGAATCACTTCTCTACTCTTTAAGGCGCTTACAAACCTTAGAGGTACGGGTCAGGATTCATCGGGTTCACTCCTCACCCCGGGCGACCTGGAACACTCACTACAGTACTGGGTAAAGGCAATTCAAGGGGCCTACTTCGCGACGGAGCTCAAAATTCTCACGGCGGGTCAAACTGCCGAAGTCGCATCTATTCACGCGACTCACGGCGTTCATCGACTTTCACGGGACCATACGGGTGGGAGGACGGCTGAAGCTCTCAGCCTTACAACCTGAGAGCAAACATACGGCAATACTTCCTCGGGACTCACCACTTAGGCATCTTCTCATCGCGGACGCTCATAAGCGTACTCTTCACGGGGGAACCCAGGCAACTCTGGCGTTTCTGCGCCAGCGTTACTGGATAATCGGAGGTCGGGCTCCGGTTCGTTCATTCATCCTTCGGTGCGTGCGTTGTGCGCGCTTACGGGTTACTCGGGCACAGCCACTCATGGGCCAGCTGCCGGTTACACGGGTTACGCCAGCTCGGCCATTCCTGTACACCGGGGTAGATTACGCGGGGCCAATCTCACTCAAGAGTTGGCGTGGGCGCGGGCACAAGACGTACAAGGGCTGGCTGTGCATATTCGTTAGCTTCACTACCTCAGCGGTGCATCTCGAGGTCGTAACTGACGCCACCACAGACTCATTCCTCGCCGCATTTCGTCGCTTCACCGGGAGACGGGGCGTTTGTCACACGCTCTACAGCGACTGCGGGAAGAACTTTCAAGGCGCGAATGCGGAGTTACGGAAATTATTCAACGCCGGGACTCGGGAATCGGAAAAGGTGGCGCAGTTACTGGCCAACGACGGAACGAAGTGGGTTTTCAACCCACCGGGCTCACCTCACATGGGCGGGAAATGGGAGGCGGCCGTGAAATCCGTCAAATTTCATCTCCAGCGGACAATTCGGGAAACCAGCCTCACGTATGAAGAACTTACGACTCTTCTTACGCAGGTCGAGGCTGCACTCAACTCACGACCGCTGGAACCAATCTCGGAAGATCCTGATGATCTCTCCGTCCTCACCCCCGGGCATTTTCTCATCGGCGAAGCTCTCACGGCTATTCCGGAGCCGTCACTTCGGGACGTGACTCAGAATCGGTTGGCGCGGTGGCAACTCATTCAGGAACGGGCACAATTCTTCTGGGATCATTGGTCATCGGGCTATCTCCAGCAGCAGCAATCCATTTCCAAGTGGCATCACGCCTCTCATCAAATTCGGGTTGGTACAATGGTGCTGCTGACTGACGAGAATCTACTTCCACTCAAATGGCCACTGGCGCGGGTCATCGAGGTTCACCCGGGACAAGACGGGCTCATCCGGGTGGTCACCATCAAGACGGCGACCACAACACTCAAGCGGCCGATTGCCAAACTGGCGGTCCGGCTGATTCACCCGGGAGATTAATCGACAGCACGGCTGCCGATGGCGGGCGGAATGTTCGGGAATTAGCGAGGTCACGACGACGGCGAGTGCTTTCACGATCGAGTTCCCGCCTCGCCGCTGGCGTCGCTAGCTCACGGGCCCCGGGTTTCGGGAGTCGCGAGATAACGAGCGGGCGGGCGTTAGTTCTTGCGCTCCCGCGGGCGTCAGCACCTACTGGGCGACTTTTCGGGCGCGATCTATTCTCTATTCGCGAGTCTATTTCGAAATTCTCTTTTTGCCAAATTAAGCGGTGATAGTCTACTTTCGGGCCAATTATTGCATTCATTAAATTCAGGACAATTCACAAAACAGTTTGAGCTAATTTTCGGGACTGCAAACTATCGGATTCCTCAGATTATCCGGGATTACTTTTTCGGGCACTCGCGGGCACGCTTCGGCAACCATTCGAGCGCGTCGAACGTGCGTTCGACGTCGACCGGGTCTTCTCACATTTATTATCGGGTTACCATCGGGCTAATTGTTCACCTCAGGCAAATTACACACCGTTATTTACTGTGATATATTATTCTACATAAAATAAAAATACTTTTATTACTTTTTCAATCACCTCTCCTCGCGTCATTTATTTTCCCCGACCAACACCAGATCCTCACACAACAGTACTTGTCTCAACTTTTTTACAGCACTAGGGTGCATCACGCGCGCTAACGCGCGCGAACGGTTTTCTGGTAGCGCTGCAGCGCTCCGTTTACGTATAACTTATCGAGGTATGCGACAGCGTCTGGAAGTCAACCTATTTTGGAGCAGTTTGATGAAAATAAATATGAGTTTAATCAAATAGAAAAATTTATTATATTATAAGTAACATATGATACAGAGAGAAAGAGAGAGATCGTTAATGCCTTGTCCCTTATCGGATCCTTTTACGGATTGACCGCTTTTTCGTATTATGTACACACACACACGTAAATTTCTATTTTTATGAAAATAACTTTATTTTGAATGAACTATTTGTTAATTCGACATATTTCTATGAACATCATAATAATATAATACAAATAGAAGTGTTGCTTCGAAATATTAAATTTCGTGAGCAAATTTTGAGTGATCTTTCAGCGATATAATTCCTTGTACACATAGTTTTTAACGATATTCCTGTCCCGTTGTACTCCCATATAAATTTTGAGAGCTTCCCAAGAACGCACACGTGAAAAAGCAACATACAATTGACCGTGATTGAAGACATCTCTCCGAAGATCCACGCTAATTTTATCGAAAGTTTGTCCTTGTGACTTGTTGATGGTCATAGCAAAAGCTACCTTTACAGGAAATTGACGACGCTTGAAAGTAAAGGGATAATCATTCTCACAATAAAGTGTAATGCGATGTAGAAAAACGACATCTCCACTTTTATCACCTGATAAAATCTCACAATAAAGTGTAATGCGATGTAGAAAAACGACATCTCCACTTTTATCACCTGATAAAATCTCACAACGTAATACTGTATTACCCAGCTCTAAGATCATAAATCTTGTACCGTTGCATAATCCTTCGTTAATACTCAAATTTCTTATAAGCATTATAATACCGTTTTTTCGGAGGCGAAGTTCATGAGGTGGAAAACCCGCTGGTGACAATGTATTTAGATACTCGGGCAAAATAATCTCATTGATCTGATCGTTGTCACCACAATTCTCGGTACTATCAACACTCGTGTATAGCCGTTCTGTATTTTGATCGAATAAATCCATAACTCTCGAATTGATTTCGTCAACGTCGACATTTCGAGCGGACAGAATTGCACGTTTTCCTACATCTTGGAAACGTTTTTCTCTCACCAATTGTCCGTAAGTGTCTTCTACAATATCTTGGTTTGCAAGTGCTACGCAGCGTTCTGGAACTTGAAGATTATCATTTGCATCATTCAGAAAACCATCACCGACGTCAAGTAAAAATTTTGCGAATTCAACTTCGTTCGGTAATACTCTCATGTTCTGAGTTAACGCATACTTAGAGAAATGTGACCATAAAGCACTGTACTTGATTGACAGATTTATTATTTCACTGCGAGTACCTCGCACTTTGACAGGAAGCAGTTACCGAAAATCTCCTCCAAGAACGATGACTTTTCCGCCAAACGGTTTGTCATTATTCATAATGTCCCGCAATGTTCGATCTGCTACTTCTAATGCATGGCGTGGTGCCATAGGTGCTTCATCCCAGATAAAAAGATCAACGTTTTTTAAATACTCACCTTGTTTAGATTGAACTTTGATGCTCGATGTGGAATCTGCGTACAAAGGTACTGGAAGTTCAAACGTTTTGTGTACTGTTTTTCCCTCTGGCAGTAATATCGCTGCAATTCCGGTGAACGCCATTGCACTGACGCGCTTTTCTCTACCTCTGACGAGATTTGAAAGGGTAGAGTATGTAAACGTCTTACCGGATCCCCCTGGCCCGTCGATGTAGAAACAAGTTTGCTCATCATTGTTATTGTCTATCACACTCAAGATCGCATCAACGAATCCTTTTTAGGTATGATTCAGCTGCTGATATTGTCGCATGCCATTTTCTACAAACCGAGCAGGAGAGATATCTCCTTCATCGTCGTCCGATATCTCCATTTGCTCCATTGTTGGGAATCGCGATATATTTGAGTCTTCATTTATAAGCATGCGAGCGATTTGGGAATATGCCTTTCTTTGAGCTCGTTGCATGCCAATACGTCTCGCATAATCCTTTGACAATTTTTCTTTGAATTCTTCCCAAAGTTCCTCCGGATGAATCGGCTGGCAGTAAACCAGTATTCTTACGAATAATCTTCGGAGCAAACCAGGCATCATCCAAATAGCAGCTTCTTGCATTGCTCTTTTCCACTCGTCGTCGTCTTCGATCAAACCTAGAGCTAAACATGTCGCGATGAACGTTTCGCAAACTTGGCCATTAATAGTCCTCAAATCATCGAAACTTTTGGCTCCTTTAACCTTCAACAAAAGGAACCGAAGATGAAATAATTCAGTTTGTGCAGGACTCACCGAATACATTCGTCCGAACGCGTCATGTCTGCGCTGTCGTTTTTCCCACTTACAAACTGTTTGTCCATCAATCTTTGATCTTTTAAACACATAATGTGATGGAATGTCGGGATATATAAATTGTCTTGCAGATTCATCGCGCAAATTTAACGCGAAATAATCGTTCAGCATACTTATCTGACTCATAGCGTTTCTTATTCCATCATTATTCATGTCTGCCGGAATTGTCACATTATTCTTGTTAGGTAAATGGACCGGAAAGCGTATCACAGGATGGCTTTTCTCTTGCATTTTTTTATTACAAATTCGCCAAATCGCCTCGTTTGGTCCTACGTAACGAGCTTCAATATGATCTGTAACTTCATCGTGATTAATAACGCGTTCTTCTCTTTCCCCGTCTCCTCTGTTTGTTATTTGAATAGCGGCTGCATCATGTCCTTTGAAAATGTATTTGTACAAGTATTTTGGAGCTGTGACGCTTGTTACAATTTCTACATTTATATGGCAATTAAAAATGCGCAATAACGTCGGACAATAAGGTACGACCCATTGATTGTCCTCCACGACACGTCTTCCACGACGTTCGTATGAAGCTCCAGTATCTCTTCGACGATACTGTGGATAAGCGTCCGCATCCATCGTGGTTTCATTTCGAAATGGTTTTGGAAAGTGTTTGGAGCATTTCCCGTTCACTTCACACCATGCACCACAAGGTCCATGGATCATATTGCCCATAACAATCCGATGCAAATCGGGATTTACATCTGGATCGGGAATTTCAGCAGAGATACATTGGTTGACTCTTTCTGGCGTTGATAATTTGTTCTTTAATGTCACCAATAGATGAATATGCAACAAACCACGCTTCTGTGACTCAATTGTATACACGAATGCACTTGATTCACCAAATAAATGTTTTCGAACGATTAAATCGAGTAAATGTTTTTTCTTTATATCGAAAACACGAGCTGTGAGATCTAGTCTGTCAGATGGTTGCTGACCAGGAAGAAGGTTTTCCGTTATCTCGCGCCAGTTTGGATTGCAAGTCATCGTAATAAAGAGATCCGGTTTTCCGAATTTTCGTACGATTCCCATAGCATCCTGGTAGTGTTGCATCATATTTCGGGGTGAGCCACTAAATGTGGAGGGTAAGATGACTATTTTGCCGACCCGTGCATCTGCTGCATGTGCAGTAGTGTCTAGATAATCTACCAATCCCGAGTAAGTGTCAGCACGTATTTTGGCTTGATTTTGTTTTATAAATTGTATGCGATCCTTCTCGACTTTCACATAATTATCTACTGCCCACTGTTGAAAAAGACGTCTTCCCAGAAGAATGACATTTCCCTGATCGTTTTCGCGGATAGCCATCCGGTATCTAGTGTAAGCTTCTCTTGATATTCGTTTCTGAGTATTATCTGTTTGTCTCAGATCTCGATGCCAGCCTCGAGTACCAAAGGGGTAAAACAGTGGATACACCCAGGGTTCAACATTAGGATCCATGGTACTGGCCAATTGTAGTGTCCGCGCATTTTTATTGCATACAGTAACGTACGATTCCGGAATCTCTCCATCGGCAGTCGTCGAAAATACGGCCGCTACCTCGTTACTTCGTTGAAAGTTGGATCTTCGGCGATCCATTCCTGGTTTAGAGTAAAAAGAAGCTGTAACTCGTCAGGTGGTTGTGGGTTGTCAGAACTATTGGTTTCTTGAGCTCGCAATTCTTCCCCCATCATTTTATACGATTGAGCGAAAACGTTGTTTTCACGCATAATACGATCCACGAGTCCCAGTATGCTTCGATCAAGGGCAGTGTTTTGTCGTTCTATAGAGCTGATTGCTTCATGGGAATCTACTATGAACAACTGACCGTAGGTTGGCAGTTCATTGGGCGGCGGATGAAGGGCTGTATTTATCTGATAATAAATTTGGCCTTGTATCTTGAAGCAGTACGGCCCAGGACGTTGTCCTTCAAAGTTTATTAAATTGGCATTGAATGAAGCGAATGAAAAGGACGCATTGTAGTTACGAATACGCTCGAAAAATATATTCGATTTTTCGTGAGTTCCATTGAATAAGGAATGTAATTCCGCTGGCATTTCTGGTAGATTTTCGAGCTGTACTTTTCCATGACTGCAGTAATCGTGAAATGAGTTTCGCATGTTGGATATTTTTTCCGATACAAAATGTGCAGCTGTACAGTGTATGCATAGCTCGGTCATGTCACCGCCATAATGTTCTTGTACATTATCTGCTTCTTGTTGTTGTACTCTCAGTTGCAATTCAACGTTTTGGTGGGTATTTAAATTTCGAAATTCTTCTTCTAATTGAAATTCGCGCTGATTTGGTATCATCACTTCTTGAATAAATTCCACTTCAGGCTGTTCCAAAGTTCGAACAGAACGATCATTTGAAGTACTTTGCACAACTGTAGCAGATTTCATCCGATATTTGCATTGACTGTTAGCTTGTTGTGCCAACCGAATACGTTTGTATTCTATTTCTTCTTCCGGTGTGCGAACTACTTTCCGTCTTCCCATTTTTTTATATTGTAGGTTTTATTATTTTACACGAACAAAGATTAATAGATTGCTATTGATATAGTATTAATTTTTTTTCTTATTGGATTATTTGTTTTGTATCTTTTTTGTAATTAATTAATAATATCAAACAGTATTAAATATGTACTCAAATTATCAAGATGATATCCAACCAACACCAAGTCCAATTGTGTTGGTTAGAAAGTTGAAATTTTTCAATGAAATAGAAGCAAATTAATGAAATAATGAAATAAAGGCAAATCAGTCAATGTAAGTAGCAGTATATTTTAAATCGGAAAAAACTTTGAAAAAGTAAAAAAAGAACGCCAAGTATTAAAAGATCGCGACCTTAATCATACAGTCACCATTCTACATTTTTTTTGTTATTACATTTAAATTTACTTCCAAATGTTCTTGAAAAAAAAAAAAAAAAAATATGAAATCATTCCAACGTAGCCAAGAATGGTGAATGGGTTCCTGCATGGACTCATGTACATCTTGAACGGTACCTGCCGAAGGTTAAAAAGAAAACAAAAAAACAATTAAATGGAAAAGCGCAAATACGCGTATAAATGCACGCATTGTATCTACACGCATGTACCGCACAAATTCACTGCCAATATTACACATAAACTTGACGTGCATGGTTTTGAAATGTAAGCTCGGAAAGACACAGTTAATGAAATATGTATGCTATCCAATTCGATACTTGAGCAGTTCTTTTATCAATAGTAAAAGAAGTCTGATCCCTGAATAAAACGCGAGAGTCCCACTTGATAATTTGATGGACTAAATAAATAACTAGTATGTATAGATGAAATACACGAAAGGACGAATGGATAATCAAATGGGATAAACTGAAAAAATGGATGAACGAAATGGGTGAATAGGTGATAGTTGAACGGTTTATATCAATGAACAAGTCGGATGATTGAATCGATGAAACGATGAATTGATAGGATCGATGAAGAGTTAGATCGTAGAAATGAAAGAAATAAAAAAAGATGTACGCACGAAATTTGAACCGTTTATACGTCTTAATTTTGATCCTATCTAACCGTTCGACCTTACTCTCATTTTTTGAACCTATGAACGGACGATTAGATAGGCTACATGAATAAATAGTTTCGACTAACGAATAATTGAACAGACGAGTAAATGAAAAATCATGGGTGGACGAATATTTCAATTCGCTCAATGTACAGATGGATGGAGCGTTCCTTTGCCGAGCTTATATTTCAAAACCATGCACGCCAAGTTTATGTGTAATATTGGCAGTGAATTTGTGCGGTACATGCGTGTAGATACAATGCGTGCATTTGTATGCGTATTTGCGCTTTTCTATTTAATTGTTTTTTCGTTTTCTTTTTAACCTTCAGCAGGTACCGTTCAAGTTGTACATGAGTCATTCACCATTCTTGGCTGCGTTGGAATGATTTCATATTTTTTTTTTTTTTTTTTTTTTTTTTTCAAGAACATTTGGAAGTAAATTTAAATGTAATAACAAAAAAAATGTAGAATGGTTACTGTATGATTAAGGTCGCGATCTTTTAATACTTGGCGTTCTTTTTTTACTTTTTCAAAGTTTTTTCCGATTGACTCACTTCTTTTTGCAAAACGCCGATAATTACCAACTTTGCTACTCTAGGAGTAAAAAAAATCTTGATCAGCGACAATTATTTTTCAGATTTTTCTTTTAAATTGAATTACCTTCTTCATATGACAAAAAAATTACATTTTTAAACAGTTATTGTTTCCGTTATTGATGAATAAAACTGCTAAGGTTGTTTTGTAAGAGGTAGGGAAAAGCCGGGCAAAGCGGAACACCCGGGAAAAGCGGAACACCCGGGCAAAGCGGAATACCCTTCCCCCGAAAAAGTGGAAATGTTTTTTTCGACGGAAAGTTGAAAATCTTAATCATTCGTCTTAGGAAATGCGTTAAAAACATAATATTCAATAAGACGTCCAATTTTTTCGGAAAATGAAAATTTTTTTGAAACTGAAAAATTTGCTCATTCAACTGCGAATAAGCATTGGAAAAGTAATATCCGTTGTAAAATTGTATATTTCTAAAAGAAAAATGAAAATAATATTTTTTCTTGTTGAAAAAGTGGAAAATTTGATCATGCAGTTTAGAACATGCGTTAATAACATACTATTCAATAAAATGATACATTTTTGAACACAGAAAATGAAATATGTTTATTAATGAAAAAAAACAAATGTTTAAGCAAAAGTGCCCATTTTACCATGGTCTAACAAAAATCGCAGATATAATAAAGATCGTCTCCGATGACTCGGGCGCAATTGCAATCGGCCCAAGATTTGCATTCGGTATAAAATTGCATTCGATGACAAATTCGAATTTTTTTTTCGTTTGAATTTTGAATTCGATAGTCCAAAATTTCGAATTCGAAAGTCCAAAATTTCGAATTCGAAAGTGGAAAATTCGAATTCGAAAGTCGAAAATTCGAATTCAAAATTCCAAACTCCCCAAAAGTTGAATTTTTTTTTATCTGAATGACGAAATTTCGAATTCATCATCGAATGCAATTGCATCGGAGCCGGAGATGATCTTTATTATATCTGGTATTTTTACCTCCCGACTGCCCGCAGGGCAAAAAGACGGGAGTTATGCGTTTCACTGTGATCGGCTGATTGGGGGGATTTCTTTGAAGCAACTTTTCTCTGAAACCATTATTTTAATATGACATTTCGAAGTGAGGAGATTTTTCGTTTTTTTTTTTAAAATAATTTTTGTAAATAGGACCATGGTGAAATGGGCACTTTTCGTTAAACTTTTGTTTTTTTAATTAATGAACAAATTTTATTTCCCATGTTCAAAAAATGTATCATTTTATTGAATAGTATGTTATTAACGCATGTCTAAAATTGGATGATCGAATTTTTCATTTTTTCAACAAGAAAAAACATTATTTTCATTTTCCTGTTAGAAATATGCAATTTTATAACGAATATCACTGCTACAACGCTTATTCGCAGTTGAATGAGCAAATTTTTCAATTTCGAAAAAATTTTCATTGTTCGAAAAAAATTGGTTGTCCTATTGATTATTATGTTTTCAATGGATGTCCTAAGAAGAATCATCAAGATTTTCAACTTTCCGTCGAAAAAAAAAATGTTCACTTTTTTGGGGTGTGTTCCGCTTTGCCCGGCTTTCCCCTATATCAATTTGCTACATGAAATGAAAAAAGAATGATAGTAAAAACGAAGAAGTTTTTTGTGAAGTAATATAACACAAAAAAGTGTCGACTGATGAAAGACGGTGAGCACTGGATTCCAAACATAAATATTTCGAAATTAGAATGAAGAAGAAACTATGGCACTTTTGGGTAAAAAGACCATTTTCACATAATTCTGCATAACAAAAAATTTACAGGGTTTTGATGAAATCGGTAAGAGGGTAAAACGTTACATGCGGCCATACTGGGTAGACCGGAATTTTTGCGCAAGATTTCTTTTTATGCATTATTTCTGGTCGAAATAGTGATTGGAGCAGTGGTTCAACTTGAGAACCATATATACATGATATATATATATATACATGAGAAACATAGAAAAAAAATATGAAGATAGGAAACTTTTTTACTTTCCTATTTTTTTTCCGCTGAAATGTTTTCAGAATTTTTTTCCATCTTTTTTATCGAGATGCGAAGAATTGTCAAAAAAAAACTAGAGTGTGCTTTAGACCACACAACTGAAGTAAAACTTTTTTTTGCACCATACAGATATATACATTTTACCCCCACCACCGCGAAAAGTTTCGTTTCGAGAAAGTATAGTCTCGGCGAGCCTCGGGCCAGCAGACGACAGGCTGTCAATGTACTTGTCCCAAGACTCTACCGAGTCTCGTGATATATAAAAGAATTTTTTTTTTTTAATGTTCATGGGTTTTCATTGAAAAATCAATATTTCAGATTTGATTTTTTCATTCATTATTTTAATTCATCGTTTCATTATTTTTCGGTTGATGGTCCTGGAACATCGCATTCATACTCCGAGTCTGTATCACTTCCTGCCATAATTTTATACAATTCAACCGAAAAGTCACAAATTGTGAACTTTAAAATGAATTGAAAATTTTATTCACTCTAAACGTCGAATAAATAATGTATTGAACTAAATATTAATTAATAAAATTGTTCAAGAACGAAATAAAATCACGGAAAAACAAAAATCACCGTTCGTGTAACGCTAGTGAACTCAGAACTGGCAATGAGAAAAAGAGAGGAAGGAAATATGCGCGCGCAATTCTTTCTTTCACTTGCTCCTATAGGGCTTCCATCGTAATGGGCAATGGGAGAAAGAGAGAAAGGAAATGTGCGAGCATACCACTCTCTCTTGCTGAAAAGAAAATACGAAACATAACTCTCTCTCTTTCTGTCTTTACCAACATATATCTCCCTCTCAACTTCCGTTCGCTTCGCCCGATCACACTTTCCGTAACGCTCTCACCAGTTTACTCCCCAAGCCCAGCGCGCGTATAGAAGTTTTACTTCAAAAATCGAATTGTCACATCTTGAGAACTATTGGGCTTCAGAAACAGTATCAATAGAGGAAAAAATTGTAATTGTTAATTATCAATACCCTAGAAAGTAGCTTGAGTGAAATTTTGCTCTACCATTGTTGGGCTTGAGATGGAATATCGAGAAAAATACCTTTACGATGTGGCGAAAGATGGAGAAAAAAATCTGAGAATCTTGTTGTCTACTGATAATCATTAATTAATTTTTTTTCCCC
This sequence comes from Campoplex capitator, assembly GCA_037576405.1. Classification (NCBI taxonomy): domain Eukaryota; kingdom Metazoa; phylum Arthropoda; class Insecta; order Hymenoptera; family Ichneumonidae; genus Campoplex; species Campoplex capitator. The sequence continues at coordinate 13,235,361 of JARBWI010000323.1, read as the reverse complement.
CTTGATACAGTTTCTGAGGTTCAATAGTTATCAGGATGCTACAAAGCTCGATCAAATCAAAAAAGGTTAAACATTTTTTTTTTTAAATGAAGCAAAAAGAAAATTGGAAAGTAAAAATGTTTCCTATTTTGATATTTTGACGCAAACCTCATGGTTATCGAGTTAAGCCACACCTCCAAGTTTCGATCAGAATCCATGAAAAAAAAATCTTGCACAAAACTTCTGAAAAAACTTCAGTCAATTCACCCTCTTGCTGATTCCATTAAAACCTTATAGTTTTTCTTGTTACACAACATTTTCAGAAAATGGTCTTTTTTACACAGGTGACATATTTATGGGGAAGGAATTGCATAGAACTTTATAAAAAAAAAAAATTGAAGCTTGTGCTCCCCGTTTCAAGTTTTCCATGAAAAAAAAAACAAAGAAAAAAAATTTTCACACGTGGTTGGTCCAATTTTGAACAACTAAAAAAACGGCGAAAAATGACTACGTTCAAAGATGTGTACTGGATCCGAAAAACATCGAAAAAATAATTTAAAAGCCCAAAACAATAGCGGAATATGTCCCCTTCAAAACCCCGTTCGCAAAATCGGAATATCTGCTTTTTTGGCAGAGTAATCGAACTTTTAGCGCGACTCGAAATTACGATTTTATGTTCCCATACGTTTGGTCGGCAGTGTGTATATCTATATATATATAAGCGAAATACCACTCACTCACTCACTGACTCACTCATCACCAGATCACCGAAACTATGAGCCCGATTGACTTGAAATTTGGCATAGATACTTATTCCGCTATGTACACGCTCACTAAGAACGGGTTTTATCCAAATCGTATCCAAAGTTTATTTTTCACCCTCATCATTTTCTCACCCAATCACCATATATATATAGGAAAGATGTTATATATATGTGTTATATATATGTTATATATATGTCATATATATATGTCACATATATATGATATATATATGTCATATATATATGTTATATATATGTCATATATATAAATGATTTTTTTTCAATCGAAAATCACTGAACCGATTTCAATGAATCTTTCACGGGATTTAAGATCATGATTCAAACTGAGTATGGGGTTCTACGAAATGTTGATATCTTAATTTTTACGGGAATACGAAAAAAAAAGTTTAGCAATTTCATTCAATCAGCTAGAAATGGCTAGATGCGCCTGCCCTATGCAGCGGGCGAAGCCCGCGGGCACAGCTAGTATAAATATACAGTATACAAAAAACTTCGAAAAAGTAAAAAAAGAACGCCAAGTATTAAAAGGTCGCGACCGCAGTTTTTAATGATCTTTATATATTTTCATTGTTGATTAAAAATTTTGGAAATTTATTCAATTTGGAAATTATTTCATATGAAAAAAAATGAGATCATTTTCTAACGTAGCCGAGTACAGTGAATGGATTACGGTTCCTGTATTATTTTCACGTCTCTCAAAAAGAAGTGAAATCAGTATACAAAAAACTTCGAAAAAGTAAAAAAGGAACGCCAACTATTAAAAGGTCGCGACCTTACTTTTAAATGATTATCTATATTTGTATTGTCAAAAAATAAAATTTTAAAAACAACTTTAAACTATGAAAAAAAATGAGATCATATTCTAACGTTTCCAAATACAGTTAATGAATTACGGTTCCTGTAGGAATTCAAAATTTTGGAAATTAAAAAAAAATGATATCATTTTCTAACGTAGCCAAGTACAGTTAATGAATTACGGTTTAAACAAAAAAATATAAAAAATGAGATCATTTTCTAACGTAGCAAAGTACAGTGAATGAATTACGGTTCCTATAGGAATTCATTCGTAGACACCTTCAACCGTACCGGCTAAAGGATTTTTTTGGTCTAATCTTCGCCTCAATCCTTTGTGCAGTATCTATACGATGTACTGCACAAATTCATTGTCAACGTTACACACAAACTTGGCGTGCATGGTTTTCAAATATTAATTCGGGAAGACAAAATTAATGAAATATGCTATCCAGATCGAAATTGAACTATTTCTTTTATCGATTATGAAAGAAGTCCAATCTGTAGATAGTACGCAAGAGTTCCAATTGATGATTTAATGAACGAAAGAAATGAAAAAATGATATGGAAAAAATGAAAAAAAAAGACGAATGGATAATCAATTGAGATGAACTGAAAAGATTGGTGAATAGGTGATAGTTGAACAGTATAAATTAAAATGAAACGATAAATGGGATGAATAAAGAGTGAAATTATATAAATAAAACGAATGGAGAAAAGATGTACACATGAAATTTGAACCGTTTAATATGTCTCAATTGTGATATCCTATTTATCCGTTCGACCGTCCGCATTTTTAATGTGATCCTATCTATCCGTTCGACCGTCCGCTCATTTTTGATTGTACGAACGGACGATTAGATGAGCTACATGAATAGATGGTTAATGGTTAATATGAACGAATAAATGAATATACGAGTAAATGAAAAAAATTAATACTTGGCGTCGAGCCGCTGCCGCGTCTCTTGATCAATGTATGCGGATTGATGGAGCGTTCCTTCGCCGAGTTAATATTTGAAAACCATGCACGCCAAGTTTGTGTGTAACGTTGACAATGAATTTGTGCAGTACATCGTATAGATACTGCACAAAGGATTGAGGCGAAGATTAGACCAAAAAAATCCTTTAGCCGGTACGGTTGAAGGTGTCTACGAATGAATTCCTATAGGAACCGTAATTCATTCACTGTACTTTGCTACGTTAGAAAATGATCTCATTTTTTATATTTTTTTGTTTAAACCGTAATTCATTAACTGTACTTGGCTACGTTAGAAAATGATATCATTTTTTTTTAATTTCCAAAATTTTGAATTCCTACAGGAACCGTAATTCATTAACTGTATTTGGAAACGTTAGAATATGATCTTATTTTTTTTCATAGTTTAAAGTTGTTTTTAAAATTTCATTTTTTGACAATACAAATATAGATAATCATTTAAAAGTAAGGTCGCGACCTTTTAATAGTTGGCGTTCCTTTTTTACTTTTTCGAAGTTTTTTGTATACTGATTTCACTTCTTTTTGAGAGACGTGAAAATAATACAGGAACCGTAATCCATTCACTGTACTCGGCTACGTTAGAAAATGATCTCATTTTTTTTCATATGAAATAATTTCCAAATTGAATAAATTTCCAAAATTTTTAATCAACAATGAAAATATATAAAGATCATTAAAAACTGCGGTCGCGACCTTTTAATACTTGGCGTTCTTTTTTTACTTTTTCGAAGTTTTTTGTATACTGATTTCACTTCTTTTTGAGAGACGTGAAAATAATACAGGAACCGTAATCCATTCACTGTACTCAGCTACGTTCGAAAATGATCTCTTTTTTTTCATATTATACGATTTCCAAAATTTTTAATCAATAATCGATTCGTTACTTCCATTGGGTCATTATTGAACCTACTGGAGGCCGAATAATACGCTGTTACTAACATTGAGTCATTATGACCGGATGCAAACAGCGTTACAGGTACTGGTAGCCAAGTGACACGTCGGTACTGCTATTGGGTCATTTTGACTCGGGTCAAACAGCGTTGCACCTATTGGTAGCCGAGTAACACGTCGTTACTACCATTGGGTCATTTTGACCCGGGGCAGACTGCGTTACACCTACTGGTAGCCGAGTAACATGTCAGTACTATCATTGGGTCATTCTGACCCGGATCAAACAGCGTTGCACTTATTGGTAGCCGAGTAACACGTCGTTACTACCATTGGGTCATTTTGACCCGGGGCAGACTGCGTTACACCTACTGGTAGCCGAGTAACATGTCAGTACTGCCATTGGGTCATTTTGACCCGGGTCAAAGATCGTTGCACCTATCAGTAGCCGAGTAACACGTCGTTACTACCATTGGGTCATTTTGACCCGGGGCAGACTGCGTTACACCTACTTGTAGCCGAGTAACATGTCAGTACTGCCATTGGGTCATTTTGACCCGGGAAAACGACGTTACCCGACCGGTAGCCGAATATCACGTCGTTACTACCATTGGGTCATTTTGACCCGATGAGAATAGCGTTACACGTACCGGTAGCCAAGTGACACGTCGGTACTGCCATTGGGTCATTTTGACCCGGGTCAAACAGCGTTGCACCTATTGGTAGCCGAGTAACACGTCGTTACTACCATTGGGTCATTTTGACCCGGGGCAGACTGCGTTACACCTACTGGTAGCCGAGTAACATGTCAGTACTGCCATTGGGTCATTTTGACCCGGGTCAAAGATCGTTGCACCTATTGGTAGCTGAGTAACATGTCGTTAATATCATTGGGTCATTTTGACCCGGGGCAGACTGTGTTACAGCTACTGGTAGCCGAATAACACGCTGTTACTATCATTGGGTCATTCTGACCCGGGTCAAACAGCGTTGCACTTATTGGTAGCCGAGTAACACGTCGTTACTACCATTGGGTCATTTTGACCCGGGGCAGACTGCGTTACACCTACTGGTAGCCGAGTAACATGTCAGTACTGCCATTGGGTCATTTTGACCCGGGTCAAAGATCGTTGCACCTATCGGTAGCCGAGTAACACGTCGTTACTACCATTGGGTCATTTTGACCCGGGGCAGACTGCGTTACACCTACTTGTAGCCGAGTAACATGTCAGTACTGCCATTGGGTCATTTTGACCCGGGTCAAAGATCGTTGCACCTATCGGTAGCCGAGGAACACGTCGTTACTACCATTGGGTCATATTTACCTAGGGAAAACGACGTTACCCGACCGGTAGCCGAATATCACGTCGTTACTACCATTGGGTCATTTTGACCCGATGAGAATAGCGTTACACGTACCGGTAGCCAAGTGACACGTCGGTACTGCCATTGGGTCATTTTGACCCGGGTCAAACAGCGTTGCACCTATTGGTAGCTGAGTAACATGTCGTTAATATCATTGGGTCATTTTGACCCGGGGCAGACTGTGTTACAGCTACTGGTAGCCGAATAACACGCTGTTACTATCATTGGGTCATTTTGACCCGATGCAAATAGCGTTACACGTACTTGTAGCCGAATAACACGTCGTTACTACCATTGGGTCATTTTGACCCGATGCGAATAGCGTTACACGTACCGGTAGCCAGATGACACGTCAGTACTGCCATTGGGTCATTTTGACCCGGGTCAAACAGCGTTGCAGCTATTGGTAGCCGAGTAACACGTCGTTACTACCATTAGGTCATTTTGACCCGGGGTAGACTGCGTTACACCTACTGGTAGCCGAGTAACATGTCAGTACTATCATTGGGTCATTCTGACCCGGGTCAAACAGCGTTGCACCTATTGGTAGCCGAGTAACACGTCGTGACTACCATTGGGTCATTTTGACCCGGGGCAGACTGCGTTACACCTACTGGTAGCCGAATAACACGCTGTTACTATCATTGGGTCATTTTGACCCCATGCGAATAGCGTTACACGTACTTGTAGCCGAATAACACGTCGTTACTACCATTGGGTCATTTTGACCCGATGCGAATAGCGTTACACGTACCGGTAGCCAGATGACACGTCAGTACTGCCATTGGGTCATTTTGACCCGGGTCAAACAGCGTTGCAGCTATTGGTAGCCGAGTAACACGTCGTTACTACCATTAGGTCATTTTGACCCGGGGTAGACTGCGTTACACCTACTGGTAGCCGAGTAACATGTCAGTACTATCATTGGGTCATTCTGACCCGGGTCAAACAGCGTTGCATCTATTGGTAGCCGAGTAACACGTCGTTACTACCATTGGGTCATTTTGACCCGGGGTAGACTGCGTTACACCTACTTGTAGCCGAGTAACATGTCAGTACTGCCATTGGGTAATTTTGACCCGAGTCAAAGAGCGTCGCACCTATCGGTAGCCGAGTAACACGTCGTTACTACCATTGGGTCATTTTGACCCGGGTCAAACACAGTGTTGCACCTACTGGTAGTTAAGTAACACGTCGTTACTACCATATGGGTCATATTTACCTAGGGAAAACGGCGTTACCCGACCGGTAGCCGAATATCACGTCGTTACTACCATTGGGTCATTTTGACCCGGGGCAAACTGCGTTACACCTACTGGTAGCCGAGTAACACGTCGTTACTACCATGGGGTCATGTTGACCCGAGCTGAAAGGACTACTGCGACTGATGATCAAGTAATGCATTACTACAATAGAGTCTGCTTAACCCGCGGAAAAAACGATTATTTCTACTTACAACATAAAATGTGATGAGTGATGGAATTTTTTTCCATTACAAAATTTAATGTGATGAGTGATGGAATTTTTCTCCATGACAAAATTCAATGTAATGTGTGATGGATTTTATTTCCATTACAAATTCAAAAAGTAATGAGTAATGCATTACTTTTTCATTACAAATTTTGCAACCCTGCTGTGCTTATATAGTATATAAGCACATAGCGTTTCCATATAATATATTCAAGATAGGTATACACTTCGCGCATAAGAAATCTTCTTTATTTTTTTAATTACTCGATAATTAGGTAGAAGAAAATTTTTTAAAAATTTGGCTATTCGTACTTAATGTTAAACAACATTATCACCAAATTTGATTAATTTCTTAACATTTTTACCTTTCGTACTGAAACTCCTTAATTAAGAAAGAATTGTAAATTTAAGAAAAATGTATTTTTTAAAATATTTATTCATTAAAGTTTCCAAAAAAAACAATTTCGTTTAAATGGTCAAATTATTTATTTTATCATTTACGTTGTTAAAAAAAAGAAAACATAAAAATTATTTAAGAACATAAAAAATTAAAAAAATCAAAGGTATTGCTCTCTCTGTCGCGCACCAATGGCGACGAGCTATCGTTCTCTCTCTCGCTCGGCAACGCGCAAGCGAGAGTAGCCGCGTTCAGCGTATTAGTGCGTGACGTCATGCTCGATCGTTCTCTCTTTCGCTCGGCACTGCGCAGGAGAGGGGGTAGCCGCGTTCAGCGTAGAGTGTGACAAGAGAGCCGAGAAATGTCTACCAGTCCCGCAAAGGGCGTAAGTCCAAAAGTAAACAAACTCAACTTACGCCCCTCTGTCTCTAAGGAAAGAAAAGTCCCGGAATGATGGAATTTTAATCGCTAAAATTACATATCTCGGGATTGGCTGGACGGATTCAATTGCAACAAGGGCCAATGGAAAGGGAAAAATCGAAAAAAAATCGTTACCAATTTTTAGATTTTTTCATATCATAGTTTGTCCGTGAGAGCCGTTTGAAAATCCTGTGACGTCATAAAACCGGCATATTCGCGTATATAAGAGTGCGGCAGGGCTCGCGCTGGCTTTTAAATTTGCGCGGTAGTTTTCTTTTAATACTTGGCGTCGAGCCGCTACCGCGTCTCTTGATAGAGGAACGAGAAAGAGAGAGAGCGTACGCTGCGCCGTAAGAGAAGGAACGCGGCTGCGCGCGCTGTCTCTCTCGCTCGGCGACGCGTGGTAGAGGGGGTAGCCGCGTTCAGCGTAGAGTGTGACAAGAGAGCCGAGAAATTTCCACCAGTCCCGCAAAGGGCGTAAGTCCAATGTAAACAAACTCAACTTACGCCTCTCTGTCTCTAAGAAAAGAAAAGTCCCGGAATGATGGAATTTTAATCGCTAAACTTACATATCTCGGGATTGGCTGGGCGGATTTAATTGCAACAAGAACCAATGGAAAGGGAAAAATCGAAAAAAAATCCTTACCAATTTTCAGATTTTTTAATAAAATAGTTTGTCCGTGAGAGCCGTTTGAAAATCCTGTGACGTCATAAAACCGGCATATTCGCGTATATAAGAGTGCGGCAGGGCTCGCGCTGGCTTTTCAATTTACGCGGTAGTTTTCTTTTAATACTTGGCGTCGAGCCGCTACCGCGTCTCTTGATAATTATATTTGCTTGCTAAATGAAAGTTGAAACTTTTAGAGGTATTAAATTGTTCAGAAAACGATGATATTTTTCCTCTTAATTACCTATTTTTACATTATTTCCATCATTATCATCATCTGTGTAATCATGACTGTTATTATCATTAGCATTAGTAATGTTATATTTATCAAACGTCGCAATTAGATTCAGATCTTCACGATCATATCTTAAATCAGATCATTTTCATGTATCAAGTCATTATCATCATCATATCTCAAATCAAATCATCATCATTATTATCAATAATACCACCCTAACCAATTGGTGGTTTCGAAGGATCTGAAATAGAAAATATCATATTGAGAAATTAAATATGGAGAATAATGTATATTCTGAAAATTCATTGTTTTTTCAGTAAAAACTCGCATGAAAACACTATATACTGTATACTCGGCATTATATACGTGGAAATATATTTTTATTATATAAAAATTTAGAAGTTGATGGAATGGGTTCAGGCGTCCGAGGGATTTCTTCGGAATCAGTGGGGAATTCTGTCTCTAATTGTTTGTTTTATTAAGTACAAAAAACTACAGTTTAACGCCTCAAAAATCGGTGGCTCCATCAGAACTCGGCAACGGCTCGACAGAAAGTAAAAAAATCGAAGTCCATTAGATTCAGTATGACACCAGCAACAAGGTGACCCTCGGATATAAAGTTTTATCAAAAAATAAAAAAAATTTCGATGAAAAACGAAAAAAGTTTTTCCGCAGTTTTTCGCAAAAAAGAAAGTATGAAAATTAATATTTTGAAACCATAGAGGGTCATCATGTTGCTGGTGTCATACTGAACCTAATGGACTTTGATTTTTAAAATTTTTTACAAGCCGTTGCCGAGTTCTGATGGAGCTACCTATTTTTAAGGCGTTACGTTAAACTATAGTTTTCGTATTTTAAAATGAATAAAAAGACAATAAAATTTTTTCCGTGGCTCCAAAGTAAACTGCTCCCTTAAAGCACATCGTAAAACGACTGATACGAACTGGCCAAGCTTTCAATGAGAGAAGAAGCCATGAATGAACTTGTTTATTTCAGTGGGAATTTTTTTTTACTTGACGAATACGATGGAAATTTTTCAATTCAAAATTCAAAATGGATTTTTATTGATTGAGAGAATTGGTCCCCATTGCAATTAACATTGAATGAACAATGAATGTTTCATGCAGCGAAAAATGAAACCAATTCATTACGTCACGATTGTGGTCTGACCAATAATGCTGTTTCTACTGAAGGGGATATTACAAACATGCTCAGACAGAGAAGAAAGAGTTTGCGTCTATAATCTAGAATTGCCATTCTATCAGAATGGCAATTCAGAAAACTGAATGATCGGTTAATGTTTTATACAGCGAAAAAGACCAATAAATTCTGGCCTGACTTGACCTGAAAATTCCAGAATGTACTCTAAAATTTGTACAATAACAGGTAATTTTTTTGTGATGGCTCAATTTGTTGTTCCAGCGCTATGCTTTGTTTTATTATTGTTTTTGGCTTTTTTTAGTCAAATCAAATATTAAAAATTATTCTCCCAAATTTTTCGTACATTTTTGAGATAATCAACATCGATCAAAGTAATGAGTTATTTGAGCTTAATTATAATAAATCGGTAAGATGTACAAAGTTGACCTTGCTATACGAAGTAACGTTCGTTATGCCATATGAGTAAGTATCGTTGGCCGCCCAATGTAAACATTTTTTTACAAAGTAACGTGCGCCTTTTACATTCTTTAGTTCATCAACATTCCCCCGCCGTAGCGAAATACTATCGTGGTTCTCAGTGTATTTTGATTTTTATGGGACCTGTCTCTTCACGAAGAGGATTTTGGCGTTCCAGCGGAATGGCATTTCTTCGCGATCGCTCATGGCAAGGGACCAGCATGTGACGGCGTGGGAGGCACATTGAAGAGACTTGCCGCTCGAGCTTCAATGCAATTGCCGTTGGATCAACAGATTTTAACTCCTCGAGATCTTCACGAATGGGCAGCTCAACCCGCGAATGTTCCTGCTATCACCGTTCGCTATTCATCCACTGATGATTACAATTATCGAAAGAAAATATTGGAGTCGAGATTTAAACAACTAAAACCTGTACCGAAAACCCAGAAATACCATTGCTTTATACCAGGACCGAATGGGACTCTACAATGCAAAAGATATTCGCTCGCTGCGGATTTCCTAACTTACCGAGTTTGGAAAAATAAATAGCTTTAAACGATGTCTTTCACTTTTTCTCAGTTCTTACATCAAGTTTAATGTTGACAACAAAAAGAAAAAATATTTTAGAACAGAAAATGATTAATTTCATCATTGAATTTTTTTGAGTAATTATAGAGCGTAGCTTTTGAAAGAATTCAATAGAGTTCCATTTACGTTACCGATGAACTATGCTCTAATTAGCTCCAAAATATTAATATTATTATTGTCAATGTTCTTTTATCTGAAAATTTGAGACAAACAATTTGGGAAAAAATTATTTTTAATGATAATTGATTTTACAAAAAAAAAAAAAAATCGAAAAACATCCTTTCTTAAAAAAGACATTTCGATATATCGAAATCTGAAGCCTCTATTCGTTGCCATGGTTTTGTTTATTCGTTGCCATGCAGGCTTGCGACGTATCAGTGTCGAATATGGAGCCCCTATTCGTTGCCGTGGTCATGGTTTTATTTATTCGTTGCCATGAGCATCATCAGTTGCCGCGAAGCACGATCATATGATAGACGTCAAAAAATGACACATTTTTTCATTGCGAATAAAGTGACGCGAAAAAAGTGAAAATAATAAGAAAATGACAACATCAACGACGGAAGAATTGACGACGTCAACTGAGGAATTTACCAGCAATAAAGAAATGGACGAATTTATTGCGGGAGACGAAACGATGTAAGTACCATTATAAATTCATTTTAAAAAACGACGAGGACATGACAACGAGCATGACGATGACGTTGACGTGGACGAGGACGACGATGACGACGACGAGGATAACGACTATGTGAACGTAGACGATAACGATGACAACGAGGACATGTGGATGTGGACGAGAGTGACGGGGATGACGACGTCGACGAGGACGATAACGACGAGGACGATGATGACGAGGACGATGATGACGAGGACGATGACGACGAGGACGATGACGACGAGGACGATGACGACGAGGACGATTGCGACGAGGACGATTGCGACGAGGACGATTGCGACGAGGACGATGGCGACGAGGACGATGGCGACGAGGACGATGACGACGAAGACGATTACGACGAGGACGATGACGACGAGGACGATGACGACGAGGACGATGACAACTAGGACGATAACGACGAGGACGATGACGACGAGGACGATGACGATGACAACGAGGACACGTGGGTGTGGATGATGGTGACGAGGGTGACGGGGATGACGAGTACGATGAGGGTGACGGGGATGACGAGTACGACGAGGACGACGAGGACAACGATGACGAGGACATGACGATGTAAACGTAGACGACGAGGACGATGACGATGACAACGAGGGCACGTGGATGTGGACGATGGTGACGAGGGTGACGGGGATGACGAGTACGACGAGTACGACGAGGGTGACGGGGATGACGAGTACGACGAGGACGACGATGACGACGACAACAGGTAGGATAGGATAGGTACGTGGAATTAGAAATGATATCGATATCAATTACTCTTCCGTTAAATATTTTCAGCTATTTCACGGGGTACATAGACAGTATCGAGGGTTCCAAACTGGTCGGCAAAGGTGTGAAGAAAGTTTTATACAAGTTCGTAGTGAGCAACGGTAAAGGGAGGAAAATGCGGGTATTAATGTGGGAAGAGGTAGCGAATAAGTATGAAGCCACCTTGCGCTGCAGAGATGTAAGTGAATAATAAATTATTATAAAATATTATTATTATTAAATTAAAAATAAAATAAATTATACTTCACGATAAAATAATGGTATTTTAAATAATCATGAATGTACATAGTAAAGAAAATAGATGCTCAATGGATAATTACAATTCATATAATAATTTTCAGATAATACGAATTTGGAACGGAAAGGCTCTAGCGGTGAATCCGAATTTCGCCAACGCAAGCGACGACGTTATTGCCGTTGAGCTGTCGGTTCAACGTAATACACGTGTATTTAAAGCGGGCGCGTAGCGCCCGCGTTGTTGCTAGTAATAATAAAACGAAGCATAGCGCTGGAACAACAAATTGAGCCATCACAAAAAAATTACCTGTTATTGTACACATTTTAGAGTACTTTCTGGAATTTTTTAAGACAAATCGAGAGTGGCATACTGACCGAAAAAAATTATTTTCATATATTTATGATGAAAATAGTCATTTTTTCAACTCGAAAAATTCAAACAAAATTTTTTTTCACAAAATATATGAAAAACTGCATTTTTTTTGTCTGAAACATTTTTCTGTTCGATCGTAAAATTTCGGAATATAAAGATATTCAGAAAATTTAAAAATGTTGAATAGCTCGAAAAAATGAGATCCAAAATTTCTGAAAAAATGTACACGTCTCTTTTTCATATAATTAAGAAATTCGACGAAATTTAATTTTTTTTGGGAACGGTCAACTTTTTGACCGTTCGAAACCGCATGGAATGCCTCATATACAGTTTGTATTGTAACAGTCCCATACCCCTAATACCTTCTTCTCACGCTGACACCTGAAACCCTACATCCGCTCTAACTTTGTACCAACTCTTTCCCATACCAAACTCCAGACTCAACACCTCTTCAACCACTTATCGCTCCCGAGTCAGCGTTACTCTAAACATCTCACGTCCTTCGACGGCCGCCGCACGCGTGCCTCGGCCTCCTATCACCCGCGGAGTAATACACCGCTAATCCAAGAACAATGAGCCCTACTTTCTTCCGTCCCGATGAGCGTCCTTACCACGCCAGTTCATCTCCATCTTCCGAACCATCATCTTGCACTCTCTCCAAATCAATAGTTTAATAAACCAAATATTCTTTTAACCCTTTGTCTTCACCTTTAATTAATACCTTCGGCCTCATCACAAATTGGCGTCAGAAGTGCGATACGAACCACGCACCGAAAAAAAAGAAAGAAAAATATAGAAAATCTCAGTGCAACAGTGCAAATAAAAGTGACAAAACATTCCAACAAATTAAAAATCTCGTTCACCAAACACGTTACTATTTAAACACCAATAAGTGGAACAAAAGTGACAGTCCAAATAATTTCGGACATTAATAATAATTCGCACGAAAATAATTTCGAGAATTCAATAAAAGTGATAAAAATCTTTTCTACTCAAAATTACGAAGTGACCGTTTTAAAAGTTACACCATTTTCTGAAATATCATCATCAATAAGAACTCCAGCAGCAAAATATCATAATTGGAACAACTCCAGAATTTTACCAAAACAATTTGGAACATTTCGAAGGAAGGAAGAAAAAAAAAAGAAACGAATTTGACGGAAATATTTTATATTTGAAAGAAGGAAGGAAGGAAGAACAAAAAAAAATCTTTTTCACAAAAACCGAAATACCACCAATGATCATATTGAAATTCATACTCTTGACAACGTAAGTACCTTTTAACTCGCTTTTAACTTTCTCTAAAAATTTTTTTTTCCGCTCTCTCACACTCACCTTCATTTTACTGTCATAATAATAACTCCCGTCGAGCGGCATTCGAGAACCTAAGCGAAACCAGTGCCCGAAAATTTATCATCATTGCTATCGCTACTGTTATTGGTGTCTTTCCACATTTGCGACGGTTTTGCGAAGGGACTATCTACAATAACAACGCAATAAATAATAATAATAATAATAAATAAAAAATATATTTTTCCTTTTCTTTTTTTTTTCTCTCGAGTTAAAACAATTCAAACACCAATGTAATAGAACAGGAAGTACCAAACAAACCTCTGAGGGAAAATTTAAATTGTGGAAATCACAATTTCGAACCTTTACATATTGACAAGTCGATTAGAAATAACACCTAAATTATTGACAAGTTAAATAAATTTTTTTTTCTCTCTTTTCTTTCCCCTCAAACGAATTCCAACGGAATTTCAGACTAGTCTCAATAAAACTGATACAAATTCAAATAAAATTCTAACCGATTGTAGATAAAATCCAAATAAATTCCAATTAATTCTCAAAAAAAAAAAAAAAAAAAAAAAAAAAAAAAAAAAAAAAACCCTCATAGTTCGTAGCATCGACTACCATATTTATTTCATGGATTTCCATATATCTCAAACAAAAGTGATGAAATATTAGTTAAACAAATTCGGAACAAATCCCCAAGTTGAATCCAACCGAAATTTCAAACAACATTTCAAATACAAAAAACAAAACAAAATTTCTTTTTCTCTCTCAACAAACGTCAAACAACGCAAATAAACAAATAATTTTCAGAAAAAAAAAGTTTTTTTTTAACTCACAGTTCTCAGTACCGATTATTATACTATACTTTACCTCACGAATTTACACATATTTTGAACAAAAATAATGATATAGGTAAAACGTATTTTGAACACATTCCCAAGCCGAATCCAATTGAAATTGAAATAAAATTGAAATAACCCACCAATTAAGTTTCGAATAAAACCTAAATAGATTTATTACAATCTAAAACAATGTCAAACAATTTCCAAACAAATAATTTGACAAAATAATTTTTTTTTCTTGACAAATGTAAAACAGTTTGAATAAAGCCCGAATTATCTCAAACCTAATGAAATTTACGAATACCACACTTCCAATAATACAAAACGAACATTACGCCGAAAAACAAATTCTTTACATAGGAATTTTTTTTTAATTTTTTTAATCGTTTGTCCTCTTTCCCCATTTTTACATTTTGCTATATATATATAAAGAGAAATAGAATTCTTTTTTTTTCTCTTTTCTTATCTCCAACTAATCAACAGCGTTTATCAAAAAAAAAGAGAAACCGTTTCAGAGTAGCATTACACATTTTTTTTCCGGACATTAACAAACAATAATATAAACTCAGAAATTTAAACGAACCGCTAACGACCAAAATTAGCCCCATACGTCCACCTCGGCGCCGTAACGGCCGCCTTAACTCACTAAGCCCACTTTATCGCATGCCGGAACTAGAAAACACAGAAGACGAAAACGAAATGGCAAACAACCAAACAAACTTATCATTCCGCGATGTTTTTAGTAATATCCCAACGTTCGATGGGAAAAATATCCCAGTCGAGCACTTCATTAGCGCATGCAGAAGAGCGCTACGAGCGCTACCAAACACCGACCATGCCCGGTTTACAGACATGGTACAGTTTAAAGTAACAGGCAACGCACTCGAACTTATCGAAACAAAAACGTACACTACAATTGAAGAACTTTTTACCGACCTAAAAAATATGTACAGCAGACCGATCGAACTATTAGACCTTGAAATCGAACTCAAGGCAATTTCTCAAAAATATAACGAAACCGTATCCCATTTCGCAACCCGTACAAGATTGCTCCAAAAACGTATAATTGACAGACTCAAGGAGGTATACGTAACCGTCGCCGATAAACCATACCTCGACTCAAGAACCAACGAAGTAAAAAAGGCAGTAATTCGAGCTTTTGTCCGAGGATTGTTTGACCAAATAGGTAACCTCCTCGTAAACCGTGACACCGGTACTCTCGACAACACAATCGAAGAAGCATTGACCATCGAACACGAATTACACAAACGCGCAATCGTGAACCAAAATCGAATCCAATTAGAAGACGACAAACAACCCACCAAAGAAATCGCGAAAGTTCGATTCGCTGAAACCCGGACAAAATATTGCGAATTCCATAAAAGCTCAGATCACGCAACCTCAGAGTGCTACACACTAGCCAAACTTCGCGATAATTGGTTAACACAAAAAAATACACGCCCAAACTCCCGCGATAGAAACCGCAGTAACGAACGCAGTACTTTTAACCTCCGCGATAACTCTCGCGACAGATATCGGGACAAGTACAACTCTCGAGGCCGATATCGAAACGACTCGAACGACCGATACCGCAATAACTCAAACGACCGGTACCGCAATAACTCAAACGACCGGTACCGCAACTCAAACGACCGATACCGCAACAATTCAAACGACAGATACCGCAACAATTCAAATGATCGATACCGCAACAACTCAAGGGACCGTTACCGCAACAACTCAAACGATAGATACCGGAGCGATTCACGCGACAGACAACATGGACCAAGAGAATCTCGACGCGACGGATACAACAACTCAGCAGAAGGTCGCCAAAATTCAAGGAACCCTAGTAATGAAACATTGCTTGAAAGTATTTTATCCAAGAACAACACCGGCGAACTCGAACAACTCCTAAAAAAATTATTGCTAAAAAACGAGGATCCAGCTTCACGGGACAGCGCGACGAGAAGCAATTCACAAGAGCGCCAAGCACCAAACCAATAAAAATCAGAAAAGCAACAATATCCCTCGGTTTACCAAAGAAACGAATACCACCAACAGTAATAATAACTTCCACCGACTTAGAAAAGAAAAGCCCACGATTCCTTGTCGATACCGGAGCACAAATAAATTTGATCAAAATTTCAGCCACCACGAACAACGTCGAAATTGACACATCCATCATATACCAATTGTTCGGAATAACAGAAGGCACCTTGTATACAAAAGGTCTATGCATAATTCAAATTAGAAACGTTTCCGTAGAATTTCACGTAGTCTCGGATTCATTACCAATCAAACACGACGCGATTTTAGGAGACGCCTTTTTCAAAGAAACGCCCGCTGACATTCTTTATACACAGTCATGCATTTCATTCTCCGGCTGCCGAATACCATTTGAAACATGCGAAAAGGTCACTGTTCCAGCAAGAACAAGTAGCGTAATATTGATTAGGCTAAAAGACACCAATCTAACGGAGGGTTACATCCCAAAACTTGATGTTGGCGAAGGACTGTACATTGGCGAAAACCTCGTAACAAATCAAAACGGAATCGCGTACGTCCGAGCTATAAACACAAACGATTTCAACATCCACCTTACAGTCCCACCAGTCGAGTTACAGCCCTTTGACGAACTTTCGGACACACGTCTCGACACCGAAAACGATTCTCACAATGCTCAGGCTGAGCATCGTGCAGACATCAACATGGCAACAACAGAAAGGAACAACGAAAGATTCGAAAGACTCAAGCCTCTTTTGCATCTAGATGGTCTAGATGAAGTAGAGAAGGCTCACGTACTCAAACTCGCCTCAGAATTTTCCCACCTGTTCAGTCTGCCCGGTGAACAACTCGGACATACAACACTAATAAAACATGCGATTGTTACAACCGACGAAAAACCAATAAATACAAGGCAGTATCGCTTCCCAGAAGTCCACAAAACTGAAATCAATAAACAAGTCCAAAACCTTTTAGAGAAAAACATTATTATACCGTCACAGTCACCATTCAACTCACCAGTTTGGATCGTGCCAAAGAAACCAGACCACGAAGGCAACAAAAGATGGCGAATGGTCATCGACTTTAGGAAACTCAACGAAAAAACAGTCCCTGATGCGTACCCGCTACCAAATATTATCGATATTTTAGACCAGCTAGGGAAAGCCCAATACTTCTCTGTGCTAGATCTTGCCTCCGGTTTCCACCAGATCGAGATGCACCCGGAAGACCGACCCAAAACAGCATTCTCCACGTCAAATGGTCACTTCGAATTCAACCGAATGCCTTTTGGGCTAAAAAACGCCCCAGCTACATTCCAAAGGCTGATGGACGTGGCACTATCCGGACTCCAGGGAACGGATCTTTTCGTTTATTTGGACGACATAGTACTTTACGCAAACGATTTGAAAGAACACGAAACAAAATTTCGAAGACTAGCCAAACGATTAACTAACGCAGGACTCACACTCCAGACCGACAAATGCCTTTTCCTACGAAGAGAAGTCACTTATTTAGGCCACACAATTAACGAAGAAGGATCTCGTCCGAATCCTAATATAGTAAACTCAGTAAAAAATTTTCCTACCCCGAAGAACAAGAAGAGCATCGTACAATTTCATGCACTGGCAAATTACTACCGCAGATTCATCAAGGACTTTGCAAAATTAGCAATCCCGCTTACCCGTCAACTCAAAGCTACGGAGAAATTCAACTGGACCGATGAGTGTCAAAAAGCATTCGAACTATTGAAAGAAAAGATAACAAGTCGCCCTATTTTGCGTTACCCGGATTACACAAAAACATTCAAACTCACAACAGACGCGTCTGACCATGCCATCGGAGCCGTACTCAGCCAAGAACATGAAAAATTCGACCACCCCATAGCATTCTACTCCCGAACCCTCAAACAAACTGAAATAAAATATGACGCTATGCGTAAAGAATTACTGGCAATAGTAAACGCAATTGAGCATTTTAGGCATTATATCTATGGTCGCCCTTTCGTATTGATTACCGATAACCAAGCACTAACCTACCTCGTGAAAAAGCCTAATCCACCTCAACAATTACAGCGATGGCAAGCCATGCTCAACGACTACGATTACAAAATATTCCACCACCCTGGCAAACTCAACGTTGTAGCTGACGCTCTTTCGAGAAATCCGGCCGACATCTTACCAATCAGACCTAGAGAAGAATCCACAGAAGAACCAGAAATAAGAAAAATTAAAAAATCCAAAGGTTCACACCAACCACAAACACGTA
The DNA here is from genome assembly GCA_037576405.1 of Campoplex capitator. Lineage (NCBI taxonomy): Eukaryota > Metazoa > Arthropoda > Insecta > Hymenoptera > Ichneumonidae > Campoplex > Campoplex capitator. The sequence continues at coordinate 13,216,685 of JARBWI010000323.1, read as the reverse complement.
TCAGAGAAACTTCAAGCGACTCGTCAGGAAACCCAGCACCTCTAAAAAAACAAAATCTCGAAACCATCGACTTAATCACGAGTAGCGGAGAATCGAGTGACGAAAACAATAAATCAGAACTAACGATAAATGCACCAACCAAGCTGAACCCATCCATCGATGATGACTCAGAATCGGAAAAAGACGAACTCACAAAAAAACTATGGAAACGAACCGCGCAAATGACCAAGGCAAATGAGGATGACGGAAGGACTACGAACCAAGCAAACAAGCATTCGGAACAACGAGATGAAACAACGAAAAAAAGAAGTTTAAGCGAAGATAAAGAAGAAAAGAATGAAATACAAAAACGAAGAAACAATGAAACAAAAAATACAAATGAAACAAAGAAAAGCTATACAAATAAACAAACGGAACCCCCTGTCAATGCAAGTGACTGTCCCGGCGGACCCGGGAACACTAGCAGCGACGTTATTCATGACTCAGTGCTGACCGGCAGACCCGGAGTAACGAGCAGTAATAACACATACGACGAATTGGCAAAGCTGAAGGCTCAAGAGACGGACATAGAACAACTGGGAGAAGAAGCAAAAGTGAACCCAACCTTTCGGTCACCACCAACCAGCGTAGGGGAAAAACTTACCATCCTCAACCCTACATCGGAACCAAAAACTGCCGATAAAAAAACGAAAGCAAGAACGACCGAAAAGGACATCGATCCCACTTTCCGATCTCCACCTCCACAAACAAAACGATACATGACACGTAGTTCTACACGGAAAACACCAATCCAAACTTCAGAGCCACCTGAAAAACTCATCGCTCCACCGCCTATACAAAAACGTCGACCAGGCCGACCACGGAAAAACCCCATTCCGCAAGAAATCACAGAACAAAGAAAAACAACCGAGAAATGCCAACCCGAAAACTCAATGAGCGAATCAGACCCTCCAGACACCGACACACCATACGTATTGCCACAATATCACAGGAAAAAATTAACATTACCAGAAGCAGAAAAAATTACCAGGAGTTACACAAAAAGGAACCAACCAGAAACAGAAACCAACCAAACTACAGATAGTGACACCGAAACGGAACATCAGGAAGACCAAATAGAAACAGCAACCCCACAAGACACACAAACCACAACTAACATAACAACAACGCCCAAGAATTTCCTCTCAAGGAACGATAACATCGCATACTTCCTAGCAACTGACTGTAATTTGAACACAATGGTTTCAAAAATACTTTTCAAAAAAGGAAAAATCAAACCAGAAGACTTTACGTGCGAGAGACCTACAGTTGGCAGCGTGTCAGTAATCCAACGCGGCGAAAATTACTATTTCACTATGTTCTGTAAGGAAAAATCAACAGATAATATAAATTTGTATACGATCAAAAAATGTATCCGAATACTCCTACGTATGCTGGACGAAAAAAGACTAACATCTTGTACCCTATCAAAGGATCCCGAAATCATCGATCCACTTACCTGGTCAAACATAAAATCGGACTTACACTCACTCGTTAACGGAACAAGAATCTCAATTACATTATGCGAAGGACTCATCTCAATACCACCACCGGAAAATAGAGAAGGAATCATGAAAGAATTCCACGAATCGACAATTGGAGGTCACAAGGGCCTGTCAAAAACATACCAACGAACAGCATCGCAATATTACTGGGAAAACATGAGGGAAGACATCCGAAAATTCATTAAGTTCTGCTACGATTGCCAAAAGAACAAACTCGTCCGCGTCAAAGATCGAGCTCCCATGATTATAACCGATTCTCCAACCAAAGCATTCGACAAAATCGCAATCGATATAGTCGGACCTTTACCCAAAACAAGGAAGGGTTACGAATATATTTTGACAATCATGGATTTATTTAGTAGATTCAGCGTAGCGGTACCACTAAAACAAATAACCTCAATAGATGTCGCCAAGGCATTATGCAAAAAATTTATAACGGTATTTGGTGCCCCACGAGCAATTCTGTCGGATCAAGGCACGAACTTCATGTCGGAAGTCTTCAAATCATTCGCAGAACTGTTCAAAATCCGACATTACAAAACGTCGGCATACCATCCGCAATCAAATGGTGTACTGGAAAGAAGCCACCACTCACTAATCGAATACATCAAACACTACAGGAATGATGATCACGATTGGGAGGAACTCATATCATTCGCAACATTATCACACAACACAAGCATCCACGAGGGAACAGGATTTACCCCTTACGAACTAGTTTTTGGACATACAGCAACACTACCATCAGAATTTCCACCACCCGAGAAACTTATTACCTTCGACGACTATATCGCATCCTTAAGTAACCACATGAAGAATGTTCAACAAATGGCCTTACGGAAACAATTAAAAATAAAGGAACGCACGAAACGCTATTACGACAGACGAACAAAAACGCCGCAATACAAAATAGGACAACTAGTATTTCTAATCAAAGAACCCAAGAAAGGAAAACTCGATAGCAACTACACCGGCCCATTCAAAATTTTAGAGATCACAGATAACAATAATATAAAACTACAAATAGACAACAATCGAACAAAAATGGTACACGTTGACAAAATAAAATTGGCATATGTTGCAGATGTCACGCCATTGTCGCAGACAACGACGATCCCATAACAATAACGATGTTTTCGGAAAATCCCGGACTGTATTCCCAACAACTCGGTACCCTTCAAACGTACCACTCGTCTTGGAATCTCGTAACATACATCAACACACACGGATTACTACTCAGGAAACAGCAAATAGAAGAAAACCTACAAAGCATGTATAAGTACTGCAACATCTTGGGACCATCATGCCTCATGAAAGCACAGTTAAGAACAATCCAAACCCGTTTGAACACCATTGAAGGCGCTGAATCAATCCTCAGAGAACTATTGCCACCATCAGAAAAACTCACACAACAGCGAGAAAAACGAGGACTATTTAATTTCATAGGCAAAACATTTAAATTTGTTTACGGCACCATGGACAACGAAGACGCAAAAAGAATAGCATCCCAAATCGAAAAACTTGCAAATAATTCAATTGACTTATCAGAAATAATATACAACCAAACACATATAATAAAATCAGGATTCGACATAACACAGAAACACATAAGAAAAATAACAGAAGAAGTAGGAAGTTTGACACTGCAAGTAAACATGGCACTAGCTAACACACGCAAAGAAATATATGCAATCAAATATAATCAAAACGCAATGCGAATCGTAGCTCTTATCGAAGAAGATCTGTTAGAATTAGAAATTGATACAGAGACACTAACCAACGCTATTCTCTTCGCGAAAGGTGGACAAGTCCACCCTCGTTTAATGTCACTCGAAACATGGCTGCGTAGCGCGGAAAACATCAGCAAATCCTCACCTAACATACAATTCCCAATCCCGTTACAACTCGAATATATACCCCAACTAATGGCAATGTCGGAACTTATCGTGTTCCAGAACAACGATAAATTAATATTCACAATAAAAATTCCACTACTTGATCCAACCGCCTATAAGTTATACCGACACATTTCAGCACCAAATCGTCAATCCTTACAAGAAACACGTTTCGGATTTATTAAACCATCCACCCAATTCACAGCAATCTCAACAGACTTCGAGAATTATCTCAGTCTCTCCGACCTAACAAGATGTAAACTAATATCATCACGTTACATTTGCAAAGGAATCAACCCAGTACAACGCGTTAATGATCAAGCAGAATGCGAAGTTCAATTACTTACTAACCCACTATTCAAAAACCTCGAAAATTGCGATATTCGATTGAAAATACTTAGACAGACATACTGGATGAAAATTCAAGGTACCAATGCATGGCTGTTCGCAGCACCACAACCCGAAAACCTCTATATTAATTGCGATAACGATAGTTATGACATTAAAATAATAAAAAACTCAGGCATATTACAAGTCAAACCATCATGTCAAGCAAAAACACAAACAACAAGACTCATCCCCTCAACCGAAATAAACACAATACTCCGAGTCAACTTTTCGCACAGCCTAACCCTGAACATAACAGAAATGATCAAAAAATCAGTTGACACACTAGAAAACTTGAACATTACAGAAATACTAGTGAGCACCGAATTAAATTCAAAACTTACCGATTTAAACAATGTTCATAATGACCTAACAAGAAATGAAATAGCCTTAAAAACCGTAATCGCAAAAGCCCGCGAAATAACAAAAACACACCAGATACACAACAGACTATCAACCTTAGAATCAGCATTAAAATACTTCGGCATTTCTATCGGTACAATATTAACAATTCTTGCAGTTGGTTGGAGATTCTCCATGTTCGGGAAATTGTCGCAAATACGCAAAATATTGTCATGTTTGGGGATTTGCAGAAAACCCAAACGGAAACCACTTACCGAAACTAATGAACTACAACAAATCCAATATCAAAGAGAACCAATACAGATTGTTGAAACGGTTTGCCCGGTCCATAGTAGGCAGGAGAGAACCAATACAGCTCAAAATACACTAGAGATAGAAAATAGACCATTGCACGCGATAACCTTCCACCGAAATGCTCTACCATAAGGGCACCTCGCTTGGGTATCTCGAGAGCCTCTCAAATTGCTACTTATATCATAACACCACTGCACCCTGTACTGCACCTGCACACTAACACAGCACATATCACCCTTGCACTATAGATAAAACAAAAGACAGAGACTCGAAGACGCGCACAGACAACAAAATGGAGCCACAACCACTTAAAGTAATCCCATGCCCAGTCTGCGCCACCAACACTCACCACGCGCGACTAATCAACCACGTCAGCCAATGTGCAGCAAAATACAAGACTAAATCATTAATAAAAGACCTGAAAGCAGTCAGACAATGCTGCATGTGTAAAGGAGCGTTTCCCGCCGGCAGAATGTTGGCACACATGGACCACTGCGTGAGCTATTGGTACCGAAAAGGTATATTCCCCTGGGCATTTGGAGACTCGGACGAAGAAGACAACGAGAAAAAGGATGACGGAGAACCAGATGACGAAGAAACAGACGAAGAAGACAATGACGATGACAAAAAAGACGACGACAACGAAGAAAAAGATAATGACGATGACGAGAGTGACAACAGCAGCACAAAAACACCACTAACCACCGAAACAGCAATAGATAAACTCCTTACGACCTTACGTCCCAGAACACCACCACTAGAAGACGCCCCGAAAACCCCAACGACAGCATGGGACGCCCGGAATATTATCAACTTAAAAAGACCAAGGAACAACAGCGAAGGAGAGGACCAACCGCCACAGAAAATACCCAAACTGGACGAAATAACAAACACAACAATAAGTGACGACACAGCATCCGAGCTGGAAACAGTAAAAGACTGGATAGACACGCTGAGCGCCCACGAACTACCCCAAGTACAAAATAAAATAAACGAAATCTGCAACGATAAAAGAGCCAAGTTCGCCAGACGCCAAAGATTCTTCTAAAAAAAAAAAAAAAAAAAAAAAAAAGGGAAAAACCCAGGGAACACAAGAACCCATCCTCATTCACCCAGTTTTCTCTCAACTTCTTTATCATATGTTACGGACATTATATTTTCTTACGATTATATTTTTTTTTATCATTTTATCATACTCTACGATATCAGACATTATATCTCACTATTCTATTATACTTTATGCATAAGGAACATTGTATTTTACTATACCCTACACATTAAGGGGGCATTCTTTTTTTTTTCCCGCACTAAGCTTTCCACTAATTGCACCTCGTGCTAACTATATATATATACCCATTATTATATCGCACATACATTATTCCAATTAAGAGTACTGAATAAACGCAATCATTTTTTTTCTCAATCTAAAGTACTTCGACCTCATGATTAAAAAAAAAAAAAAAAAAAACCTTAAGCCAGTTCCACCCCCATCACCAATAACGGTCCACCCCTACTAACCAAAACAAAACTAATAAAAAATTAGAATGTTCTAGCATAACAACGAAACGTTATACCAGACAGAACCAAAACACGAGTAAATACAGACGAGCTCGTATAACCGACACAGGACAAGATAATAAGAGTACAAAAGAAAAAGAACGAAAAATACCAAAGGAGGCAAATCAACAAAATGTGTAACCGAATTAACAGCAAACAGGACAGAAACTTTCTTACGGTTTATTTAACCCCATAAAACCCACCCGTCCGAATAACCCAACCAACCACACTAACACCAAACTAATAAAACTTAGAATCTGTTTCAGGCCTTACCTATGGAATCAATTACCAATACCACTAAACAAAATTACCAACACGGCAAAAAAAAAAAAAAAAAAAAAAAAAAAAAGGAGATGATAAAGACCACAAGCAAAGAAACGAGGAAACACTGGTCCTTTTCTCAGACCCAATACGACGGACCGCTCGAACAAGGACACCACCAAAATTTCAACTAAATACCAAACAAGCCAGGCTCACACCGCCGACCCAATAAGCCTTACACAACCGAATCAACACAAACAGTACTTTGTATAGAGTCACAATTAGAATCAAAGAAGTTGTAACCTACGATGCGGAGCATCGTTTTTGTAAGAGGGGGAGTGTAACAGTCCCATACCCCTAATACCTTCTTCTCACGCTGACACCTGAAACCCTACATCCGCTCTAACTTTGTACCAACTCTTTCCCATACCAAACTCCAGACTCAACACCTCTTCAACCACTTATCGCTCCCGAGTCAGCGTTACTCTAAACATCTCACGTCCTTCGACGGCCGCCGCACGCGTGCCTCGGCCTCCTATCACCCGCGGAGTAATACACCGCTAATCCAAGAACAATGAGCCCTACTTTCTTCCGTCCCGATGAGCGTCCTTACCACGCCAGTTCATCTCCATCTTCCGAACCATCATCTTGCACTCTCTCCAAATCAATAGTTTAATAAACCAAATATTCTTTTAACCCTTTGTCTTCACCTTTAATTAATACCTTCGGCCTCATCACAGTATGTAGAAAAATCCAAAAATTCTCATACGATCCAATATATTATTTCATACTTAAATATGGTATACATATATTTTCAGTATATTTCAAAAGTAATTCAAAGCGTATAAAAAATTTCGCCGCCGTATATTACTTGACATATTCTTTATATTTTGTCTGTATACGGTATTTTCACACGGGTAAAAAAACAATGGAAATTTTCGTATCGATTTTGTGTTTAAATCGTAAAAAAAATCGTTCTATTGTTCTGATTAAATATCGAATAAGAATCGTGAGCTCTGCTCAGGAAAAAATAGAATTTCGTTTCATTCCAACGGTTCCAACGTTTCAACAACATAACCTAACACAGGAAATTTGTGTTCAATTATTCTCTGTGTTGAGTTACACGCTGTAGTTTGCAGTTAAGATAATAAAAAATTACCTGACTCGACTCTCACTATAATTCATTGTTTGAGCCATTTATCATAAATGATAATTAAGTTTACGTTACATATTGAAAAGTCTACGAACGTGAAGATATTAACCTTTCTAATTTTCGTTAGTTCTTGTATCTGATTTTATCAATTATTGAGTACGATCTCTTCTTTGTCGTTTTCGATATTCTCTTTCGAGGAATAAACGTAAATGCCTCAGAGTATATCGATGATTTTTTACACCTTGAGAATCTTCACACCTGTAAAAATTATTAACGCATACATTTCTTGGTGATCGCAACCTTAACATGAAACGATGAGAAGTTACGAAAAATGACAATTTTTTAAATTATTTTTGAGTTCGTGCAAGCATATGCTTAAGAGAGATAATTTTGTTTGTAAATTTGTTAATATATAAAATCGTCAATTATGGCAATATAGAATGTACTGCACATGCTTCTATTTAAAAATTTCATTTTATTAGCAACAATAATTAGAAGAAAAACAACAATTTTAAAGAAAATGCCATCGTGAAAATAATATATTACGAATACTCTTTGCACATGCAATGCATTAAAAGTTCTGTGAACGAATGAGTCATTAGTTCACAGAATCGAAACTTACCTTTTAATTGGTGATTGAGCGAATCTCGTGTTACAGTGCAATACCTCTTCTGATGGAGTAACCACGGTATATATTCGCCAATTAACTTTCGCATTGAATGAAAGCAATGCAATGAATGATTACATGAATGACAGTCTTTGATAATTTTCGAGGTTGCGTTTTTAACTGTCATAAGAAAAATTTATTGACGGAGAATGACGGAGAAAAAAGTATCGACGGAGAGAAGAGACATCTCACGTGAAATCTACGACCTTTCAATCGAACCGATTTCGATTTGGTGGATATTTTTAATTGTTATACTTAATGATATGATATTTCTTCATATTGCTTCTATAGTAGTGGCGATATAGCCATGATCGAACGTGAGAAATAACATGGCCATATGAGACTTTACGCAATAATTCTTCCGTTACCATGTCAGCAGATTCTCAATCGACGGTTTAGTCATAACAACGTACGCCGTCAAAGAATAAGAACGCAGATTAATCATTACTAATATTCGTATATTTTAAATAATATAAAAAAAAAGTGCGTAACATGGCGCCGAAAAAACAGGAAAGCGGAATTTCTTCGACAGAAAAAAAATCGACAACGATAAAATCTGCTGCTACCGTGCGATTCACCAGCAGTGCAACGATAGATACGATCGTGTGTCCGGACGATACGATGTAAGTTTTTATTCAAATTCGATTTGATAACATTATTCAATTTTTTATAATCAAGTTTTTGTAATTTATTATTTTTTTCATTGCAGCAAAGTATTAGGCTACGTCGACGCCCTACAAGCACCGAGGGTTGTTGGTGCCAAAGGTGATTTTCGTCTCTTTAAATTCGTTCTCAACAACGACTCGGGTAAACGAATCCAATGCCTCGCTTGGCAAAACGAAATTGATCGGGTTGCGTCGGTCGTCGAAATGAATAAAGTTAGTATACAAAAATTGTTGTTCCAGTTATTCACATTGTCTCTAGCAATTTTAATAATGTTTGTCAATAATGACAACAAAAAGAAATTTCATTTATATGTATTTATTTTCAGATATTTCATTTGAACGGGGCCGTGGCAAAGGAAATTGCCAAGCCCATGTATAACACAGGCAATGTTTCGTTCGAACTTTCGATTCAACAGCAAACATCGATCGACGGAGAACGGGGCTTCTTTCGAGGAAACTCAGAAATCGAAACGCAGTCGACGCCCGTATAATGGTCGGAGCTTGGGGACATGGAAGGACGAAAGATTGGTAAGTATTTTTATTATTCATGTATATTTAAAAAATGTATTTTTTTATCAAAAAGGTTCGAGCAAAATAGTAATTGATGAAAAATTACAATAGATACAACCCCCAATAAAAATATTTCATTGTCCTAACATTCCAGAAATATCGGGATGGCTCAAAATGGCAATTAAGATGACGAACCACAAAAATGGCGATTCGGCGTACGAAGTCGGAGCCATTACCGATGGGACGACAAAACTGGCTATACATGTAGCCAGTTTTAATAATCTACCATCAGGACTCATGACAGGCGACCGGCGTGATGAACTTCGACAAAACACCATACGTTCAAATTGCATCAATAAAACTCGAAGATAAGGATTGCATGGATACAGAATTAATGCATGAAATAACGTGCACCCCTAAAAAGGTAAATATTTGAATTAAAACTCCTTGGAAATATATGAACTCAATGAACTTACAATTCACACTTAACAAACATTTTTTATTTATTTTAGAAAGCGCGGAAAGAGTAAAATAGTCTTGAAGGAGTTTTGGTGCTACATCGGTGTCCAATCGACAAATAATACAAATAAATAACAAATAATTGTTAAAAAAATGTTCACAGAAAAATGTTCACAAAAAAAAGTATAAACTAAATAATTACGTTGTTAAAAATTTTATTATCATGAATATAATGCGAGAAATTATAAAGAAATTATGTATAAATAAAAAATATACTGTTGGCCCCGGTTTTGCGTTCTCACGGAGAAAGCATATTGTGTTGATTTTATTCTCGATTGAAAGAAATAAAGTATAAACTTTTTCCTAACAAATATTGTTTGAAGCAAAAGATATTCAAAATGTGATCGTCAGTAATCGATTTATTCAATAAATTTGTTAACTATCATTTTTTGTTATTACTTTTAATTTAATTTGTATAATCGTGAAAATACTTCTATTATTATTATTCGCGACGTAATTTGTTTTCGTCTTTCTTTATTCTCATTTAAAACACTGGATAATTTCTACGGCGTAATGGCAGCTCTGAAAATCGATGGGAACGATAACTGAACGATGCGTTGTTTAAAACTTGAATTTGTTTTGAAAATTACAGCAAGCAAGAAAAATGTCGTTAACTTATCGTTTTCATTGATTTTCAGAGCTGCCATTACGCCGTAGAGGTTATCCAGTATTTTAAAAGAGATAAAAGGAAGAAGAAAACAAATTATATCCCAAATAATAATAATAGAAAAATTTTCACTATTGTACAAAATAAAATTAAAAGTAATGACACAGAAGAATAATTAATAAATTTATTGAATAAATCGATTACGGACGATCACGTTTTGAATATTTTTTTGCTTCAAACAATATTTATTTCGCAATAAAAAGTTTATACGTTATTTCTTTCAATCAAGAATAAATCAACACAATATACTTTTTCCGTGAGAACGCAAAACCGAGGCACCAAGGACAACGATATATTTTTTATTTATACATAATTTCTTTATAATTTCTCGCATTATATTCGTGATAATTAAATTTTCAACAACGTAACTATTTAGTTTATACTTTTTTTCGTGAACATTTTTCTGTGAACATTTTTTTAACAATTAGTTGGTATTTATTTCTATTATTTGTCGATTGTACACCGATGTGGCACTCCTGCTCCGAGACTATTTTATTCTTTCCGCGCTTTCTGAAATAAATAAAAAATGTTTGTTAAGTGTGAATTCTAAGTTCATTGAATTTATATATTTTCAAGGAGTTTTAATTGGAATATTTACCTTTTTAGGGGTGCACGTTATTTCATGCATCGATTCTGTATCGATAGGGTTGCTATCGCCAAGTTTTATTGATGAAACTTGGAGAAACGGTAGTTTTTCAAAGTTCAGAATACCGACGACTTTGACGGAGCAACCTGTTCGCAGTTCTGATGGAATGTCATCGAAACTGGTAACTCGTATAGCCAGTTTTGTCTTCCCATCAGTAATTGCTCCGACCCCGTACGCCGAATCGCCATTTTTGCGGTTCGTCATTTTAACGCCCATTTTCAGCCATCCTGTGATTTCTGGAAGCGTTGTAAAATAAACATTTTTTATTTTCTGGGTTGTACCTATTGTCATTATTTATCATACCAATTGTTTATAATACCAATTTTGCGTCCTTCCATCTCGCCAAGTTCGGACCATTGTACAATTGTCGACGGTGTTTCGATTTTGGAGTTTATTCCAAAGGAGCCCCGTTCTCCTTCGATCGTCGTTTGCTGTTGAATAGACAGCTCGAAGGAAACGTTGCCTGTATTGTACATCGGCTTCGTAATTTCTTTTGCCACGGCTCCGTTCAAATAAATTATCTGCAACAAAATGTAATTTTTTTTTATTATTCCTGTTGTCATTATCCAAAAAAATTATGAGAATTGCTAAAAACAAAGACGAATAAATAGAAAAACATTAGACCGACCTTATGCATTTCGACAACCGAAGCGACGCGTTCAATTTGGTCCTGCCAAGCTAGGCATCGAATCCGTTTGCCCGCGTCGTTGTTGAGGACAAACTTAAACAGCCGGAAGTTGCCTTTCGCACCAACAACCCTCGGTGCTTGTAACGCATCGACGTAGCCCAATATTTCACTGCAATAAAAAATCAATAAATTGTCAAAATTCAAGTATATCAAATTGAATAATATTATTGAATTGGATACGAATAAAAACTCACATCGTATCATCCGGACACACGATCTCATCGATTGTTTCACTGCCGGTGAAACGGAAGGTCGCAGCAGTTTTTGTTGTTGTCGTGATTTTTTCCGCTGATGTTCCTCCGCTTGACGGTTTTTTCGGCGCCATGCTGTACTCTTTTTCACTCTCTTTTTCACTGTTTTTCAAATATTATTTGAATTTAAAATATTCGTATTGAGGAAGGATGAATATGCGTCCTAACTCTTTGACGACGTTGTGATTAATGATTGAACCGTCAATTGAAAATCTCCTACCATGGTAACGGAAGAACAGTCGCGTGTGCGAATCATGGCCACGTTCACTCTCACAGCTTATCATGGCTATATTAACACTACTGTAGTAGCAATATGAAAAAAATAAATCATTAAGCCACAGCATCGATTTGCAAAATCGCGTCGATCTTTTCCGATTTACATTTGTTTCAAAATCAATTCGAAATGCAAAGAATTTTTTATTTTCGAATTCTGTCCAAACACATCGGATTATCGCACAATTACTCTGAAAGTGAATTCATTTTCATATAAATCAATTCAAATAGACGAAAGGAAAAAAAATACATTAAAATTCGCTACCAAAAAGTGAGAGGAAGGCGAGAGGATCTATGGGTGCGAATCCATGAAAGCAAAATCACACAGGGTTCAATATCGCGCGGCTCGGCCAATTTTTCAAAAAAATTGTCGTCTATGTCGATACCATCATGGTATATAGTTTCCAGGTGCTCGCCTTTATAGTTTTTGGTGTTTCGATGGACAGCTTTCAGTGTCTAAGTCAGCGCCATCATAGTTTATAGGGTCAAGATCAACGTGTCAATGGTTTCGACGTCGACATGGATGATGTCATAGGCATTCGATGTCCAGGGGGACGTTTTCAGGATATGCGGTGTCCAGGTCGACGGCTTCATAGTTATCAGTGAATGGTGATATTTTTTCATGGTCTTCCGTACCTTGAACTTTCCCGTGTTCTTGAAAACCATGGAATCGTGGATCGGGACATCAAAAACTATGGAGCTGTCGACCTAGATAGTGAAAACTATGGAGAAATTTAGCTAGACATCGAAAACCATGGAGCCGTCGACCTAGACAGCAAAAACTATGGAGACGTGGTCCTGGACATCGAAAACCATGGAGTCGTTGACCTAGACATCGAAAACTATGGAGAAATTTAGCTAGACATCGAAAACCATGGAGCCGGCGACCTAGACAGCAAAAACTATGGAGACGTGGTCCTGGACATCGAAAACCATGGAGTCGTTGACCTAGACATCGAAAACTATGGAGCCGTCGACCTAGACAGCGAAATCCATGGAGAAATATACCTGGAACATGAAAACCATGGAGCCGTCGACCTAGACAGCAAAAACTATGGAGACGTGGTCCTGGACATCGAAAACCATGGAGTCGTTGACCTAGACATCGAAAACTATGGAGCCGTCGACCTAGACAGCGAAATCCATGGAGAAATATACCTGGAACATGAAAACTATGGAGCCGTCGACCTAGACGGCAGAAATTATATGAAAACGTCGTTCTGGACTTCGAAAACGATGGAGTCGTTGACCTAGATAGCGAAACCCATGCAATTGTCGACGTGGATATAAATAATCGTGACAACGTCCACCCGGATACCGACAACTGAAAACCGTCGACCTAATCACCGAAAGTTGGAAAAATCAACCTAGGCAACGAAATTTCTCATGAAGCGCCTCGCATTTTGTGGATATAATTTTCCTCTTGCTCCATACTGACGACTTATAATTTTATTCCTATTTTCTGTTTTCTCTGGGCCATATCATAACACGCTGTTGAAAGAAAAAATTTATTTTTCAAATGTAATAATTTTACTCTCATGTTGCATAATGAAAAGATTCATTTTGATAAGACATATAACCGCACGCGTATACACGCAACTGTCAAACCGACAGCCAGAACTTTCAAATTGAACATCTGGTCTCCAAATTCAAGATTTCCAAGCAACCAATCACAGCACGAATAAAATGTCAACAATGGATTCGATATTTGTCGACATAAATCGATACATTTGAGCCCATGAACTTTTTATTAGAGGATGTTGCATAATGAAAAGATTCATTTTGATAAGACATATAACCGCACGCGTATACACGCAACTGTCAAACCGACAGCCAGAACTTTCAAATTGAACATCTGGTCTCCAAATTCAAGATTTCCAAGCAACCAATCACAGCACGAATAAAATGTCAACAATGGATTCGATATTTGTCGATATAAATCGATACATTTGAGCCCATGAACTTTTTATTAGAGGACCCGTGTGTGCTGCTTTCTTTGCGGTCACATTCTTTCGCAGATGTGAACGAATTTTGATTATTTGTTACAATTCGGTATTTGTGGAGTTGACAATTAATGACTTTCGATTCAATTGAAAATTTTTCACATTTTCCAATCTCTTAAATTCTTTTACATTTATGAATTTCTTAAGGACCATATAGGAATAAAAAAAGCCGACTTTTGTTACTGACAAAGTATTATAATAACCAAAAAGCTACAAAAAAAAGGTATAACCCCACCCACTAAATCAAGTGTTGATAAAAAATAAAAAATATTTTCCTAATGCGAGAAATTGCAAGAATAACGATTGGGTGGTTTCCAGTTCCATTTTCGTATTTTGTTTTTTTATCGAATATATTATTGCAGAATGATGTTGTATCACTTTTGTTCAATTTTGATAAATTGAAATCAAATTTTTCAAATCTACAAGATATTCGCACGAGTAGAAAAAAAATTCTGCGCCAAAGTTGTTTTTGATTACTTCAGAGACTTTATAAGCCAAAGTTGATCGAATATAAATAGTATGTGGAACTAAAGCAACAAAAGAAAAAATATGACAGTAATGAAAAAGACGGTTACAAAAGTTATTGTACTTTTTCTCAGAGCAAATTCGAGGAAAATGTGATTCTTTTCTCGCTCGAAACGTTGGCTCCACTGAACACTGTTGAGGCGCCAGGATTTAGAAAAATATTTGACAATACATTTTTTATATCCGTCTGGAGTTACAGGATCTAGAGTCGCGGTAGCGACTCGAGACAAATACATTTACGTTATATATATGTCGAAGAAAAGAGTTCGCTACTAGAGTCTTTACAGCAAGCAGAGCAGGTCGAACGTTTTTTTTAAATTCTTGAAAATTGTTTTGACGATATTTGATTAGTTACAGTGTTTTGAAAGATGTTGCGGGTTCCCGTATTTTTTATTTTTTTTTCCTTTCGATTCCGACTATTTAGAGCTCTGTAGTCTAACATATTCTCTAGATATCAATTTCTCATTTTCCGAGGCATCAAAAATGGGTGGCGTTTTTCGCACACTTTTTGACGTCTCGTGATTCCTGTCTAGTGACACTAGTTATAACTAGAAACATCTGCTGATATGTGATGAAACTATTCAATTGATCGATGTGACAAACGACTTTTTACATTACAGTAACAGATGTGTTGGAAAAGGTTATAATGATCGCGGTCACGAATTTGGTGGTAGTTGTGAGATTGAAAAGTTAGGTTGTAAATATCGCGGCTGTGAAATTTGACAGATATTTTTTAAATTTCAATTCTTTTAAGTCATCAGGGTTATGACGGTTATGAGGTTGAAAAAGAATTATAGTGTTGGTTATGAGGTTCAAAAAATGTTTATATTTTTAAAAATGACTAGTTTCCGTTAGAGATTTCGGTATTGTTTGAAATCGAAGAAATTTTTAAAACCTCGACAAAAGCCAAGTATTCAGTTGTGAATGACGAAAATCGAGCAGAAAACTAATAAATAAATAAAAACATGGATGTTTACGGTGTTTATTTTTGAAGTATACATTTGTTTGAGATTAAACGATGAGTTTGAGTTGCCGGGTGTTAAAGGATCGTGACAATGATGGAAAATAAAAGACGTCGACACGAACGCGTGGTTGAGTGCACGAAAAAACCGTTTGTCATTTTTATTGAGATGGTCATTGAGTACAAATAGTGATGATGAATAAAACACTGAGTTTCGTATGAGTAAAATCACTGAGTTTTTGATGAGTTCATAAATTGATTAGAATTCTTGGAATTCGATTGAGTATCGTTGATAAGAGTTCGGAGACTCGATTGATCACCGTGTAAGTGAATAATATGATTAGAATTCTGGGAATTCGATTGAGCCCGATTGTATAGATGAGCGGTGTACGTTACACGCCGCGACGAATAATGATAATGATTCGCGTACGTTGAGCTCCACTTGAGAAAATTCTAGAAGTTCGATCGCGTAACGTACAGAGAAAATGATTCCAAATGAGTTCACTGATTTGTAAGATCAGTGAGATGATAATGCACTGAATTGATAAGTCTCTTTTGAGACGATTGCTAACCGAGATTGAATTATATTAATTACAACCGCGATTAACAATGATAGAGAGCCGTGAGATATGTACGAATGCACGTGGCTTGGCACAACCACGTGTTGAGCAGAGTTCGAAATGATGATGTACTCTTTTATTAATGATTGCGCACCGTTGCGACAACCTGAGTTGAATGAGTGAATTTAAAAGGGTGATTAAAACCCTTGAGAATGAGAATGAGTGCTCTGTTCAACGTTAAAATGAGAGAAAACTGCGTTAATGAGTTCGCGCGTAGTCACGCGTGGCTCGGACCGGTCGAGACTTGACGAAGACAGAGATAAGACTGATTAAAATGGCCGCATTTGACCACTGGCCGGCACGAAGCCTTCGCTTTCGTTGTCGAGCGCGACGCCTTCGTGTCGACGAGAGAGCGCCCAGGAGGTGCTGCCCCGACGTGAGTTGCACGAGAAGCTCGCGTCGCTTGTAAGGCGATGCGGATTCCCGAACAACATTGTTTATGAATACATGACAGAAATAAAAAGAATTTTCCTCAATTGTTCATCGGCCAATGGATATTTATTTTTTTTTTTTCGACAACTTTTTTTATGCAAGCCCCTGGGTTCTTTCCTTGCATCGACAACTTTTTTTATGCAACCTGGGTTCTTTCCTTGCAGTTCTTCAAAGGTGATGACGGTTATGTCCCAAAGCTCATGGGGATGTCGAAAGGATGAAATGAGTGAAAAACATTTGGCGATGATACCAACGGTGTAAGATTTTCCAGTAGTGCGGTGTTTTCGCAACTCACCGATGTTTCACAAAAATTTTTTTATGCCACCATCTGAGATCCTTCCGGAGCCAATGAAAAGTCATTTTTCCTTCATCGACAACTTGTTTGATGCTAGCCTCTGGACTCTTTTCTTAAAGTTCTTCAGAGGTGAAGACAATTGTGTCCCAAAGCTCATGGGGATGTCGAAAAAATGAAATTAATGAAAAATATTTGGCCATGGTACCAACGGTGTAAGATTTTCCAGTACCAGTGTTTTTGCAACTCACCAGTGTTTCACGAAAAATTTTTTATGCCACCATCTAAGATCCTTCCGGAGCCAATTAAAAGTCATTTTTCATTCATCAACAACTTGTTTGATGCTAGCCTCTGGACTCTTTTCTTGAAGTTCTTCAGAGGTTAAGACAATTGTGTCCCAAAGCTCATGGGGATGTCGAAAGGATGAAATTGATGAAAAATATTTGGCGATGGTACCAACGGTGTAAGATTTTCCAGTACCAGTGTTTTCGCAACTCACCTGTGTTTCGCAAAAATTTTTTGATACCACCATCTGAAAACCTTCCGGACTCGATGCTTAAATCAATGATCTTGTATACTTTATCGCTAAAAATCTCATTCTCTTCAACTCCTACTTTTTCGCAGCGGTTCAGCTTTTTCGATTTCTTTAGTGTTCTTTTTTTAGACATTTCTCATTGATAAATCATAGACGATTTGGATGTTTCTCGTTTTTTCTTCGTTGTCCACGTTTTTGATAAACATCTTTCGCTTCTGGTTCTCACTATCAGAAACTTTCATCTTCCTCGGAAAAAATTTATATTGATACAAACAAGGGAAAATCTGTGCTATTTTTACTATGACAAACATTTCAAATCTTATATAAGTAAGTCATTTTAACGAAACAAAGTCTTGAAACAAAACTGTATACGAAACATTAATGTATTCTGATAAATTTCTACACATTCCTAGAAGAATTCGAATCTAATTGGAAATTTAATATGTGAAATCATGTCGTAAGATCTTAATGAAATTTTTTTATTTTCGAAACCTTTTGTAGCAAAGGTGCAGTATTCAAAAAACAAATTGAAACGATTTGATTGAAAATATCCTGCATATTTTTAAAATCTTTCATCTGAAAGTAAAACAATTTCAAAATATATTAACAAATTAGCATTTGACAAATAAATACTGAATCATTTATAATTCAGTACTTATTGAATTTAAAATCGTACAACGCATTAGACCTTGAAGTGAATTTGGGCTAAAATATAATATAATATCAAGAGACGCGGTAGCGGCTCGACGCCAAGTATTGAACGAAAAGAAAGAGCCAGCACGAGGTATGCCATCTATATATATATAAGCGAAATACCACTCACTCACTCACTGACTGACTCACTCATCACCAGATCACCGAAACTATAAGCCCGATTGACTTAAAATTTGGCATAGTTACTTATTCCGCTATTGTTTAATTTTGAAGGGGGTGAAGATCTGGTTTGGGAAGAATAAATTAAATATTCGAGGATGAAGGAATTTTGCGAAGGAAAGAATAAATGAAGAAAACACTGAAAAGAATTTCCGTGTATAAAATAAATATATCAGTCTTTATTCCTTTAAATTGAGATCGAAGCACTTGCGAATATGGCGGATAACCGGCACGCGGTCGCCAAAACGAAGAGATCCAAAACAAATCGAATTATTGAAGATTACTTGAATGAAGTGTACCGAAAATGAGTAAAGAATGTATTGAAAAACCGCACAGACTTTTCTTATTACCTCGGACGTAACTCGCGATAATAATCGAAGACTGTAATGATGAGATTAGAAAAGAACTTGTAGTAAACGGAGAACACACACGTGTTACCGAAAAAAAGTCCCGAAAGACTACGAAGTACCGACAAAATTCACTTACGAAACACTATAACGAAGTCCGGGCGTAAATCGGAGATTAATTAAAGTGAACGATCGCGAATAACGAAATAGACCGTTTAGAAGAGCACGTTGAAGAGTTCGAAAAGGATGTGAATTCGAAGATTGATCGTAGATCGATGTTCACCGTGTCGCGGTCAGGCGCGAAGAGAGCGAGAGAAGGAAGGTAATTCGAAGCGTGCCATGTGCAAAATCGTTGCGAATATACCGAAAATTAGAAGGATCGCGGAAATGATAAGAACGAAGGAGGGGAGAGATGTCCGGTCAAGTCACTGGCCACCGAACTCAAGCGAGAGACCCCCCGTGCACTGAGGACCCCACGCGAGAGGCCGGCGAACCCGAGAGTTTTCCAAACACGCTATGTACACGCTCACTAAGAACGGGTTTTATCCAAATCGTATCCAAAGTTTATTTTTCACCCTCATCATTTTCTCACTCAATCACCATATATATATAGAAAAGATGTTATATATATGTGTTATATATATGTTATATATATGTCATATATATATGTTATATATATATGTTATATATATGGTATATATATGTCATATATATATGTCATATATATGTCATATATATATATATGATTTTTTTTCAATCGAAAATCACTGAACGGATTTCAATGAATCTTTCACGGGATTTAAGATCATGATTCAAACTGAATTTGGGGTTCTGGGAAATTTTGTTATCTTAATTTTTACGGGAATACAAAAAAAATGACGAAAAAAATACGAGAAAATTGAATTCCTCATTCTTCATAATTATATAAAACTGATGAAACTCTGAACGGAATAATTCATGTATCCAAATATTCTCTAATGTGTGGTTTACAGTGAGGATGAATCCCACACACCGGTGTAGTGCGGACGCTACCCTTCGTCTCATGTAAAATATTCCACAATCCGTTAAAAAAAAATATTTGAAATTGGAAAAATAATCAGCTAGAAATGGCTAGATGCGCCTGCCCTATGCAGCGGGCGAAGCCCGCGGGCACAGCTAGTTTTATGATAAGAATTTTGTGGGTAGGAATAAGGAGAAGGAGAATGGAAAGGTGAGGGAGCCTTATCGGCGTACAGGTGATGCTCCGCTGACGCGAGAGCGCTCAGTCCGTCGCCCTCTGTCAGGATTTCTGTGAAACCAAAAATCGTGACAGAGGATGAGGCTGTCCCGTTACAATGTGTACATACGCGAAACTTTGATTTGCAAATCAGGCTTAGTGATTTAAAAAAAAACTTTATTTGAGTTTGAAAATTTTTTCTGCTATGTTTCTATTAAGGTGGTTCGCCTACGAGACGGTTGAATTAAGAAATGGTTCAAATTTGGCATACGTATTTTTCAACAAGTGAACAAAACCTCTATAGCATTTTAACAAGTTTCATCACCCCAATAACGAGATATATATATATAATTGAAGTTGACTCAATTAACACGTAATATATGGACCATGCATAGGCAAACAGTACATTATTAATTCTACCGTTAGAACTAAAATTGAGAAGTTTATGAAAAACGAGGAGGAGCTAGAGCAGGATATCACGGATATTGTAAAAAAAAAATCAAGGTGATTGAACATCTAGTTTGACAGATATGATCTCGAGAAGTACTAAGGTTTAGGCTGCATACGACATATTTTCCAAGCGAGCAAGCGAGTGGAGGGGAACGGAACGGGGAGACGGCAATAGTGTACGCACGGCCAGGCGCTTAGTTACTTTGAGACATTTGCAGCACCGAAGATTCTTGCCGAGTTCTGTCAGCTCGACAATACGTCTCCCATGACACGGCGTAATAACCTCCAAATTTTCCCGATCAGTTCTTGCTTGTGGTGTTCGCGCTTGTAAAGAAGCCGCTAGAGCTATTATTTTTTTGGCCGGCACTTTTTTTTTTGATAAACCTTTTGTGTCGCGTCCGATCTGACATTTTGCTGATAAATTCCTCGTTTTTCGCAAGTAATTCTCTCGATAGATTCTACTTTGTTGTGCGCCTGTACCAGGCGCACACCTATTTTTCGTCGTATCCATATTTTCCCCTCGGCTGTACCTGCGAACAGAAATATAAGCTGAAATTGAATGTTTTTCTTTTTGCACTTGCTTTATACTTACCTTCCTTTCCTCTAACGGGATCACGTCATCTCTGAAACATAAGAAAAATGACAAATTACTCACAAAAAGTATTCTTGCGCTATGCAGAGTAAAGACTCAAAAATAAATAATTTACAATAAAAAATACTTATCTGATGCGGTGATCCCGGTGGCATAGCCGAAACTCTTGTAATCTGCAAAAAAATAAATATTATTAATCCTAAAGAATTGTCTGATGAAAAGTGACAGGTCGGAACGTAACCTCACTTAGTAACCGAACCGACCTGTCCTTTATAAAAGAAAAATGCGTAGCATGCACCGTTGCTATATTAATATTACTTCTACATCTAATTAACTATGCTAAAATTAATTAAGAATAGAAAACTTACCATAATAAATTTTTGTCCGGTCCTCCGATAATAACACATACATAGTTGTAGCTATCTATTCTCGGGGCCCTACTCGAAAAAATTTTCTTTTGCGCTGGGCACCCAAAAATAACGCGCACACCGCTGGACGGTGAAGCGGCGCCTCGCTCCCCATTCCACTCGCGCGCTTCGGCTCGTACTTTCCCGGAATTCAAAAACTCGAGCGAGTTTTGCACTGAAGTACAGAATTCCCGGAAAGTATGCTCGCATCCCGGAAGCCCCTACCAGCCCTATCCTCCCGTGTTAAATTTTTTGTATAAATACGGGTGGTTCGGACTGCGGGAGCTCAGATTCTTCTGGCACGTCAAGCGTGGTAAGAAGGTCTCGAACTCACCGGTAACAGGTGAGGCACTGACCAAGTGCACGGTAAACGAACGAGCATTGCTCCGTGTGCCAGAGAGCTCTCAGAGAGAACGCGTTTCCTCTGAGGGAATCTTGCCGCCCCCCCCCCCCCCCTCTATAATTTAATTGTTTTCGCTCTTATTAACCTAATTTACTTAACGATTCACAGACGCCTTAATGCATGTATGTAACGCTTAATGTGTGCGGCTTTATTTTTTTTTTTATGTTAATTTTTTCTATTCTTTCATTATTTTTATTCTATCTTTTATTTCTCATTAAAACCCATCAATCAATAAATAATAGTCGAGACTGTTTAACATTGCAATATGGCTTGCTTGATTAATCTTTGTCCTTCTCGCTTTCAGGTTAAAAATAAAGAATGCCTCACAACCCGCAAAACCCATCCTACCTCCGCCGTAAGGCAAAATTAGCAGTTTTGCGCGCAGAAAAAAAAAAGTAACCATTCTCCAGGTGGACCCACGGCTAAAGGGGGGGAAATTACATCTCCATCCCCTCGTCCGTCCCCTGGAGTTGGAAATCTTTAATCGGGCCCTATGGCCCCCCCCGCTCTCCTCCGCATTCCGCGCTTAAATTGCACGAAACTAGGCCGGCGCCACCGGGCCTCGCACTCACAGAAAACTTTTCGTGGTCGCCTCCTCGCACCCCGACCAACCTCTCCTCCCCCCCTCCTACTCCCGGGAAATCTCTAACCCCTTTCGGGTCTGAAACCCCTTCGGATCCGCGTTCCCCGAAACAGGGAAGTTCCGTCCCGCAGTCGTACGAACGAACGCCTCCCTCCACCCCACGGGCGCTTCGCGGGGGTCACGACGGCGGGGAGAGTCCTTCGTATGACCTGGAGTTCGAGGGCCTGTACGAGAACGTAGGGGAAGAGTTGGCACGGGTACCACCGAAGGGGAAGAAGGGGCAGGTGCGCCCATCTACGCTCGCGCTGTTCCGTTCATTATTCGGCTCTTCCAGCCCCCCTCCCTCCCCCGACCACTAACTCGCTTTCGCGCACATCTGTGTTTACTTTGTCTTCCCCTTTTATTTATGTGTGTCCTTTTTTTCTTTTCTTTCCTCATTCCTTATTTTTTTGTAATCGGCGCTGCATCTTGTTGTTTGTATCTCCGCTTTCATTTCTGTACGTTTACTGTTTTTTATATTTTTTCTGTATATATTGAAACGTACCCGCACTTATAACGAAATATCCCGATCACGAACGCGAATACACGACGCGACGGCGCGATCGACGACATTTTTTACTCACGACAACGACAACGACGCGCGCTTCGTCCGGGCGGCGGCCATCTTGGGCATCGGCAACGAACAACCGAGACTACCGACGCGAGCGTTACCGACGCCGCCAAGCGTCGAAAAAATTAAATAAAATATTTTTTTGTTTTCTTTATTTCTTTTCAATAAATTATCGTTCGTTAACTTAATTAGACTCAAAAAATCGGAAAAAAATCAATAAATCGAAACAAAATAAGCGCGAGTTATAATTTTTCTGAAAATTTTGATAATTTCAAATAAACGAAAATGCGTATCACAGCGCATGCGCAGTAGCCAAATTCGAGAGAAAAATCGAAATAATTTCATTATTTTAAAAATTAAAAAATTGTTTCTACATGCGAAAAATGACTCAATAAATCAATAAATAAAAATAATAAGCGATCAATAATGAAAATTCAAGACAAACAAAGCTGAAAAACATAAAAAGCGGATTTTCGCGCATCCGTGGATGCGAGGGTGGGGGTAGCGGCGAGCGAATGTGTGAGCGTGAATGAGTAGTGGGGAGCGTGTTGAGCGAATGAGAAAGTATAACATGCGCAGTAAGGGGTTCGAGATTAAATTTAAGCGGCGCATCGAAAGCGAGGGAAAAGTGGGGTATAAAAGTCGCTGCGCGACCGCTCTCGAGATCAGTTCCTCTGACTTCTCAGACTGACTCGGACCTACTAAGAGCTTTAGACTCTCTCCCTGGTTCTGGCAAAGCATAAAACCTTTCTTCCTAATTCCTTTGATTCCTGGGGTATCGGAGCGATCCGGCGACGCTTCAATCCCATAGCCCAGGGTCACACCTAAATTTCCTCTTCCGAAGTTTTTGATGCACGGGGTATCGGAGCGATCCGGCGACGCTTCAATCCCATAGCCCGTGGTCATAAATTTACCTAACCTCGTAGATGCTCAGGGTATCGGAGCGATTCGGTGACGTTTCAATCCCATAGCCTGTGGTCTGCATCCTTACCTGTGTGGCGGAGGGGTATCGGCGACATTCGGCGACGTTTAGAGCCCATAGCCTGACTCACGCTTTCCTTATATTTTTTCTTTACCTCTTTTTCTTTATGCTTGCCAGAAGCAGGGAAGAATTATTTTATTGATTAAATTAAATATCTTTATTAAATTCAAGTTTGATTAAAATTATCCGAGTTAGTCCAAAGTCTTATTTATCATTGAAATTGTTAATCCAAGAGGCTGCGGTAAGAAATAAAGTTTATATAGAATCAATAATCATCAAAATTGTAAAACAATTTCACTCTTGGATTAAGAATAATACAAATTCGATTAAACAAATATTGAGAGGAAATAAAGCAAAATTTTATCTCAATAATCCAAAAGGCAGCGGTAAGATTTTTACTTATAAAAATTATAAAATTATCCAAATTATTATTATATCGAATCAAATTCACTTTTGGATTATTGATTTGCGTGGAATAAGCAAATAAAATAAAAAAAAAAAGCATTAAAAGCGAGACATTCCAGGACATTTTTATTTTCAAATTAGAAACATTTTTTTTTTTCTCTTATTCTAAAGCGTGCGGAAATAATAAACGCGACTAAAAATTAAAATAAAGCGTGCGGAAATAATAAATGCGAAACATAGAAGGAATAAACAAAAATGATTTATTGTTAAGCGAATAAAAATTACAATTTTGTCGAGACGAAAAATCCTTGATTTTTCATACAGTAACCGCACTGTTTTATTGTTTTATACGAGTTTCCTTGCTCGTTTGAGACTATTAAACATCGCGAACAGATAAAAATAAAAATAAAAATAAAAATCTTTTGAATCCATATTTCAGGACGCGACGCGAAACGCGAAATACTCAGACAAACTCTTGTAAATTTTAATTTAAATAGAATAAAATCTCTTGTCATTTATTTTTCAAAATACACATCCGTCTTTCTCACGCTTCTTTCATACCCGCTCCTAATTTTTTTTAGAAGCTCGAACCGACGCGTAGCGGCTTATATCGGTCGGTAAAAGCGTAACGTTACAACTGGCGCCCAACGTGGGGCGGGTATTGCAAAAGGACGTGAGAATCTTTCTTTATTGTTTGAAATTGAATGAAAATTATTAGATTTATTAAAATGGCGGATAACAATGAAATGACAGGCGATTCCGGATTTCCTAATCCCGAAAATCAAACAGAAGAAAATGTAGAAGTAACGATTCCTCCTCAAGGCGCAGGAAAAACTTTTAACGAATCTAGGGGTAATTTCGGGCCAGAAGCTGAAAATAAAACAAACCAAAAAGAAAACAAAGAAGAAAGCTTTGAAACACCAAAATCAGATACAAATAGGCCTTCTTCAAATGAGAATAGGGACGATATTCTAACCAATTTGTTCGAATTAATGCAAAGAATGGAGGGTCAAATCGAGAATTTAAGGGAAGAATTCGGTAATAGCTTAAAAGTAACACAGGCTAAAATCGCTAAAGACGTACACGCGATTTATGATCCTATTAAACGTCATGTAACCGGAATGACGCGAATAATACAAGAAAACGCCGAGAGACAAGCGGTAACAGATGTAAATGTGGCGCAAATGCAATTAGATTTTGACACTCTGCGGAAAAGGATGGATGTTATAGAGTCTCAGCAAAAATTTCACAGTCCGGACAAAGAAAGCACGCGTATAATTCCGCAACAACAACAAAAATTAGAAACAATCGAAGAATCAGAAGAGGAATCTGACGATGAAGAACCTAAGGTAAGGAAGAGGAAAAATTACAACACAACAAAAGAGCGACATTACGAACAAACAAATAAAATTAAAATAAAACCGCCGACGTTCGATGCGACGGAAAACACGAGGCCAATGAAATTTTTACGAGAGTTCTGGAAGTATTGCGAGGTAACGAACCCCAAGCTCAACGAAATGAAATATCTGCTCGGGCAATGTTTGGAGAAATCGGCGAAAGATTGGTGGGCTCTCATTCAGGATCAAGTTAAAGGATTCGAGGAGATCGAAAAGAAATTTATTAATAAATTCTGGAACCACGACGTGCAACGGAAAGTCCGAACGGATTTAGAAATCGGCAACTATGCGAAAGAAGGCGGCAAAATATCGAAAGCCGAATACGCCATCAAATTGTTCGGAGCAGCACGCGATTTGATACCAGCACCGAGTGACAAAGACATCATTGCCTCTCTATCAAGACATTACACTGAAGAAATAAAAGCCACGATCATCAGCAGAGGATTCGAAAAATTCGAACAATTGGAGGAATTTTTGGAAAAGATCGACCAAACGGGACCTGTCAACACGGAGAGTAAGAAGGACAGAGAACCTCAAATTCAAAATCAGAATAAAAGAGAAAACGAGCAACGCCCATTCCGTATGCCTTAACAACAAAGCAACTGGAACAATCAAAGAGGCTACCAAAATAATTATAATAGAGAAAATGCAAACTTTAATCCAAGAAACAATGGCGGATATTATAACAATAACAACAACAATTGGAACAACCAGCAAAATCGCAACTATCAACAGAATTATAATCAGCGGCCGAATAATTTCAATCCTCAAAACCGAAATCCTCAGTGGAACAACGATAATCAGCGTTTTAACCAAAATTATCAACAAAACAGAAACAATGGAGGATATCAACAAAACCAGAACCGTGGATATCAACCAAATCGAAACAACGGAGGATATCAACCACCGAACAATGCAGAAAGAAATATTCAAGCGATTCAAATTCAACAACAACCTCAACCATCGACAACGGCTCCGGGAAACGCTTAGACGTTGTACCCGTGCACAACGAATTAGTAGAACAAAAGAAAATAAAAGCGCGAGGTACAACGGAGGAGAAAATAAAAACGTTTGACGGTTTATCGGAGGACCTCAAAAATACGGCGAAAATTCAAGAAACGTGCGACGATCCAATGGAAAACCTCAAGAGCGAAGAAAATGACAACGAAATAAAGATACCGATTAATACGATTTTTACGGACACTAGAGAATTTTTGTTAGGGGAAGAAATTAACGGTGAGGCGGTGCCGATTATAGAGTGTCCAGAGATTTATGCAAAAATAGAAGGAATACCTGTAACGGTTTTAATAGATTCAGGCTCGAGAGTTACAACAATTTCTGAGGAATTTTATATAGAAAATAAAAAGATTTTGGAGAATTGTCCACTTTTGCCTGTCACGGGAGTGACGGTGAAAGGAGCGATAAAAGGCAAAATGACGAAAGTTAAAAATCAAATTATGGCGAGTACAGAGATTGGAAAAATAAAAACTTTCATTAAATTTCTGATAGTGCCTGGCTTAATTAGGGACGTGTTGTTTGGAGTCGATTCCTTGCAACCATTAAAAAGTTTGATTGATTTAGAGGAAATGTCTCTTCGAGTTAAATATAACGATATTGTTGATGTAATACCCACGATAGGGGCTTGTGAGAAAGAGAAAATAGTAGGAGTTATTAATAAAGAAGAAATAGAAGTTGAGAAGGAGATTTTTATTGAAACAGAAGAAGAAGAAGAAGAAGGAGATATTGAGGAAGAATTTAATGAAGTAATTTTGAGTAAAGAAGAAGAATTTAAAGAAGAAAATTTTGAAGAGACAGTGCAGAAAAGAGAAGAGATTTTTAAGCCAGAGCGAGTTACAGGTTTTGAAAAAGAAAAAAGAATAGAAATTTTTGAGCCAGTCCAAAATTTGATTTTTGAAGAGAAAAACATTGAAGAGATAACATTAGAAGAAATAGACGAAATTGTTGATCAGACAGAACTCTCAGAAAAAGAAAAAGAAATTCATCGACAGGTTATTTGGAATAGGAAGGACGTTTTTCGCAAAAATACGGGTAGAATCTCCGTTTATGAACATCAATTAGATATTACAACAGATACACCGATCGTTGCACACGCTTATGAGGTACCTTTAATGCATCGCGAAAAAGTCGATAAAGAAATTGAGAAATTATTAGAATATGGTATAATTCAGAGATCAAATAGTCCGTGGATAAATCCGATAATACCAGTTATAAAGAAAGATGGAACCGTTAGATTATGTTTAGACGCGAGGAAATTAAATCAAGTAATGGCAAACGACCACGAATCTGTTCCTAACATGGAGGAAATTTTTCAAAAATGCCATTCGGCTAAAGTCATGACAACATTAGATCTCACAAATAGTTTTTGGCAGATTCCGCTTCATCCCAACTCTATGAAATACACCGCGTTTCGATACAGGGGAAAAGTTTATGAATTTACTGTAACACCTTTCGGTTTAAAAACTAGTACAGCTGCCTTATTAAGAGCGCTTGACATAATTTTACACGGTCTGGGAGATCACGTCATTAATTTTGTCGATGATTTATTGTGCATATCCTCAAATTTCGAGGAACATATGAGACATTTGGACGAACTCCTAGAACGTTTGCAGCAACACGGAATGACCATTAAGTTAAAAAAGGCTAAATTCTTTAGAAAAGAAGTAGAATTTTTGGGTCACATTTTAACAACAAAGGGAATAAAGCCACAACCAGAAAAAATTCAAGCTATTCACGATTTTCCCGCGCCAAGAAATTTAAAACAATTGAGAGGTTTTCTGGGGTTGATTAATTATTACACAAAATTTACGAAAAAACATGCGGAGGAAACAATCCCACTATTAAAATTATTGAGAAAAGAAACGAAATGGCGTTGGGATACAGAAGAAAAAGAAGCTTTTCAAAAGATTAAAGATTTATTTGTCGAAGACGTTCTTTTAAAACATCCTGATCCTTTGAAAGGATATATTTTACAAACCGATGCAAGTAGCTATGCTTTGGGGGGCACTTTGGCTCAAAAAGATGAAAATGGCAATTTAGGAGTAATAATGTTCGCGAGTAGGACGCTTAAGGGACCCGAGTTAGCCTACACAACGACAGAAAAAGAGTTGCTCGCTGTAGTTTGGACGTTAAAAAAATTCAGGACATATTTATTAGGAGCAAAGATCGAGGTGTGGACCGATCATAAGGCTATAACATTTTTAAAAAATTGCCAATTATTAAACGAGCGTTTAACGAGATGGATTTTGGCTATCCAGGATTATAATATCGAATTTGAATTTTGTCCGGGAGCGAGAAACGTAGTGGCCGATGTTTTGAGTAGATTAAATCCACCAGATACGGGAGGTAGACAAGGAAAGGAAATAGTGATAGGAACGATGCTCGCATTTAAGCCATCGATGGGATTAGAACAGAGGATGAGACAAATAGGAATTTGGCAAATGAGAGATGACAGGATAAGAGAAATAAGGGAAAGGATACAGAACGAACAAGACAACAGATTTCAAATTAAAAATAATATTTTATTAAAAGCAGTAAGTCCCGATTGTTGGAAGGTAGTCATGCCTCTAGAGATTCTCGAACTCCTAGTATCTGAAACACATAAAATGTATGGTCACGTGGGGGCTAAAAAAGTGTGGAAAGTTATTAGAGAAGATTTTACTTACCCGAGATTATATCACGCTGTTAGACGAATTTTAGCTTCCTGCGACTCCTGTCAAAGGAATAAAGTCCCAAACCAGCATTCATACGCGGCTCAACAAAACATAGTTCCCGAGGGACCGGGCGATTTAGTTTCAATAGATTTTTTTGGTCCATTACCTGTTACTAACGGAGGAATGAAACATATTCTCGTAACTATAGACGCATTTTCGAAATTTGTAGTTTTATACCCGCTTAGAGTGGCTACCGCGCAGTCTACAATCAATAAAATTTTCAACCATTACATTCCAGAACACGGGAAACCGAAAAAATTACAATTTGACCATGGTACGCAATTTACATCGCGATTATGGCTCAGTAAACTAGAGAGTGAAGGTATACAGGGAGTTTTCTCGTCTATAAGACATCCGCAGGGAAATATAGTTGAGCGAGTCAATAGAGAGATAGGGAGATTTTTTAGGACATTTTTGACGAATAAACACACTGATTGGTTGCAATGGGTAAAAGTAATAGAAGATTGTATGAACGAAACACACCACGAGACGACTGAAATGACGCCAATCGAGATTCAAAAGAATATAAAGCCTGATAGGATATGGAAAAATTGGTTAAAAATCGAAAAAGAAGAGGATTTAAATGAGGAAGAAGGGATAGAAGCAAAATTAATGCTTGCTAGGAACAGGATAGAAAGAAAAGGGAGAGAAAGAGCGCAAAAATTCAACCAAAAACATAAATTAATTCAATTTCAAGAAGGAGACTTAGTGCTAGCCAAAGCGTGCAACGTAAGCGACCCAATTAATAAAAAAATGGCTAAATTTTTCTCTATTTATGAGGGGCCGTATCGAATTAAAAAACAAATAGCCACCGCAACTTATATTTTAGAGAATCCTGATACAGAAGTCGAGAGAGGCATGTATCATGCCGCAAACCTAAAAAAATACAAAACTTGAGGAAAAAAGTTGAATAACTAATAAAATTACGAAGTTATTATTTTATTTTCATTACAACTTTCACTAACGACTACACAACAAACGATTTCAATAAAAAGATTTGAATTTTATTTATTATTTTATTATTTTATACCATAAAAATCATACTTACCTATACTTACCGACGATATCCGTACTAATGCTACGGGACTTAATAAAACCTATAAAAATAAAGAAAAAACACAAAAAAAAGATATAAAATCGAAAAGCAAACAAAAAACTACTTCAGTATAATGAATTTGATCAAGAATTACAATTTTAAATCCAAAAACTACTTTACCGACAGTAAAAATGTTGATATTTTTAAAGATAACTAAAAGAACACGAATTTTACAAATAAACGCGCAAAATACAATGAATTATTAACTCATGATCTTGAAAAAGGGTTGAAAACGATAAAATTAGTAAAATTTCACGAGCTATAGACAATAGCGATCAAATAAAGACAAATTGCCGTTACATAGACACTAGAGAATCCGAAAAACGCGTTTCCGACAATAAAAATATCAATAGTTTAGAAGATCATAGCGAGAATAGTTAATAAAAACAATTATTATTATTATTTTCAATAATTTAGTAAGAGAAAGCGTTGGAAACGAAGAAAAAGCTAAAAAACATAAAAAAAAGAGTGAAATATGGAAAGATGGCCAAGTTCACGAGGGTGTCGAAAAAACTAGTTCAAGAAAAATCCGTCAAGAGCAGGTGGCGCCACGGCCTAGCCGAAATTTACGATTTAATGACCAAATTATTATTTGGGGGCCGAAAAATACGAAAAACACGCTTCCGATAATAAAAATTATTAATATTGAAAAAAATTATTAACAATTTCGATCGAAAAACAAGAAATTGTTATTAGGCAAGTACACGGAAATCCGATAAAAGTATTGGCGATTATAAAAAAAAAAAAAAATGTTGATATTTCCTGAACTAACGGAGAAAAATTGCATAAGAGCATCATTATTATTATATATTTAATTGATTTATTGTTTAAATACACGTCAGGAACCGATTATTAGCTGAAAAACATAAAAAAATAGCTGAAAAACATGCATAGGGCGAGAATACGCGAAAGTCCGAAAAATAGTTCCAAAAAAATCCGCTAACAGTTGGTGGCGCTTCGGTACGGCCGAACTTCAGAAGTACGGTTGCCGGTAAGTGGCGCCTGTACGCGACGGTAAGCGTGGGTGGAGACGCCATGTTATTATGACGTCACAAGGTAACGAACTTTCGTTCGAAAAGAAAGGTGAAAACAGGTGCTCTCCAAAAATTAAAACAGAATACGAACGATTAGCAAAAGACAATAGGTAAGAAAAATAAAATATATTCGATAAAAATGATGAGTATGATGAATAGATGAAAATAAGTAGGAAAAATGATTAATACAGGCAAAATATGGATGCTTCGACTCAAACGTCAGTTCAAAGGAAAAACTTTTCTCAACAAACCGATGGGGAAGAAGGACAATGGGATACGAATCAAAAATTCGAAACTAAAAGAGATGTGGTAGAAATAAAAACGAACGAGATAAAGCCAAAAATAAATCCTTTTCCCTCCAAGAAAAAATTAAAACAAAATAAACAAACACAGGTCGAGGTAAATTATAAAGAAAAAGGAGTACAAACGATATGGGAGCTACGTATAATTGACATTGATGAGTCAAAAAAATCCGATCGCGAACGACTCGAAAGATTTATAAAGGAGCAAAATATCGCTAAAATTTTACGGGAACTATCAGTTCCACGGCTTCTGTCACCCATAAGAGAACCAGGGGAGGAGAAGAAGGAAGAACGAAGGAAAAAGGATATGGAAAAAAGAAAAATTTACGCCGAAAAGATAGAAAAAGATGCAGGAAACAAATGGAGAGATTGGATGGTCGATGAATTCGTCTGGGAAAATGATGAGAATATAAGCCTAAATAAAACGAATGAGAAAGAGAAACAAGGCGAAAAACGGATATTGGAACCGGATAATAAAGAAAAGGAACATAATGTTGTAAAAAAACAGAGAACAGACGAAACAACAAAACCCAAGGACATTAAAACGAAACAACCTGCAAGACTGCGAAAAAAAGATATTGACACATTAAATGGAGTAAATTGGCTGAACGACGAAGTGATAAACGCGTATTTTGAAATCATCGATATGGAAGGAAATGGCAAAATCTACTCAATGAATACATTCTTCTTTCCCCGCTTACTTCTTGGTGGATTTAACTCAGTCAAAAGATGGACAAGGAGAATCAACATTTTTGATTATGATATGATATTCGTCCCGGTGCATCTTGGAAACCATTGGTGTCTTTCGATCATAAAAATGGCGGACAAAACTATCGGATATTATGATAGTTTGATGGGAAATAATGAGAAATGTCTGAACTTGTTGTTAACATACTTGGAGGACGAAGCAAAGGAAAAAAAGAACGAAAAATTCAAACAGGAAGAGTGGAAGTTGTTTACGGAAAAGAAGATCCCTCGACAAATGAATAGTCATGACTGCGGTGTCTTTGTCTGCTCTTTCGCGAAATACGAGGCATTGGGACGAAAAATAAATTTCACTCAGGTCGAAATCCCAAAAATCCGCCAAATCATTAAGGCTGAAATTGAAGGAAGAGGATTGATCAAATAAAAAAAAAAAAAAAAAAAAAGGGGGAGAAAAATCATCATCCGAAATTGTATATAGGAAAATTGTCTTTCAATATTTATTATTTTTTTTTTTGAAAGAAAGAGGAAAAGAGGAAGAGAGGGAAGATGAAGAAAATAGGACAGGAGAGATAGACAAAAATAATCTGGATTTATATCCATTATATTTTATTTGTTATTTTTATTTACCTACGAAAGGAATTTATTAATATTCTATTTATACTTTGTTAAAGGAGTTGAAAAACGATGAGAATCAATTAATAAATAAAAATCGTTCTCCTATTATTTACTATGTTTTTTATATAAATAAATAATGTTTATTCTCATATTAAACGATGTCTCTCGCGTTTTTTTTTACTCTAACCTGAAAATAAGAAAAATATATAAGAAAAATAAAATAGAAAAATAATTGGTAAAGATAATCACTTACCGAAAACGATTTGGAGTATCCATGTCCTGGAATCCTGGCTTACCTGCAAAATAGAAAAATATCATTTAATAAATAATTAGCAAATAAATAAAAGAAAATTTTGGAGTAAAAATACTTACCGATGTCCTGGAACACTGCTTACCTAGGAAAAATATAAGAAAATAAATTATAAAGAGAGGAATTAAACTGAGATACTTACCTGTGTGAAAATTCTGCGAAACTTTACCTGAAAAACATGAAAAAGGGATAAAGAAAGGAAAGAAAAAGTGACAAAATAGAATAAAGAGAGTAGAAAGAATGGAGTAAAAATGGAGTATGAGTGAAAGTAGGATTAAGGGGTTTAAGGGGGTTATAAGAACGAATTGAGAATATGATGAGTTAAGGGGATGAAACGAGGAAATTAAGGTGTTTTGAACAATGAAATAAGTGAAAATGGCTAATGAAGGGGACGAATAATGAAAAAATCGAAACAAAAATTGAAAATTAAATAAATAATTGAAAAGAAAACGAAAAAAATGAAGAGTGGGGAGAAAAATAAAGTAAAGACATGAAAAATAAAAATTAAGAGACGTAAAATGGAGTGGGGATAGAAAAATAGTGGGGTAATGAGAACAAATAAAAATTGAGAGAAGGGTGAAAGATGGAAAAGAAGGGACGAAAATAAATAGTGGGGATAAAAATTGAAGTGGGGACGTGAAAAATGAAAAGTGGGGATGAAAAATAAAGAGTGGGGAGAAATGGACAAATAAAAATTGTAAGAGTAGGGGAAACAGAAGAGTGGGGATAAAGACGGGTATAAAAATCGGAGCAGCGGGCTCCAAAACATCATTTTGGTCTCAGTCAAGCTACTGACAATACCGGGAGCTCTCCAAACTCAACCAAGGCATTT
Source organism: Campoplex capitator (assembly GCA_037576405.1). Classification (NCBI taxonomy): domain Eukaryota; kingdom Metazoa; phylum Arthropoda; class Insecta; order Hymenoptera; family Ichneumonidae; genus Campoplex; species Campoplex capitator. Next base: position 13,182,087 of record JARBWI010000323.1, on the reverse strand, counting down.
GAAGCGACATCGAGAACCACAACATTGCAATGAGAACTCTCATCGTACCAGGGGTTCCTCAACCGTCTCCGTGGCCAGCATCGTGGACGGGGCTGTACGAGTGCGTCGTCGTGGGATTCAACAACCCCACGAACTTTACATATACAACCGCTCTCAAATACAAAGAGCTGTGTGCTTTCGAGGAACAGCTATCGGAGGATTTGGCCAAAAGAAGGGGTGGTCCACCCACTCTACATAGTGTCAGCGGTTTATACGCTATCGACAATCGGCACAACGCTTTCAGAGTAAAATTAATAAAAATTGAAGACGGAGAGGCTACCATCGAACTTATCGACCGGGGTGTGACTTTAATGCATCCACTATCGGACCTGGAGCGTCTTCCTCACGAATACATCGAGGTTCCGAAATTTTCAACAAAAGCTTATCTATCTGATGTCAAACCATTTCTGGGTCAGCGCTGGGAGCAAATATGCTGCCAATACTATCAACGGGCATTGGAAAACAAAAAAGCCTATATTCAAATCATCGGGGAGCATCCTACTCTCGAAGGACACGAGGTCCGGCTGTTTTCACACAACAACAGTACGAACATGGCATCAAGACTTATTTCTGAGGGATACGCTAGAAAGGGGGAGTATGAATTCTGCCTCATCAATGATATAAAATGGGTTACGCCGGAGGAGATGGAAGAACTCCTCGAAGAAGAAGAAGCGGCCGGCAACATGGATGCCGATCGTGACGAGCAAAATCTACGAGAACATCACGAAAACCTGCAAAATCATCAAAATCATTCAGCTTCGAGAGGACGATAGTGATCATCATCGCATCATAACCGCGATCATCCTCGAGCCATCGTATCCTTTATAAATCCCTACTCCAATTTTTGAATTTTTAAATATTTGAATTTTTGAAATTTTAAATTTAAATTTAGAGAACAAAAAAAAGATCAGTTCCTAGATTTTTTTTGTTCTGGGGGGCATTGAAACGTACCCGCACTTATAACGAAATATCCCGATCACGAACGCGAATACACGACGCGACGGCGCGATCGACGACATTTTTTACTCACGACAACGACAACGACGCGCGCTTCGTCCGGGCGGCGGCCATCTTGGGCATCGGCAACGAACTACCGACGCGAGCGTTACCGACGCCGCCAAGCGTCGAAAAAATTAAATAAAATATTTTTTTGTTTTCTTTATTTCTTTTCAATAAATTATCGTTCGTTAACTTAATTAGACTTAAAAAATCGGAAAAAAATCAATAAATCGAAACAAAATAAGCGCGAGTTATAATTTTTCTGAAAATTTTGATAATTTCAAATAAACGAAAATGCGTATCACAGCGCATGCGCAGTAGCCAAATTCGAGAGAAAAATCGAAATAATTTCATTATTTTAAAAATTAAAAAATTGTTTCTACATGCGAAAAATGACTCAATAAATCAATAAATAAAAATAATAAGCGATCAATAATGAAAATTCAAGACAAACAAAGCTGAAAAACATAAAAAGCGGATTTTCGCGCATCCGTGGATGCGAGGGTGGGGGTAGCGGCGAGCGAATGTGTGAGCGTGAATGAGTAGTGGGGAGCGTGTTGAGCGAATGAGAAAGTATAACATGCGCAGTAAGGGGTTCGAGATTAAATTTAAGCGGCGCATCGAAAGCGAGGGAAAAGTGGGGTATAAAAGTCGCTGCGCGACCGCTCTCGAGATCAGTTCCTCTGACTTCTCAGACTGACTCGGACCTACTAAGAGCTTTAGACTCTCTCCCTGGTTCTGGCAAAGCATAAAACCTTTCTTCCTAATTCCTTTGATTCCTGGGGTATCGGAGCGATCCGGCGACGCTTCAATCCCATAGCCCAGGGTCACACCTAAATTTCCTCTTCCGAAGTTTTTGATGCACGGGGTATCGGAGCGATCCGGCGACGCTTCAATCCCATAGCCCGTGGTCATAAATTTACCTAACCTCGTAGATGCTCAGGGTATCGGAGCGATTCGGTGACGTTTCAATCCCATAGCCTGTGGTCTGCATCCTTACCTGTGTGGCGGAGGGGTATCGGCGACATTCGGCGACGTTTAGAGCCCATAGCCTGACTCACGCTTTCCTTATATTTTTTCTTTACCTCTTTTTCTTTATGCTTGCCAGAAGCAGGGAAGAATTATTTTATTGATTAAATTAAATATCTTTATTAAATTCAAGTTTGATTAAAATTATCCGAGTTAGTCCAAAGTCTTATTTATCATTGAAATTGTTAATCCAAGAGGCTGCGGTAAGAAATAAAGTTTATATAGAATCAATAATCATCAAAATTGTAAAACAATTTCACTCTTGGATTAAGAATAATACAAATTCGATTAAACAAATATTGAGAGGAAATAAAGCAAAATTTTATCTCAATAATCCAAAAGGCAGCGGTAAGATTTTTACTTATAAAAATTATAAAATTATCCAAATTATTATTATATCGAATCAAATTCACTTTTGGATTATTGATTTGCGTGGAATAAGCAAATAAAATAAAAAAAAAAAGCATTAAAAGCGAGACATTCCAGGACATTTTTATTTTCAAATTAGAAACATTTTTTTTTTTCTCTTATTCTAAAGCGTGCGGAAATAATAAACGCGACTAAAAATTAAAATAAAGCGTGCGGAAATAATAAATGCGAAACATAGAAGGAATAAACAAAAATGATTTATTGTTAAGCGAATAAAAATTACAATTTTGTCGAGACGAAAAATCCTTGATTTTTCATACAGTAACCGCACTGTTTTATTGTTTTATACGAGTTTCCGTGCTCGTTTGAGACTATTAAACATCGCGAACAGATAAAAATAAAAATAAAAATAAAAATCTTTTGAATCCATATTTCAGGACGCGACGCGAAACGCGAAATACTCAGACAAACTCTTGTAAATTTTAATTTAAATAGAATAAAATCTCTTGTCATTTATTTTTCAAAATACACATCCGTCTTTCTCACGCTTCTTTCATACCCGCTCCTAATTTTTTTTAGAAGCTCGAACCGACGCGTAGCGGCTTATATCGGTCGGTAAAAGCGTAACGTTACAATATGTATGTGTGTGGTAAAGGGTATGCGAGTGTTTATGATTTTATCAATCTTTCAACTAATTTCTTTTTGTGTGTGCTAATGGAACGGGTGTGAATGAAACCAAAAATATTTATTAAACTTTTCGACTAAACCTAACGCTTTACCGTTTTTGTACCAACTTCGACAGAATATATATATTGTTACGTTTCTTTTATTAAAAACACGGCTAATAGGGGCGGTATAATATTTATTTATTTATACACAACAAATTCTTTATTTAGATCCGTCACTCTTCTTCGGATTCTCAAACTCAACTGTCCCTCTCTTTATTTTCTAACACTCTCGTTGTCATGTCAACGTCCTCGTTCGTTCTTTGTCTATCTTTTTATCCCTTCATATAACGATCTGAACAACGTTACACTACTCCCCACCAAATTTAGTTGCCGCCCCGGCAACTACCTAAAGAAAACAAAACTAGGATGTGATTGTCATGGTCCATCCAAGTTCTAAACCCGACCTTATTACACTGCCCTGGCATTTACCCAAGTCCCGAGGGAAAACCATGACTAAAAAACCTGGGAAGGACAGTGTGTACAATTCACAAACTAACTTATATAATTGATTTAAATTTTCAACTAAGCGGTCTTTGTCCTGTAACTGTTAACTCTTATAAATTACATTTGACATGATACGTTTTTTTTTTTTTTTGTGTGTGATCTTCAATCTTGGTCATGTGCGATACTTCTTATCCACCTCATGTTGTACTGCTTTCATTGGAGATGAGGACAACTCCTCTTCATTTGAAGGGAACTGAACAGGAAAGGGAGTTCCTCTAAGGCATATAGATAATTCTTTCTTGGCGAGGATCGGGAAACGAAGGATCTCTTTTATGGCACGCAGATAACCTGTGAATCCAAATAATGTGTTTCGATTTGCATTATTATTACAGATACCTTAAATCCATTAAATCTGTAAACTGCCAATGTCCTTTTCCTATCAAAAAAATGTAATCACATACATCCACAACGAAATTCAACCAATCGAAGGTAATTTGACATTGATGCCTGTCAGGAAAGTTTTTTTTTTTTTTTTTCCTAACTGGGCTTTTTTTCTGGGCCTTCAGAATGTTTCATCAATCCCCTTCAACACATGTTGTCCTTGGATTAATGAAACATCCACTCCCTTTTTTTTTTTTTTTTTTTTTTTTTTTGAAAGCCACAATCAAGCAATTACCGACCTCTTATCACGCTTGATAAGTCTATGGCATCTACTTCCGGATTCTCCGGAAATCCTTCCAGAACGCTATTCTACACCTTTTCTTCGTGTAATCCGAATTAGCGTTCAAGACTCCAGCCGAGCAATCCTTTATTACTTTCCGGCATCAATGCTTGCTGAACTGGCATTTTTTTTTTTTTTTTTTTTTTTAACTTTATTCCTCATATAGAGCCAACCGATCGATATGAGCGATCTTGAATTTCCCTCGAGAACCTTTTTGAATACGGTAAACGACATCGTTTATTTTTGTTCTTACAATAAATGGGCCTTTCCAATCGCGTTGTAATTTTGGACATTTCCCTTTGGTTTTACGGGGACAATACAGCCAAACTTTTTGTCCCGATGAGAAAGAAATTATGTGTGATTTCAAATCGAATCTTGTTTTGACCTTATTACTTTTTAAAATTAAATTATTTCGAACCTTCTCGTGTACTGAATTCATTTGATTTTTTAGTTGACAGATGAACTCTGGAATAGTGTGAGTATCATTGTTCATTGGGGGATCACCGTGAATGAGATTCAAAGGAAGTTTAAGTTCTCTACCCAACATCATCATTGCTGGAGAGAATTCAGTTGTTTGATGTTTAGAAGAACGATATGCCAAAAGGAAAACAGGGATCCATTTATCCCAATCTTTTTGATTGTCCGAAACAAATTTTGACAGATATTGAAGAATAGTTCTGTTCAGACGTTCAACTAAACCATTCGATTGAGGATGTAAAGGAGTTGTTCTGGTTTTTTTGATACCTAAGAGTTTCAAAGTTTCTTGAAAAACTTGAGATTCAAAATTTCTACCCTGGTCGGAATGTATTTCTAGAGGAATACCAAAACGAGAAATAACGTGACTGAGGAGAGCTTCTGCAACCGTAGTGGCTTGAAAATTGGGTAGAGGAATTGCTTCAGGCCATTTGGTAAAGTAATCCATGACGACCAGAAGATATTTGTTACCATTTGTTGATTTCGGTAGGGGGCCAAGAATATCGATAGCGATTCGTTCAAAAGGGCATCCCACGTTAAAAATTTGGAGTTCTCCTTTGGTTTTAGTTGAAGGTCCTTTTTTTTAAACAAATTGAACATTTTTTGCACCAATCTTCTACATCTGGTTTGCACGAAGCCCAATAAAACTGTTGGCGAATTTTCGCTAAAGTTTTATTTATACCAAAATGTCCACCGGAGGGAGAATTATGAGCTTCATGTAGAATCTTTGGAATTAACTTCTTGGGGACTATTACTTGCCAGACGATTTTTGAAAAATCCGGTGATTCCCAACGTCGGAACAATAAATCATTTTTCAATTCTAGAGAATCCCAATGGAGAAGATAAACTTTGATGAAAGAATCAAGATAGGAGATGGCTGACCAAACAGGGCGAATATTTTCTCTCTTGTATTTCTTTAATAAATTTAAAGTTGAATCTTCTTCTTGATATTTGATCCAATCTATGTTGTCGTTAAACTCACAAATAGTTTGACAACTTGATTTTTCGAGATCACCATTTCTTTGCTCCATTTTTTGGCATTTTTTACAATCAGAAGTGACGCAAGGTCGTCTAGACAATCCGTCTGCATTTCCATGATTACGAACAGCCCTATGAACGATGACGGAGTCATATTGGAAAAGAATTTCTAGCCAACGCGCTACCTGGCCTTCAGGATTTTTAAATGACAATAACCATTGAAGTGAAGCGTGATCTGTTCGAATTGTGAATCGACGCCCGATAAGGTAATGGTGGAAATGAACTACAGATCGAATTACTGCTAAAAGTTCTCGACGAGTAACGCAGTAATTCTTTTCAGCGTTGTTGAAGACTTTACTAAAGTAACTGATTACTTTTTCTTCTCCGGATTGAATTTGAGATAATACAGCTCCAATTCCGCTATTTGAAGCATCAGTATCGAGAATAAAAGATTCTGAATGAGAGGGATAAGCCAGGATAGGAGGGGAAATTAGTAATTTCTTTAGATTTTCAAATGCCATGTTGGCGTCTGAATTCCATTGAAAACTAACTTTTTCTTCGGTTAAGCGATGTAGGGGTCTAGCTATTGAAGCAAAATTTTTAACGAATTTTCGATAATATGAACATTAGGGTGCTTTTTTTTTGGCGACTATTTTTTTTTCTTCACTCCCGCCTCGAAATTTTGTTGGACATACCCAAAAAAAATCCCTCTAAATTATGAGCCCTTAATATTAATATTAACCACTCGCCCTCAGCATGTGAAGATTTTCCATTTAAATAACACGTAAACTTCAGTGTTTTTTTTTTAAACTGCTACAACTCAGCGGCATTTCATGCTATTTTAACTTTTAAAAAAGCAAATTACTCGGAATTGAACGATGTACAAAAATGCTTTTGGCGATGTAACTGCAACTTACACTGGAGAGACAGTACAGGTCACGAAAGCCAATTTTTTCATGAATTTCTTGTTTTTTCGTTATTATTTTATAAACGGCTGAAGCTACAGGAAAAATGTAAATGACAAAGTTATAGTAAATTCAATTTTCTTCAAAAAGTCTCACATAAACAAAATCGCTATTATTGATATTTCTCGCGATAATAAGCTTTGATTTTTTTATAGCTCGCGATTTTCATAAATTTGGGACTCAAATCTTTTAAAACATCCATTTTTTATTTCTTTTTCTTGCATTTTCAGTAGATTATATAGAAAAATAAGTTTCCAGTGACGGAAAAGATAACTAATATAAATTATCTAAGCTGCAATTTAAGAAGATCCTGAAGAAGAAATGTTTTTTTCTTTATTTTATCAAGGAAAAAGTATTGTTTTTCTACGAGTAGTTTTATTTAGAAAAAAATGGCAGTTTCAGCTTATATAAACGTGTGAGTACAGTTTTTATTATATAAATAACCAACAATTAATGTAATGGAAACGTCAACGAATTACAAGTATGTAAATTATCATGAAGTAAATATATTATCCATAAGCATAATTGAAATATTTCATGAACATTTTTTCTCATTATATTTTGATTTTATACACGTTGGATATTGTGAACAAAACTTTTGTTTCAACAGACATTTAAATCCATCCAGTAATCCTAATTTTTGAAGAAAATCCAACCCAAGTAGACAATCTCCTTTAATCTTTGCGAAAACCACATCTAATTCGACTGAAAAATTTCCAATTTGAATTTTTGTCGAGCGAATGGTTTCATAAGGAAAATTTTCACGAGCAACGGTTAAAATTTTGAACCGTTTCGACACTTTTTTTAACGTGTGCAACAAATTTGTAAAAGTGTCCACATTAGCGATCGTAATTTCCGAACCCGTATCTATCATCATTGTGCAGGATTTGTTTGCGATTTTTCCGAATACCGTCAAATTTAAAGTCAGATTAGATCTGTCGAGATCGCAGGAAACTTCTTGAATTCGTATTAGTCGAGTCGATTCGTTTTTCGACTCGACTTTATCTAGTTTTTTGTATTAGAATTTTCGGGAGTATTTTTTGAAATTTGAGAAGAAGGAGTGTTTTTACAAAAACGTTTGATGTGGCCAACTTCACCACATGTCCAACATTCAGGAGCATTTCGTTTTTTTGTAGTTCTATCAGATGAAGAATAAACGTCGTTAGTTTTGTTTGGAGTATTAGGAACATTCCAATTAGAGTTAGGTTTGTAAGAATTTTTTTTAGCAAAATTCTGGTTAAATTCTTTGTTTTTTATTTCAAAATATGAATTTTTTTCGAGGAGATTAATCGCTTGTATTTCTTTTGCTCTAATAAGAGCGATTGTGAGCGAAGAAATGTTTTCGATTCTAAGAGTTCGTCGAATATTGAAATTTGCTATTCCGGAAATAAAATGAACGCAAGCAATTTTATCACGAGTTTCGTTGTTCGATTCGGGAAAAGCCAACAAAACTAAACGTTTTAGATCGGTTGCAAAAATTGCGAGATCTTCGTTGAATTTTTGTTTTCTTGCGTTAAATTCGTTGAAGGATAAATTTGAAAATTGATTGGCACCAAAACTAAAGTCGAGAGCTTCCTTTAATTTTCCAAAATCTCTTATTTCTTCTGAATTAAGACTGTCCAGAACAGTTCTAGCGGAACCTCTGAGTGAGGATGCCAGAATGATAGCTTTTTCTTCATTCGAAAATTCATTGAAAATTGTAATCATTTCAAATTGTTTAAAATATTGATCCCACGAACTATTGCCATCAAAAGTATCGATTTTAAGATAGTTTATTGCTTGGCGAGAAATTGAACTCGATTGATCAGAGGATGTTACGTTTGAGAGGGATGAAATGGGAGCAACAGGGTTGTTCTCTTCATGAATAACAGCTTGACAAGTTATTTGAGAAGTAGAAGGATTTGAAGCGATAGGAGGATTTGAAGCGATAGGAGGATTTGGAGCGATAGAAGAATTAGAATTATTAGAGGGAACAATATCTGTAGTTCGTGTCCTTGATGCATTCATCTCTGTGAGGATGCGATCAGCGGTTTCTTTGGCAGCTTCTCTTGATGCAATTACTGCAATTTCTCGTGCAGTTTGTGATGTTATTTCTTGAGCTGTAATTGATGCTGCTTCCACAGCAGCCTGAATTGCTGCTTCTTTCATTTGATTGAATTCTTCTTCAAAACGCGCAGCATTATCTTCCATCGTTTTTTGGTGTTCTTCTCGACGTTCATGTATATGATCCGGTTCACCGCTGTTTTGTTCGCGAAACGAATTTCGTGTCTTTCGATAAGACATGATTGAACGTAATCACTGATAATCCAATTTTTTTTTTTTTTTTTTAAAAGTTCGCTCAAACACTTCTGACACCAATGTTACGTTTCTTTTATTAAAAACACGGCTAATAGGGGCGGTATAATATTTATTTATTTATACACAACAAATTCTTTATTTAGATCCGTCACTCTTCTTCGGATTCTCAAACTCAACTGTCCCTCTCTTTATTTTCTAACACTCTCGTTGTCATGTCAACGTCCTCGTTCGTTCTTTGTCTATCTTTTTATCCCTTCATATAACGATCTGAACAACGTTACAATATGTTTATCTTTATTTAAAAATCATCTCTGGTGTTTGAGTACAAATATTTTGTTTTTTCACTCCTGCTGACCTAATTCCTTTCTTCTCTCCCCCCCCCCCTAAGCTTTTTCGCAGTCGGGACAACCAGGCAGCACTCGCGGGACGAGACGTCGTGGGTCGTCGTTTTTCTCATTCTCTTTTCGCTGCTTCGGCTTCACGCCGCTCGTCGCATTCGGCGCTGCTTCTCGGTGCGGCGGAGTCAGCTGCTCCGGATCTTACTCCAAATTCATTCACACTCAAGCTCTCAAACATTCCAAATTATTAATCGTAAAACGTATTACGTATTACCTACAGGGTTGCTTAATAATTTTTGGCGCCCAACTTGGGGCCCCCCAATAATCAAATCTTCTGATTATTACTGAATTGACTCTCTCCCTAAATGAAAGTTCAGCGCTCTCCTCTCGTACCTCCTCCGGGCATAAGTTCTCCGGATCGATCCTCGAATCTATCACGTCGTAATATTTTTCCACGAAGCCCTATTGTCACTCGGTATCATAGCGAGCTGTCCCTTGATAACCCACTTCCGGGAGTGACCCAAAACCCGGTGGCGCCCAACCTACCCCAAGTACTTAATATTTCAACTTCTACACCGAATTTATCGGTCAACAACAACATGGATCAGGGGGGGGGGGACCGAACGGTCACCCCGTAAATCGAAACGCCGATAACCTGAATCCTATTGCCTTAAACGAGCCCCGCGTTCGAAACCTCATGGATGAGGGTGATCTCCGCGGGTTTCAAAATAATATACCCGTAATGGTTCGTGAACAACCGGCACCCCAGGCCGGATTTCAAAATCTCGAGCCTATCTTGCGAGCTTTGCAAGCCATTCCACCTCGCCCACCGTTACCGACTTACGGTGGAACAGATTTCGAGGACCCCAAACGGTTTTTTCTAAATTGCGAGGAATTTTTCGCTCACACCCACACCTTGCCATCGGCACGTACTCGCACTGCCGCTGAGGGGTTGCATGGTGATGCCAAAGGTTGGTGGAGTATTTATATGCCCTTAGACTTCGACTGGCAACGATTTCAAGAATTGTTACTCAGTCGGTATGATAACCCTGTAATAATATCCCGTCTAAACGGGCAATTATTTTCGCGAAAGCAGGCCGAGCGCGAAAGCGCCGGTATCTTCCTGCAACAAAAAATTCTCCTTTATCAAAGGATACGCAATACTGAGGCCGAGTCAGTTCGGGTCAGTACCCTACTCGAATTATTAAAACCGGCGCTACGAATGGCAATTTTTCCATCGAAACCTCGTACGCTCACTCAATTGCTAACGAAAGCAATTGAGGCCGAATACGATTTAGGCGACCAGAGCGTGGCGCCCCCTCGCGCCAAAAAAGACGAGGCTCCTAAGCCAAGCCCGGCTCCGAGTAAACCCGCCGAGCCACAGCTTCCTCGTTGTTGGCATTGTCCCGAGCAGCATTATAATCGCGATTGCCCCGTATTCGCGGAGAAGAATCGTAATCGAAATAATCCGCAAGCGGAAAACCAAAATCGGGCGGCGCCAAAGCCCGAGACCGCCGCACCGAACCTCAACTAGGGCTAACCGAATTAAAAATTCCAAGCGAAAATTATTTGCCGCATATCTGGGTCACGCTTGGGACCCAAGAAGTATGTGCCGCTATCGATTGTTTCGCTAGTCATTGTTTTATTCATCCCGATTACGTGCCGAAAAACTGCCAGATCGAAGCGATTAATTCGAACGCAAATCTGGCAGGGCATGACTCTAAAATGCCTCTTACCGGCCGAGTTTCGTTAATTATCGAAATTCTAGGACACCCGATCGGCTTAAACGCATGGGTTGCTCCAAAATCTCGAGAAAACCTCATTCTTGGGTATCCGTGGTTGAAAGAACAAAAAACAATCTTCAACACGGATAATGGCCAAATATATATGGGAGTAACGGAACGTTTCTCCGTCCAAATAATTGACGCTCCCGTTCCTACCCATTCAGTCGGAACGATTAATATTGAGCTAATTAACCACTATTTTCCAGAACCGTGGTTGAATCGTTTTAGAACGATTGCCGAACGATTCGAAAAAATCTTTTGTACCTCAGGGAGGATACAACAAACTAGTAGTGCGAAGCACGAAATCAAATTAACTTCTGCTCAAACTTTCCGTCTCGCGCCATACAAATACTCCGAAACTAAACGGAGCATTATTCGAGAACAAGTCGAAAGTATGCTAGCAGACGGAATAATAGAGCCATGTACTTCTCCTTATAATTCTCCTATTGTTATCGTCACAAAAAAAGACGGTACCCCGAGATTCTGCGTGGATTATCGCAAACTAAATGACATTACGGAAGATGTAATGCAACCTATCCCTAAAATCCACGAGGCCTTAAAAGAGCTCGGCACGGCCAGCATCTTTTCCACAATCGACTTAAAAAGTGGTTATTGGCAGATCCCCATGGATCCTGAAGCAAAAAAATTCACCGCCTTTACCACACCGGATGGCGCCACCTACCAGTTTCGGGTAATGCCTTTCGGTCTAAAGAACGCGCCAAATACGTTTCAAAGATTGATGGACAAGGTACTCTCGGGATTAATTAATAAAATTTGTGTCGTATACTTAGACGACATCATTATTTACTCCTGTAACTGGGAGGAACATTTAAATCATCTCACCCTCGTTTTCGAGCGATTGCAGCTACACGGGCTGACGTGCGCTGTCGATAAATGCAGGTTCGGTAAGACTGAATTGCAATATCTCGGTCATACGGTCACGACGCTCGGAAACGAGGCACAATCCGAACATATCGGCATCATTACTCAATTTAAAATCCCCCAATCAAAGAAAGACGTTCAGCGGTTTATCGGAACGTGCAACTGGTTACGAGAGTACATTCCTCACTTTGCTACTCTCGCCATGCCAATAACCGATTTACTTTCAAGTAAGACGAAATTTCATTGGTCTCCTGACGCTCAGATCGCTTTCGAACGAATCAAGGCGGAAATACAAAAACCGCTCAAACTGAGTCGTCCAGAACCAAACCTCACGTTTTACTTACAAACGGACGCTAGTATCGATGGTATGGGAGCCGTTCTGTATGAATTATCCACTGATAATCAAAAGCGAATAATAAGCTATGCGAGCGCCAAATTCGACGATACTCAACAACGATACCACCAAAACGAGCAAGAATGTCTCGCGGTAGTTTGGGCCATCAAACGTTATCGTAATTATCTCGAAGATAGACCGTTTATCCTGCGAACGGATAATCGGGCGCTCGGATGGCTCAAATATATGAAAAATGAGAAAACAAAACTTAGTCATTGGGCGATTCTTTTAGAAGAATTGAAATTTAAGGTCATGTTCCCGGTCGAGCAGACGATCTTCCCGATGTGTTATCTCATAATCCCGGTAACGAATCAAATCTAGAACTCGAAGATGGGGATAAAGTAGTTCCTCCCGAAAGATCGAAGCCTATTCCGATCAACTCCCCTCGCGAAATTTTTAGTATAGAATTAAGTAATATAATTGAGCGGGTCGGGATCGATCAGCAAAATGATCCCGCTACTTCTAGACTCGCGAAAATTCTCAGATCGCAAGATCAAAATTTCGATTACCAAATTATTGACAATATAATTTGGAAAAGAATTAATGACGATTGGCGTATACTTGTACCAATAAACGCTAAAGCTAAAGTGTTACATGAGTATCACGATTCTCAGTACGCCGGCCACCCGGGCACGGCAGAAACTCTGAATAAAATCCAAAGAAACTTTACTTGGATAAATCTCAAAAGAGATGTACGAAATTACGTACGCCAATGTCACCTCTGCGCCTGTACCAAAGCTTCTAAGCCCGAATATAAAGATCAATTGAAACCACGACACCCCCGGAAACCCTGGGAGACAATCGCGGTAGATCTTATGGGTCCCTATCCACGGTCAGGCCGAGGAAAAAAGTTTATCCTTGTCGTTACGGATCTCTCCAGTCGATGGGTAGAGGCTTTTCCTATCGGGTCCTCTGAGACTCCAAATCTCGTTAAAATCCTCGAAAACGACGTCTTCACTCGTTGGGGATACCCAAAAGCAATACTCTCGGACAATGGTCCCCAATTCGTTAGCCAAAGGTGGGTGGACGCATGTGAACGTTGGCAAACTCAGAATTGGACGACTGCAACGTACCACCCCAGAGCTAATCCGACCGAGCGTCGGAACCAAGAAATGAAAAAGGGATTAAAGCTCCATTTATATGATCGCCAGCATCGTGACTGGGATTTGCAGCTCCCAAAAATTCTTTTTACTCTCCGCACTCGAAAAAATGCGGCTACGGGTGTATCTCCCAGCGAAGCTCTCTTGGGCAAAATTCTCAAAAGTCCCGGTGAGTGGAGATTTCCCGAAAAACCAGATGAAAAGTCCTCTACCTACGACGAACGTGTCCAAGGTATCCAAAAGCGACAGTACCTATATCAAAAAGGATATGAGGGAACAATAAATGAAGCTCCGCATTATCAAGCAGGAGATTTAGTTTTCTAAAAAACTCATTTATTGTCTAATAAACAAGAAGGATTTCATGCAGGATTTGGCCCCGCATGGGCTGGACCGTATGAAATCATTCAAAATCTCGGTGGAGAAGTCTATTTACTCCAACAAGGTAACCGAGTGACCAAAATTCACGGTCGATTGCTCAAACGAGCACACTTACCTGAATTCGAGGCAGAAAGTCAAAGCTATACCGACGATCCCCTCGAATTCAATCATTCTCTTGGTAAAAGCCATAACGACCAAGGGAATACCCACCACGGCGAAGCCGTAGACATGTGCGAACCAAGCCATATGGTTAGAGCGCAACCGGAGACCAACGTCAGGTCTCCGGATAATACTCACGTACTCGAGAGGGTACCTACGCCTGCCCCGAAGGAAGTCCTGACGAGCCAACAGCAGCCTAGACGACGAGGAAGGCCTCGTAAGCAGCCGGTAACTACAGGGCCACAGGTGACGGTCCATACACAGTCTGCGACAACCGAAGAGCCTCTCCACGGAAGATCTCGTTATGCGTTGCGGCCCCGTCCTCCACCTTGTAGATAAAATCTCCCTCAATAACTCCGTAGTTAGTAATCTGATACTCTCTATCAACAGTCTCGGTAAGAATACGGATCCGACTCCCCGGGCACTTGTTGTGCGCCTGTACCAGGCGCACACCTATTTTCCGTCGTATCCATATTCTCCCCTCGGCTGTACCAGCGAACAGAAATATAAGCTGAAATTGAATGTTTTTCTTTTTGCACTTGCTTTATACTTACCTTCCTTTCCTCTAACGGGATCACGTCATCTCTGAAACATAAGAAAAATGACAAATTACTCACACAAAGTATTCTTGCGCTATGCAGAGTAAAGACTCAAAAATAAATAATTTACAATAAAAAATACTTATCTGATGCGGTGATCCCGGTGGCATAGCCGAAACTCTTGTAATCTGCAAAAAAATAAATATTATTAATCCTAAAGAATTGTCTGATGAAAAGTGACAGGTCAGAACCAGGGTTGAGAATAATGCATTACTTTTAGTAATGCATTGAGTGCTACATTACTTATTATTATTTTATTGCATAATGTATTAGTTTCGATTAACGATTAATCCGTTTAATCAGTAATGAACAAATTCTCAATACTCATTCCTTTTTTAATGGGTAATCTACCCAAGGCTATTACTCATTACTTTTTTTAACGTGTAATGGATCGTCATTAATTACCCATCAACTTTTTTAATGCTTAATAAATTTTTGCTCTGTTATGCCCGCGAATACCGTCTCGAAGGGACGAGTTATCGTGGACGGGTAATTTGGGGATTGTTGCCAATAAATGAGTTTAACTCCAACTCATTACTTAAAACAAGTTAACGATAGGTTTATTAAATAAGGTTTTACAAAGTCAAGGTTTGGTTGCCTCGAGACCAATAGTTATGATTCTATTCGTAGACTGTCGCAGACTGCCTCCTTTGGGCGGTCTCGTGTGTTTTTATGAGTTATCCTAAAATGATGTCAAATTACCCCTTCCGTTAATTAGTTGTTCTCGATCTATTAATTAGGTCTTTCTCAATCGGTGGCGAAATGCCCTGTCAGCGATTCTAGGTGTGTGCAACTCTTGGTCAAATAGATGCGCTCTGTGATCGAGACTCGTGATTTAGTAATTATTCTGTTTAAGTGTTCTACTTTAAGTATTCCTATGAAATTAATACGTTGCCAATTTTGGTGTTGCCATGGGCACAACATCCCTCCCCCCTTAAGGAGACGAAACTACGTTTTCGGCTTTTTATCGCTATAAAATTGGCTTATTATTTTTCTGTTTTGGTCTCTCGGCTTACAATTTCATTTATGTGTGTACATTTTCGGTGTGTATAATTATCATATACGTGTGTGGATTCTCATTCTGAATCCGTGTTTGTTTTCTTTCTTGGTCTTTCTTTGTGAATTATGCTCAACTCAGGTGTTTTGTTGGCGCCTCTTGACGGTCTTGGTGATACGGAGGTTAGCTCGATGTCGTTCACCTGAGGAGTTCGCTGTAAAAACTGACGCAGCTTTTTCTTGTACATAGTGTATAGAATTGTACATAGTATGATGATTATGACGAACATTATTAAGCTTAATGAGTAATTCCCGATAATGTGGTATTGATGTACCAAACTTTTTGGTTGCTCATTCAATTTTGTTTTTAATGTGTTTATTCTTTCGCCCAATTTGTTTATTTCTAAAGGGTTTAGTACCATTTTGTGTGGTATGCTATAATTGAAAACTGGGTGATTTGATTCGAACTTTCCCAGTATATTAGTTAAATTATAGGATGGTGCGAATCCAATAAATTCGTTTTGCGTAATTTCATTTAAAGTTAATAATCGATAATCGGCGGAGGTGACGGAACATTTTCCGTCCAAAGCCAGTATTCCGTTGTCGTAAATGTTAGTGTAAATTATTTTTTCATTTTCGCATTCTACTCTAATTCTTTCTGTTTTCGGTGCTGTGAATAACCATCTTCCTTCTTGCTCTAGGGCAATTATCATTGTTTTTTCTAGTTTCACGATTCTTTGAGTGCATGATGACTCTTCCGGTGCTTCTTCTAGGTATAATTTTATTTCGCATGGCGTATTTTTTGTGACAGTTTCTATTGCTTGTTTAGGCTTATAATAGTATACAGAGTCTACCTTTTTGCTTTTATTTAATTCTTCTTCTGTTAAAGTGAGGTAATTTCTAGTATTTCCGTTTATTATTATTAGCCTCGTAGATGTTTCGATAAATTGAAATTTATCTTCGTTCATTCTTACGGGTAGTGGATATACTTTATTTATTTTTAATGTAATGCTTTCAATCAGTGGAAATTTGATCACCAGCACGACTCGTGCTTTGCTAGTGTATGTGGTGATTTCCGCTGTTTTCAATAGGTTTGAGATTTCATTTCTTTTTATGCTGGTTGCGAAGTTCAGTCCTCTCGGTATATAGGGTGTCGCTATCGTCAGATAGTTTGCTAATTGCTGCGGCGATACTACCGTTGGGTTTATTATTCCTTTTCTTGCTTGCATTAAAAAGTTTGCTATTTGGTCTATTTCCTCTGTAAAGGATTCTATTATCGTGCTGATTGTGTTAATGTTACCGTCTAGCAATTGTCTTTGTCCGACTTCGGATAATTTGCTGTTAAATTCCTCTTGGATTTTACTTATTGAAAATTGTAGATTGTTGATACTTGATCCTACTTCATTTATCGTTTTGTTATAAATATTTATTGACGATTCTAAAATTTGCAAATTTTCTCCTAGTGCTTCCTCATCTGTTATTTGTTTTCCTATTATTCCGTTTATTTTTTCGTCTATTTTTTCGGCATCTTCTTGGTCTAAGTTTCCTGTAATTGATTTTATTACTGTTCCTAATCCGTTTATCAATCCTCTTTTTGTTCTATTGTCGCTTTTTCCGACGAAATCGTGAATTGCTACGATTTTTTCGTGTAGTTTTTTCATCATTGGTTCCAAGTTATTGGTGACTGTGGAGCATAGGATATCGCTCGAAGTTTCTTTACATTTTTCCTCTAAGATACTGAAAACTTTTCGTAATGGTTGTTCTTTCTCGGTGATTTGGTCGAGGTCCATGTGGATGGCTGTTTTCCAAATTCCTTTCACTAACTGAAGTGATCCTATTTCCTCGTAATAAATTCCTGGAGTATTTTTTAATTTCTCCACGTGGAATTTCCTTTTTTCCTTAGGGTCGTCTCCTGATACCAATCCGCACAGGATCATGCATCTGTAATATGTTTATATTTTTCAATCAGTCTGTGGTAATTGATTGCTTGCTTTATTTCGATTTAATACGTATGTGTATGTATATATGTATTCGCGTTCGTTTGTATTTATTATTTCTTTTCTTTCTCTTCTCTATCTCGCGGTGAGCGCGTTTTGCTGATGCAGTATTTACTCGGTCGCGTTGTTCTAAGATTTTTTCTCGCAGTGTTTCTTTCTTTTCCCGATTTTTATTCCTATCCTTTATTGCTTTACATAGGTTGTGACGTTTCCTTCGCGTCCCTTGTTTATCCCCTCTTTCCTGTTGTTCTATATAGTCGAGTGATTTTGTGACTTCTTCGATCATTCGAAAAAAGTTTCTCAGCGTGAACGACGACGATTTATCGAAGGTAAGTTCTTTTGCGAAAATTTTTTTTTTTTTTTCCACTTTATTTATTTTTCTTTTATTTAGTTGTTTTATTTCTTTTATTTGTTTCAGCAACAGTATGGCTGGTCGACGACGTACTTGGGACGCGGCTGTGTTATCCGCTGGTCCTCGTTTTTTGGATATGGGTCGCTATTTATACATGGTAAATTTGTTTTTTTTTTTTTTTTTTTTTTCTTCGAAAGTTTTTTCAATTTTTTGATTTACTCTTGTGTTTTACTTTCTTTTTTTTTTTTTTCCAGAAAATCAGGCGGGTCGATTATCGTGGTCCTCTGGACGAGATATGGCGGGTGCCGTTTATTGAGCACGCCAGGGCCGTACGATCCCAACGGCAGGCCTGTCGGAGGGCTCGGGAGCGACTCTGGCGTGAGGACCCGTTGTCTCGGGAGTATGATGAGTGGAGTCCCGAGGACATCCCTGGGGATATCTTGGGGCTTCGTCGACTGTTCTCGATGACGCCGTTCCCGGGGCCCGTTGAGGACGCTGCCTGGGATCAGATTTGGGAGATTTTCGGACCATCGTGGTGGCGTACAGCCACCAGTTGAAAGATAAAAATTTTTTCTAAAATTTCAGTGCGTTATTTTGGGTTGTAACAATATATTTTTAAAATTTTATTTTTTGTTACAATGTTTATTTTCCTTCCCTTTGTTTCCTTCGTTTGCGTAATTTTTTAGTCGTCGTTTGAAATTATTTTGTTGTTTTCTCGTTTTCATTTTTGGTGGGTATACCTTTTCATTTCGTTTAACTTACTTTTCGTTTCATTTCAAAATCATTTCGGAATAATTTTTTTTTTTTTTCAATCAATTTATTTTCAATTCTGGGTTTTCATTATTTTGTTAATGGCTGACCCGGGTGACGTGTGGGCCTCGCGCCGTGCTGTATAGCCGGCGGGCCTCTTTTGGTGTCGGTTAGTGGGTAACGTAGAGCTTCAAGCGATCTACGTGTACGCGTATCATCCGTCGCCCACGGCCGATACTGTAATTTACTTCTGAGTCTTTGCTCCTCACCGTGTAAGGCCCTGTCCATTTAGGGGTCAATTTCGCCGATCTACCTCGGCGCACGGTGGGGTCAAGCAGTAGGACTTGATCGCCAACGTTGTATGTGACGTTGCCGGCGACTTTATCTATCTCTTCCTTTACCTTTTCTTTTCCTTTGATGAGCTTTTCCCGTGCTACTTGCCGAGTAGCTCTTAATCGTTCCCTCAGCTCTGCGACATAATCGTCATAATTGTATGTCGTCCGAGGGGGCTGGTTTAGCGCTGTCGGTAGGTCAGGCTTCTTTCCGTATACCAATTGGTACGGGGTGAATCCTGTAGCTGTGTGTGGGGTGGTGTTGTACGTGAACATAGCGTACGGTAACCACTCATCCCAATCCCTTTGATCCTCTTGTACGTAGCTTTTTAAATATTCGGCTAGTGTACGGTGCGACCTTTCAAGGGCGCCATTTGATTGAGGATGATAGGCTGTAGTTTGTATCTTTTTTATTTGTAGTAACTTGCACATTTCTTTAAATACGTCACTCAGAAAATTCGTTCCTTGGTCGGAAAGGATAGTTTGGGGTGTTCCGTATTTGCAAATAATTTCCGTGACCAATCCCTTTGCTACCTCTTTAGCTTCTTGATTCTTTAATGGTACGGCTGCGCTGTACTTCGTTAATGCATCTTGAAAGGTGAGGATGTATTTGTTTCCTTGTTCTGTTTCGGGTAATGGTCCCACTATATCTACTGCGCATTTTTCGAAAGCGTTCTCTGGTGTGTCGGTAATTATCATCGGTGCATTTTTAATTTTCTTCACTTTATTTCTTTGACACTTATCGCAAGACGATACGTAGTCTTGGATCTCCTTTACCATTCCAGGCCAATTGTATTTTTCTTTTATTCTCAGTGTCATTCTTTTTACTCCTGGGTGTCCGCCGAGAGGTGTGTCGTGATATTCTTTCATTATTGTGTTTCTTTCTTTCTCGCTCGGGCACGCTAGCTCGGGGACGGTGTCGGGTGTCTCGCTCGGGTGCGCTACCTCGGAGACGGTGTCGGGTGTCTCGTCTTCGCTCTCGCTTACTACTTCACTTTCCTTCTCTTTCTCGTTTTCTGCTGAGACTTTCTTTCTCTGTTTGTTTTCGTTCTTTCTCTTTTCATTCTTGAGCTCTTTTAATTTTTCATTTCTCTTATCTCTAGCCATTCTTGACTGTTTTTCTGTTCGGCCATTATGATTAGGGCTGGACCGAAGATCTTTTGAGGCGGGATCTGTCACAGCTGATGGTGTTTGTTTCCTCGCGTCCTTGCGCGGCCTTCCCTGTCCTCTTTTCTTATTTGTATCATTGCTCTCGATCTGAGTCAGCATGACAGTGTATATTCTACTCAAAGCATCTGCATTTGTGTTTTTCTTACCGGCTTTATATTGAATCTCGTAGGTGTATTCCTCTAATTTTATTCTCCACCTCATTAACCTCGAGCCTGGATCTTTTACGCTGAAAAGCCAGGTCAGTGGTTTATGATCGGTTACGATGATGAATTTCGTACCGTAAACATAAGGTCGGAATTGCGTGACTGCCCACACAATCGCCAACATTTCTCTTTCTGTGGTAGAATAATTCATTTCCGCTTTATTCAATGTTCGGCTAGCATAGCAAATAGGCAAATCCTCTCCTATTTTTCCTTGCGATAATATCGCTCCAATCGCTTTATCCGATGCGTCCGTTGTAACTATAAACGGCTTCGTAAAATCGGGATATTGCAAGATTGGTGCTGTACTCAGCGTTTCTTTTAATGTGTCAAATGCCTGTTGTGTTTGCTCTGTCCACTCGAATTTTTTCTCTTTTTTAATTAGTTCTGAGAGTGGTTTTGCGAGCTTCGAGAAATTATGTATAAATTTCCGATAATAGCCAGCTAGTCCTAGAAATGACTGGATTTCCTGGAGTCTATCAAAGACTTCTTTTAATCTTTCGTTGTGTTCTTTAAAAGATGATCCGTGCACGACGATATCATCTAGATAAACGTAGCATTTTAGTCCTTGCAATCCTGCCAGGACTGCGTCCATCAAACGTTGGAACGTTGGTGGGGCATTTTTTAATCCGAAGGGCATTCGGTTATATTCGTAGTGTCCCATCGGGGTTGAGAAGGCTGTTTTCTCCTTATCCTCTTCTTCCATCGGAATTTGGTGGAAGCCAGAGGCAAGGTCGAGGGTGGTAAAATATTTGGCTCGGCCCAACTGGTCCAATATCTCGGTAATATTGGGCAGTGGATATGAGTCTCCTTCCGTGACTTCGTTTAGTTTGCGAAAATCCACTACTACTCGTTTTCGAACGTTTCCCTCGGCGTCTGCCTTTTTAGGAACTACCAGTAGCGGCGCGTTCCATGGGCTTTTACTCGGACGAATAATTCCGTCCCTGAGCATTTCTTTTGCTTGATTCATTACTTCTGCTTTGTGAGTCTCTGGTAACCTGTACGGCCTAATGTTTACCGGTACAGTTCCTTCTTTTACATAGATTTTGTGTTTAACGAGATCTGTGGTTCCGAGTATTTCCCCCTCGAGGTGAAATACGTCAGAATATTCCTCGCTGAACTCCCTGAGGAATTTTTCTTCTTCTGGGTTCAAATGAGACTGATTTCCCAGTTCTTTCCATAATTTATTCTGTCGTTCCTTTTTATTTAAGGTGTTAATTTCTTTCGTTATTTTGGTTTCCTTGTCTCCCGTTTTTTCTATTTGTATTTCTTCAATTTCAACGGAGGGTCTGTATATTTCAACCTCCTGTTCCCTTGTGTTCCTCATTATCACAGGACATGCGAGTCCTTTAGATGCGACCATTCCGCATATCGTTATTCCTGGCGATATTTCCTCTGTTACCACGCATCCTGCTTTCATTTCAGTGGCTTTTGCGTAGTAAATACTTTCGGAACGGGGTGGTAGTTTAATTTTCCCTGATCCGTCTATCAACGGTTCGGTATGTCCATAAATTTTAATATGTTGACCACCTAATATGTCGACTTTGTGCCTCTTCATAAAATCCATTCCCAGGATTCCGTCAGTATTGATTGAGATTGAATCATCCACGACGAAAAATCCATGTCGGACATTGACAGCTGGGGTTTCCAATTCCAATTCAACTTTGCACAATGCGTGGAAAGTTGTTCCTCCTACTCCCTTCAGCTCGATTATTTCCTCGATCGCTTCGGTGTTGGGGAGAATGGCACTTTTCTTAATCAGGCAGCATTGAGCTCCTGTATCGCCTTTCAAAGTCAGGATTTTATTTGTAGCCTGCTTTGCTGCAATGAAAAAATCACTAGCCGTATCCTCGGGATTTATGGCATTGATTTTCGTGGTACTTTGAAATTTTTCTGGCTCTTGTCTTTTGAGCGGACCTGTAGCTCGGCTTTCCATTATTTTGCTGACCGTAGTCTTCTGGACTGCAATTGAGTTTAGTGTGAATGACCCAACAGTCTTTTTGCTGTCGCTTGCATTTTTGTCTTCACCTGTCTGTTCTTGGTGTCCGTTGCTTCCGCGATTATTGTGATACTGACCTGGTTTCCCTCTGAAATTTCCTCGATTCCTACCTCGATAATTATTTTGTCGTTGTCCTGAATTATTAGGACCATTATTTTGTCCATTATTTTGTCCATTGTTTTGTCCATTATTTTGTCGATTCAACCTGCTTCGACAATCCTTCCATAGATGACCAGGTTTTTTGCAATAGTTGCATGTAATTGTACTTACGCTTCTTGTCGGGGTTGGTAAGTTATTGCGACCTTGAAATGAATTGTTGCTCCGGCAATCTTTCGTTGAATGGCCTGATTTTTTACATTTATGGCAATATTCATTACGCTTGTCTGGATGCGTTTGTTTAGCTACGGAGTCGTAACCTTGTAAAATTGTTTCTTCGTTTTGAGCTCCTTTAATAGCGGCTTTGAGGGTTGCGTACCCTCTTGCTTTGACGAGAATTTGATATTCTCGTTTAAGTCCTCTTTGGAAATTTGATAATGCCATTTTTCTCACGTATCGTTCTACTGCCAATTTTTGCTGGAATGATGTTTCATCTTCTACGCTCACTTCTATTAATTCCATCGTCAAAGCTTGCAATCTTTTTCCAAAATCGGCTACACTTTCGTTGTATTTTTGTTTGCAAGTGTGCATTTCGACTTGAATAGCTTCTACTGTTCTTCTAATACCGTATTGTTCCATCATATGTTCACGAAATTCTTCGTACGTTTCTATGCATTGATGACGAACGTCTTCTCGTGCGTCATCTGTCAGTTTGGTCGTTAAAACTATCTTCAAGAGTTTCGGTTTGTCAGCTTCGTTAATCATGCTATTCGCCATTTCGTAGGCATCTAGTAAACTTTTCGCTCTTCTCGGATTTTCACCATCAAAAATAGGGATTAAGGCTCTTGCTTCTTTAAGAGACATTGTATCTTCGTTTCCATGTCTCGGTGTTGGTTGAGGTTGTCTCCTAACTTCACCGCTTCCGTTGCCATTATTTCCGTTAGCGTCATTATGACCGTTCGTATCGTCTAATTGTACTGTTTCTACCATGGTTGAAGCTATAGGATTTATAGTTGATTCGGCAAAAGAACTATCTCTGTTTTCGCTATCGTGATCTGCGGATTCAGCGTCTAGAAATTCGTCCTCAGACGTGGCAGTTTGATTTGAAGTATTTGAACCATCTTCTTAGTCTTCCCCTAACTCGCGATAAAATAGGTTCGGATTTATTTCTTGAACGAACGTAATTTAAATTTCGATTGAAAAATGAATCAAGGGATCGCGAGATGGTGCGAACGCCCGGTAATCTCAAACGGTTCACGAGTTCTTCGTTGGACATAAAATACGATCCTGGCTTTGGCGGATTACAAAAAATTTGTTCCGTCACTTACAGTACGATGGTCCTCCGATGCATGCTGCTCGATGAAGGGTTGATTTGTCCGTTGGCTGCTTATCTCCGATTCGTCCTTGAATTTTGGGAATCTGCGATGTCGGTTGGTCTGCCTGTTTGTGCGATGTTGGTCAGTTTTCCAGTTGTATTTGAACGGCAAGATCCTCGTTCGGATTGTTGATTCGATGTATTGTTCGGCACTTCGATTTTTCCTCCTTTTTCACCTCGTAGACGTGCTTAGTTCGTGAGTTGTGGCAATCCCACCGCTGCCACCAATGTTATGCCCGCGAATACCGTCTCGAAGGGACGAGTTATCGTGGACGGGTAATTTGGGGATTGTTGCCAATAAATGAGTTTAACTCCAACTCATTACTTAAAACAAGTTAACGATAGGTTTATTAAATAAGGTTTTACAAAGTCAAGGTTTGGTTGCCTCGAGACCAATAGTTATGATTCTATTCGTAGACTGTCGCAGACTGCCTCCTTTGGGCGGTCTCGTGTGTTTTTATGAGTTATCCTAAAATGATGTCAAATTACCCCTTCCGTTAATTAGTTGTTCTCGATCTATTAATTAGGTCTTTCTCAATCGGTGGCGAAATGCCCTGTCAGCGATTCTAGGTGTGTGCAACTCTTGGTCAAATAGATGCGCTCTGTGATCGAGACTCGTGATTTAGTAATTATTCTGTTTAAGTGTTCTACTTTAAGTATTCCTATGAAATTAATACGTTGCCAATTTTGGTGTTGCCATGGGCACAACAGCTCATTACTCACTAATTATTTCTGATGAAAATTCTTAATCCCAAAAAATGGAAAAAAAATTGTGGACACTGTCAAACTGTTGGCGAACCATAGAATCGTTGAAATTGTTATAGGATTGTTATTGAAATTGAAATTGTTATAGGAAGTTCTTGCCATCAATGTGTGTGTAATCCAAATGGAATAATTTTTTTTTTAAATAGTTTTATCCTTTTTTATAAAAAATCTGCCCTTTTACCCAAAAAAGGGATCGTTTGTTTTAGTGAAAATCCATAAGGAAAACAAATATTGAATAAAATACAGGGTTTGCGGTAAAATAAATATCAACGCAGGCGAAGATACAAGTTCGATAAAGAGATTTATTGATTAAAGACAACGGCGCCGATCATAATTTAATAAATTGGGATAGATAATTTGAATTACTTTCATAGTGGTGAAATCGATACGAAGAAGCTGATGAAGGTGCTCAAGATTTTCCATAATTTACACTACAGAGTCTCTTCATTTATTTATCTGAGCAATCCGATTAAAAGTATTTTTTTCGTTGCATTGGCCTTTGACAATACCCGTTGCTCAAAATGCACGGCTGTGATACGATTATATTTTGGTAAATTCATCATAGTCGCATAACTAAATAATCTCTCCACAGGAGCAGATGACGGCAATGACGTATTGTACTTCAGAAACGTTTTTCTTATTGATGGAAATTGTTTCAGCATTTCCAATTTCACGTCAGAACTTTTCAAGTATCGCGTCACTTCCGCTGAGATCTCTCCCTGTGACAACGATGCCTCAAATTCATTGATGATCGAAGCAGTTCCAAATTTGAAGCCATCATAGTTATACGGACTTAAAGTCACGTGATGACGAGTCGATTCGGTTGATACTGCTTCTAAAAATCGTCCATAGATGGTTTCTTGGTCGGTTTTTGAAAATGATGATAGCCAACGGCCTTTAAATTGTGGATACGAAATTGCGGCTATGGCTGCATCAACATTTTGCTGGGAGAAATCAAAAGCGTTTTTAAAACGTTCATTAACGCCAACAATGCTCGCTCGAACTATAGGTTTGCAATAGGAGATATCTTCGTCGGATAAGAGATCGGTCAATTCATTGACTAGCGACACCAATGTCGGAAGAAGTATACCAAAGTAGCAGTTATCAGCCTGCAGACGGTCAATTGCATGGGCGAGAGGAGCTGAACACTGCACAAATTCCTCTAAATAATGGAAATCTCCATCGCTTAAAGGCTCTGATATCAATGTTATATTGTTAGCGATACTACTCGTCAATTTTCCTTTCACACTTAATAATTGCTTAATAGCATCATAAGTGGAATTCCACCGGGTAATTACTGGACGTCGGAGAGAAATACCCAGGTATTTTTTCAATTGTTCACTTTTTTTTGGTGAACGCAGTGACTTCCACAATGATGAACACTTATTGATAACAGTGAAATGTTTTTTTTTCAACCGGTGATCATCCGTCACAGCTTTCAAAACATCAGTAGTAGCTACAAGATTCAAGGTGTGACTAGCACACCGGACGTGACGAGGTAACTTTTTGAAATCATCATTGAAGTCTTCGGCTACTACAACCATATCATCGACAGATTCAACGTCCTCTTTGCAGAAATCGTCCAAAGATTCTTCGTCTGCACATTTTTCTTCATCTTCATCTAAACAGAAATTGGAACCACATCAAGAATGAAAATTAGGAAAGAAACGGTTACTTTTCGTATTTAAAAAAGATTTTGACTCTGTACGTACCAATTGGAATGTCGTTCGTAACCACACCAAATTCTTTGAATGCTTTGACGAAATTGGAGCCGTTATCGGTCACTGTCGCTCGTATATTTTGCGAATTTAAACCAAACGACGAATGGATATCCGATAAGAGAGCTGCAATCGCATCGAAAGAATGTGTCCCCTCAAATCTCTTGCACGCAATAGCTGCAGATTTTCTCTCCAATGTTTCAGGGTGTATCTATACAAATATAAAAGAACTAATGTTTAATATATTACTAGCTTCGAGGTAGTAATTTGGTATAGTTACACAAGATCAAGATATATTGAAGAACCGGTAATTAAAAGTTGTAATAAGAATGCTGACAGATTTTAAGAATAGCCAGTACACTTATCAAAATGTTTGACACATTTTTTCATTATTATAAATTAGAGTAGTATGAAATTGAACTATTTACCCAACTGGCTGTGACACCTAAGAATCGACGTGCACCTCCTGTCCACACATCAGCCGTGGTACATGTGAAGCCCCCTCGTTCGATTACGGATGCCATCTCTGTACGAATTTCACTCATCGTTTTTTGGAACGTGCGATTAACTTGCTTCGCTACAGTGTATCGCGTCAAATGATTCAATTTAGCATCACCTTTTTTGAACCGAAAATCTGCAAATCGTATTAGTTGTATATTAAGTTCAAGACATGGGTCTTGTTAACATAGGGGTTTTCACTGTCATTCAAAATATTTTCAAAACTGTTCTAATGACCGAATCAATAAGAAATTACGCAAATCTAGTGGCTTTATGGGAACAGCTAAAGGACTTTCTATTTGGTATTACATAATTAAAAAGGCCGATCAGTCGTGCAGTCTTTGAATTTCCCTTTGAAACCATTGAGTATTTGGAATAAATCGAAGTTACACGCTGCTTTCTTCTCTTTGAGAAATGAGTTGTAACTTTTTGTCCTTAAAATATCAACTAGCTACGAGACAAATCGAAATCTGTTTTTTACCCATCCCTCTTACGCTCGTGTACCTCATAGAATGTCTTGAGACGCTGTGGTTTGAGCGTGTTGATTGGAGATTTTTATTTTATTATAAAAAACAAATTATTATCATAAAAAAAAAAAAAAAATTATTACTATCACGATGAAAATACTCGATGACAAATGTTTCTATAGAACTGAAGTCAGCGAACTTCTTAAGCTAGAGAAAATCTTAATGCTGTTTGAGCTATGATTCATTTGACAAATCGTAGACCTAAAAATTAGGGCTGACCTGGAGTGATCATGTTCGCGATTTGTTGGCTGTTGATAATATTAGAAATTCCTTCAAAGTGAAAAGTTTTTTTTTTGTAAGTATCATATTAATTATTGAACGTACCATCAAAAATTTTTTGGAAAGACTCATCTTCAACAGCGCTGAATGGAATCATGAACTTCAAGATGAAGCGAATGACATTCGTTTTAAATTGTTCTTGATTAACCACACATGACCAGCGTTGTTTATTGTTAGAGGAACAGCGGTCTCTTGTTTTCGATTTGGAATATTCCTGATATTCGATGAAAGCCTCTTGATGTTTTTTCTAAACATGAAAATTAAGAATATTTCTATAGACGGAGAGCTAGCCACGGAAAAAGGGTTGCAATTTATAGAGCAATGAAACTCCTCTAATCAGTGTGCCATACCCTCGTTATTAATTGATTCGGGAGCCTGGCCGCTGTTCATCGGTGGGAATGAGCGTGGTATGGCCGCAACAGGGTTACAAAATCCATCGAAGGTGTTCAATTTATAGAGCACTGATTTTTGGTGTGGTACAACTAACTATGTTTCTAATTATAATACAATAAAGCCAGGCGTTTTGGTTAGGGGAAAAGTAGCGCCAGGTGACGTTCAAGGTGCGTAAAAAAGTGACGAAGTCGTCTCATTTATAGAGGACGGCAACAAAACTATTTCTTTCCATTGAACCTCTAAAAACGTGTTTGCAAAAAGACAGGCAAAAATATTTAGCCGAACACCGTGCCAGGCTCCGACAAAGAGCGAGAAATGCGCGTGCGATAGTCAATCAGATGCTACCATTATTTTTTATTGTTACGTGCATTTGAATACAGTGCGTTAAGAAGATTCAACTAATAGAGCGATTATTAGATAAGAACCTGAACCTATTGTTTAGGCAGCAAACTATATGCCCTCTAAGATTCATTATAGGTTAACGTACTTATAAGGAATATTTTCAAAGTAAAAAATCACTTGATTTAACATTAGCTTTATGGAAATGTCGTACTCTTATGGGTTGGAATAATATTAAAAAATGTAAGATAAAGTTGCGTCTTCAAAGCTCTGTTTATAAACGAAACTCCAAGGATTCCAAATCGACCATGAAAAAGTGGGGTCAATGAATGTTTGGAGGAGATATTAATAGTTAAAATCGGCAGAACGGTAGGAAAATCCGATTTTTCGTAGTTTTCAGGATCGCGACGTTGGCAAACATTTAAAATTGAAAGTAGATAGTCAATTTTTTGTAAAGCTTGTATGACATTTCATGAACCGTATCCTGTGTAGTAGCGTAACCTTTTATATGTGTTATTCGTCAATCGGAAATCATGGCTTCAGTTTCGCCACTGTGTGTTATTTGTAACAGTGCAAGTGGAAAAGTATTATTGTTTAACGAAAAAACGTTGGAAAAGTGTCAGGATATGAAAAAAATTCGCCTTGAGCACGGGTTGAAATATGGTCAAGTTGATTTACCATCGGTCCCAAATGACTCAAAAGGATATCACAATAAATGTCGTAACAATTTCATCGCGGTGATGGGTAAATATTTAAAAAAAAAAGAAAATGAACAAGCCGGCGCGTCTTCAGTTACCTCGCATCAATCTAGCTCAACTGAAGGCAGTATCAGCGACGTCGGTATTGTAGAAGAACCCGAGAAACAACCGCTTGGGTTATCGTTTGACTCTACAGCGATTAGTTCACAGAGAAGTATGCAAAAATGCATATTTTGTGATAAAGCTCGTACAAAGGCAAAAGGAAAAGAATATATATTACGTACAGTGAAAACAGATATTTTCAAAGAAACCTTGGAAGCTCAAGCGGCAGAATTGAATGATTTTCAATTGATGGAAAAAATTAATAAAAATGAAAATTTAAGCTACCACGATCATTGCAGAGCAGCTTACCAAATCAAATTTCGATCGTTTACCGACTCGCAGTGCCCACCTACTAATTGGCACATCAAAAGGAATAACTTTAAAATCGCTTTCGAATCATTATGCAGTTTCATCGAAGATCATGTATTGGAAAGACGAAAATGCATTTCCTTCCGCTCTTTATTACACTCTTTTGAGAATAGTCTACGGGAATTACACCAAGAGGATTTCGACTATGATGAAGATGAATATAAACCACAACGCATCAGCGAAAAAATTTCTAAAAAATTTGGCAAACGCTTAAAAATCGTTTTCATGCATAACCAGAACATCGTGTGTCCCACAGACGTCACTGTAGATGAATCGACATATTCATCTTTGAAAATAACCGATAGCATCCGTGAAACCGCTCTGAACCTAAGAGAAAAAATTATGCAAATAAAGAAAATTAATTTGCCAGATAGTCCACAGACCGCAGATTTGATCACCGGTGAATGTAAAATTCCAGAAGAGTTGCATGATTTTTTCACGACCCTGTTGTGTGGTCCAGATCGTCGACCCAGACAGAGTACCGACAAATTGAGAAGAATAAAATCTCTTTGTGAAGACACAATTTATACAGTTCGAAATGGCCAACTGAAAACCTCCAAACACATAACCCTGGGCATGGCAATGAAAAGTTTGACAAGCAGCAGGAAGGTGATTGACATTTTAAACAGGTATGGTCATTGTTGTAGTTACAACACCATCGAAGAGCTTGAAACTGAAGCAACTTTTGCTGCTTCCGATCGTTCAACTATTTGTCCCCAAGGTATTGCACAGTCTGCAGATTTATTCATAGGGGTTGCCTTCGACAATTTTGATCGATTTGTCGAAACATGCGGCGGTAAAGATACTCTTCACGACACCGTTGGAATTATATTTCAAAACGTGAGCGACACTTCCAATGCTTCCAAAGACGATAACCAGGAATTTACCTACGACAACGCTGGAGGATCTACAGACAAATCATGCAGTAAAAGACGGAGATCATTCGAAGCTATCCTCCCAGAGTTACCGCCCTATTCCAAAAAACCTAAAATGACTGCTGCTCTACTTCCAATCGACAATCCGATGCGACAATTACTTCCGCGAAATTTGTCTACTATCAGAAAGATAGATCTGCTGTGGATGTTATCACATGCTATCGAAGTTCCAAATACACCAATGTGGGTAGGGTTCAACAGTAAAATATTATCAGACGAAAGTCCAAAACAAAAAGTTACTTACCTCACTCCGATAAATGTATCTCCAACTGAAAAATCGGTCGTCATTGAAACGATGATTCAGGCTCAAAAAGCTGCTAGTGAGTGCAACCAACGGTACATTCAAATCACTTATGATTTGGCTATCGCAAAGGTTGCTTTGCAGATACAATCTATCGAACACCCAAAATTTGAAAATATTTTCATTCACCTTGGTAGTTTTCACATAATGATGGCCTATTTCAAAGCTGTTGGAAAATTCATTGACGACTGTGGGTTGTCCTACATGATGGTGGAAAGCGAACTATTGGCTAATGGTTCGGTGAATGGTTTCATCAGCGGAAAACATTTTAATAGATGCAAGCGGTTGCATCCTATGGTTGCCCTTGCATTGGAAATCTTGCATTTCAAAGCTTTTCTTGCACGTGGAAAATTGGACGTTGACGAGGATGTGGTTTCGATGCTTACGAATCTTCAAGAAAATAAGATTTTAAGTAATACACTCGAAAACGAAGCTCTTGCGAAATTAATTAATGCATATTTGGCAGATCAAGAAGCGACACTGCAAGGTCAACACGGAAAAACTGCCCAATTTTACATGATATATATCAAGCTCGTCAATTATTACCAAATCTTAACGAGGAGCGTTCGTATGGGAGATTTCGAGCTTTTCAAGTATATTTTGCCTAAAATAGCTAATGTATTTTTTACTTTCAATCAACCAAATTACGCAAGGTGGTTGGTTAAATACCACGACAATTTGGTAAAGGTTGACAGTACACATCCGGGATTGAGAGAAATTTTGGAGCAGGGTTACTTTGGTGTGAAACGAACTAACAAGCCTTTTTCGAGACAACCTGTAGACTTGACTTTGGAGCAGACGATAAATGCTGACGCAGCAAGACGATTGACAGGGGTAATACATTTCACCAATTCAATATCGGCTCGACAACGTTGGTCACGCAGTCACGGTATCCGATCGACAATAATATCACACGTGTATGAAGAAACTGGGCTGCAAAAATCACAAGACATAACCTGTGATCTGGAACGAAATCAAATTAAAAAGAGTACAGCTCTTCTTAAGATATTTATAGACACCATCAACAGAAATATCAACCCATTTTGTTCTGACTTGGACAAGGATGTTCTTTACAACATCGCGACAGGGAGAGCTGCTTCAGACGCAACTGCTGGTTTCCTTCTCAATATTGAAGAAACAGGAACTCGTTTGCGGGAAACTTTTATTTCTGAATGTGCCGCATCAAACGATAGATTCGAAAAACCAATAAAAAGGAACGCCATTTTGAATTTTTCGGCGGCTTCTAAAAAGAGATTGGTTACAATTGGCACCAAAGTGCAAGAAGTTCGAATGCAAAGAGATTTGTTCGGGCGAATGTTAGGTGTATCAATGGAACAAAATATCGATGTCGCAAAGGTTCTGTCGTATCCATTAACTCCCGTTCCAATGTCCATGTCCCATTTAGATGGAACAATGTGTAAGACTGACAAAGCAGCTTTAACAAAATTATTAGAGAAAAAAACAATGAGCCAGCCACCACCGTGCACTGACGTCGTTATACTAGATGGATTTTTTATGCTTCACTTGATCAGGGAAGTACCAAAAACGTTCGGCAACATTTCCAAAAAAATTCTCCAAATGGTGACGAGATTTCGCGCGACAACGATTTATCTTGTTTTTGATCGATACTTTTCACCGTCCATCAAAGACAATGAACGCGAAAGAAGAGATGGACGTAAAAATTACGCCTACGTTATTTCGGGACCAGATCAAACGAGACCTGCCGATTTTAATAAAGAGCTACGGAATAATTGTTTCAAAGAAGCGCTTGTACGCTTTTTAATCGAACACTGGGCGTCCAATGAAGGTGCTTCATTCATTGGCAGAAAAACCATATACGTGAATTTTGATAACTGTTATCGCTACAAATCCGTAAACGAAACTGTTCAACGATCAATAGACGAACAATTGTCGTGTGAGAATCACGAAGAGGCAGATACCAAAATAATTTATCACGTGTGCAACATTGATTTCGACGCTAACGTTGTTATTAAAAGCTCCGATACAGACATTCTGATTATAATGCTGGCGAACATGCATCGCGTAAATAATTCTGTGCGAATTTGAATGGATGCCGGTGTTGGCAATAATCAAAGGTACATCGACATAACATCACTGTACAACAATTTAGGCCAATCGCTGGCCAGAGCATTGCCAGGATTTCACGCTTTAACGGGTTGTGATTACAATCCGGCGTTCTTTAAAAAAGGAAAAAGTAGGCCGTTTGCTCTGCTCGAAAAAAGCTTGGAATTTCAAAAAGCTTTTTCGAGTCTGTGTGATCTCGATTCATCGGATGTAAGCGATACTGTTTATCCCGTATTGGAGAAATTTGTCTGCCGCATTTATGGTATCCGACAAGCCAATGACGTCAATGAGGCGAGATTCAAAATTTTCATAAAAACTTTTCAATTTAAAGACGTCAATGAGCCATTCAGCCGTCGATTCAAAAATGTTGATGCAGCAAATTTGCCGCCATGCAAAGCAGAACTGTTTCAACAATTGCGTAAAACAAGCTATATCAGCAGTGTATGGGGGAACGCTAACCTAAAAAAACCAACAGAATTAAATCCACTTGATTATGGCTGGACAAAAAGCGAACAGAAGTTCGAATTACTTTGGTTTGAGGGAGATCAATCGCCAGCCTACGTCAATGATATCGTCATTCAACCCGTACAGCTGGAGGAAGAAATAGATGTGACAGGTATGTGTATATCTATATATAATATATAAATGTATTAATATTTCTTTAATCGTATTATCGCAAATGAGGTAACCGTTGAATTTTAATAACTTTAATTCAATATTACAGATGAAGAAGATGATGACGATCAAGAAGAGGACGAGTATGCATAAATAAGCGTGGCAGCATTAATGTTTGAGGTATATTTTATAATCATTGTGTAATTATGAATAAAATCGCTGCGAAATATTTATTGATACTTTTTCCTTCATCTTACAGATCACGATAAATATTGGAGAGAGGAGCCAACAGGCTAATCAACAATGATGCATACTTGAAATTATGAAAAAAAAAACGAATAATTATAAATAATATTATGTAAAAATCATTCTTCTTGTTATCCATAATAATATAATGTTATACAACGTGGATAATAAAAAATAACGGTAGCATCTGATTGACTATCGCGCGCGCATTCCTCGCTCTTTGTCGGAGCCTGGCGGGGTGTTCGGCTAAACATTTTTGCCTGTCTTTTTGCACGCACGTTTTTAAAGGTTAAATGTAAAGAAAGAGTTTTGTTGCAGCCCTCTATGAATGAAACGACTTCGTCACTTTTTTACGCACCTTGAACGTCACCTGGCGCTACTTTTCCCCCAACCTAAATGCCTGGCATTATTGTTTTAGAATTAGAAACATGATTACTTGTACCACACCAAAAATCAGTGCTCTATAAATTGAACACCTTCGATTGATTTTGCAATCCCGTTATGGCCGTACCACGTTCATTTCCACCGATTAACAGCTGCCAGGCTCCCGGAACAATTAATAACGATGGTATGGCACACTGATTCGAGGAGTTTCATCGCTCTATAAATTGCAACTCTTTTTCCGTGGCTAGCTCTTAGACTACTACACTGTGATAAAGAAGGCATACAATTGATTATTTTGTAATTGAAAAAAAATACATATTTTCCACTTTCTTGAGAGAATCAGAGATCACGTAAAAGCATCTTTTTCAATTCATACACATTTTTGGCATATTTTTATCGCAGTGAAAGGAAAAGATCGGATATCTGAATACTATACTAAGATTTTGTGCTTATCACGTTATTATTGATCAGTAATTCACTTACAAGGTGAGTAGTAAAGTTGGACGTTGTTCTTAGCAAGCCCTGGATGTACTTTGGCGGTTCTTTATTACAAACTTTGCATTCTGCAATGATCTTCCCTGTAGTGAGTGAAGATCTTGACGTATCGATTTGAAAGTAAGTTCCGTCGAGGCAAGCTATATTTTTAACAACAGCAAGTAATTTGTGTGTTTCATCGATTTCCTTATCGTTGGAAATATCATTTTCGTAATGATTGGCATGAGCAGACTCTTCAGGATCATGAATAGAAATTTGGCTCAATCTGCGTAATTCATCCTCAGTTTCCAAAATATCTTGGTTGTTTGTTTGATCAATGCTGGTGAATCCATCAGTTGACGTCGATGGTTCTTCTCCTCTCCATTTTTTTGATGGAGGAGATAATGGTAACGCCATATTGATACTAGAACATTATTATAATATTTTTACAGTAAATATTAATTACATTGAAATTCAACCTAGAAAAAAAATGTCGGAAAGAAAATCACTGAATATCTCAATGTCTATGAAAATTTTTAAATTCTTGTCACACATTTACCCTGGGAATAGTCGAAATCGAATGACAGAAAAGTAGCAACAATTGCCTTATCACGAAAAAAGAAAAAAAATTGTTTCCATATTTTTATATTGAAATTTAAGGTAGAACGCTACGTCTTTTGCGGGGCAGGTGGTGAGAGAGGGGTACTCCTATGCTTAAACATGGAAAGCCTCTCGTGTTACCGACTTCGCGTCGCGAGCGCGTCGGTCGATGCGAAGTTGCCGCGCTTGTATCTGTGTCCACCAGAAAGAGAGAGACAAACTGCGTTTATTAATTTTCTTTTGTAGATTGCAGATAATCGGTACGGTGAAATGGCTGCGAATTTAACGAGAGTGATCTTGACAGTTTATTCATGTACGTGTTTTAATTTTATCAAAAAGTGTCTTTTTCAACGGTAGTTCTTCAATGTTTTTTGCAGTTTTTAACCCTTTTCCATAAGAACCAATGTAAAAAACTAATTCAATTTTCTCAGAAACGGTACGATGAAACCCGTAGAAATTTTTCGAGCAAATAGTTTAATCAATTTCGAACGTATCTACCAATTTGCATAAAAATCCTTCTTTTTTAGATATGGTAGCGTTCTACCTTAATTTGCCGTAAATTTTCAGTCACACGAGTTGAAGAATTGGTTAGCAGTACTGTTCAATAAATGAAAAAATATATATATTTAACTTGTTATAAGATGATAAATAAAGTGGAAAAAATACAGTTAAATGAGCTGACCAAAGATTGAGATCGTCTCGAAAATTACGTGATTGAAAAAATCAATTGAGAAATTATGATTATTGGGAGACAGTTCATTACCGCAACAACAGTTGGGTGTCCACAATTTTGCGAAAGAATTCTTTTTTATTATCAATCGCACTAT
This sequence comes from Campoplex capitator, assembly GCA_037576405.1. Taxonomy (NCBI): domain Eukaryota; kingdom Metazoa; phylum Arthropoda; class Insecta; order Hymenoptera; family Ichneumonidae; genus Campoplex; species Campoplex capitator. The sequence continues at coordinate 13,145,987 of JARBWI010000323.1, read as the reverse complement.
TATTAATATCATTGAACCAGAAGGGCGCAAAAACACAGGAAAAAGGAACAATGAGAGACACGGGCGTAATGAAAACGAGCAGTTTTCGTCACATGCCCGAATTTTTTTTTCAATGACGAAAAATAACTTACCTCAATATTTATTTTTGGATATTTTCCAGCACCAATTTGCAGGGCAGTTTTTCTTTTTTTGCCTACTATCACTATTCACTATATATCCACTGTTCACAATCAATATAGAAATCGAATACTTTGTTTACTACACAGGAGTATCGTTCGCATCGCAGTTGTGGGGGGAACTGGATTCTGTTGTTTCTAGAATATCGACGATTTTATCGACCAAGGAATTTTTCGCTCGTAAGGGAGGAAGAGCAAACTCAGAAATTGAGTGTCGACTGATTTATTTCAGAATTAGCAACACATGAGGGCGATGGTGTTCCCACGTGACGACGAGTACGTTCGGGTTGCACGCTTTCAGCGCTGTAAGCGCGCGAAGCGCACGATACAATAATACTAAGCACGGTGTAGCACGGTGTATACAGAACTGCGTGAAGTCGAACGGACCCTTTGAGCGCTGACAGCGCTGAAAGTGTGCAACCCAACCGTACCCGTATAACTGCTAAGGCGCCACACGCGCCACACTATCTCGGACTTCAGTGTTGACAAGTTGCAACGGTTTTTTCGAAATCCTCGAAATTTCATCTCATTTCTATATCGTGTGTGGTGAAGTGACAATGAGGTATTCAAAACGTTGATGCCGACGGTGATTTCAAATAGATTTTATTCTGATTCTAAACATTTGCAAAATTTCCAGACTCTTGCAGTTTGCGTTGGAGGTTATGATTATCGTGATTCTCCGTTGAACTCGATTTCTTCGATAACGGTGAAGAATTTTTTTTTACCGAAAGTGAGTCGTTCTTTTCATCGCTGCTTTTAGTTTTAACTCTTGCGTAATGAGATCAATGACACAGAGGTTAAAACGGTGGAAGATGAGGAAAATATAATGATATGCTCCAAAAAAATTTAACAAAAATTAAGTAGTGCTGTGGTGAATTCGCCGGCAAACGACAGAAGGAATCATGGAGAATATATATATATAAAACGAAATATATTGAATATATCTTAAAGTATATACAAGTATATATATATATTGTAATGTTATACACTTATCGACCGAGTGCACGTCGCTACGCGTCGGTTCGTGCTTCTTAAATTAAAAGGAGCAGGTATGAAAGAACGTGAAAAAACGCGGTTTTTATGTGAAAAATATAACAAAATGAAATTTATTCAAATTAACGATGCGTTTTACAAAATAAAATCTCGCGGATAAATTTATAAAGAGATTTCGATCGCGTTACCGTATTTACGAAAATTGTTTCCAATTTTTCTTATTCTTGTTTGTTGTTTTTATTTTTGTTTGCGATGTATTCGAATTCCTAACGAACACGAAGATTCGAGAGTAATAAGAATCGTTGCAATTTACTGTATGAAAATCCACGAAGATTTTCTGGATTTACAAAATGAATAAACAATTTTTATTTCCGCTTTGTTTTTGTTTTATTAATTATCGCACGCTGTACTGCTTATTAACCTGCACGTTTTTTATTGTGTATCTCGCTGTTTGTGTCTCCTGCGGTTTTTTATAATAAAGAAATTTTATTGTGAATTGGCTTTTATGTTTTTCTTATTTTTGTTTTGTCCTGGAACAACCTGTTTTATTCTTATTTACTTCGCTTCTATTCGCTTTTCAAATGTTCAAAATTAACCACAATCCAAAAGTGATTTGACTCGATATAATAATAATAATTTGAGAAATTTTTGTATAAACCAAAGTTCTTACCGCTGCCTTTTGGATTGTCGTTCCGAATAATAATAATAATCGCTTTATTTCAAAATTGATTATAAATCCAAGGGTATTGATTAATTTTACTTTTATTTAATTATTTTATTTCAATTTTTGCTTTATTAATGAATAATTTCACTATCCTCTTGGATTTATAAATTAATCTCCAGTTCCGCTCAGACTGCCTCGGCTATATTTCTTTCAATTTGAATCTACGTTAATTTTGCAAAAATAAATAATTAATTTCTAACCTGTTTCCAACAAGCATAAAAATAAAAGAAATAATAAAAAGGTGAGTATCACTCAGGCTACGGGCTCTAAACGTCGCCGAATAGCGCCAATATCCCTTGCAACACAGGAAAGGATGCAGACCCCAGACCACGGGAGTTAAACGTCGCCGAATCACTCCAATGTCCTAAGCATCTACGAGGTAAGGAAATAATTGACCATGAACCACGGGATGAGAACGTCGCCGAACCCCTCCAATGTCCCATGCATCAATTAATGGGAAAAATTAAAAAAAAAATAGGAGTGACCCTGGACTACGGGATGAGAACGTCGCCGAACCCCTCCAATATCCCAGGCATCAAGGAAAAATAGGAACAAAGGTTTTATGAATTGTTGGAACTAGGTAGAGTGTTCTACTGGAGAGAGCTCTGTTAGGAGGTCCGAGCCAGTCTAAGTGATCAGAGGAACTGATGCCGAGAGCGGTCGCGCAGCGACTTTTATACCCCACTTTTCCCTCGCTTTCGATGCGCCGCTTAACTTTAATCTCGAACCGCTTACTGCGCACGTTCTATTTTCTCATTCGCTCAGCACTCTCCCCACTACTCATTCACGCTCTCACATTCGCTCGCCGCTACCCCCACTCTCGCATCCACGGATGCGCGAAAATCCGCTTTTCATGTATTTCAGTTTTGTTTGTTTTGAATTTTCATTATTAATCGCTTATTATTTTTATTTTTTGATTTATCGAATCATTTTTCGTATTTGGAAACAATTTATTAATTTTTAAAACAATGAAAATATTTCGAGTTTTCTCTCGAATTCGGCTAGTGCGCATGCGCTGTAATACGCATTTTTATTTATTCAAAATTATTTAAATTTTCAATAAAATTATAAGTCGCGCTTATTTTGTTTCGATTTATTGGTTTTTTCCGATTTTTTAAGCCTAATTGCGTTAATGAACGATAATTTAATCGAAAGAAATAGAGAAAACAAAAAGAATATTTTATTTAATTTTTTCGACGCTTGGCGGCGTCGGTAACGCTCGCGTCGGTAGTCTCGACTGTTTGTTGCCGATGCCCAAGATGGCCACCGCCCGGACGAAAGCGCGCGTCGTTGTTGTTTACAGGCGAAAAATGTCGGCGATCGCGCCGTCGCGTCGTTCGTATTCGCGTTCGGGATCGGATTTTTATATCGGGAGTGCGGGTACGTTTCAATATATATTGAACGAAAGGCAAAACGAAACGGTCCCGATGAATAAAAACCAATTTTTTCAGTGATATAAAAATAAAGTTTTAATCTCCTAATGTTCTAACCATGGTAGATAGCCAAAAGTGGTTTGAACATGTCTAAACATTGAATCACTCATTTTCATATATGAAAAAAACCTTCAGGTTAAAGAATATAAAGATATTGAATAGAATGAAAACTCATTACAAAAAAAGAGTAAATTATTTTTAATTATAAGATGAAATCATTTTATGATTAATACTCATATATAAAGCAGCTTTTATTTATCTTTAGATAAAACAAAATAGCGATACATATAAATTAAAAATGCGCTATGCTTGTGGTTCAAAATTCGAAATTTTCATATTAGCTTTGTAAAAATTTTTGGAGGTTGTGTATTTTCTTGTAGCCCTTATTTAGAAATGAACTATTTTACAGCTCTGTCAATACATCTTTCCATCAATTTAAGATTTCTAAAAAACATTTGCTATAAATTTTCTAAAAAACTTCAATGAAAAGTAAAATTTCACAATTTTTCGCCATGAAACAACTTTTTTCTCACAAGTAATAAAGGCTTTTTACGTGTTCGATGTAATTTCCTTTAAAAAAATCGATCTGTAATAAATTAATTCCCAGTACTCATTAATTTTGGTAATCCGTGATAAATCAATCAGTATTACCCATTACTTTCTATAATAGATAATGCGCTGTTTTCCATTAGTCATTACCATTTCAAATTCATAATGAATCAATTCTAATTGACCATTACTTTTTGTAATTTGTAATTGATTTTAATCCATTACTCATAAAAAAGTAATGATTAATGGATTATTTTTTCATTAACATTTTCGCAACCCTGGTCAGAACGTAACCTCACTTAGTAACCGAACCGACCTGTCCCTTATAAAAGAAAAATGCGTAGCATGCACCGTTGCTATATTAATATTACTTCTCCATCTAATTAACTATGCTATAATTAGTTAAGAATAGAAAACTTACCATAATAAATTTTCGTCCGGTCCTCCGATAAATATCTATTCTCGGGGCCCTACTCGAAAAAATTTTCTTTTGCGCTGGGCACCCAAAAATAACGCGCACACCGCTGGACGGTGAAGCGGCTCCTCGCTCCCCATTCCACTCGCGCGCTTCGGCACGTACTTTCCCGGAATTCAAAAACTCGAGCGAGTTTTGCACTGAAGTACAGAATTCCCGGAAAGTATGCTCGCATCCCGGAAGCCCCTACCAGCCCTATCCTCCCGTGTTAAATTTTTTGTATAAATACGGGTGGTTCGGACTGCGGGAGCTCAGATTCTTCTGGCACGTCAAGCGTGGTAAGAAGCTCTCGAACTCACCGGTAACAGGTGAGGCACTGACCAAGTGCACGGTAAACGGACGAGCATTGCTCCGTGTGCCAGAGAGCTCTCAGAGAGAACGCGTTTCCTCTGAGGGAATCTTGCCGCCCCCCCCCCCCTCTATAATTTAATTGTTTTCGCTCTAATTAACCTAATTTACTTAACGATTCACAGACGCCTTAATGCATGTATGTAACGCTTAATGTGTGCGGCTTTATTTTTTTTTTTTATGTTAATTTTTTCTATTCTTTCATTATTTTTATTCTATCTTTTATTTCTCATTAAAACCCATCAATCAATAAATAATAGTCGAGACTGTTTAACATTGCAATATGGCTTGCTTGATTAATCTTTGTCCTTCTCGCTTTCAGGTTAAAAATAAAGAATGCCTCACAACCCGCAAAACCCATCCTACCTCCGCCGTAAGGCAAAATTAGCGGTTTTGCGCGCAGAAAAAAAAAAGTAACCATTCTCCAGGTGGACCCACGGCTAAAGGGGGGAAATTACATCTCCATCCCCTCGTCCGTCCCCTGGAGTTGGAAATCTTTAATCGGGCCCTGTGGCCCCCCCGCTCTCCTCCGCATTCCGCGCTTAAATTGCACGAAACTAGGCCGGCGCCACCGGTCCTCGCACTCACAGAAAACTTTTCGTGGTCGCCTCCTCGAACCCCGACCAACCTCTCCTCCCCCCCTCCTACTCCCGGGAAATCTCTAACCCCTTTCGGGTCTGAAACCCCTTCGGATCCGCGTTCCCCGAAACAGGGAAGTTCCGTCCCGCAGTCGTACGAACGAACGCCTCCCTCCACTCCACGGGCGCTTCGCGGGGGTCACGACGGCGGGGAGAGTCCTTCGTATGACCCGGAGTTCGAGGGCCTGTACGAGAACGTAGGGGAAGAGTTGGCACGGGTACCACCGAAGGGGAAGAAGGAGCAGGTGCGCCCATCTACGCTCGCGCTGTTCCGTTCATTATTCGGCTCTTCCAGCCCCCCTCCCTCCCCCGACCACTAACTCGCTTTCGCGCACATCTGTGTTTACTTTGTCTTCCCTTTTTATTTATGTGTGTCCTTTTTTTCTTTTCTTTCCTCGTTTCTTATTTTTTTGTAATCGGCGCTGCATCTTGTTGTTTGTATCTCCACTTTCATTTCTGTACGTTTACTGTTTTTTATATTCTTTCTGTATATATTGTGACGTGACTTTTTTCGCCCCGCCACCCGCACGAATTTGTGTCGACCAGTGGCCCGATATACGGCCCATTCGACGCCGCTCATCGTTTCGTCGGGCTTACTCGGAGGAAGACGCCAATACCGCCGTACCGATTATTAATTAGAATTAAGTTATTTTATTTACCTCATGGCGTTTCTCGTTCCCGGCCAGCTACCTAATCTTACCTATAAGTCGAGAGACCTACCTTTGAAATACCTTAGCAGTGTCTTACCTTCACCGATCAGACTCGAGACGATTATTTTTCGAGTAATAGTATCAATTGCCTGTTTTATCGTAGCCAAGTTACCTTAGAGATCGAAACGATTACCTATCCGCCTCTCTCGTGTGGAGACGTTCGCACGCCCTACCTACAATTGGCGATTCTACCGATGGAGTTTTTCGCTCGCATTACGGGGATTGGGCTCCGAACAACCGAGCTCAATCCGGTGGACGAACGAAGGTTCACGTCGGAAAAGGGCCTATTTGAACGCCACCCGTGACCTTCTCACCACTACAGCCGAGAGCTGCACGTACACCGTCGTCCACTCGGGTGCTACAGTCCGTTCGCAACGGCGGCTCGTTCAGTGGGGCTCGGGATATTTTCCGAGAGTCAGGGTGCTGAAATTTGCCTAGCGATTAACTGTGGGCCCACCGTGTTTCGAGGGACGCCTAGAATCATGAGGGAGGCCTCCCTCTTGCTCTACGGAGACGTCGGCCGAGTCCCCAAGAGGAAAAGCATCTGAGTGGCGACCATCAACCGTGTGCGGGGGGAAGGCTTGGTCGGTGGAGTCGCCAGTATCAACGGCAAGAGCTGATTTTTCATGCGAGAGAGTAATTATTCTCGAGCGTGAAATATTTTCATCAAGCCCGCGGGAAGCGCGGCGTAGCGAGCGACTTAAGTAGTTCGCACTCATGGCGTGAGAGCGCAGCCTTGCGGGGGGTCGGAAGTGGTGGGGAGAGCGCCGAAAATCGGACTTGTCCGCCGAGAGATAGCCCTCATTAGTCTTGTTCCGAGTGCTGCCCAGGGCGAACGTGATCGAGTTGGCTGACTTTTGGAGGGGGGCACGGAGGATTCTCTCGGTAAGCTCGTTCCTCACCATTCTCTTCTCAATCATTCTTTTGTACGATCTCTTTTATTGTTTCGCTTTAATTACCTTTCCTCTTAATGAAGGGGGTTTTGAGTTTTATTTGGGTCGTTCGGTGTGAGCGGGTATGGAGAGGGGCCGTCGGCATGATGGTCGACTCTTTCTCCCGCTCGATAAGTTAATTTTGTGTAAAGATCGAACAAAGGGATGATTGACTACCTAATTGGCCTGCCTAGAATCTTTAGTTTTATTAATTTCCTGAATTTTTGCTTCGCGGAATCACGTATCGCGAATTTTGCGTATATTTCGTCTCGAGTGTGCCGGTCAAGGTCTTGCACGCGCCGACTACCAAGCGGCCGTGTTGTCTCTCTTTCTCTGTCGCGCTCATACGGTAGGCTGGCCGGCACCGCGGCGCTCGTCGACCAGTACCTTGGTGTTTTGAACGCGTGGTCGTACGAGGAGTCGCGAGCCGTAAAAATTTGTAGCGTCAGTGATTTAACCCCTACCTTCATATTAATTGGGCGATCGCTATTACCTCGTCGTGCATATTATTCCTTCGATTATTTTACCTATTAATTTTATTCATTACCTCTCGTGAATCGTTTCGCGATTACCTTCTCGTTTCGGGTGTGACGCGTACCTTTAGTATTGTTTTTTTGTTTGTTTGCGAGCTACTACCTATCTCCGATGACTCGTACCTAATGTGGAGTCGTCGCGGGCTTACACGAGGGACGGTATTGCACCGGCAAGTACCTATTGTTGTTGCCGGTTTACCTTACAGTCCCAGGCGCCTAGGCGTACCGTGGTGACGACTCTACCGCTCTGCTCGTGTAGGCCCCGTCTCTATCGCCGTAATTTTCTTCTCTTTTGTTGGCGCACCCCGTTATCGAAATTATAAATTTTCCTTTTATTACGAAACTCTCGGTTATTGGCCTCGGGGCGTACCTCCGATTTATTAGCTACCTATTTGTATTGTTAGGAATATTACCTTTGAATAAAAGTTCATTTATTATCGCACTCGATTGTCTAAACCGACTCGGCTACATTTTTTTTTGTGTTGTGTTTGTTCGTGAATGTTACTTCGGGCCTATCAAGAACCCTCCCCTCTACCTTTAGTATCTCAGTTCGAGCTGAGTAGTCGGACCGTCCTCGGTCACCAGGGTACCCCGGAGGCCTCGCGTATGGCGGGGTGGACGAAAGTAAGTCGGTTGTACCGGCGGCACGTTCGTGCCTGGCGCCCTGTCCACCCACGCCCCTAGGCCGGAACGCGAGGAGTTGGGGTCGGGTGAGCCGGGAAGGGACGAGGTGTACCTCGGGCAAAGTAAAATCCCGTTACAATATGTATGTGTGTGGTAAAGGGTATGCGTGTGTTTATGATTTTATCAATCTTTCAACTAATTTCTTTTTGTGTGTGCTCATGGAACGGGTGTGAATGAAACCAAAAATATTTATTAAACTTTTCGACTAAATCTAACGCTTTATCGTTTTTGTACCAACTTTGACAGAATATATATATGTTTATCTTTATTTAAAAATCATCTCCGGTGTTTGAGTACAAATATTTTGTTTTTTCACTCCTGCTGAACTAATTCCTTTCTTCTTCCCCCCCCCCCCCCCTAAGCTTTTTCGCAGTCGGGACAACCAGGCAGCACTCGCGGGACGAGACGTCGTGGGTAGTCGTTTTTCTCATTCTCTTTTCACTGCTTCGGCTTCACGCCGCTCGTCGCATTCGGCGTTGCTTCTCGGTGCGGCGGAGTCAGCTGCTCCGGATCTTACTCCAAATTCATTCACACTCAAGCTCTCAAACATTCCAAATTATTAATCGTAAAACGTATTACGTATTACCTACAGGGTTGCTTAATAACTTCAGCACATGAATATCCGTAGGTATTGTAACGGCAGAGTCCCTTGCCGCAGACCCCGGTGTCCTCACCGACGCCATCTAACAGGAAATCTGTAAACAAAAATTTATATTAATAATAATAATAACAAATTAATAACCATTAAGTTTATAATAATGATGTAAGAGGGAGATTTTAAGGAAATTATGCTCACAAGCGGAGCATAATAGGAGAGGATATATATAACCACAGCGATAACAGGAAATAAGCGAATCGCTCAGGTTAAGCGATACACTCAAGTGTTGAAATTCATTCTCAGCTCCGCTCGAGCCCGCCTGTCAAAAGATTACTCTTAAGATTGTGCGACAGCTCCTGTGAAAAAGCTATGAGAGGGACTCCGCACTGAGTGTACCGCAAACCAATAAATAAAGATTTTGGCCCCGCTCGAGCCCGACTGCTTGGAGATATCTCTCAAAGCTGAGCGACAGCTCCGTGAACAGGCCAAGATCTTTATAAAAAGGAAAGAAGAGGAGAGATATTTGAGAAAAAGTATTACTCACCAAAGTCCTGTACAGATTCTTTGACCGACTTCAAACTCTTTCGATGCAGTTGACAATCAGGAACAATCCCTCCAATTGAACCTGCCAGGGGATTTCAAACAAATTAATACAAATAATAAAACATTTAAAAAAAAAGGAAATAATAAGAAAACAAAGGAAAGTTTTCCGGATCCGGGCTCAAAAGTAGGAGAAGGGGACTTTACAATCATAACCTGGCCAAAAGGTAGGTTATGATTTATGTAAGTCAGAAAGAAATCTTTTGGAATAAAAGGAGCTGGTGAACGCTCGCTCGTCTACAAGAAGGAGTTTGAACGAAGAATAGGAAAATTTAAAGGAGAAATTTGGGAATAAAATAATAAGAAAAATTATATAAGGGAGGGAAAAGGCACAACACTTCTCCTCAGATATCTCGATACATCGATATCCAAGGAGCACGACACATTTCACAAAGACACACAGGACACTTGCGAACATAACAATCATTGTAAACAACACAAATTTACACTTTAATTTAAGAAATAAAATAGAAACAAATCATACGGCGCGGCCGCATATTCACACGGGCGCAGCCATCTTGAAACTGTGGTCGATTGCACGGTCTTACATACAGGTCTTGCAACGAAGGTGGTGGGGGTGGTTCCCTAACGTTTTGACAAAGTAGTTTCGTTCGAAACCACCAGGGTAGCGCTGCGAGTTATGGATATTTATACGGAGCGCATGCGTGAAAATTTTAACCTCTGTGTTTCGTCTCGTGACGATGCCCTAACCTTCCTTTTACAGAGAGTTAGGTGTTTGGTATATAATGAATAAAAATAGTCGAATAAAATGATAACAACTAATTTATTCAGTATTTGTGCTGTTCCGATGTGAACAGTTCGGAGTTCAATATGAATCTGCTCTTCAGTATTTTTGAAGAAGGGTACATACCCTTCCCTTACCAAAATAATGAAAAATATTATTGGTTGACGGTGTAGCGGTAGCGGGCCAAAAGGAAAATAAAAAGGACAAAAAAAGGACCTTTGCCATGTGTCCATTTGTATTACCGCGACGTGTCCGAGTCGATCGAGGGCCAGATTTCCTACCTCACTCGGCGCACGTGGTACCCACGTTCCCCAAAAAATTGGTTGTAAATCCATAAAAAAAACGCGGAGGTAGCGCTCGAGGTAAGCCGCTCATGGGAAAGTCCCGGCTTGAGAGGGGCTCGAGCTACCATACGGCAAAAAGAATTATTTTTCCCAAAAATAAGAAACAACATCCCGCTACGCTACCCATAAAAAATCGGTACGTGAAATTAAAATAAGCAGCGCGTGAGGCGCGCTGCAACACTCTGTTTCTATTTATGTATATACAAATATACACGTATGAATGTGTGATGGCAGAGAAAAAACACGAAATAGATATTTCTAGCATGCATTTCATCAAGAAATAATTTTCTTCTTATCAATATTGCAAAACGAAAAAAAATCATATTCATTCACTCTATAGATCCTTTTGAAATCAAGCGGCCCTGATGAACATATACGAATTGTATACAACATTAATACAAATACTGCCGTAGCCTGATGGACTTGTGTCTGACGCGGTAACAGATTGTATTAGGATCAAAACCTTTCTCGATATATATATATATATATTTTTTTTTCATAATCGATTTATGTCCATCTAGTTTATTTTTTCAATCAACTGGAAATAGAGAAAAAATGTAAAATAGCAAAAAAATTATCAATTCAATATGTAAAAACAAATTTCCTGAATTGATATTTTATATTATTAATGAAATAAACAAAACATTGCATTTTTTTGCCCCTTGACAGACAACGTTATCGTAAACGCTTGGATACAATAAACTGCAACCAAGATGTAGCTGAATGGAGCATTAGCCTATTTTATATTAAACGTAACTCGTTTTGCTTGCAAAAAATGAAAAGGGGATGCATGAGAAAGTTAGGATAACTTTACCCAATGTATTGAAAACAAAATAGTTTTTGCAATTTTAGTGAACGAAAAATTGACTGAATAGGTCGGAAACGTTTGATGAATAATAATCGTACTTTCTAGTCTTTTTTTTTTTAATTTACCATATATTCATGGAAATTTCTATCCTCATTCGATCGGGCTACTCAGTCCTTGAGACAGTGTAATAAAAATGTTACAATTAACGAAAAAGATGAATGGATGATTAAAAAAAATCGTCCAAAAAACCATAATTATTTCTGTAGGGAATTAATTATGCAATATACCGATATTGTATGTTCGACTGATGTATATTGTTAGAAGGCCTAAATGAAATTTAAATAAGTCATAAAATCGTTGTTTTTTTAGAAAACTAGGGACGCTACGCGCGCTTCGCGCGCGGACTCTTTGCGTCTTACGTTTTAGCATCTTTATAAAATTTCTTTCTCCCTTTCTCACTCTTCCTGCTTCTTCCTCGACCTCTTCTACCTCCGCTCGGTCTCTATTCCCCCTGTTTCTTCTGCCTCTGCTTCATCTGTCTTTGCCTCTTCTTCCTCTATTTATTATGTCTCTGGCTCTTCTATCTCTAACTCTTCTACCTCCTCTGCCTCTGCCCATGTCTCTTCCCGCCTCTACTTCTTCTATCTTTGCCTCTTCTGCCTTCACCTCTTCTGTCCTGTAACTCTTCTGTCTCTAACTCTTCTTATTCCTCTTCCTCTGCCTATTCTGTCTCTTCCACCTGATCTTATGTCTTTGCCTATTCTGCTTCTATCTCGCTACCCTCTGCCTATTTTGCACCTGCCTTCTCTGCGTCTGTCTATTCTGCCTCCACCTTTCCTGTCCTCGACTCTTCTGCCTCTGCTTCTGCTCCTCTTGACTCTGCCTATTTCTACCCTGCTTTTCTGCGTTAATTTGTTCTGCCTCCGCCTCTTCTGCCTTCACATATTCTATCTGTGCCTCCTCTGCTTCTGCCCTTTCCACCTCTACTTATTATGTCTCTGGCTTTTCTATCTCTAACTCTTCTACCTCCTCTACCTCTGCCCATGTCTCTTCCCGCCTCTACTTCTTCTATATTTGCCTCCTCTACCTTCACCTCTTCTGTCCTGTAACTCTTCTGTCTCTAACTCTTCTCATTCCTCTTCCTCTGCCTATTCTGTCTCTTCCACCTTATCTTACGCCTTTGCCTCTTCTGCTTCTATCTCGCTACCCTCTGCCTATTTTGCACCTGCCTTCTCTGCGTCTGTCTATTCTGCCTCCACCTTTTCTGTCCTCGACTCTTCTGCCTCTGCTTCTGCTCCTCTTGACTCTGCCTATTTCTAACCTTGTTTTTTCGTCAATTTGTTCTGCCTCCGCCTCTTCTGCCTCTACATATTGTATCTGTGCCTCCTCTACTTCTGCCCTTTCCACCTCTACTTATTATGTCTCTGGCTTTTCTATCTCTAACTCTTCTACCTCCTCTACCTCTGCCCATGTCTCTTCCCGCCTCTACTTCTTCTATATTTGCCTCCTCTACCTTCGCCTCTTCTGTCCTGTAACTCTTCTGTCTCTAACTCTTCTCATTCCTCTTCCTCTGCCTTTTCTGTCTCTTCCACCTTATCTTACGCCTTTGCCTCTTCTGCTTCTATCTCGCTACCCTCTGCCTATTTTGCACCTGCCTTCTCTGCGTCTGTCTATTCTGCCTCCACCTTTTCTGTCCTCGACTCTTCTGCCTCTGCTTCTGCTCCTCTTGACTCTGCCTATTTCTACCCTGCTTTTTTGCGTCAATTTGTTCTGCCTCCGCCTCTTCTGCCTCTACATATTGTATCTGTGCCTCCTCTGCTTCTGCCCTTTCCACCTCTACTTATTATGTCTCTGGCTTTTCTATCTCTAACTCTTCTACCTCCTCTACCTCTGCCCATGTCTCTTCCCGCCTCTACTTCTTCTATATTTGCCTCCTCTACCTTCACCTCTTCTGTCCTGTAACTCTTCTGTCTCTAACTCTTCTCATTCCTCTTCCTCTGCCTTTTCTGTCTCTTCCACCTTATCTTACGCCTTTGCCTCTTCTGCTTCTATCTCGCTACCCTCTGCCTATTTTGCACCTGCCTTCTCTGCGTCTGTCTATTCTGCCTCCACCTTTTCTGTCCTCGACTCTTCTGCCTCTGCTTCTGCTCCTCTTGACTCTGCCTATTTCTACCCTGCTTTTTTGCGTCAATTTGTTCTGCCTCCGCCTCTTCTGCCTCTACATATTGTATCTGTGCCTCCTCTGCTTCTGCCCTTTCCACCTCTACTTATTATGTCTCTGGCTCTTCTATCTCTAACTCTTCTACCTCCTCTGCCTCTGCCCATGTCTCTTCCCGCCTTTACTTCTTCTATCTTTACCTCTTCTACCTTCACCTCTTCTGTCCTGTAACTCTTCTGTCTCTAACTCTTCTTATTCCTCTTCCTCTGCCTATTCTGTCTCTTCCACCTTATCTTATGCCTTTGCCTCTTCTGCTTCTATCTCGCTACCCTCTGCCTATTTTGCACCTGCCTTCTCTGCGTCTGTCTATTCTGCCTCCACCTTTCCTGTCCTCGACTCTTCTGCCTCTGCTTCTGCTCCTCTGGACTCTGTCTATTTCTACCCTGCTTTTCTGCGTCAATTTGTTCTGCCTCCGCCTCTTCTGCCTCTACATATTCTATCTGTGCCTCCTCTGCTTCTGCCCTTTCCACCTCTACTTATTATGTCTCTGGCTCTTCTATCTCTAACTCTTCTACCTTCTCTGCCTCTGCCCATGTCTCTTCCCGCCTCTACTTCTTCTATATTTGTTTCCTCTACCTTCACCTCTTCTGTCCTGTAACTCTTCTGTCTCTAACTCTTCTCATTCCTCTTCCTCTGCCTATTCTGTCTCTTCCACCTTATCTTATGCCTTTACCTCTTCTGCTTCTATCTCGCTACCCTCTGCCTTTTCTGCCTCTGCCCATTTTGCACCTGCCTTCTCTGCGTCTGTCTATTCTGTCTCCACCTTTCCTGTCCCCGACTCTTCTGCCTCTACATATTCTATCTGTGCCTCCTCCGCTTCTGCCCTTTCCACCTCTCCTTATTTTGCCACTGCTTTTTTTGCCTCTGCCTATTTTGTTCCAGCCTCTTCTGTATTTGTCTCTTCTGCGTCTGGTCCCTCTGTTCCCGACTCTTCTGCCTCAGCTACTGCTTCTCCGCCTCTGCCTATTCCTCTCCTGCCTTTTCTACTTCTGTAGCTTCTGTCTGCCTATTCTGCTTCGGCCTCGAACAGAAACCGACATAGGTGGAGTACACTACTCCACCTATGAAACCGACATAGGTGGAGTACACTACTCCACCTATGTCGGTTCTCCGATGACGCGGATACAAAACAGAAACAGACATAGGTGGAGTGTACTCAAATACAAAACTGCACTCAGATACAAAATAGAAACAGACATAGGTGGAGTACACCACCTATGGAGACATAAGTGGAGTACACTCCACCTTTTTGTATCTGCGTCATCTGGAAAAATCAAAAGCTGGTAGTCGGGGCTTACGGAGTCACTGATAACGAGTTTAAATTGAAAATTTGAAATTTCAAGATCACGGATCTCATATGACGGACTAAAAATACAAAAAGTCATTTGATGAAACTAAAAGTCAATACTTGGAGGGTTATATTGACTATCCTGAATTATTCAATTTTGGATGCAGAATCGTTATCAGCGACTCCAAAAAGCTCCAAGTATCATCTTTCGATTTCATTACACGATTTTTTGTATTTTTGATCCACCATATTAAATCCGTGATCGAGAATTTACAAAATTGAAGTGCAGATACGTTATCAGCGACCCTGAAAACCTCCGAATATCAACTTCAGATTTCATCAAACGATTTTTGCAATTTTGGATTCCCTCAATTGATTCCGCCGTCATGAATTTTCACATTTCAAGATCAGATTCGTAATAAGCGACCCCGAAAACCCCCGATTACCAACTTTTTATTTCATCAAATGATATTTTGTAATTTTGATTCCATGTTGGATCCGCCATATTTAATTTTCAAATTTCGAGCTCAGATTCGTGCTCAGTGATGTCGAAAACCCCGTAATCGATCAACAAATTTTTTTCTTTGTTGCTAAAGGCATAGCTCTTATTTGTTAGTCGCCATGGATACGATTGTTTATTCGTTGCTAAGCAATTTACAAAATTTTGTTTTCGTTGCTATGGACATATTAATATTGTTTGTTGCTAAGATAACAGTCAAACATGAAGTTGGCTGTCATTTGACACTTCGTTGCTAGGGACATTTTTTTCGTTGCTATGGACATATTAATATTGTTAGTTGCTAAGATAACAGTCAAACATGAAGTTGGCTGTCATTTGACACTTCGTTGCTAGGGACATTTTTTTCGTTGCTATGGACATATTAATATTGTTAGTTGCTAAGGTAACAGTCAAACATGAAGTTGGCTATCATTTGACACTTCGTTGCTAGGGACATGATAATTTTGTTAGTTGTCATGGATACGTTTGTTTATTGGTTGCTATGGATGGACTTATTAATATTGTTTGTTGCTAAGGTGACAGTCCAACATGAAGTTGGCTGTCATTAAGCGACCAATCACAGCACGAATAAAATGAGGAGAATCGAACTCGCAATTCGATAATCGATTGCCCATGAACTTTTTATTTAGGGAATAATTTGAAAATATTCAACTTTTTCGATTCCAGTTATCGTTTCCGTAGCATAATTGCAGTTTCATTCATAGACAAAAACTATATAGAAATACTAATCAACCTGATCTGAATGATAAAAATCAGCGCAGCCTGGAAAAGGGTGAAAGAAGAAAACAAAATGTTTGGATGGATACCATTATTTTTATTGATTTGTCAATTTCGATAATTTTTTTTTTACGACAAATTTTTTCGTAACTTTGAGGTTTTCTTGATGGGCATTCTGCCTCATCCTCAATCGTATATAATAAATAATAGAATAGGATAGGATACTTGAGGCGTGATCGGCACAAGGAAAGTTGAACTTGAACGTCGACAAAACTTCATCAAGAGTGCGATCAAAAACATCACACCGTGATGAGAATTTAGCGAAGCAAGTCTCGACGTGGCGAATTAGGTTAAAAAATCGCAAATTAGCGTGGATCAAACGTCCTCTCGATTTCAGGTCGACCAATTGCGACATTGAAGACGTCGTCGAAGAGTCTGATCTAACCGCTTCTTGGCAAATCATGCATTTGTTGTACATTTTCAACACCTGTTTGCACAGGTAACCTGTAGGAATCCATATAAATATGTTAAACCAAAAGATAAGGATAACATGAAACAAAACCAAAGATTGAATTCAACTATATCTACAAATGATATGAAGCTATGGCATGTTATAGCGGTCCAGGTGAGGATGATAAAAGAAGAAAAGTTAGTATAATAATGATACCTACAGTTGATTAGTAATTTTTTTTTTTTAATGACTGTTGGAGTAAAAAACCAGTCACATAGTAGATGATACAATCGAGGATAGGGGATAGGGAGTAGTCATGATCGCGAATATTTTCTATAACATCGTCGGCCTCCCACTCCTGGTGTTCGAGAATTTTGTCAAGCTTCGCTTTAAGTTCTTGTCGATATGTAAAAATCTTCCCCTCAGTCTTTTGTCCATAGACAGCCTTTAGATCTGCCAATGTTATTAAAAGTGTTGGCGAATGTTGTTTGGAGACGGTGCAGTTTCCGTATTTCGGAGGTTTTAGGATGCTGTAGATCGACAGAAGTTTATACAACTGCAAAAATGTGGGGGCATTCGGGTGGTCATTACAGCCTGCAGCTTGACGAATGGTCTCAAAGAATTTCTGAAAAAATGCGTACACGTTAAAATTAATTAATTGTAGGCCATGGTTTTCATAAAAATTAAAAACAATGAAAGTTACCTCCAAATTGTCTTGATTAATTTTTCCTGTCAAAAGATATTGGAAGTCAAATTTTTCCGTCAGGTAACAACACATATCCAAGGTCGATCGGAGAGTTATTCGCAACCCTTTAGATGTTTCCGTTGTTAGATATTCATCAGTTTCTATGTCACCTTTTTTTACAGCCATCTCCCACTCGTTCAACCATTGAAGAGAGTCTTCTAACATCTACCGTTGATAAATAAATTTAAACGTGATTTCATGAAACATGACAAAAGTTAATGAAATAGAACACAAATAATGCCAATCTAGATGGAATTAAAATAAACTGTTTTATTAATGGGATAAAAATCCAATACATACCCTAAAATCCTCATTTCCGGGAGTGAGACCTTCATTCGGAGATTTGCGGTTGAATGCATCGAACAGATCGTTCATACGTCGACAAAACTCAATCGTCTCTTCACATCCTTTGAGTGGTCCCTGTGGGTCGTGGGATTGATAAAACCGTAATCCGTGAACTACCGAATTGCTAAACACCTATGAAAGCGCAATTGTAAAGAGGAAACATTATTTCCAGGATAAACAATATATTTATTCAGATGCAAAAAAGAATGGAGGGGAAAACAATGGAAATTACCTGTGTCGCGAGACGAACGCGCATTTTCGATGTGTTGTCTAGGGTAACGTGTCGTTGTGTCAATTTTGGACATACCCGCGCATTTCCAGCGTGCTGAATGTCAAGGTTGAATAATGTACTTATGTAATCCCATCGTATAAAATCCTTGGACGATTTGATCTGAAAAGCAGGAATAAAAGTATTTTATATTTCAAGAAAATGTAATGAATTGTGGTTTCAACTTTTTTTTACGTCGAATTCTTAGAAATAAGGTAAGTATTATCGTCAAGTAATTTAAGTAACGTAATGGTAATTAATGAAATTTGATTTTTTCACAGATAAGTTTTTTTTAAATGAATTGAGGCATTATAAAGGTAAGTACTATTTAAAATAATGGGTGATGCTTCATTTTTGTTTCAGGTTTCGTTTCAGGTTTCAAGGCACTAAAACTTGCAGCTGAGGCTGAAGCTATTTTTCAGCGATGAAATAATTTATGTTGAGAGATGATAAAAATTTCTGAAAGCTTACCCGCAATTTTTTTTTGTTGTACAGCCTGTTCCGAATATTTTTCACCACGTGGGGCGTATCAGAGAAGACAAAGACTTTTCGATTTTCATCAGTAGGGTGAGGGAACCAACTTTTCAAATCCTCCATCCCACCAGAAACACCCAATAACGACCACATTTTCGCGTTTGTCGCTGCTCCATCGGCGATGACGCCATGAATGCTCCTGTTCTTTCTAACAAGGAAAGTCTTTCCGCTGACCCCCTTCGATTTCGATGAAATTTAAATATGTTATTCTACATCAAAATCTAAGAGACACGTATTTTTTTTTATCGGCGGAAAAACGTTTCTAGGGGGTGAAATTATCCCTTAAAGTTGAGACCTCCGAGGGGTACTTTTCAGGTTTCACCTATTTCCACTCGAGATAATCGAATGCACCCAAATGGATAATTTACTTAATGATAAACGATGAAAAATGCAACTGGTTTCATATCGGGGGGTTGCATAGAAAAAAAGTTATAGGGGTTGAAATTCACAAAATCGTTATAACAAAAAAAACTATTGCACCTATCTCGATGGATTCAATTGCACTTTGAAGAGGGCTAAAAAATAGTACATACGGATTTTTTAGTTTTTCTCGCAAATCAAGTTAAGGGGGTGAACAACCCCTATATATGTCTACACTAAATCTCAATAAAACGGAAGTTTTTCTTTTTTTTCTTATTTCCTCTCCTCTTGATACGTGTTTTCTTAAAATTCTCAACATCTACATATCAACCGATGGATAGATTTTTCTTGAAATGACATTTTCATAACTGGTGAAAGTGATAGATCCAAAAGTATGCGTCCAATCTTAATGGTTTGTTTGTTATTTGAAGGCATTTTGAGACTCTCCTAGTTATACTTTGAGGATTCCATTTGAAATTTATTCAAACAAGGGATTTGACCTAATTGAGCAAGGAAAATTGGAAAAAATCGAATTTTTCCGTTGAAAATTCTACCACTCTATCAATTTTTTATTTTCTGTAACCTTTTACGGTATTCATACGAATCACACTCATAGTTTGAAAGAATTCCCTTATTTATTTTTTTCAGATCCCATAACTTTTACGAATAACAATTTTTTTTATTAGTTAATAATGAATAAACCACAAGATAAATTTTGAAAATATGCATTTCTCATATTTTTCACTAAAATTTCGTATATACTGACACGGAGAGAATATTATACGAATTCTCGACCTTGATGTTTCGAAATTTTGACAATTTTTCACTAAAATTTCGTATATACTGACACATGGAGAGAATATTATACGAATTTTCGACCTTGATGTTTCGAAATTTTTTCAATTTTTCATAGCAACGTGGTACCAATGTTGGTACCACCACAAATTTCAAAACATCAAGGTCGAAAATTCGTATAATATTCTCTCCGTGTGTCAGTATATACGAAATTTTAGTGAAAAATATGAGAAATGCATATTTTCAAAATTTATCTTGTGGTTTATTCATTATTAACTAATAAAAAAAATTGTTATTCGTAAAAGTTATGGAATCTGAAAAAAATAAATAAGGGAATTCTTTCAAACTATGAGTGTGATTCGTATGAATACCGTAAAAGGTTACAGAAAATAAAAAATTGATAGAGTGGTAGAATTTTCAACGGAAAAATTCGATTTTTTCCAATTTTCCTTGCTCAATTAGGTCAAATCCCTTGTTTGAATAAATTTCAAATGGAATCCTCAAAGTATAACTAGGAGAGTCTCAAAATGCCTTCAAATAACAAACAAACCATTAAGATTGGACGCATACTTTTGGATCTATCACTTTCACCAGTTATGAAAATGTCATTTCAAGAAAAATCTATCCATCGGTTGATATGTAGATGTTGAGAATTTTAAGAAAACACGTATCAAGAGGAGAGGAAATAAGAAAAAAAAGAAAAACTTCCGTTTTATTGAGATTTAGTGTAGACATATATAGGGGTTGTTCACCCCCTTAACTTGATTTGCGAGAAAAACTAAAAAATCCGTATCTACTATTTTTTAGCCCTCTTCAAAGTGCAATTGAATCCATCGAGATAGGTGCAATAGTTTTTTTGTTATAACGATTTTGTGAATTTCAACCCCTATAACTTTTTTTCTATGCAACCCCCCGATATGAAACCAGTTGCATTTTTCATCGTTTATCATTAAGTAAATTGTCCATTTGGGTGCATTCGATTATCTCGAGTGGAAATAGGTGAAACCTGAAAACTACCCCTCGGAGGTCTCAACTTTAAGAGATAATTTCACCCCCTAGAAACGTTTTTCCGCCGATAAAAAAAAAATACGTGTCTCTTAGATTTTGATGTAGAATAACATATGTAAATTTCATCGAAATCGAAGGGGGTCAGCGGAAAGACTTTCCTTGTAAGTACGTGATAGCTTTTATAACTATCTTGGCGAGCTCTTCACCCTTAACGGGGTTTCTCGAAACGAAAACAGCTATTGGTTGTGTATACGAATCTGCCAGAGCTTGGAACATAAGAACTAGACCGTGTGTTGCTTGATCTTTTATCTCACTGGATTGCAGTCCGTCTTCACCAAGGTCAGTTAACCCAACGTAAGTTAAATTTTTGGAACACACGGCCACTGATTTCCTCAGATTAATTTCGTCCAACAGAAGTACACCATGTTATTGCAGAGCTGTTTTTTTTTTTTCAAAATGTTTCTTGAGCAATCGAGCAAAGTCTTCGTCGAAACCGCACTTCATTCCTATCGTTGAGAAGTAACTGCGGATCGTTCGAGAACTGGGCAATGGCAAAACGTTATTTTTGCGGAGGAACTCATAGGTACTAGGTGATCGTATGTTAAGCAACAAACATAACATGATCCACTCCTCTCCGTAACGCCGATTCCTGCCATCCGTCTTACCAGCAGCCGCGATTATTTGACGGAGTACATTTTGTTGGGCCGTTGGAATATCCAACTTAGCACACCTATCTGCCAACGTTTCACTGCGAAACGCAGCTATCTCCACTGCTTTTTCTTGTAAGCGTTGTTCTAAAAGTCTGATACGTGCCTGGGCTTTCTTTTTCAGCCGTCGTTCACGGATATTTTTCTTGCGCAGTGCGATTAATTTTCGTTGATCGATCGGGTTGCAAGCCCGACTGATTCGCTTTAACTCTCCTTTTGTTTTTGATTTCGCATCTCTTCTCACAGCCGCTGTCCTTGTTTTTATGCAGTGATCACACCTCTTCCGCCTTGAAATAAGCGTGCAGTTTTTGCCACGCCATCGGTCAACCGAATCTTTGAACGCTTGATCGGATATAAGGTGAGGATCGTTAATACTGCCGATACCGTTGCAAATATTCATATTTTTGAAAGTTTCCAACGTTTGCGGTAGCGACTCTATGCCAACCAAAACAGAAGGAAGACTGGAATCATGCACATCTACCGCACGCCCGTACACATAATAACTGAGCATTTTATTCGTGTGAAGCTTAACACTTCTTTCATATACGGGTAGATTATCGCCGTTGTCCATTTTTGTTACAGCGTATGAGAAGAGAAAATTCCCTTTGTCTGTTGCCAGCTTATGAACAGCCCACGACTGTGGTATCGCGATCGAATTTGTTGTTCCTTCGGTAGTACCTGTGCAAACAAAGATAATTTCAAATTGTGGAGAATATACGGACTGGTCAATTTATCTTCTATTCGCAACATCTTTTGGATATTAATATTGTATTCATTCAAATTTGTACTGTTAATTAATTTGATTACTTTCATACATTACTTTACAATTCATTTAACATTAATGCGTTTATGTTTTCCAATCATTATTTTTTAGATAACATTGAGAGTAGAGATTAACATTCTTACACGTCAAGGTCACGTCTGAAAATTCAAAACTGCAGTCAGGTATTTCGGATGCACAGTCTACAGCTAAACGGGTTCGGCTTTGTTGATCTTCTACAGACTCAACGGTTGTTGCGCTTTCGTAAATTTTCTCATCTGCAAAAAGAAATAAATTTACATCATATGTAAAAGCAATTTTTTGCCTTATCAACTTGAAAATAAAATTATTGCCAGTACATCTAAATCCGCAAGCCACTGACAGCTTCAAATTGTTTAGGCACAATAATTAAACCAAAAAGTCACCTTTTACATAGTTTAATAGAATGTTTAAAAATATTGCAAAATTTTATTATCCATTGTCTGTTTTAGTGTTTATTGTGGAAAAATTGAACCGAAGAAGAAAAAATAAAAAAGTAACATGTAATATTTTATTTTTGCGATGAAACAATTTTTTTGAGTATAAATTGATTTGGAGTGAAATTATATATTCAACAACAATACCTTGACAGAGCGACTCCTCCTGCATCTCATCATCCATGACATTATTTGAGTAATCCATACTCAAAACTGTTTCTTCAGGTGTATCCGTTGGATTATTCACCGGAGTTGTCAGCCCCTCGTCTGTTGAAGCAACTACCACGATCTCCATTGGAGTGTCTGGTGTATCAAATTCAGATTCAATTGCAGAGCACTTTCTTGAAGAACAATAACTGTGATCTCCGCTTATAGGTTGTTGTTCCATTGCGGAATCCACAGGAGTAGCAATGTCGTTCTTCATATCACTGAGAGTTTCAAATATTTCTGGTACTGCCGATCGATCGAGTTGAGCACGTGTGTAAGGAGCCTTGAATGAAAATTTTCAAAAATAAGGTCATATCAATATTTGTAAGCCTAGTAGAGTTTACGATAACTACAAAAATTGTAACATTCATTTTTTTGAAATCAAAGATAATAAACTTATTTCGGCTATAATTTGACCGTTTGAATATGTGACCCATTTCCTCCGAATGTGATGTTCGTGGAAATGCTTTTCGCAAATAAATTGTGACGATGAAAGATGAAAAATTCCTGGGATAGCTGCAATCCACTTTTTGCGCATTTCGGGGTTTGACGGTACTTTGAACACCGAACGTTTTTTGGTTATCACTCTGCGTCCCGTGTCGCATGATGGAACCGCACACGATTTCGTCATTGTAAAAAAACATGCACAATATCTCGAGCATCACGAAAATTTTTTGTATTACACATACACTACCGGCCAAAAGTATGGGGACGCTGATTGAAATTTCTTGACGCACTAAAAGTTGGATAGCTCAAACAAAAAAAATGATATCCCAATTTTCCAAACGGCATTTTGAAGGGGACACATGTAGCTTCAATTTGCGCCTTGATAAAACCTTTTTAAATTTTTTTTCAGTCCGGTACATTCTTTTGAAGTTGGCCGTTTTTCAACCTTTTTTCGGCCCTTGAAAATCGCGCGCACGGTTCGTAGAAAATTTTTCCAATGATATTCACTAAGAAAAACGTGAAGGGGGGAGTACTAACATTAATTTCGTTTTTTAAAAAGTTGCGTACGATTTTTTTTCGTTGCGTTATTCCATTTTTTGCAAAAAAATAGCGTTTTCAGAAAGTACGGCGTAACGACAAAACTATGAGGTTTTGGCAAAATTGTTAGGAAGGTAAAAATATGTATTCGATCATTCTGTACTCGCTAGAATTTTTTCAGAATTTTTCGTGGAGATTTTTTGAAAATCAATTTTCGTCCAAATGCTGACTTTTTAAATCGCTTTAACTCGGGAATTATAAGGTGCGTGGAAAAATTTTAAGAGGGAAAATTTTCTTGTTTTTCACTGTAGTAATCATTAGAATTTTTTCAGAAATTTCTTTCGAAATTTTTTTCCAAACCCTCGTTATCAGAGTTGTACGTATCGTCTTTTCTACTTATATTTTTCCGTTACTTAAAAAAAAAAAGTTCATATCAGAAATTATATCTCTTACCTCATTTATACGAGTTTTTCATCGAAAAAACTGCCTCTGGCTTTGAGCACGGCTTTCACGAGTCGCGGCATACGATCAATGAGCTTGTCAATTCGATTTTGCTCCAGGCTGGACCAAGCATCCAACAACTTTTGCCATAGATCTGCGGCAGATGTGGGACAGGTCAATCTTATCTTCCGGTCAAGCTCTTCCCAGAGAAGTTCGATAGGATTGAGATCTGGCGATTGAGGCGGCCACACCATGTTAACAATTACATTGTTCTCTTCTTTCTTTTCCAAATATCCTCTGCAGAGGCGAGAACTATGCTTAGGATCGTTATCCTGTTGCATGGTGAAGCCATGCCCGATGGTTCTGAGTCCAGAAGGAATCGCATGTCGGATAAGAATTTGTTTGTATTTTTCTTTTTTTATTATTCCCTCGATTCTCACCAAGTCTCCGGTGCCATGGCCCGAAAAACAGCCCCACACCATAACCGATCCACCGCCGTGTTTTACGGTGGGCACTAAACACTGGCTTATCATTTTTTCAGAGGCATTTCTTCTCACAAAAACTCGTCGATTTCGAAAAATTCTCGCCAAGTACTTCGTTCAGAATTTTGTTACAATCTAATTTTTTTACGTTTGCAATTTGGTTGATGACATAGTTGAATTTCCGAACTTTATTATTTTTTCTATCAACATCAAACCATATTTGAAAATTTATTGAAACGCAATAAAGCTTTCCGTATTTGACCACGTATATTTCAACAGATCTTAACTTATTTTGTAACTTTTTGTGTATTCTTCTAAGCGGCGTTTTGGATTTTTTTTTTAATATCATAGGGAAATAAGGGACTACCAATGTACTTGTCCACGTTTTTTTTCCCCGTGAGGGGATTTTTGCGATTTCGTCTTTTTTCAATATATATTGTAACGGTACGCTTTTCGCGGCACGCCTCTACGCGTGAATTCGAGCAACTAAATTCATTTAGGAGCGGGTGCGAAATGAAAACGAGGAGATGCGAGGATATGCTGTGACAAAAATATCGTGAGGTTTATTCAAGTAAACAAAATAAAACGATTCTTGTGGTACATAAACTAAATCTTTGAATGAATCTTTTTGATTCGCTGTGTTTTGCGATTGAGAATTTTACTTTTAATGAGTTAGACCTGACAATTGAATACCTGGCTCGCCACTATTAGCCTACTTTAACGAAAGGATAATTCTTTTCCTTGTTTTCTCGATGAAATTCATCAAAAGGATCTGCTTGGGCTCCTTGCCTTTGACTCAACACAATTAAATTCTTTTGACTCGATATAATGTTAGTTTTTGATTCTTGTGACTCGATATAATTTAATTCTTGATTCTTTTTGACTCGATATATTTAATTTTTGATTCCTTTTAACTCGATATAATTTGATTCTATTTTGAACGACTAAGTCCGCATTTCGAAAAGAGAAAATTCTGTATTGGGCTGTTCTCACCTCGAGTCTCCAGAGCCTTAGTGTAATCAAGCTTGACTCTAATTTTTCAATTAAATCATTTGGTTTTCCTCACTCAGGCAACAAACACTTGATTACAGGGAGTTTGGTTTGAGTTCACACCGTAAATCTTGAAACCGAACGGAGCCGCCCGGTTCTGGCCCTCTCAGTGTGAATAGGTAGCATGTCCTATACCTCCAATCTTGAAACTGCACGAAGACGCGCAGTTCCGGCCCTTTCAGTATAGAACAAGGAATAGGTTTCTCACACCCGAAATCTTGAACCCAAACGGAGCCGCCTGAGTCCGGCCCTCTTAGTGTGAGAGGAAAGGAAAATTCCACACATCCAATCTTGAAACCGCGCGAACCCACACAGTTTCGGCCCTTTCTGAGTGGAATTTGGGGGAGCAGTAATAGGTTATATTTGTTGTTTGAGTCAGAATGCCTCTACTTTTCTGGAGTGTGTTATCTCCTGGAATTCGAGTCAAGACTGAGCTGCCGTGGCTTCCACGCACGGTCTTTTATACAGCTCGAAACAATGAAAGCTAAAAATAACTCGATCGTCGATTCGTTCGTCGAAATTAATCTAAAACCAGGTTTCCATGTCTAAATTTCCTGATTCGTGCTCACGCCATCGCTTTGAGCTCAGATTCACTGCCTTAAGGTTCGCTTGTCGTGCGCATGCGCGAGAATCGTTGTTTTCATTCTTAAACAATAATTAGGTAATTTCATCTCTCACTCTCTTATTAAAAACCCCATCGAGTCTAATTTAACTATTTTTTTTGAAAAGTTAATTAGTTTTTCATCGTAAAACAATTTATTTTAATCTTCCAAATATTTAGACGCGATTGGTTGATTATGACGCCGCGCATGAGCCATGATTCACGCCTTTCTTACTCTGTCAATAAAATTCTTCACCTGGAAATTTCTATCTCCTAATCGCCATCAATAATCGTTTCAGAACCTGAGTTTTAGCACTTTGTCAAATTTTCAATTTATATATGAATGGAAATAATAATAAGCATGATCGGGATGGAAGACTTTGGAGTATTGCGAGCGCGGAACGGTGGGTGGTATTCCGCCGTTCCCTTCCAGAGAGTCGCGGTCACGGTCTTACATACAGGTCTGGAAACGACGGTAGTGGGGGTGAGTAATTTCACGGGCGCTTTATTATCTCACTTTGTGGCCGTCAGGTCGGCGTTGTGATCGAGGGATGGGTAATCAGCGCATGCTGCCGGCGCTGTGGTCTAGTGGCTAGCGTGCTTGCCTCTAAGCCAGAGCGTCGGGAGGTCCTCGGTTCGATTCTCGGTCCCGTAGTCTTTTCGCGAGAATTAAATATGAGCGTGACCAGCTCCAGATGTATGGGTGATTCAGAAAGACTTGCTGTCCGGGTATCCTCGGTTTCGGAACGGTATCAGGAGCAATCCTACTTAACGGTTTTTTAAAATTCACAATAAGTTTTAAATGGCAAGCAATCGAATTTTGGACTTTTAAGCCAATGAGAAGGTCGCTGGCGGCCATGATGTGCGACGCCTCACTGCTGTCTGACATAGGGGCTAAGACGGGGCTCTCGCTCACATTCACAACAGAAACGTTTGTCGATTCTTTCGGCGGCAATGTCACACGACTCGACTTTCGCGCGAGAAGCATCTAACTGTCGAGTGACGTTAGCAATGTGTCACGACGAATGTTTTGACTGACAGATTGAAAGGGGTTAGGAATGCAAACATGAGCTGACGTGATCGCACGATGATGATTTTTTTTCCGACAAAGTCGTTTGTTTGATGAAAACGAAGCAAAAATTTTTGCAGTCGTCTTAATCTTAATAAAATCGATAACTTCCATATTTCGTACTAATGACAACATTCTTAATGATTTTTTCACATTTTCATCTTCGCGCAATTCGGGCATAAAACCCTAACAATCATTCATCATTCTGTTGAAAAAAGTTCTCCTCGATTCATTAACTGAAACAAAAATCTTCTTCTTCGTTTTTATGTATAGTCCAAGAATTCATTAGACATATTTTTTTTTCCAGTTTGAGAGGATAAAAGTAGCAGAGTTCCTTTTTGTTCAGTAAATAGTGAGAGGAACGTTCGCGTGCTCTTGGATCATGATCAGCAAGTTGGGATCGCACAATGATGATTTTTTTTCCGACAAAGTCGCTTGATGAAAACGAAGCAAAAATTCTTGCAGTCATCTTAATCCCTCGGCGGGATAAGATTTTTAGCATTTTACTACGCATTGCATGGAAAACAACGCTTTTCCGTGCAACGTGAGTCGATAATTCGTCGTCACGGATTGACCAATGGACAGTTCTGTTCTTTTTCCTGAAATCATGAAAATTCGATCTACATTGGAGCCTAAACTCGTTGCATTCTTTTAATCGCTCACCGAGGTGTGATTATTTCGTAATTGCCACGATTTCGAGGGAAAAAAGACGTTATTTATCAATTTCAAAACAAAAATTGATCGTCTTCGATCCAACGCACTAAAGCGATGATTTTTTTTCCAACAGTTCGGTGTGTTTCGGCAGAACGAAGCGGAAAATCGTGCTATCGTCTCTATCCCTCGCCGGGATAAAATTTTTGGCAGCTCACGACGATCCACATGACAAACGAGGTTTATCGATCGAATGTGAGACGATAATTCGTCGTCGTCACGGATAGAGCACTAGGCAGTCCCGTTTTTTCCCCCTAAAAACATAAAAATTGAAGCTAAATTAAAGCTCAAACTCGTTACATTCTTTCATTCTCTCGCCAAGATATTTTTTTTTTATCGCTGCAACGATTTTGAGGGGGAAAAAGACGTTTATTTATGGATTATGAAACGAAAATTGATCGTCTCCGATCTATCACAATAAAATGATGATTTTTTAATTAACAGCGTGGTGTGTTTAAGCTGAACGAAGCGAAAAGTCGTGCCATCGTCTTTATTGCTCGCTAGGATATGATTTTTGGTGGCTCACGATGATTTACACGAGGAACGACGTTTTTCAATCAAATTTGAGACGATAATTCGTCGTGGCCGGTTGACCACGAGGCAGTCCCGTTCTTTTTCCCTGAAAACATAGAAACTGATTCTAAATTAAAGCTCTAACTCGTTAAATTCTTTTATTCTCTCGCCAAGATATTTTTTTTGGATCGTTGCAACGATGTTGAGGGGGAAAAAGACTTTCATTTATTAATTATAAAATGAAAATTGAACGTTTTCGATCGACCACACCAGAATAATGATTTTTTTTTTAACAGCGTGTTGTGTTAACGCAAAATGAAGCGGAAAATCGTGTCATCTCCTCTATCCCTCGCCGGGATATAATTTTTGGAAACTCACGACGATTTACATGAAAAACAACGTTTTTCAATCGAATGTGAGATGCTAATTCGTCGTCACGGTTTGACCACCGGACAGTCCCGTTTTTTCCCCTGAAAACATAAAAATTCGAGCTAAATTGAAGCTCAAACTCTTTGCATTTTCTCATTCTCTCGCCAACATATTATTGTTGAACCGTGGCAATGATTGTTGTCTGACAAATACGTTGATTTATCATTTTCAAAAGAGAAATTAATAGTCTTCGATCCAACGCACGAAAATGATGATTTTTTTTTTTCCAACAGCTCGGTGTGTTTGGGGATAACGAACAGAAAATCGTGCCATCGACTCTGTCCTTCGCCGGGATATGATTATTGGCTAATTGCAAGCGTTTTCAGGGGTAAAAGATGTTTTTTTTTTATCAATTCCGAAAGGAAAATTGATCGTCTTCGATCCGCCACATTCAGATGATCATTTTTTTTCGACAGCGTGGTGTGTTAACTCAAAACGAAGCGAAAAATCGTTCCATCGTCCCTATTTCTCGCTGGGATGAGATTTTCGGCGCCTCGCGACGATTTATACGGAGAAGTACGTTTATCAATCGAGTTTGAGACGATGATTTGTCGTCACGGATTGACCACTAGACAGTTCCATTTTTCTTCTGCTGAAATCATAAAAATACTATCTACATTGGAGCTCAAACTCGTTGCAGTCTTTTATTTGCTCACCCAGATATGATTATTGGTTAATCGCAACGATTTTGAAAAGAAAAAACGTTATTTAGCGATTTGGGAACGAAAATTGATCGTCTTCGATCCGCCACACTATAATGATTATTTCTTTTTCGACAGCGTAGTGTAGTTAGCCAAAACGAAGCGAGAAATCGTGGCATCGTCTCAATCCCTCGCCAGGGTATGATTTTTGGGATTTCACTACGCGCTGTATGGAAAGCAACAGGCTTTTCCGTGCAATGTGAGACGGTAATTCTTCCTCACGGATTTACCACTGAACAGTCCCGTTTTTTTACCCGAAAACATGACAAATTTGAGCTACATTGGAGCTCAAATTCATGTCATTATCGCGAACCCCCGCTGAGATATGACTTTTGAGGCATCATGACAATGAGCGTGGAAAAATCACCTTCTTTTCATGAATTTTTCAACAAAAATCGATCGTTATCGATTGATCGCAGTACTATCGCAGTACATGTTTTTTTTTCTCTTCGTGAAAGCATTTCGTGAGCTGAAACGAATCGAGAACTCGTGTCATCACTTCAATCCTACGCCGATATATCGTTTTAATGCTTCAGCCCATGAATTTTATGAAGAACTACATTTTTTTTTATTAATTCTGAGATAAAAACTGTACTGGGTTATACTGGGTTGACCACAGTACAATACTGATGTTTTTCCAGAAAATATGATTTGTCGAGCCTAATTTCAGCCTCCACCTAATCCTTCGCCGAGATATCTGTGACGCATTACCACGATTTTTATAGAAAAAAAAAACGTTTATTCAAGAATTTTGAGACAAAATTTAATCGTCATTGATTAAACACAGTGCAATCATGATTTTTTCTAACCGCGACTACGACCATCTGATATTTTTCATAACGCTCACTAAAAACCATTTCATTGAACGAGGAATCGGAAATTGACAGAATACTGACGAAGTCTCGCGAAAAAACAAATAAGCGCTACGTTTGGAGGCGATGCAGCTGAAACAAATGAGCGTCGGAATCAATAACTGTCAAAAGCCTCCAAATATTCGCCTCGCCTCTGTGTCCTGTGCAACCAAAACTTTATCTTGTGCTCATTTCCAATTATTTATCAAATAATATTGTTTCGTCCGTGTGTGCTTTCTTATATTACTTGCTTACGGGTTTATTCCGTCTATTATTCAGTGTTGTGATATTATTTTGTGTTTATTCCTTTCATTAATTTTTCGAGTGTCATTTTTTCTTATTAATTCATTCTCTGGCGTTTCGTGTGTATTTATTCCATTCATTCTTTCTTTCGTTTTCCGTCTTGATTTATTTTGTTTGTTTGGTGTTGTTTTTTACTTTTTCACTAATAATTATTGATTTCGCTATACAAATATTATTAAAATAATTTGAAATGGCACATTATGAGCCGCGTGAATACGCGCAGATGGTGGTGAAGTACGTCGAAGCTGGGTATAAAGGCCGGCGCACTCTAGGCCGGGCCGGGCCGGGCCGCATCGCATTTTTTGAATCGCTTCTATGCATTTTAAATGGAACAGCGCACACTAGCTGACGGGCCGGGCCGGGCCGCATCGGGCCGCATCGACGGATCGCTCGGCAGGCGGATTTTTGCGGCGCATGCGATGCGGCCCGGCCCGGCCCGTTGCAGTGTGCGATAGGCCCAGGCGGATTTTTGTGTCCTACACGTGTTTTTAGACTATGTTTACTGAATATAACGTGCACTAAGCCTGTCAAGAGAGTTAGTCTCTAGAGGACCATCTCTCTTTCTCGTTCACCTTAGGATAAAAAGAGACATAGGATCCTCCAAAACAAAGATAGAACGATGATTTTCGGCATTTCTTGGCATCACGAGTTGGTGGCCATTTCATATGGCAGTGCGCGTTCCAGTAAATATACAGTTCTCTGACTGTGTACGGTAATATTTTTTGGTTTCTGTAAATCTTAGCGCAAAATTTCAAGTAATTCAGGAAACTCTTCGTAGAACTTCGAAATTGTTGAAAAAATGTTCTTTCGTTTTCGAGTAAATTTTTTAAAAGAGTATGAAATTCTCCAAATAAATATTGTTTTAAACAAATATCGTGACACTAAAACCTGTGCTTCTTTTTTTTAATTTTTTTTCGTTCAATGTCTTCTTCGAGCATAACTTGGAATAATTAAAAAAGTTTTTTATCAGAACTTAACATTTTCGAAATAGCCTGCTCAAAAACAGTGAATAGTGCTTAGTGAAACGAAGATTTTCTTTCAAAATGCGATGCGT
Organism: Campoplex capitator; assembly: GCA_037576405.1. Lineage (NCBI taxonomy): Eukaryota > Metazoa > Arthropoda > Insecta > Hymenoptera > Ichneumonidae > Campoplex > Campoplex capitator. The sequence goes on along the minus strand of JARBWI010000323.1, from coordinate 13,114,109 downwards.
TGCGACCCGGCCCGCCTGTAGTGTGCGCCCTCGCATTTTTCAAGTGCTTTGCGATGCGGCCCGGCCCGTCAGTAGTGTGCGCGGACCTTAACGGCGCACGAGCGGTCGACGCATACCAGGAGGCATTTGGCGACGAACGATGTCCAGACGCGAGGACTATTATGAGCGCGTTTCGTCGTTTCAACGATACCGGCCATGCCTTGCCCAATAAGAGGGATTGCGGTGCGCCAAGAAATGCACGAACAGCGGCCATGGAGAAAAGGATTTTGGACGAATTCGATGCCCACCCGAAAACTAGTATCCGCAAAGTTGCGAGGCGGCTAGGAACGTCGTATAGCACGGTGCAACGTACCTTGAAAGCGGAAAAAAAACACGCCTTCCATTATACACACGTGCAATCCTTGGAACCTCACGATTATCCGGCGAGGCTGCATTTCTGCCGCTACATAATTCGGTGTGAAACGACGGAACCGGGATTTGTTGGCCGAATAATTTTTTCCGACGAATCAAGTTTCGGGCGAGATGGAGCGTGGAATTTCCACAATTTTCACGTTTGGAGCGATAGAGAGAATAACCCGAGAGCAATGGTGGAAGCAAATCACCAGCGGCGATTTCCACCCTTAAACCTTTGGGCCGGAATCTATGGTGATAAATTGGTAAGAAAAAACGGTTATTTAATTGTTTTATTAAACATATTTGAGCTCACAAAATATTTAATGAATTTTCAAAAATCCAGTCCCTCTCCCTTCAACGCTCCATAGATATTAATTCCTTTCCTGATTCCATCCTTGTTTTTCTTGGTATCATTGCAGATTGGTCCGTTCAACTTCGGAGGAACCCTCACTGCGGAGCGGTACTGCGAGTTTCTTCGCCGAAGATTACGAAGGTTGTGCATCCGTGCTGGCATAACACTGCCAGAATTCAACATGGCGCACTTCCAACAGGATGGGGCGCCTGCCCATACCAGTCGGCGTGCTCAGCAAACGCTCCGCGGTATTTTCGGGGACCGCGTGATTGGACGCGGTGGTGTGGAAGACTGGCCCCCACGATCCCCCGATCTCAATCCACTTGATTTTTTTTTGTGGGGGCACGTCAAGTCGATAGTCTATTGAGAACCCGTACGAGATCGAGAGGATCTAGATAGACGAATTATCGAGGCGCTCGGAACCGTCACTCCTGACATGCTGCAGAGATGCAGTGCAAACTTTTTAAAACGAATCCGCCTCTGCGTCGAAATGGGCGGTGGCCATTTCGAACACCTCCTTTAAGGCCATTGCGTTGGGGCCTTGTTTGTCATATTGTACAAAAATCTAAATAAATCAATGTTGATTTTTTCGCCGAAAAGATGTTTTCGTTATAATTTCTACATTATTTTTCAATGAATTGTGCGATGACAGTTTGTCGTCACGAAGTAACCAGTGAGCATAATTGATCATTTTTTTCCTGCAAACATAAAACTTCGAATTGAATCAAAGTCCACATTCATTGCTTTCTCTCAATCTCTCGCCGCGATATGATTATTGGCTTATAGCAACGATTTTAAGAAAAGAAAACGTAAGAAAGGAAAAGAATTCGAATCGAAAATTGATCGATAATTCGTCGACACGGCTTGACCACTATACACTCCCCTTTTTTATTCCCTGAAAACATAACAATTAAAGCTAAATGTCGTTGCATTCTCTCGTTCTCTCGCCAACATATTACTGTTGGACCGTTGCAATGAGTGTCGTCCGACAAATACGTTGATTCATCATTTTCAAAAGAAAAATTGATCGTGGTCGATCAAACGAAATAAAATGGTGATTTTTCTTCCAACAGCTCGGTGTGTTTAGGCAAGACGAAGGGAAAAATCGTGCCATTGTCTCTATCCCTCGCCAGAATAAGATTTTTGGCACCTCACTACGATTCACACGAAAAACGACATTGTTCAATCGAATGTGAGCGATAATTCGTCGTCGCGGCTGGACCACTAAAAAGTCCCGTTTTTTCTCTTGAAAACATAAAATGTAGCTAAATTGAAACTTAAACTCGTTGCATTCTCTTATTCTCTCGCCGAGATATTATTGTTGGAACGTTGCAATGATTGTCGACGGAAAAATACGCTTATTTACCATTTTCGAAAGAAGAATTCATCGTCTCCGATCCACCACACTAAAATGATAATTTTTTTTCAACCCCTTGGTGTGTTCAGGCAGAACGAAGCGCAAAGTCTGGTCGTGGTCAAAAGTTGAAAATTGCGCTCTCGCGGTAAATTGAGACTTTGGCGCGTGTTTGCTCTTCGTTTCAGCTTATCAAACTGAGTGGCTGGAAAAAAATTCCTAATTTATACCGATTTTACTCGGAGATGAGCGATTTTCGTTTGAAAATTGTCGAAAAATCGTGATTTTCAAGCTAAAATCATGGTAATGAGCAAAAAATTATATCTTGATGAAAAATTGAGATAGAGACATGACTCTGGGCTTGAATAGAGCTCCACAGAGTCTATTCGCAGGGAAAAAATCTGCATTCCATTCTCATGGAGCCAAGGAGAAATAGTAGAAGTGAAACTTCAACGGACAAGTGGAAAAACAAATCGCAACGGACAAGTGGAAAAACAATCGCAACGGAAAAGAGGAAAAACGGAATCGCAACAAAATTTTTACTTGAAGTTTTACGGGCAGATTTCTAAATTAGACAGGTGCGATAACAATCTGCTCGTAGAACTTCAAGTAAAAATTTTGTTGCGATTCCGTTTTTTCTCTTTTCCGTTGCGATTGTTTTTCCACTTGTCCGTTGCGATTCGATTTTCCACTTGTCCGTTGAAGTTTCACTTCTATTATGTGTCCCAGCACACATTTCCATTTTTTTTTCGCAGGTTTACTGCATACTACAAGTTGTTTAAGTTGGGTACGTTTGGATGAATGCATTTTTTAATTGAAAAACATATTTTTGTTCATCCAACAAAAAAACTAAATTTAATCGGGACCTAAAAAACCATCCATATTCTCAGCTGTCCCTCCTATCCTCGCTCTCCGCGCGACTGCGCATTATATCCGTCTAATACAGTCGTTGCCCTTTCTCCGCCACCGCCAGCCTTTCGCTCCCTCTACCGCTGGCACCTCTCACCGCGCGATATATCGTCTACCCCCTCCGCGCGGCGGTTACGCTTTTTCGTGACAAAAAAATCCTAAGACCCCCTAAGTCTATATAGAAGTTTCACTTCAAAAAGTCGTTTTTTTCCATACCGGAAGTTGGGGAATTTTTCGGAGTGATCAACCCCCTTAAAAAAATAGCTTAATGAGTTTGATCGTCACCAAATCAGAATCTCTTCATTTCTGGCGATGGTAACGATCTGTCCCTGAAATAAAAGAGTCGCCTTTTTCCATACCGGAAGTTGTAAAGTCTTTCGGAATATTTAGTCCCTTCGAAAAATGACTTCCGTGGTTCCGATCGTCGCGGAACTTTTTTTCTGGTTCACTTGGCATCCAACCAAACTAAGCGTGAAATAAAAAAGTTGTTTTTTTCCATACCGGAAGTTGGGGAATTTTTCGGAGTATTCAACCCCCTTTAAAAAATAGCTCAATGAGTTTGATCGTCACCAAATCGGAATTTCTTCATTCCTGGCGATGGTAATGATCTGTCCCTGAAATAAAAAAGTCGCCTTTTTCCATACCGGAAGTTGTACAGTCTTTCGAAATATTTAATCCCTCAAAAAAATTACTTCCGTAGTTCCGATCGTCTCAAAACTTGTTTTCTAGTTTACTTGGCATCGAATCCAACGAATCCGGAAATCAAAAAGTCGCTTTTCTCCATACCGGAAGTTGGAGAATTTTTCGGAGTGATCAACCCTCTTTAAAAAACAGCTTAATGAGTTTGATCGTCACTAAATCGGAATTTCTTCATTCCTGGCGATGGTAACGATTTGTCCCTGAAATAAAAAAGTTGCCTTTTTCCATACCGGAAGTTGTAAAGTCTTTCGAAATATTTAGTCCCCTTAAAAAAATACTTTCGTAATTCCGATCTTCGCGAAACTTTTTTCCTAGTTCACTTGGCATCCAACTTAACTACTCGTAAAAAAAAGTACTTTCTTCCTTACCGGAAGTTGGGGAATTTTTCAGAGAAATTATTGGGAAGTTGAGGGATTTTTCGGAAAAAAATAATTTAATGCAATACTGAAAAATATTGGAAAAAATCACAATAAGGATAAGGTTACCTCTTCATTCAACAATTCATATTTTATTTATGCATTGCGAAAAAAAAATGTGTTGAGAATCGAATCCAAGACTCTCGGAACGTTGATCAAGATAATGTCAGTCTGCCGATTTGGCATCAAGAGACTTCGATTGATAATGTCAAAAACGGGTATCTGTTCTTCAGAGCTATTTTATTTACTCGAGGATTGCGCAGTAGGCAGCTGGTTTTCATTCTATTTCAGCCAAACAGAACCGGCTTTTTGAAATTGAAAGAATGATGACACTCTTGGGCAAAATCTGAAATTTCACCCAAGGAAAAATCTACTAAATCTAAAAGAAACGTGTTTCAGCCGATTCTCTATCGAATGAGGTCCTCGTGTCGAGGCCGAAAAAAGTGCCCTTTGGCGAAAATCTCGGGACTCCAAAAAATTTCGAAGACCTCGGGACTTCAAAATCCTTCTGCGTTTACGATTTCATATTGCCGCGGATAGGCAGGCGGATATGCCCCTGTTCGATTTGACCGACAGTCTCGCCTAGCGAACCCAACGGCGAAAGCTGGAACACGCTACGCATGGTTGAGGACGCCAATATGGCCGCCGCTCCGCTTCGTACGAGTCGTGTGCTGTTCAACCGGATTGCTCCCCGAGTTTTTGTTGGAATCACGTGAAGTCAATTTTAATTTGTGCGGTACAATGGTGCGATTCCGGGTCTGGTCCGTTTGATTGTGTGAAGTGAACGGTGAATTTCTATTTTATTCTTTGCAACGCGCGCAAAAGCTGTCATGGCTTGTCACTCCATATTTTTAACGATTTATTACTCACAAATACAAAATCCAGCGTTTGGAAGAGGACCAGAGCCGGAATCGTGCTGTGATAACGAATTGTTCTGTTTTTTTTCGTGCCAACATAAAATTCGCGACGAAATCCGGTATAAACGGATTTTAGTTGCTCTTATCACCACCTGGCACTGCGTATGCCATCGCTCGATAACTCTTAAAACCTATCTGAAGACTACTCTGGTCTGCAGACTGTTCTAAGGACTGTTCTGAAGACCTTGAAACGTACCCGCACTCCCGATATAAATATTCCGATCCCGAACGCGAACGAACACGACGCGACGGCGCGATCGCCGACATTTTCGCCCGTAGACAACAACGACGCGCGCTTTCGTCCGGGCGGCGGCCATCTTGGGCATCGGCAACAAACGACCGAGACTACCGACGCGAGCGTTACCGACGCCGCCAAGCGTCGAAAAAATTCAATAAATTATTTTTTTCATTTTCTTTATTTCTTTTGATAAAATTATCACTTAATATTGTAATTAGGCTGAAAAATTCGGAAAAAAATCAAAGAATCGAAACGAAATAAGCGCGAGTTATAATTTTTCCGAAAATTCTCATAATTTTAAATAAACGAAAATGCGTATTACAGCGCATGCGCAGTAGCCAAATTCGAGAGAAAAATCGAATTATTTCCATTGTTCTAAAAATTAATTAATTGTTTTCAAATACAAAAAATGATTCGATAAATCAATAAATAAAAAATAATAAGCGATTAATAATGAAAATTCAAGACAAACAAAGCTGAAAAACATAAAAAAGCGGATTTTCGCGCATCCGTGGATGCGAGGGTGGGGGTAGCGGCGAGCGAATGTGTGAGCGTGAATGAGTAGTGGGGAGCGTGTTGAGCGAATGAGAAAGTAGAACATGCGCAGTAAGGGGTTCGAGATTAAATTTAAGCGGCGCATCGAAAGCGAGGGAAAAGTGGGGTATAAAAGTCGCTGCGCGACCGCTCTCGGGATCAGTTCCTCTGATCACTTAGACTGGCTCGGACCTCCTAACAGAGCTCTCTCCAGTAGAACACTCTACCTAGTTCCAACAATTCATAAAACCTTTGTTCCTAATTTTCCTTGATGCCTGGGATATTGGAGGGGTTCGGCGACGTTCTCATCCCGTAGTCCAGGGTCACTCCTATTATTTTTTTTTTACTTTCCAATTAATTGATGCATGGGACATTGGAGGGGTTCGGCGACGTTCTCATCCCGTGGTTAATGGTCAATTATTTCCTTACCTCGTAGATGCTCAGGACATTGGAGTGATTCGGCGACGTTTAACTCCCGTGGTCTGGGGTCTGCATCCTTTCCTGTGTTGCAAGGGATATTGGCGCTATTCGGCGACGTTTAGAGCCCGTAGCCGGAGTAATACTCACCTTTTTATTATTTCTTTTATTTTTATGTTTGTTGGAAACAGGTTAGAAAAATTATTTATTTATTTATTTTGAAAATTAAATTTAAATTCAATTTGATAAAATTTATAGCCGAGGCAGTCTGAGCGGAACTGGAGATTAATTTATTATACATCCAAGAGGTTATTCGTTAATAAAGCGAAATTATTCATAAACAAAGTGACATTCTTGAACAAAGTGAAAAATATTATAAAATAATTAAAGAAAGTGAATTAAATCAATACCCTTGGATTTATAATTGATTTTTGAAATAAAACGATTATTATTATTATTATTCGGAACGACAATCCAAAAGGCAGCGGTAAGAACTTTGGTTTATAAAAAACAAAAATTATTTAAATTATTATTATATCGAGTCAAGTCACTTTTGGATTGTGGTTAATTTTGAATATTTGAAAAGCGAATAAAAGAATAAACAGAATAAAACAGGTTGTTCCAGGACAAAACAGAAATAAGAAAATAAAGCCAAATTCACAATAAAATTTCTTTATTATAAAAACGCAGGAGGCACACAAAAAAAAAAAAAAAAAAGAGAGATACAATAAAAAGCGTGCAGGTTAATAAGCAGTACAGCGTGCGACAATTAATAAAACAAATAAAGCGAAAATAAAAGAAAAATTGTTTATTTTTTATTGAGAAAATCTTCATGGATTTTCTTACAGTAAATTGCAAAGATTCTCATTTCTTTTGAATCTCCGTGTTCGCTAGAAATTCGAATTACGCAAACAAAATAAAAATAACAAACAAAAATAGAAATTGAAAGAAAAATAAGAAACAATTTTCATAAATCCGATAACGCGATCGAAATATCTTTATAAAATTATCCGCGAGATCTTTATTTTGTAGAACGCATCGTTAATTTGAATAAATTTCATTTTGTTATATTTTTTCACATAAAAAACCGCGTTTTTCACGTTCTTTCATACCTGCTCCTTTTTAGATTTAAGAAGCACGAACCGACGCGTAGCGACGTGCACTCGGTCGATAAGTGTATAACGTTACAACCTATCTGAAGCCTACTATGAACACTACTTTGAAAACCAGTCGGAAGACTGGTCTGAAGACCTATCTGAAGACTGTCCTGAAGACTGGTCTGAAGATCTATCTGAAGACTGGTCTGAAGACCCATCTGAAGACTGGTCTGAAGACTGTTCTGAAGACCTATCTGAATACTACTATGAACACTACTTTGAAGACCAGTCGGAAGACTGGTCTGAAGACCTATCTGAAGACTGGTCTGAAGCCTTATCTAAAGACTACTATGAACACTACTCTGAAAACCTATCTGAAGACCAGTCGGAAGACTGGTCTGGAGACCTATCTGAAGACTGGTCTAAAGACTGGTCTGAAGACCTATCTGAAGACTGGTCTGAAGACCCATCTTAAGACTCGTCTATAGACCTATCTGAAGACTGGTCTGAAGCCTTATCTAAAGACTACTATGAACACTACTCTGAAGACTGTCCTGAAGACTGGTCTGAAGCCTTATCTAAAGACTACTATGAACACTACTCTGAAGACCGGTCGGAAGACTGGTCTGAAGATCTATCTGAAGACTGGTCTGAAGACTGGTCTGAAGACCTATCTGAAGACTGGTCTGAAGCCTTATCTAAAGACTGCTATGAACACTACTCTGAAGACCTATCTGAAGACTGTCCTGAAGACTGTTCTAAAGATTGGTCTGAATACTGGTCTTAAGACTGGTCTGAAGAGTGGTCTCAAGACTGATGTGATAACTGGTCTGAACCCTGAAGTCCTATCTGAAGACTCCTGGAAGCAGGTCTGAAGACTGTGGTCCGGGAGTTTTTGGACAAGAGGACGATCCGAAAAAAATGCGGCAGGGACTGGACCGGGAATCGAACCCGGGACCTCTCGATTGCCGGTCGAGTGCTCTTCCAACTGAGCTATCCAGGCCGCTAACACACTTAGTTCGGATCGTCCTCGTAACGTGGGTTTCACCACGTTACAAGACATATCTTAAACTTACTCTGAACACGTGGTTGAAGATGTCCCGAAGACCATTGTGAAGACTGGTTTTCTGGTCTTCAAACCTGTCTGAAGACTACTTTAAAGACCAGTCGAAAAAGCAGTCTGAAGACCTGTCTGAAGACTGTTCCGAAGAAAAGTCCCCAGACTTGTTTTCAGACTAGTCTTCGGACTGATCTTCAGAATAGTTTTCAGATGAGTCTTCAGACTTGTCGTTAGATGAGTCTTGAAACTAGTCTCCGAGGTGGTCTTCAGGTTCAGACTAGTTTCTTAACTGTTCCTCAGACCAGGCTCCAGGCTCGTGATCAGACTGGTCTTCCAAACCCTTTTTTTTAAGGGGGTCGAATATTTCGAAAAATTTTCCACCTTCCGGTATGGAAAAAGGCGACTTTTTTATTTCGCTATTAGTTCTATTGGATGTCAAGTGAACCAGAAAAATCGTTTCCCAACCATCAGAACCACGGAAGTAATTTTTCAAGGGGACTAAGTACTGCGAAAGGCTTTACAACTTCCGGTATGGAAAAGTGCGATTGTTTTATTTCAGGGACATATCGTTAGTATCGCTAGGAATGAAGAGATTCCGATTTGGTGAAAATCCAACTCATAAAGCTATTTTTCGAAGGGGGTTGAATACTCCGAAAAATTCTCCAACTTCCGGTATGGAAAAAAGCGTATTTTTGCTTCCTCATAGAGGAAGCTATGTGACGGTGAAATTTTTTTTTTTCCAGATTTCAATGTCAATGTGCTTAAAATGTCCCAAAACGTCCAAAAATCATACCTAGAAAAAATTTCCGGATGTGTGTGTGTGTGTGTGTGTGTGTGTGTGTGTGCGTGTGCGTGTGCGTGTGCGTGTGCGTGTGCGTGTGCGTGTGCGTGTGCGTGTGCGTGTGCGTGTGCGTGTGCGTGTGCGTGTGCGTGTGCGTGTGCGTGTGCGTGTGCGTGTGCGTGTGCGTGTGCGTGTGCGTGTGCGTGTGCGTGTGCGTGTGCGTGTGCGTGTGTGTGTGTGTGTGTGTGCGTGTGCGTGTGCGTGTGCGTGTGCGTGTGTGTGTGTGTGCACATACACATACATATACACATACACATGCGCGCGCGCGCATGTATATGCGTATGTATATGCGCGTATGTGCTGGCACTGTAACATTCAAACTTTTATAACTCGAGAACGGTTTGAGCTACAGGGCTCCCGTTTTATATTTTGCGATTAGTTCTATTGGATGCCAAGTGATCCAGAAAAAAAGTTTTGCAACGATCAGAACCACGGAAGTAATTTTTTGAAGGGACCAAATATTGCGAAGGACTTTACAACTGACTTTACGCTGATGACCAGTCCTGGTGAGGGTGGTCCGCGAGGGTCTTGCCGAGGGTCTTTGTTTGGAAGTGAAATAAGTACGAAAAAATGAATATAAAAAGTACTAGGAAGACTAGTCTGAAGACCAGTTTGAAGGCCACTCCGAAGTCTTGTCTTGAAACCTCCCTGAAGACAACTCTGAAAAACCAGTCCTGGCCAGAGTCATTGATTCCATTCTAACAATCCGGCATCCATAAATAGAAACGAATAGGAAGATCGAAATCTTTTTATTCAAATGTTATGAATGTTTGAATAAATAATTTAAAAAAAAAACGGCTAAGGATTGCTCAGAATATCGTTCCCGATCTGTACACTTAGGACACTTGGACGGGCCAGTTTTCATAAATCACCCGTGAAGTACATTGCCGATACAACTGTATACAACTGTTACCGAGTGCAAGAAATTATACATGATGGAAAACTCTTTTGAAGCGATGTTTATTATCTTTTTATTAGCAGGAATAATTTCAAATTTTTCAGAGAATGCTTATTGTACACCAACGAAACACAATCTTCTGGTCAATTCATTTCCTGACCCTCATATTAGTACACAATTGCGTCAAACACCTCTTGAATTCTTCAGTCGTGAGCCGTTGCTCCGGACATTTGTCAAATACGTATCCTGACAGTAGAATTCATCAATTATTATCAATAAATATTCATTTCCGAGATTTTTGTGTGGTTGATGATAACTCCATATTACTAACTTTCGACTGCAGTTATCACCGGAACTGGGATCGGCGTATATCCGTCAGAGCCCGTAACGCTCATCTTGATCAAATTTTCTTTTCCACATATCGTTTTCATCAATGCACCCACCATTCTGCGTGGATGGTTGCAAAACTTCCGATCGATGGTATGAAGAGTTATTGGCGATATATAAATGCCACTTTCTGCGATTAGCTCAACCTAGATTCCCAGAGTAACAGAAATTTCCTTGAATTCTGCGCCTGATTCGCCATGGTCGAAATAAGGCCAAAAAACAGTGACGAACCAAAGCCCGTACTGGGTCGAAAAAAAAATCATAAAAAATATTGAAATCGAAAATTCAAATATTTTCTTTTGTGGCAGTGTTATCTAACTTCACGCGCGGCAAGAAATATCGACTACTTTATCTAAACTTTAGAGCGGTAGTGTAAATAAGGGAAAAACTGTCAAACCATGTTGCTTTTTGTGACAGCCGTTTCTTCATTTTTACTCGAATCATCGATGGCATTTAATGGTTCCTCGTTGTTCTCTACGAGAGCACCAGGAACATCGCTCAGGACATCATTTGTTTGGTAGCTGGAACTAGCAGCACCAAAATGAGCGGCCTGGTGACTGTCTATCCAAGAAAAACGTACGAAATCCAAATGTCATCACACAAACATCAATGAAGGAATGAGACAGTTAATATTTCAAGTTATGGGATAGGGGCGAAATAACGTCCAATGGACACAAAAAAAAGTCAAAGAACAAACGATTAAGTACAACGTGGAACAGAGGAGACCCAACTGTAATAATTTTTGACTTTTGACCACGAACTTAACGAAAAACAGGATTATTATAAAAATTGTGCGACAAAAAACTTTTGTGGTTGATTGACCACAGTGCTATCATGATTATTTTTCTGAAACACACAGTTTCGCTAGCCGAAACGAAGCTAAAATACGTGCCATCATTTGAATTCCTGGCTGGGATAACATGATTTTCACCGCTGGAACGAGATCCGCAGGGAACCACTCGTCTCGTTCAAGAAATCGGAGATGAAAATTCTCTAAGAGGATACCGAAACTTCGGATGAGGAATCGAAGAGAGACACTAGTTGCAGCGAAGATGAGCAACCCAAACTGGGCGCATTATCGAATGAAGAAAGAAAAAGAACCAACGACTAAAAAGAAACAACGACTAGAAAAAAACTTGGTGCAGCTCGACAAAACCCAAACAGAACAAGCGAAAATAGCTCAAACCTGGAGCCCGCGATTCCAAAGGACCCAAAGACCCTACTACAATATTCTGTTACAATTGTAACAGAACGTCATTCAAGAGATGACAGAAAAAGTTTGAAGCGATGAATAAGAAAAAACGCCAACCCAAAAACGTACCGATATCTATCGCCGCTGCTGCATCGGAATTGCTGTCCGCTTTCCCAGTTATGATGCCATCTGTGTTGATGACAGTTGAAGATAGTATTTTTATGATTTCAGCAGAAGAAAAATGGAACTGTCTAGTGGTCAATCCGTGACGACAAATCATCGTCTCAAACTCGATTGATAAACGTACTTCTCCGTATAAATCGTCGCGAGGCGCCGAAAATCTCATCCCAGCGAGAAATAGGGACGATGGAACGATTTTTCGCTTCGTTTTGAGTTAACACACCACGCTGTCGAAAAAAAATGATCATCTGAATGTGGCGGATCGAAGACGATCAATTTTCCTTTCGGAATTGATAAAAAAAAAACATCTTTTACCCCTGAAAACGCTTGCAATTAGCCAATAATCATATCCCGGCGAAGGACAGAGTCGATGGCACGATTTTCTGTTCGTTATCCCCAAACACACCGAGCTGTTGGAAAAAAAAAAATCATCATTTTCGTGCGTTGGATCGAAGACTATTAATTTCTCTTTTGAAAATGATAAATCAACGTATTTGTCAGACAACAATCATTGCCACGGTTCAACAATAATATGTTGGCGAGAGAATGAGAAAATGCAAAGAGTTTGAGCTTCAATTTAGCTCGAATTTTTATGTTTTCAGGGGAAAAAACGGGACTGTCCGGTGGTCAAACCGTGACGACGAATTAGCATCTCACATTCGATTGAAAAACGTTGTTTTTCATGTAAATCGTCGTGAGTTTCCAAAAATTATATCCCGGCGAGGGATAGAGGAGATGACACGATTTTCCGCTTCATTTTGCGTTAACACAACACGCTGTTAAAAAAAAAATCATTATTCTGGTGTGGTCGATCGAAAACGTTCAATTTTCATTTTATAATTAATAAATGAAAGTCTTTTTCCCCCTCAACATCGTTGCAACGATCCAAAAAAAATATCTTGGCGAGAGAATAAAAGAATTTAACGAGTTAGAGCTTTAATTTAGAATCAGTTTCTATGTTTTCAGGGAAAAAGAACGGGACTGCCTCGTGGTCAACCGGCCACGACGAATTATCGTCTCAAATTTGATTGAAAAACGTCGTTCCTCGTGTAAATCATCGTGAGCCACCAAAAATCATATCCTAGCGAGCAATAAAGACGATGGCACGACTTTTCGCTTCGTTCAGCTTAAACACACCACGCTGTTAATTAAAAAATCATCATTTTATTGTGGTAGATCGGAGACGATCAATTTTCGTTTCATAATCCATAAATAAACGTCTTTTTCCCCCTCAAAATCGTTGCAGCGATAAAAAAAAAATATCTTGGCGAGAGAATGAAAGAATGTAACGAGTTTGAGCTTTAATTTAGCTTCAATTTTTATGTTTTTAGGGGGAAAAAACGGGACTGCCTAGTGCTCTATCCGTGACGACGACGAATTATCGTCTCACATTCGATCGATAAACCTCGTTTGTCATGTGGATCGTCGTGAGCTGCCAAAAATTTTATCCCGGCGAGGGATAGAGACGATAGCACGATTTTCCGCTTCGTTCTGCCGAAACACACCGAACTGTTGGAAAAAAAATCATCGCTTTAGTGCGTTGGATCGAAGACGATCAATTTTTGTTTTGAAATTGATAAATAACGTCTTTTTTCCCTCGAAATCGTGGCAATTACGAAATAATCACACCTCGGTGAGCGATTAAAAGAATGCAACGAGTTTAGGCTCCAATGTAGATCGAATTTTCATGATTTCAGGAAAAAGAACAGAACTGTCCATTGGTCAATCCGTGACGACGAATTATCGACTCACGTTGCACGGAAAAGCGTTGTTTTCCATGCAATGCGTAGTAAAATGCTAAAAATCTTATCCCGCCGAGGGATTAAGATGACTGCAAGAATTTTTGCTTCGTTTTCATCAAGCGACTTTGTCGGAAAAAAAATCATCATTGTGCGATCCCAACTTGCTGATCATGATCCAAGAGCACGCGAACGTTCCTCTCACTATTTACCGAACAAAAAGGAACTCTGCTACTTTTATCCTCTCAAACTGGAAAAAAAAATATGTCTAATGAATTCTTGGACCAGAGATCGGCAAAAAAATATTTATGAATCTCGAGTATTGAAGTCTTGGAGAATTAGAAAATTGGTCAGAGAAAAGTCTCGAATATTCGATTATTCGCGACTTGATGAAAGAAAAGTCTCAAGTCCTAAAGGAATTGAGAATTGGTGAGAGAAAAGTCTCGAATATTCGGTGATTCGTGACTTGATGAAAGAAAAGTCTCCAGTACTGAACGAATTGAGAATTGGTGAGAGAAAAGTCCTGAATATTCGAATATTCGCGACTTGATTCAAGAAAAGTCTCAAGTCCTAAAGGAATTGAGAATTGGTGAGGGAAAAGTCTCGAATATTCGGTGATTTGTGACTTGATGAAAGAAAAGTCTCCAGTACTGAACGAATTGAGAATTCGTGAGAGGAAAGTCCTGAATATTCGATTATTCGCGACTTGATGGTTTCAAATGAATCGGTCAAGAAAAAATATTATTAAAGCGTATGTTGAATGCGCTCAGAGTACGAAAATACGAGCGAGTGTTGGAAAAGACGGGAAAAGAGCGAGAGCGAGAACGCGCGAGAGAGAGTGAGGGCGAGAACGTATGGGAGAGAGCGAGAGCAAGAGAGAGCAAGAGAGAGCGAGGGCGAGCGAGAGAGAGAGAGAGAGAGAGAGAGAGAGAGAGAGAGAGAGAAAGAGAGAGAGATAGATAGATAGATAGATACATGTTTATTCAGCCTTCTCGGCTGTTCATAGTTATACATATAAGGGATTATGGGGCAAAACGGACAGGGTGCCCGTTTTGCCCCATAAAGTTGAAATCCGGGGCAAAACGAACATTTCAAAATCTGAAATATTGTAAAATTCATAATTTTTTTTTTCAAGCCTAAATTACATTTTTACTCGAAAACAGCCTGCTTTAGTGTATTTTGAGGCAAATGGACACACGGAAGGCAAAACGGATACATGTGAATGTAAATTTTATAAAAAAAATATTTTCGGATCCAAACCATCTTCTGACTCTAAAATATCTTAAATTGTTGAATTCTATGGTGAAATGCACAAAAAATTCAAGTTTTAGAGCAAAATAAACACACGTCGAATCCGAAATTTTATAAATTTCATAAAATTTTGACTCCGATCCCAAACTACGTTCTGCTCACTATTCATTCTCTTTTGGGACTTATTTGAAACCCAAATTTATAATGACGGTAAGAAAATAAGGAAAAGAGGTTTTTTTTATTGGAGCAAATAAAATCTACATATTCGTAATTTTTTAATTTTTATTATCACTGAGAGGCTGTGTCCGTTTTGCCCCAAAAATTTTTTTTTACGAAATCCGGGGATCTAGGACCGGAAATGGATTATGGGACTCCATTACAGTTCAAACATCAATTATACCCTAGCACGGTGGACCCAAAGTTCATTTTTTGCATGACTCAAAAACATGGCCAAAATGCGATTTCAAGTTTTGGCTCATTTTTCTTTCTTACATGCCAAGGAATGGGGTTCTAAGTGGTCGCGTTTCTTTTCTTATATTACCGAGTTGGTATTCTATTCGGAAAAAGTCGCTTCAGACGTCTCAATTTCGAAAAAAAAAAAATTTTCATTTTTTATACCTCCGAAAGGCAATGTCCGTTTTGCCCCAAAAATTTTTTTTTTCGAAATTCGAGAAACTACGACTGGAAATCAATTTTGGGACTCAAATATAGTTGAAAGACCATATGCTCATCGATTAAATTGGCTTAAATCGTTAACATGTCCGTTTTGCCCCATAGTCCCCTATATATACATTTGCCATTACATATTGCTGATATTTTACAGGTTTTTTTTTTTTTTTTTTTTTTGAGAGAGAGAGAGAGAGAGAGAGATGATGATGATATATATATATTTAGCCTTCTCGGCTATTTGTATGTACACTAGGGTGGTTCAAAAAAAATCGATGTTTTTTTTTTCACGGGCACCTACGGAATATGTTAGTACATTATGAAAAAAGATTTTTGCTAAAATTTGGCTGCTGTAAAAAATTTTTTAGATAGTGCTCAAGCGACTTTTATCTATTTTTTTCTATTTTCCGTTGAAACTTGCGACATAAAATTCTTTTATTTTACTCTAATACTGGAAAGTGTTAGTGCTTGATGGCAGCGTGATGTGTTCAAAATTTTAAGGCTCTAGAAAAATTATAAAAGCTGCCTCAAGTAATTTTTATACATTTTTTTTCAATTTTTGGATGAAAATGATGAGATAATGAAAACTCCGTCTACGAAAATGAATTTTCAGCTTCCTATTATAACGAAAGTCGTAAATATTTTATGGAACTACTTATTTAGACTTTGTTACGCCAAAACATTTTTCAAGCTAACTTGTGCGGATGGTTTTTATTTTCTTGTACTTCCAGCTGAGAAGTATTTTAACAGCTGCCTCAAATAATTTAAAAAAATGTTTTTCTCAATTTTCGGCTGAAAATCACGAAAAAATCGAATCTTTCACAACATACACTACCGACCAAAATTATGGGGACGCTAGTTGAAATTTCTTGACGCACTAAAAGTTGGATAGCTCAAACAAAAAAATAGATATCCCAATTTTCCAAATGGCGTTTTAAAGGGGACACATGTAGCTTCAATTTGCGCCTTGATAAAACCTTTTTCAATTTTTTTCAGTCCGGTACATTCTTTTGAAGTTGGCCGTTTTTCAACCTTTTTTGGCCCTTGAAAATCGCGCGCACGGTTCGTAGAAAATTTTCCCAATGATATTCACCATAAAAAACGTAAAGGGCGGAGTACTAGCATCAATTTAGTTTTTTAAAAAGTTGCGTACGATTTTTTTTTCGCCGCGTTATCTCATATTTTGCGAAAAAATAGCGCTATTAAAAAGTACGGCGTAACGTCAAAACTATGAGGTTTTGGCAAAATCCTCAAGAGAGTAAAAATATGTATTTGATCATTCTGTAGTCGCTAGAATTTTTTTAGAATTTTTCGTGGAGATTTTTTGAAAATCAATTTTCCTCAAAATGCTGACTTTTTAAATCGCTTTATCTCGGGAATTATAGGGTGCGTGGAAAAATGTTGAAAGGGAAAATTTTCTTGTTGTTCACTGTAATAATCATTAGAATTTTTTCAGATATTTCTTTCGAAATTTTTTTCCAAACCCTCCTTGTCAGAATTGTACTTCTCTTCTTCTTCTCTACTTATAATTTTTCCTTACTTAAAAAAAAAGTTGAGAAACTCGTATAAATGAGATAAGAGATATAATTTCTGATATTAACTTTTTTTTTTTAAGTAAAGAAAAAATATATCTAGAGAAGAAAAAGAGAAGTACAATTCTGACAAGGAGGGTTTGGAAAAAAATTTCGAAAGAAATATCTGAAAAAATTCTAATGATTACTACAGTGAACAACAAGAAAATTTTCCCTCTTAACATTTTTCCACGCACCCTATAATTCCCGAGATAAAGCGATTTAAAAAGTCAGCATTTGGACGAAAATTAATTTTCAAAAAACCTCCATGAAAAATTCTAAAAAAATTCTAGCGACTACAAAATGATCAAATACATATTTTTACTCTCTTGAGGATTTTGCCAAAACATCATAGTTTTGACGTTACGCCATACTTTTTAATAACGCTATTTTTTAGCAAAATATGGGATAACGCGGCGAAAAAAAAATCGTACGCAACTTTTTAAAAAACAAAATTGATGCTAGTACTCCGCCCTTTACGTTTTTTATGGTGAATATCATTG
This sequence comes from Campoplex capitator, assembly GCA_037576405.1. Lineage (NCBI taxonomy): Eukaryota > Metazoa > Arthropoda > Insecta > Hymenoptera > Ichneumonidae > Campoplex > Campoplex capitator. The sequence goes on along the minus strand of JARBWI010000323.1, from coordinate 13,096,495 downwards.
TGGGAAAATTTTCTACGAACCTTGCGCGCGATTTTCAAGGGCCAAAAAAGGTTGAAAAACGGCTAACTTCAAAAGAATGTACCGGACTGAAAAAAATTGAAAAAGGTTTTATCAAGGCGCAAATTGAAGCTACATGTGTCCCCTTTAAAACGCCATTTGGAAAATTGGGATATCTATTTTTTTGTTTGAGCTATCCAACTTTTAGTGCGTCAAGAAATTTCAACTAGCGTCCCCATAATTTTGGTCGGTAGTGTATGTTGTGAAAAATTCGATTTTTTCGTGATTTACAGCCGAAAATTGAGAAAAAAATTTTTTTTAATTATTTGAGGCAGCTGTTAAAATACTTCTCAGCTGGAAGTACAAGAAAATAAAAACCATCCGCACAAGTTAGCTTGAAAAATGTTTTGGCGTAACAAAGTCTAAATAAGTAGTTCCATAAAATATTTACGACTTTCGTTATAATAGGAAGCTGAAAATTCATTTTCGTAGACGGAGTTTTCATTATCTCATCATTTTCATTCAAAAATTGAAAAAAAATGTATAAAAATTACTTGAGGCAGCTTTTCTAATTTTTCTAGAGCCTTAAAATTTTGATCACATCACGCTGCCATCAAGCACTAACACTTTCCAGTATTAGAGTAAAATAAAAGAATTTTATGTCGCAATTTTCAACGGAAAATAGAAAAAAAATAGGTAAAAGTCGCTTGAGCACTATCTAAAAAATTTTTTACAGCAGCCAAATTTTGGTAAAAATCTTTTTTCATAATGTACTAACATATTCCGTAGGTGCCCGTGAAAAAAAAAACATCGATTTTTTTTGAACCACCCTAATGTACACTCTTTACATTTTCTTAACCTAAAGAGAGCGAGAGAGAGAGAGAGAGAGACATAACTTTTTTTGTTCAAAGTGACATAACTTTTTCGAAATGAACTTATTGGAACGTTTTTTTTTTCAAAATTTTTGTATTTCATTGTATTTTTCAGAAAAAAATATGTAAAGGTCATACGAAATCATCTTCATCGTTTTTTTGAGAATTTAAGGAAAAAACGAAAATTTGAATGATTGCTGTTTTTTATTTTTTTTCTTTTTTTCATAAGAAACTTTGACATTTTATACAAGTTCTCTGAAATTTTCAGAATGGGATTTCTTCGCTTTCTTTTTTTTTCGATTAAAAAAAAATCATTGAAAATTTTCTAGGATGTACCAAGAACCTTAAAAGTCGAAGAAAAATTATAATTGTAACAATTGAAAGTGGTAGTCTTGGAAAAATTTCAATTGGTTCCGAAAAAATCGGAAAAAATGAAAAACAGCCCTGAATATTTTTTATATTTTTATGAGCTACATTAGCAAACAAAAAAAATGGAATAAATTTTATTATTTGGCCAAACTATAAGCTTTTAGAAATTTAGAAAAGAAATTAGGAGAAATTAATTTAGAAATTAATTTAGGAGAAAAAGTAAAAAGCGTACAAAAAAAAAGAGAATAATTCAAATGAATTTTATCCCGATTAACCTATTTCCAAATTTGTAAAAGCTTATAGTTTTGTCAAATAATAAAATTTTTTCCATTTTTTTGTTTTCTAATGTAGTTTACAAAAATACAGAAAATATTCAGGCCTGTCTTCAATTTTTTCCGATTTTTTCGGAATACATTGAAATTTTTCCAAGATTACCACTTTCAATTGTTATAATTATAATTTTTCTTCAACTTTCAAGGTTCTCGGTACATCCTAGAAAATTTTCAAAGTGGTGTATTAGAAATAAGCAGAGTTGAAAAAAATTTTTTTTTTTTAATCGAAAAAAAAATAGAAAGCTGAAAAATCCCACTCTGAAAATTTCAGAGAACTTGTATAAAATGTCAAAGTTTCTTATGAAAAAAAGAAAAAAAATTAAAAAACAGTAATCATTCCGAAATTTTCGTTTTTTCCTTAAATTCTCAAAAAAACGATGAAGATGAATTCGTATGACCTTTACATATTTTTTTCTGAAAAATACAATGAAATACAAAAATTTTGAAAAAAAAAACGTTCCAATAAGTTCATTTCGAAAAAGTTATATCACTTTGAACAAAAAAAGTTATGTCTCTCTCTCTCTCTCTCTCTCTCTCTCTCTCTCTCTCTCGCTCGCCCTCGCTCTCTCTTGCTCTCTCTCTCGCTCTTTTCCTGTCATTTCCAACACTCGCTCGTATTTTCGTACTCTGAGCGCATTCAACATACGCTTTAATAATATTTTTTCATGACCGATTCATTTGAAACCATCAAGTCGCGAATAATCGAATATTCAGGACTTTTCTCTCACCAATTCTCAATTCCTTTAGGACTTGAGACTTTTCTTGAATCAAGTCGCGAATATTCGAATATTCAGGACTTTTCTCTCACCAATTCTCAATTCGTTCAGTACTGGAGACTTTTTTTTTATCAAGTCACAAATCACCGAATATTCGAGACTTTTCTCTCACCAATTCTCAATTCCTTTAGGACTTGAGACTTTTCTTGAATCAAGTCGCGAATATTCGAATATTCAGGACTTTTCTCTCACCAATTCTCAATTCGTTCAGTACTGGAGACTTTTCTTTCATCAAGTCACGAATCACCGAATATTCGAGACTTTTCTCTCACCAATTCTCAATTCCTTTAGGACTTGATAATATTCATCAAAATCAGTCCTGAAAATTCCAGTCATGCCGACCTCTGTCTTGGACTATACATAAAAACGAAGAAGAAGATTTTTGTTTCAGTTAATGAATCGAGGAGAACTTTTTTCAACAGAATGATGAATGATTGTTAGGGTTTTATGCCCGAATTGCGCGAAGATGAAAATGTGAAAAAATCATTAAGAATGTTGTCATTAGTACGAAATATGGAAGTTATCGATTTTATTAAGATTAAGACGACTGCAAAAATTTTTGCTTCGTTTTCATCAAACAAACGACTTTGTCGGAAAAAAAATCATCATCGTGCGATCACGTCAGCTCATGTTTGCATTCCTAACCCCTTTCAATCTGTCAGTCAAAACATTCGTCGTGACACATTGCTAACGTCACTCGACAGTTAGATGCTTCTCGCGCGAAAGTCGAGTCGTGTGACATTGCCGCCGAAAGAATCGACAAACGTTTCTGTTGTGAATGTGAGCGAGAGCCCCGTCTTAGCCCCTATGTCAGACGGCAGTGAGGCGTCGCACATCATGGCCGCCAGCGACCTTCTCATTGGCTTAAAAGTCCAAAATTCGATTGCTTGCCATTTAAAACTTATTGTGAATTTTAAAAAACCGTTAAGTAGGATTGCTCCTGATACCGTTCCGAAACCGAGGATACCCGGACAGCAAGTCTTTCTGAATCACCCTGTATATGAGACATACGCAGGTATATACTTGTACATGCGTGTGTCACATGTATACAGCTGTAGTTCATGTTTACATTCTCGCGACAAGGCGTGACGTAGCTCCGGTACCGTGAAGCGAACCCAGGGCCGGCTGTAGTGGCACGGGTTTTCCGCAGTTTCCTTGTGCCCATGGAATCGAGTGCCATGGCGAATGCGCTACAGAGGGGGAAGTCGGATGCGGCCGCATGGGGGGACTGACTACTCTGCCGACCCTGCATTGAACTGAAAATGTATCTACGCCAGGGGGGCAATGCAAATTGAAAAAAAAAAAAAAAAAAAAATCAGCGCATGCGTGATGTAGCTGAACGGTGTCCAACGGTGTCAAACTGTGCTAACCTAAAAAAAACAACTGTGCAACAACACCAACTGTTCCAATCGCTTTGGCACATTCCTCAACACGGGGAGATAGCCAGTAAAGGATAAAGAAGAACAACTGTGCTAACCTAATAAAAAAAATTACATCCATGTTTGTGTACTTATAATAAATCTACGAAGGTTATAAATGAAATAAACACATTTTGTTTAAAGAAACGGTGTTATTTTTATTGGTTAGCCAACTTTGATAATTTTTTTTGTACAACAAATTTTGATTTTAATTATTTGTTTTCATGTTGGGCATTTCGTCTCATGCGCAAACGAATATAATACACTATGGCATAAGATAAAATCTCTGACGCATGCTTAGTGCAAGGAAAAGTGAATTTGTAGGATGATAGCACGTCATTAATGGTGGAATCAAAAACATTCGAGTCGGCCGCATTTTTTGCAAAGCATTTTTCAATGTGCCGGATGAGCTGGAAAAATTTTAAGCTTGCGTGAATCAGTCCTCCTCTTGTTTTGATGTCGACCAATTGCGACATTATGTATGTAACCGAAGAGTCTGAACTCACAGCATTGACGCACACGCTGCATTTTGAATAAAGCTTTAAAACTTGCTTACATAAATAGCCTGCAATATAATATAAATGGGTTAGAGAATATAGAAACAGGTTCATCCCGAAGACCCGGACATGCAGGAATGAGAAGCAATGATATAAAAATAAAACAAGTTAGACTCATAAAATTTGAAACATTCAATGGATGTTTTCCAAATTTTTCACAAAACTCCCTCTATGGGGAAGCAAAACTAGATAAGATGAGACAAAAAGAGATGTTAGTCTACCCACAATATCTACATGCGTTAACAAGGTGTTAGGCAATTAGAAAAGAAAATTTAAGTTGAAATAAAGAACCTGTGGCATAGTAAATTATACAGTCAAGGATCGAAGGAAGGGCATAATCATGATCATAGAAATGTTCCATGCTATCTTCTTCCCAATCGTCATAACACAATATCTCGTTTAGTTTTTCTTCGATTTCTCATCGACGTTTGATGAATTTGGACTCGGACATTTTTCCATAAATTTCCTTGAGTTCTTGAAGAGAAACCAAAATTTGCGGTGGTGGTTCTTCAGACACCGTGCAGTTGCCGTACTTTGGTGGCTTTATCAAGAGACTCGGTAGAGTCTCGGGACAAGTACATTGACAGCCCTGTCGTCTGCTGGCCCGAGGCTCGCCGAGACTATACTTTCTCGAAACAAAACTTTTCGCGGTGGTGGGGGTAAAATTGGCATGTCATTTTATTGAATTACGAAGCTCAGAAGCAATTGAGGAACTTAAAAATTGAACTTTTAGCTAATTATGAAATTCTCTTTCGATTGCGCCCAAAATCAGCATGATCGGTCGCGTAATTGCTGAGAAAAAACTTTGCACGGGCTCAAGATTATGCAAAAGTGACTAACACATTCAAGAATTGACGTGTCTGTATATAACACCATCAGAGGCATTTTGATGCCTCTCGAGTTTCTGATTGGTTGGGCTGACGCACGCATACTCAGTGAATTCAGACGTATCGGTGAAACGTAGCAGCCTACACAGCAGCATGAAAAAATTCGAAAAACGATAGACGGGTGTCAGTGTCATAATAAAATGAAACCAGCCGCGATTTGATAAAAAGTACAGTTAATGAGTGATAAAAAATAATAGAAAAAATACACGTTCTTTAGAAATCACGGTTATGTTGTTGCAGTGAACTTTTACACCGTGTTATAATCCGTATCCCGATTAACCTTTTACACTGAGAGAAATGAATCGTTATCAACAAATTTTTTGTTGGGTCTATCTATTTATTTTATTAAAATTGGTGGTGTGGTGTCATAATATTAAGAAAACCTGACGTACATAATAAACATCAAAAAAGTTATTCAAGTGCCATCAATATTTAAAAGCGTTTTTATTACCCGGCTGCGATAAATCTAGGTTAACCTAAAACTTGGAGTCAGAAATTTCATTTCGGGAACCCGCAATTATTGTATATATGTATTGATTTATTGATGAATTCGAATAAAAAATCACAATAAATGTGTGCTGATTATATTTATTGTTTCATCATTATCTATTGAACTGTCATATTTTTTAACTCCAGACTGCCCGCAGGTCAAGTTTCACCAGTTTGCTGGAAAATGTGTTTGCTGTGCAATTATACTTCTTTGCTTCCACTGCGGCAACATAAGTTGAAAGATTTGTTACAAAAAGACTTTAGTTGCTCGTTAATTGACAGGATAAAATTGTTTCTCATTGTGACCTAATGAATACACCAGAACTTTAAGAAATGTTTTGGGTTCAGTGTATGCCAAATTATTCACTTTCCGCTCCGATTGTGTATAATGATATCTAAAAGTTGTTTTGAAAAGTCTTCGGGTGCTTTTTTTCTGAGAGTATCAAAATTGGTATCGGTGAGATGCAACGAGCACCTACAAAGTTTCACAACTTTATGAAGCGACCAGTACATTGAGTTTTCCCATTTTCCATCTCTTATTGTAGAATTATTGATTTATGAATTCATAACAAAAAGTCTTTGACTGCTTACTTTTCGATGAGCTCAAAATTTTGTCTGCGACTAGCCACGGAAACGACAGAAATTACTGAATTTCGTTGGACTCAATGTGCACTATGTTCATTCACTTTCCTTTACTACATGTGTCATTAGGAATTTTAAAAAAATATTTCAGGAAGTCATCACCGGGTACTTTTTCTTCAGTAGGATCAAAATTCTGTCATCGGTATGCAGCGGATGCCTATAAAGTTTAGAATTTCTGCGAAGCGACATGTGTACCAAGTATTTCCACTTTTTGGCTCCAACTGTGACATATGAATTGGGAAACTTGTTATGAAAGTCTTCAGCGGCTTGTTCTTGAACAGCTAGGATCGAAATTGCTGTCTTTGAAACCCCATCACCGTTGCCTGAAAAAGTTTTGAATTCTGTTGGACTTGAAGTACGCTGTGTTTTTTTGCAATCCTTCTTTAGTACTGGCATGAAAAATTGGAAAAGTGGTTTCAAATGGTTTTCTGTTGTTTTTATTCTATTAGTATCAAAAACTAGATAAGTAGAATGCAGCGGACACCTGCAAACTTTGGTGATTTTTTGCAGCGACAAGTGTGCTAAGTATTTCCGCTGTTCAGATTTGATTGTGGTAATGAGAGTTTGAAAAACTATTATAAAAAGTCATCGGAGGCACATTTTTGGATGGGATTGAAATTTCTGGCTTGAAAACGGAAGTTGTTTCGGGGGAAGTCTTCGGATACTTTTTTTCTGATGATATGAAAAATTCTGTAATCAGAATGCAACGAATACATACAACTTTTGAAAATTTCTTGAAGCAACATATGAAGCATTGGAATACAGCGGATACCTACAAACTTGGACATTTCTGTGAAGCGGCTTATGTGCCAAGTGTCTTCACTTTTTAGCTTCAACTATGGCATATGAATTAAAAAATTTGTTACAAATGTCATCGGCTACTCATTTTCGTTAAGCTTGGAGTGCGCTGTATTTTTTAGCTCACCCTCTTGAGTTCTGGCATATTTAATTCAAAAAGTCTTTCGCTGCCTTTTTTCTGTAAGTATCAAAAAGTAGATAATTGGAATGCAGCAGATAACTGCAAACTTTGATAATTTCGTGAAGTAACATGTGTACTATTTGTAAGTATTTCCACTTTTCATCGTTGATGGTAGTATTATGATATTCAAATATGATCACAAAATGTCATCGGAAGAACATTTTTGGATAGAATACGAATTTCCGTCTTCAGAAAATGATGAATCTATCAAAATGTTTCCAATTTTGTTAGATCAAGTGACCATTATGATTTGTCACCCTTCGACTTCTATTTTGGCAAAATGAATTAAAAAATCTGTTTCAGCAATCAATCATCGCTCTTTTTCCGGAAGTATCAAAATATGTATCATCGGAATGCAGCAGATTTTTGGCTTCGATTCGGCATAATAAATTGAAACATTTTTTATGTTCAATAAGTTCCTTCCATGGTCGCTATGGTTCTGGTTGCATTGAGATTTGTGCGAGACTAATGCAACTGATACAACTGTCCTTATCTGATAGTTTTCATGACCTAATTTAATTGCTAAGGTAGGTTTCTGGTTTAAATTTGTCCGCATTGCCTAATATGTTGTTTTGGAGTACCCATAAAATTCTGCTATAACTCTTTGAAACTCAACGAGAATATGATAAAAACTGACACCTCTTATTCTCATGGTATTCCTTCAAAGGTAATGAAGAATATCAAGACTTTACCTCGTTGTTGACAAAAAGTAAAATTATTATTTTTTTTTTTTTTTTTTACAATTTCGTGAAAAAAAGAGTTTTTATCCTGAAATTGGATGTTAGATGTTAGAAGCCGAAATTAATATCTCGCCTAAAAATCAAGATTCTCCCATGCTTTTCCATCTCAAAGGGGCAACAGAAACAAAAGTTGCAGAAAAAAATTCCAATCTTTCTGGAGACAAGCCAAAGTAACATAATTTCATCTACAATTCCGTGAAAAAACGAGTTTTTATCCTGAAATTATATGTTACAAGCCGAAATTCATATCTCGCTTAAAAATCAAGAATCTCCCATGCTTTTCTGTATCGAAGGGGCAAAAGAAACTAAAGTTGCATGGAAAAAAACACAATCGCCTTGGAAACAAGCTGAGGTAACGTTTTTTCAATAACAATATCGTGAAAAAACGAGTTTTTATCCTAAAATTGGATGTTACAAGCCGAAATTCATATCTCGCCTAAAAATCAACATTCTCCCATGCTTTTCCGCCTCGAAGGGGCAAAAGAAACTAAAGTTGTAGGGAAAAAATCCCAATCGCCTTGGAGACAAGCTAAGGTAACGTTTTTTCAATAACAATATCGTGAAAACCGAGTTTTTATCCTGAAATTGGATGTTACAAGTTGAAATTCATATCTCGGCTGAAAATCGAGATTCTCCCATGCTTTTCCATCTCGAAGGGGCCAAATAACCTAAAGTTGCTGAAAAAATTTCCTCCATGCCCGGGTGAAAAAACAAGGCAATGTTTTTTCACTTCCAATTTAGTGCAAAAACGAGTTATTATCCTGAAGTTGAATGTTACTAGCCGAAATTCATATCTCACCTGAAAATCGAGAATCTTCCATGCTTTTTCATCTCAAAAGGGCAAAAGAAACTAAAAATGCAGTAAAAATCCTTATCGCCCTGGAGACAAGCTAAGGTTACGTTTTTTTCATTTATCATTTTCATTTTTCAATGTAGCATGTTAACTTGAATCTTATCGATAACCTCAGTCGTTACTCGTATCAACTTGCAGAGAGGGCTCAACTACGGATGAACTAGTAACGAATTTGCAAGGGTTGAGATGTGGATTAGACCTCTTTGGGATACCATGTTTAAAAAAACGCGCCTGGAACTCTACCTCTTTGGTGGAGCGGAAAAACTTCGGGATATACAATTTTTACGTTAGGCATGTCTGTACCATGAGCATAGAATCTTTAAAAATGTACTAACATAATAACCCATAGAAATTTAAACCAAAATCTTATTATCATCAAAAAAAGGTTCAGGAATTTTTGAGAAAAAAGCTGTGATATCAAACCCAAAAATTCCCCTAGGGAAAAAAAAGGTAGGGACAAGTACATTGATGGTCCCTCGTTTTCTGATGATATCAAAAAAGTATTAAAAAAATTCTATAAAAAACATCATGAACCTTACCGAAAGTGATTTCAGCTCAATTGAAAAAAAATCATAATTCAGCAAAAAACATTATTGAAAAAATATAAAACTATAAATCTGTAATTATTTTGTAAAGTGAAAAAAATTCTAATGAACCGTGAGAAAATCTTAAATTCACCACTCGAAAACATTGCAGACGTAAGTAACCAAAAATTTTCGCTTGAAAACATTTTAAAAACCGATGCCCCACTCTTCTCATCTTATTAAAAAGGAGGAATGATTAAATGAATTGAAAAACTTTCTATCTAAGTTACGTACAGCATTAAAATTTATGATATCATTTCGAGGCCAAGTATTTATTGGTAATTCGGAATATTCATTCCTATGGGATGCATGAAGAACTTGAAAGAGTTCTACTAATAAATCTAAAAAGTTACCAAGTTACGTGCAGTACCAAAATTTATGATATCAACTCGAGGCCAAGTATTTTTTTAGTAATTCGGAGTATTCATTCCTACGGGACGCATCAGAAACTTGAAAAAGTTCTGAAGAATCGAAAAAGTTACTATCGAAGTTGAGTCCAGCACTAAAAATTATCATATTATTTCGAGGAGAAGTATTTTATTGATATATCGCAATTTTAACATTATGAACTTATGTTCTTATAAGGGTTGAGAATACTCGTCTGGCTCAGAACGTTTTATCGAAATGACTAGAAAATCAACAACCATAAAAATCCCCAAAATCATGCTTTCCGACAATTAGAACGATACCAACCCATTTTTTTCAACATATTCTGGCCCAAAGAGCAGTGAAGTCATGAATAACTTTTCGACAGCAGAAACTTATAAGGAATCTTCCTGCCTATGACTTTTTGATAAAATGGCTAATCCAAAAAAATCACATCGAAGGGGAAGTCATTTGTTACTTTATGGTGGTAGAGACTTATAAGAAAATCGATTCGTCTCCGACTTTTAGGATCCCCTGATATTATTCACAACATTCGACGTCGATTGGATCGGTACAAATTATGTTTAAATACGTGTTGAAAGTACTTGTCCGGCCCATCACTTTTTATTCAAATTGCTCATTCAAATCAAAATCAAAGAAGTTGAGTCATGTGTTAATTTTATGGAATAGTAATACCAGCCCCTATCGCGTCTGTTAACATAAGAAAAAAATTTTCTCCGAATTCCAGGAATGGCTCGTGTCAAATTCAACGTTTGACAATGTTTTTAACTGGATCAAATTGTGTCCGTAAATCAACTCGAAAATTTCTTGGAATGCAACGTATTATCAGTATAATGTTCTCAGCAATAGTATAGGTTGTTCTTATGCAGAATAGAATTTTTCCGCCAAAATAAACGAAGAGTAAAAAATGCCGTAATTGCAATATAATCTAGAGGCTACCGAATCAAATTTTGTACGCGAATAAACTCGATAATTTCTTAAAATGCGACTTATCATCAGTTCAATGTTCTCAGCAATAGTATTGGTTGGTTCTTATACCGAATAGAATATGTCTGCTGAAAGAAATGAGGAGTAAAACAGGTCGTCATTGCAATATAATCTGCGGGGTTATCATAGATGGTTAGAAATTTTTATTGTGTCGCGTGCATTTTTTCATGGATACACAATAAGATCCCTTGTATATTACAGGAGAGTTCCATTACATTCTTTTACAATTAATAGAATTGAGTTAAAATACCTGAAGGTATTTTTCTCAATTCCCTGATTTCCATTCTCCTGATTCAAGAGCCCTGATTTTGATTTGAATGAGCAATTTGAATAAAAAGTGATGGGCCGGACAAGTACTTTTAACACGTATTTAAACATAATTTGTACCGATCCAATCGACGTCGAATGTTGTGAATAATATCAGGGGATCCTAAAAGTCGGAGACGAATCGATTTTCTTATAAGTCTCTACCACCATAAAGTAACAATGAACTCCCCTTCGATGTGATTTTATGGGATTAGCCATTTTATCAAAAAGTCATAGGCAGGAAGATTCCTTATAAGGTTCTGCTGTCGAAAAGTTATTCATGACTTCACTGCTCTTTGGGCCAGAATATGTTGAAAAAAATGGGTTGGTATCGTTCTAATTGTCGGAAAGCATGATTTTGGGGATTTTTATGGTTGTTGATTTTCTAGTCATTTCGATAAAACGTTCTGAGCCAGACGAGTATTCTCAACCCTTATAAGAACATAAGTTCATAATGTTAAAATTGCGATATATCAATAAAATACTTCTCCTCGAAATAATATGATAATTTTTAGTGCTGGACTCAACTTCGATGGTAACTTTTTCGATTCTTCAGAACTTTTTCAAGTTTCTGATGCGTCCCGTAGGAATGAATACTCCGAATTACTAAAAAAAATACTTGGCCTCGAGTTGATATCATAAATTTTGGTACTGCACGTAACTTGGTAACTTTTTAGATTTATTAGTAGAACTCTTTCAAGTTCTTCATGCATCCCATAGGAATGAATATTCCGAATTACCAATAAATACTTGGCCTCGAAATGATATCATAAATTTTAATGCTGTACGTAACTTAGATAGAAAGTTTTTCAATTCATTTAATCATTCCTCCTTTTTAATAAGATGAGAAGAGTGGGGCATCGGTTTTTAAAATGTTTTCAAGCGAAATTTTTTGGTTACTTACGTCTGCAATGTTTTCGAGTGGTGAATTTAAGATTTTCTCACGGTTCATTAGAATTTTTTTTTCACTTTACAAAATAATTACAGATTTATAGTTTTATATTTTTTCAATAATGTTTTTTGCTGAATTATGATTTTTTTTCAATTGAGCTGAAATCACTTTCGGTAAGGTTCATGATGTTTTTTATAGAATTTTTTTAATACTTTTTTGATATCATCAGAAAACGAGGGACCATCAATGTACTTGTCCCTACCTTTTTTTTCCCTAGGGGAATTTTTGGGTTTGATAATGCTGTATACTGCTAGCAGCCTATAAAGTTGCAAGAAGGTTGGGCAATTCGGGTGGTCGTTGCAGCCTGCGGCTTGGCGAATGGTACCAAAAAATTTCTGGAACACATTTTCATGTACATAATATACAAGAAAAAGTATTTTTATTATTTCGAGTGTCATCTTGAATTAAAATTACCTCCAAGTTATCTTGGTTGACTTTTCCCGTCAATAGATATTTAAAGTCGAATTTTTTCGATTAAATAGCAGCACATATCTATTGTTGATTGTAGCAATATGCGCAATCCTTTTGACGTCTCTGACGATAAAAATTCATCAGCTGCAATATCCCCTTTCAAAACAGCTCTTTCCCACTCGTTAAGCCACTGCAGTGAATCTTGTAATACCTAGAAACATAGAGGTACAATAAGATAAAGCTACATTTGTCTCGAAAAAGGTTACACCAGATTAATTACTTCCAAAATCTCGATTGCGTACCTTGAAGTCCTTGTTTTGCGGGGTGAGGCCTTCATTTGGGGTTTTGCGATTGAATGCATCGAACATGTCATTGATGCGTTTGCAAAATTTGATTGTTTCTTCGCAACCTTGTAACGTGCCGTCTTTCGAATGAGAGGCATAGAAAGTTAACCCCTGTGCTACAGAATTGCTAAAAATCTGCAATTTCAAAGGTGTAATGAATTTTATGGCACTACCACACAAAAAAATAATGAAAATACAAAGAAAAAAAAGTACCTGCGTTGCTAGTCGAACTCGCATTTTTGATGTGTTGTCCAAAATGATGTCTCTGCGTCAACTTTGGACAGACCTTTGCATTTCCTGGATGTTGGGAGTCCAGTTCAAATAAAGTTTTGAAGAATTCCCAGGAAATATAGTTCTCTGACGAATTCATCTAAATCCATCGGAGGAAAACCATAGGTACAGGTAAGCACAACAGGTAAATAATCGTTAAAAAGAAATCATATTTTTAGACAATTTTCTTCATTATTTTCGTGATATTATTTAAATGAATCTATTACCAAAATACCATGTGTATCATTTCAAGTTTGTTCCAAGAAAGTAATAAATCACAAAAAACAGCAAAAATGCTGTACAAAAAGTTGAGACAAGTACGTTTACTCCTCCCCAAAAGTTGTCCCCCGTAAAAGAAGCCTTCCCTCTAAATAATTAGAACCTCGTAATAAAACATCTTTAGAAAAATTTCATCCAACAAAAAACAACATTCAAGAAACCAAGATCTTCCCAAAAATCCACTATTAGAAAGCAGTTCGATTCTTTCCTTTAAAAATAACTTTAAAAGATAATTTATCATGAAAAGTTATGAAAAACTATCTTGTATTAAACTTATGAATAAAGTCATGAAATCGTGAAATTCACGTCTCGCAAAAAGTTGAATTGTCAGATTACAAAAAGTTGTCAAATAAACATGGATGTGGTCAAGTACGTCGGATTATAATGTTAATAAATCCTCCAGTTATATTAAAACCGTAAAAGAAGCCTTCTCTCTAAATAATTAGAACCGTGTAATAAAACATCTTTGGAAGAATTCCTCCCAACAAAAAACACCGATCAAGAAACCATCAGATCTTCCTAAAAATCCACGATTAGAAAGCAGTTCAATTCTTTTCTTCAAAAGTTACCACAAATGACTTGGAACGACAAGGACTTTAAAAAAAATAATGAAGAATTGCATTAGTTTGCATTAATTGGAATAGCTACCGCTCTTGTTTGGGTTTGAAATACTATAATAAATATTACAAAGAAATGACAAACAAAAAAAACTTGAGAAAAAAAAAATTTCGGCTAGTGTACTTGGCGAGTTCGTAACTATGAGGTGTAAGTACATTATGTGAAGTAAATTACACAATTCGCCAAGTACACCAGCCGAAATTTTTTTTTCTCAAGTTTTTTTTGTTTGTCATTTCTTTGTAATATTTATTATAGTATTTCAAACCCAAACAAGAGCGGTAGCTATTCCAATTAATGCAAACTAATGCAATTCTTCATTATTTTTTTTAAAGTCCTTGTCGTTCCAAGTCATTTGTGGTAACTTTTGAAGAAAAGAATTGAACTGCTTTCTAATCGTGGATTTTTAGGAAGATCTGATGGTTTCTTGATCGGTGTTTTTTGTTGGGAGGAATTCTTCCAAAGATGTTTTATTACACGGTTCTAATTATTTAGAGAGAAGGCTTCTTTTACGGTTTTAATATAACTGGAGGATTTATTAACATTATAATCCGACGTACTTGACCACATCCATGTTTATTTGACAACTTTTTGTAATCTGACAATTCAACTTTTTGCGAGAAGTGAATTTCACGATTTCATGACTTTATTCATAAATTTAATACAAGATAGTTTTTCATAACTTTTCATGATAAATTATCTTTTAAAGTTATTTTTAAAGGAAAGAATCGAACTGCTTTCTAATAGTGGATTTTTGGGAAGATCTTGGTTTCTTGAACGTTGTTTTTTGTTGGGTGAAATTTTTCTAAAGATGTTTTATTACGAGGTTCTAATTATTTAGAGGGAAGGCTTCTTTTACGGGGGACAACTTTTGGGGGGGAGTAAATGTACTTATCTCAACTTTTTGTACAGCATTTTTGCTGTTTTTTGTGATTATTTAACAACTTTTTGTAATCATCGCGAATCATTGGAAGAATCAGGTTTTTCGATTGGAGTTTTTAGTTATGACAGATTTTCAAAGGGATATTAAATGATTATTGTTTTTTTAACGGATTTTCCGTGGAAACGTTTTCAATCACCGAAAATCGAGCGGTTTCTTAATTAGATTTTATGCAATTGACTATTTATAATTTTCAAGTTTTATTTATATATTCAATGAGTTCCGTGAAGCCGGAACTTACTTTTTCACCACCCGGAACTATTATTTGGGAAGAGAAAATGGACTCCTGTCTTAACTATTTTTGCAGTCTCGCCCTGATCAATCGCGATACTTTTGATTTTCAGTGTCCGTGAGTGTCGGTGACCCAACCGTGGGGGCCGGTGACCAAACCATGAATAAACAGCATCGCTATGCTAATTATTCATGGTTTATTTAACAATTTTCCTAATAATTAATCTATTGCGAGGCTTGAATTATCATGATTTTGTCGGTTCGACTCTATTCTTCTATTTCATATAAGATTGTTTTTTATAACGTTTTATAATGAGTTGCTTATTTGAAGCAATTATTGAGGGGAAGAATTTATACTTGAACAATTTTTCATAAATCACCGCGGTTTTTTCGAAAGGTCTAGTTTTTTGATGAGAAAGATTTTTATGGGCACGAATTATTACACAAGTAATTATTTTCGACAAGTCATTTTTATGAGGAGAATTGTTGACAGGAGAAGACTTTTGAAGAGGGAGTGAAGCGCCATCGTATGGGTACGTTTTCGATTATTTTTAAGCGATACGAAAAATCATTCACGAACTCCGAACGATGCCGATCCAATACAGCATCTATGCTGTTTTTTCGTGGTTTATTTAATAACTTTTCGTAATCATTCAAGAGCATAATTCATAAAATCATAAGTATTCTTTGGCTGATTTTAAACATTTTTTATTGTATAAAATTGTTCCGTCCAGTCGATACTTTTCGAGGTCGAGGAAAAAAATCATGGGACTTTACATATGCTGTTCTGCGAAAACCGCCATTTTTGAAAAGATGAAAAGGAAAAAAGTTCGTAACCAAGGTCTCGGAAAGGTCAGACATTCGGATTGCCATTACTTGCAATAATATGGTTATTAAGTGCAGTAACAACAAAAAAATCGATTTAAAATTTTAAAAAACTTGAAAAAATATTAACTTCAATTTAATACGTAAAAATAGTCAAGAATTTGATATTATTTAGAAAAATTAATGCCGGATTCTGAATGAGCACCCTCGAAAACCCTCTACAGGAGGTTTTGAAGGAATTTTTTGTTGTTACTTAATTCAAACTGTGTGCTTGAAATTGCGTGAACAAAATTGTCATTTTGCGCATTGATGGGTTAACAAAAATGATTGAAATGAATTGGAAATAAAATACATGCTTCAATTTACAGACTCGTATGACAGAAGTAAGAACGTAGAACGAAAAAAAATCCTTTCAGCATTCGAGTTACTATACAGTATTCTGAAAACATTTCTGAGTTTCAAGTTATGAATTTTTAAACCTGACAACAAATTTTTAATGCTCATCCGACATGACGAGCTGTCGTGTCAAAACACGACAGCTCGTTGAGCACAAAAAAGAATGAACATATTTAAAGGAAACCTTCAATTTCAAGAGAAAAATAGTTTGATTTTCAGCTCAGAATTTGCTTGGCGTCACTTTAATTTCATAATTATCATTACTATGACGTCATAGAACCGGCATATTCGCGTATATTTAAGTGTGGCAGGTCTCGCGCGGGCTCTTTCTTTTCGTTTAATACTTGGCGTCGAGCCGCTACCGCGTCTCTTGATATTATATTATATGTATTTTAGCCCAAATTCAATTTAAGGGCTAATGTGTTGTACGATTTGAAATTCAATAAGTACTGAATTATAAATGATTCAGTATTTATTTGTCAAATGCTAATTTGTTAATATATTTTGAAATTGTTTTACTTTCAAATGAAAGATTTCAAAAATATGCAGAATATTCTCAATCAAATCGTTTCAATTTGTTTTTTAAATATTGCACCTTTGCTACAAGAGGTAGTGAAAATGAAAAAATTTAATTGAGATTTTACGACATGATTTCGCATGTTAAATTTCCAACTAGATTTGAATTTTTCTAGAAATGTGTAGAAATTTATCAGAATACATTAATGTTTCGTATACGATTTTGTTTCAAGACTTTGTTTCGTTAAAATGACTTGCTTCTATGAGATTTGAAATGTTTGTCATAGTAAAAACAGCACAGATTTTCCCTTATTCGATATCAATATAAATTTTTTCCGAGGAAGATGAAAGTTTCTGATAGTGAGAACCAGAAGCGAAAGATGTTTATCAAAAACGTGGACAACGAAGAAAAAACTAGAAACATCTAAGACGTCTATCATTTATCAATGAGAAATGTCTAAAAAAAGAACACTAAAGAAATCGAAAAAACTGAATCGCTGCGAAAAAGTTGAAGTTGAAGAGAATGAGATTTTCAGCGATAAAGAATACAAGATCGTTGATTTAAGCATTGAGTCCGGAAGGTTTTCAGATGGTGGTATCAAAAAATTTTTGTGAAACACAGGTGACTTGCAAAAACACTGGTACTGGAAAATCTTACACCGTTGGTACCATCGCCAAATATTTTTCATCAATTTCATCCTTTCGACATCCCCATGAGCTTTGGGACACAATTGTCTTCACCTCTGAAGAACTTCAAGAAAAGAGTCCAGAAGCTAGCATCAAACAAGTTGTCGATGAAAGCAAAATGACTTTTCATTGTCTCCGGAAGGATCTCAGATGGTGGCATAAAAAATTTTTTGTGAAACACCGGTGAGTTGCGAAAACACCGGCACTGGAAAATCTTACACCGTTGGTATCATCGCCAAATATTTTTCATCAATTTCATCCTTTGGACATGTACATGAGCTTTGGGACATAACCGTCATCACCTTTGATGAACTTCAAGAAAAGAGTCCAGAGGCTAGCATTAAATAAGTTGTCGATGAAAGCAAAATGACTTTTCATTGGCTCCGGAAGGATCTCAGATGGTGGCATAAAAAATTTTTTGTGAAACACCGGTGAGTTGCGAAAACACTGGCAATGGAAAATCTTACACCGTTGGTACCACCACCAAATATTTTTCATCAATTTCATCCTTTTGATATGTACATGAGCTTTGGGACATAACCGTCATCACCTCTGAAGAACTTTGAGAAAAGAGTCCAGAGGCTAGCATCAAACAAGTTGTCGATGAAAGCAAAATGACTTTTCATTCTGGAAGGATCTCAGATGGTGGCATAAAAAATTTTTTGTGAAACACCGGCGAGTTGCGAAAACACCGGCACTGGAAAATCTTACACCGTTGGTACCATCGCCAAATATTTTTCATCAATTTCATCCTTTTGATATGTACATGAGCTTTGGGACATAACCGTCATCACCTTTGAAGAACTTTAAGAAAAGAGTCCAGAGGCTAGCATCAAACAAGTTGTCGATGAAAGCAAAATGACTTTTCATTGGCTCCGGAAGGATCTCAGATGGTGGCATAAAAAATTTTTTGTGAAACACCGGTGAGTTGCGAAAACACCGGCACTGGAAAATCCTACACCGTTGGTACCATCGCCAAATATTTTTCATCAATTTCATCATTTTGACATGTACATGAGCTTTGGGACATAACCGTCATCACCTTTGAAGAACTGCAAAAAAAGAGCCCATAAAAAAAGGCTTGCATAAAAAAAGTTGTTGATGAAAAAAAAAGAAATATCCGTTGGCCGATGAACAATTGAGGAAAATTCTTTTTATTTCTGTCATGTATTCATAAACAACATACACTGTAAACATCCATGTTTTTATGTATTTATTAGTTTTCTGCTCGATTTTCATCACTCACGCAACTGAATACTTGGATTTTGTCGAGGTTTTAAAAATTTCTTCGATTCAAACAATACCAAAATCTCTAACACAAACAAGTCATTTTTTTAAATATAAACATTTTTTGAACCTCATAATTTTTTTTCAACCTCATAACCGTCATAACCCTGATGACTTAACAGAATTTTCACCACCAAATTCGTGACCGCGATCTTTATAAACTTTTCCAACATATCTGTCACTGTAATGTAAAAAGTCGTTTGACACATCAATCAATTCAACAGTTTCATCACATATCAGCAGATGTTTCTAGTTATAACTAGTGTCACTAGACAGAAACTGCGAGACGTCAAAAAGTGTGCGAAAAAAGCCACCTTCTTTTAATGCCTCGAAAAAATAAAAAATTAATATCTACAAAATGCGTGATTTTTCAAATCGGAGGTGTTCAACGATGTTAACCGACAATCGATTCTCGAACTTTTTCGAGTATTCCATGGTTCGAATCCTTCCCGAAATCTCCCGATCTTTATCGATGAACTTTCGTCTGAACGAAAATGACTTCGTGATTTTGAGAGGAGTTGGAGATGGCCAACGTATGAGCTCCGCTCGAAATACGTTTCAATATGACGATGATTGGCCGCTACCTCGATCCTCGTTCCATTCCAAATGTCCTTGAACGACCGATTCGACAATATTCCCACTTAATCTCATCATCCTTCTCTCTTTCCTTTTCTCGACATTGCTCGACATGAAAATTATGTAATATTCGGGACGAAATTAATGATAAATCGTGAAAATTATCGCTCTAGGCAAGCCCTGTGAGATCGTTGCGTGGCCGGAGTATCGAGCTGGAGAGATGGGAGCAAATTATTTGCTCGAATTATTTTTAAGGGACGGTTCAAAATAAAAAACCGTCACAGTTCATTAGAATGCACAACATTATCCATTCTTCTCCGTAGCGCCGATTTCTAGCATCTTTCTTGCTTGCAGCCGAAATTATTTCTTGCAGCAATGTTTTTTGGGTCGATGAAATGTCCAGGCTTGAACATCGTTGGTTCAATGTTTCGGTGCAGATTGAAGAAATTTCCTGGCGTTTTTTTCCAAAGATTGCTTCAATAGCTGAACACGATGACGAGCTCGGATCTTCCCCTGTCTTTCACGACGATTTTTTTTCCGCAGCGCAATCAACTTTCGTTGATCAATTGGATTTGCAGATCCATAGATACGAGTCAAGGTTTTTTTTCTTTTATTTCGCGCTTCCTTTTTGCGCACGAGATCGCGCATTTTTATGCAGGAAGAACATCTTTTTTATTCGAAATTAGCGTACAATCCTTGTGACGCCATCGATCAACATAATCGTTAAAGATGCTCTGAATAGGCACGTGATTCATAGCGATGTCGCCTAGACCATTGCACAATCCAATGTTTTGGAACTTTGTGAGAGATTCTGACAAAAGCGTTTCGTCAAAAATTTGTGCGAGATTGTACGCCCTTGTATCGATAACACGTCCATATACGTAATAGCGAAGAGTGTAATCAGGGTTAACGGTTACACTCTTTTCCGTTACTGGGAGTTTTATACCGTTCTCTGTCTTCATGACGACGTGTGAGAACACAAGGATTTCTCTTCCTGCCGTAGTCAATTTGCTGACACTCCACGGATATGGTATTGGAATAGAAAATTTCCTGCCAAGTGCCGTTGTTCCGCTGATAATAGCTTTAGAAATGTCCACATTTCTAAAGCAAGTATCGGACTCTGAAAGTCCTTTGGAATGATCCTTCACCGCTTTATCCACCTCCTGTCGAAGCGTGATGTGCGTACTTTCTGTAGTAATAAAAGAAGAAATGCTACCTTTACCGTTTTAAAATAATTAAGTTCAAATAGTGCAAGAGTGCTCCCGTTCATTCCAATATTATTTTGCCAGGTTTAAAATGCACAAGTCTATATATTATTAAGGTTTAATAATAGTTTGGACGCTCCAAAAAAGCGATTTTACGGAATTTTTTTTAGAATAAGTAAAAACTTTTTTTTAATATTTTATACCGTTCGTATACTTGACAGCGTTAAGCTTATATAACTCTTCAAAAGTTACTTACATTGAAGATTTTTAAGTAAAGAAAAATCTACAACAAAAGAAACGAAAGAGATTTGGATTCGATACACTAGAATATACCTTGTCCAGAAGTTGAATCGAGTCAAAATTTTCATTTCTACAGTTTAATTCGTTCAGGTTCGTTTAGTTCGTCAGTGAAAAGAAGAATTTTTTGAAACAAAGTTCACCATTTTGTTATTATATATACATAAATATTTAAAATTATTATTCTGGACAAAGTCATAGTTGTATCGAATCTGAATCTCTTTGGTTTTTTGCTCTCAAACCTCCAAAATCTCTCTCAAATCGGTCTACAAATTGGCCACATTTAAGTATCAATTAAAGATACTATCGGTGAAATTATTATATACTAGCTGTGCGTGCGGGCTTCGCCCGCGGCATATCTAGCAGGCACATCTAACCTGTTCTAGCTATTTTTTTTTCTTTTAAATTGTTTTTGAATCCACATAAAAAAAATATTACGATGTAACATGAGCCATCTTTTTACGTTTACTTTTCAATTTCATGCGTAGTTCTTCAGTTTTCTTATGGATAAAATGATCAAACGAAAGATTTTCGTATTTTCAAATTTTCATAATTTCATTAAAAATGCTGTAACTTTTTTTCTATACTGAATTGAGCATTCAACCTCCGCTCATTTTGTTCGTTTTCCAATTCCCTTCAAATTGGCAAATCGTTTTTTTTATTTATCATTAGTATTTAACTACCGTCGAGTTTTTAAAATTGGAGAATGAACGAAATCATTAAATTTTTTTTTTGCATTTCTGTAAAAATTGAGATAACGAAATTTTACAAAACCACAAACTCAGTTTGAATCGTGATCTTTAATCTCGTGAAAGATTCATTGTAATCGGTTCAGCCGTTTTCGATTGAAAAGCGGACAAACATTTTTTAGCGAACAGATTTATATATATAGAGATTAATATTAATCAAGTTATTAAAATTCTCCTAAAATGTATGGAACATACCATCTGCGAAGGGATAGGCATCGTTCAGCGTATTGGTGGATAATTCGACATCAGCGGAACAGCAGACTGTAGAAGTACCAGAAGGCTCGATTTGAGAAAAATTGAGTACAGCGTGATCGTCTACAGTCGATAAAGGTTCTGTCGAGGGTTCTTCCATAGCGCAATCTTCAGTAGCATTTTGTGTGGTATCAGGTTGTTCTGCTGTAGTGCTGCCGAATATTGACGGAATAGCGAGTGGATCTAGCCGCAGTCGGGCATACTCAGCCTACGATAAAAGTATAATAAATGAAAATACTTTCAATTACTCAATCCATTGGAAAAAATACATGAATTTTGAAAAGTGCTATAAATATAAAAACAATAAAAATTAATAAACGTACCTCAGCAATAATCCTGCGATTCGAGTCATGCTTTATCCATTTCCTTAGAATATATTTTTCTTCGAAATGCTTCTCACAAACATACTGAGTTTGTTTCAGCTGAACAATGCCAGGAATAGCAGCTTTCTACTTTTTATATTGTTCTGTGTTCGATGGTACTTTGAACACCGAGCACTTTTGCGTTACTTTTGTTGTGCCGGTTTTACACCCCGGTACCGCACATGGTTTAACCATCTGGTTTTTTATTTAAAGACACATTAGCGTCTCACGCTGGGTTAAAAACACTATAGTTAAAATATTTAATAGTAAAAAAATTTTTGCTGTTTAAAAACACGAATTAACGTATATCATCGTCGATATGACAGTGATCCCCCCCACGACCCCAACCCACATCCATCCCTCGATAGCAGCGCCGCGCCATGGCTATTTTAAACACTAAAAACCGGAGCAATAAGAGACTCACGCCGCCCTGTAGAAAATTGGTCTCGTTTCCAGACCTGTATGTAAGACCGTGGTCGCGGTGAGCATCTATGCTTGGACTCACCGGGCGCGCGAATTTCAATAAGTAAATGTACTGAGAGTGTCCCCTGAGAGGGGTAAGAAGGTAAACAGCTGTCAAGCTCTATGCAGTTTCCCAGAGAACTTTTTCTACTTATCTGCATGGTGGTGATCCATATAATAGCCGTAAGTACATTGACAAGCACCATACGTCCCGCCAAATTTACCGAAAAAGACCGGTTGTACCGGCAATCAAGCGCAATGCTGAACAAAGGTACACCAATCGGACAGTGATGCCTAACCACGAGCGCAATGCTTATACAATGGTCAGCGAATTAGATATATTAATTATTTTTCAACCAGAATTAAGGTGAATTAAGTAAACATATATAATCCCTTTGTAGATTTCATCTTCATAATAACTATTGATAAATTGAACAATTGTATTCTTTGTAAATTCATTATTTGCGAGGGGTTTTTTCTCTGAGGTTTACATCTCAGAGATTTTCCTCTCTGAGCCATAATAAACGTACAATTCTATGGCTCAACCAATATGTGTTTGATTTATTTATTCCCTAACCCTTTAAAATTTTGTTTATAACAAAAATCAGAACTAGTTTCAAGTAAACATTTAATTGAAGATAAATACGCTTTTTTTTTTCGTTAAAGAGGAAGCGCCCCACGAAACAAACGTCTGGTTCTAATTTTGCGTGAAAATAAGGCATTTCGAAAATTGTTCCATCGGAATCTCTAAATTTTTCACTTCTTTTACCCAACTGATTTATTATTCGCATGGCTTCCAGCAATCTTGGGTCGCCATCCGAAGATACGCCCATCACTGTGATGCCTTCTTTCTGTAAGCATTCGACAATATATGCCCATCGTTTCAGGACATCATCATAAAAAAAACTTATTGTCTATGCCGAATATACGAAGACAAAAAGTTGAGGCGTTATGTGCAAGAGATTGGGCAATTATCACGTATGCTAAACTAGAAATAGTACCAGTCTCAAAGCTTTCTTGTATCTTGCAAGCAGAGGTGACTTAGTAAGTCCCTGAGATCGGTAGCCTTTATTTATTTAACGGCAATACAAAACCTACCAACTAATTCGAAACACTGTCATATTGAATGCGCCCTGTAATGCGAGTCGCATCTTCGCTCAACCAAACCGTCAAAGATAAATTTCTTGAAACCAAAAATTCCTTCAACTTTTTGCTCGCACCACACCTTCTATGATATCGTGGCTATTTTTCGACATTACTCTACTAATTGTTTTCTAAGATAGTATCGGTAAATTATCGTAAAGTGTTTCATATAACATTCTATCTCCGATAGTGAATAAATAAGTACAAAAAAGCTTCAGTGTTTCGTCATGTCTTCTGCCTTGCACTTTTTTGTTGCATTGTTTTTTCGCGCTTCAGATAATTTTGTTAGAAACTCAGGATGAATTTGCCCGGTTTTAACCTCTTCGCTCGTGGGAAAATCCTCATTTTTTGAATTGACAAAATTCATTAACGTGTCACTTAACATTTTGTTTTTTTCGATTACTAATTTTGGCTGACTCAAAATTGGATAAAAAGCAGTTATTCGAGTTTGACTCGAATCTACTGAGGAATGCAATTTTTTGATATTGCGATACATTCTGGAGTAATTTCCTATATGAACTTTTGATGACTGTGTTCTATCGAGACAGTCCATCCGATGACCATCTCGACTTAGAATTCCCCCGATTCCTCCTGACCATGGAGAAGATCAAATGAACTCGAAATTAATCCATCAGTTGAAGTTGAAGTTGACGGAGGAACCGACGCTTCTAAATTCGTCCCATGAATAGCACTTTTGGTAGTAGTCGGTACTTTAGAAAAAATAAAAAATTACATCATAAAAAATGCTAAAAAGCTGACGGAGGCTGAATGAAGAAAAAAATACCTGATTAATCCTCGGATGCGGTGCTAATTATCTCGGATGCTTCGATGACACGCATTTCATCCCGACCCTTTTCCGGCGAGTTTTCCGATGAATACAAGATCGGAATAAATTCAGACAACTTGTCGTTTTTGGTCGATCTTTCGTCAGTCGAATCCGATGTCGAATCTGTTTTGTCGAGGTGTTCGGGAGTATACGATTCTTCTAACTTTTGCACTTGGATGCTCTAAGAATTTCCACGATAAAAGAGTTTTGTCGTTTTCTCGATTTTTTAGTTGCGATGTCGTGGTGAGTTTTCACGTGTCTCCGAAAATTCGACAGAACCCACTTCGATCCTCGTTCTCCAATTTGTCCACATTTCGTGAGTTTCTTGATAAAGGAACACTCAGAGCAATTAATATTTGCTCAGTATGTGTACGACTGTGGAAAGCCATCTTCTTTCATAATTTTCACTCACTGAGACTTAAATCTAGAGATCTTGCGTTGAAATTTTCTCTCTCCTATTTTCGATATCTTTTCCATCGTTATCCTACACAATTCTTTTCACGAGTTTCGATAGTTTTTCGCTCTTCCTCAGTATCGCTTTTTTCTTGGTGCATTGTTGAATTCGATCTGGATATTTTTGACGAAGTGCGCGACGAAATGCATAATTTCGAACAAGGCCTTAATTTTTGTGAGGAAGTCGAGGAGAAAGCAGCCGAACGTTGAGGCATTTTCCAAAACTCCAATGGTTTGGACCGAGGGGCTATTCACTATTGAGCGAGGTGCGCAGGAGATTTCCGTATGAAGTCGATTTCATATGATTTTTGTAATTTCATAAATGATTCGAGCTATTCTGAATGTCATGTGAATTAACGTAATTTCAGTTGATTTCAACTGATTTCATTCGAAATCATTAACTCGGTTTCAAGTGATTGGTGAAATAACTGAAATGAGAAAAAAGGCCTTAAATGGTCAATTCTTTTTATTGACTAATAAACTTAAGATAATAGGAACGGGATAAAAAAAAAATACACTGATATTGATACTAAAAAAAATGTTTAACTTTTTTATATACAGCCATGTCAATATGGAGGCCCCTTTCGGACATACTAGGCGACGAAATAGTTAAACAATATTGCTTAATACTAATAAATCCATGTACATCCATTGGTACAGGTACTAAATCTGGTGACTTCGGTACGATCTCGTACCAATTACAAAGAACACCAATTTCTTTGGTATTTTCTTTCACGCGCGCGTAATGACTTGAATACTCTTGACTCTTTTTCGTCTTACCATCTGTGTACGCAAAATTGAGAACCAACCCGATAAAACATTTTGGTGAACCTTTTTCAGTCTTTTTTTTCTTGAATAAGCACCATTCACCAATGGGAATTTCGTCATTTTTTTTTTGTAAAACATTTGTCATCTTGTTTATTGTGACCTTTTTTTTACATATGTGTTTAATTCAGACTCTCTTACGCGCTGCAGTTGGTCACTGCTCAAATTCGCTGAATTGTTTTGAAGGAGCCAACATATCGACGATTTCCTTACTACTAATTCGTTGTTGAGTCTATCTTTTACAACGACGAAAGGACTATCAGGCTGAAGTTTTACAGCGTATTGGTCATAATTTTTTAACAATAAACTACCTTGAGCATTGGAAAGGACGGACAAATCTTGCAATAATTCAATCTGAGATTCTCGGTCATTATCGTTTTCATTACCCGGTCCCGAGATGCATTCGCCCAATTTAATTTCAATATTCGGCTCGTCAGCAGATTCAGTTTCTTCTTCGCTGTCTTTTTTTTCGAAGATATTCTCGATATTCTGATTCTTTATATTGCAAACGGAAAGTGTTGCATTCTAGTACGCCTATGTTTATCGCCAACGATTGAACTGTCACCAAAGCATATTTTTTTGCTTGTTCAATCATTTGAAAAATATCGTTCGTATCCGGAAGTAAACACTGCTCTGATGTTAATCGACCTGTTATTTTTGCTCGTGGATAATTAAATTGAGCGCTTTTATCATGCAAATTACCTGAGGCAATGTCGTCTTGAAGCTGAATTCTTTTAACTCTGTGAATAATCTCTAGAAGAGTACTATTGACTATTGTTGAGTACGTCGTGCTCATGGATCTTAGGAGACGGAAAAAACTTTCGCATGGCTGGCTACTGAATTGCCATGGCAAAAACATTTTCGAAGAATTTTCTGAAGATGAAGCAAATCTTTTCAGTTTCAAAATAGAAATGACCAAGTCATGGGCATTAATTTCCATGCATAGATACGTGTTAAGTGACAGAAAATGATCAAAAACGGAATACTGTGGTACGGTTTTCAACCATGCTCTCCATATTCGGAGTACAAAAATGCAACAATTATATACGCGGTTTAAAGGCTTCATATCCTTTTTAAGGAAAGCACTCATAAAAAGATGGATGATTTGTAAGTAAACCGTGGTTACTTCACTTTCAGGGACGTTATGTTTTAAGAGGATGGATCAGTCGGCTTCGAATTTTCGAACGCAAATATTGTCCACATCGTTCAACCGATTGCCGTAAAAATTGAACTGTGTACACAGTGGCATGGCACGGAGGGCCTGACAGAACGGATTTCCGAAATTCAAAAAATAATTTTGATTTTTTGTTACCATCGGAGTAATCTTACAATTACTCTGAAAATAATTGACGAATCAATTTTTTGGCCTGTCAGCGGAAGCGCAATATCACAACCAACATTTTGAGCCCGGTTGCATCAAATTCTATGCTAAATTGACGATAAATTTCCATTTCGAAATTTTTCTCAAAAAAGTTACCAACAAGATAATCAACTTCGTCAAATTTTAGTTCACCAAAATTCCGCTTCGTGGTGCAAACATCAATTTCTTAATTATCGATTATGTTGCTGCCACGAGCTTATACTTCAATTGTTTGGCAATCGGCATGCGGAGCTCGTGCAGCCTCATACAGTATTGGGATATTTGCTGGAAGAACAAACGAAGTTTCATTTACGTTGTGGATATTTGTGAAAAGTGTTGTGTTTTACGAAATACATTTCGATTCTGTCTCGAGAGAGAATGACAACGACAGTATACATTGTATACGTTGTTTACATGTAACCCCCTTCTTTCGAATCGAGCGTGTTGACACACGCTAACACACACGTGCACGCGTACCGAAGTCATCGCGGGCTTGCTTTTTTCGGTCAGTGCGCGTAATATTAGTAAACACGTGAAGAAGGACCGAACTGTCGTATAAAAAATATATAAATTTTTTATTGATTTCTACCGCTTTTTGAAGCGAGAACCCAGTGATTTGTATCGCTGGAGAATTCGATTCACATTGAACTGCCCAACGATAAAAATCGTTGGAGACGTACGAAAGACCGATCGTTCTTTCGTATAAACAATATAAATTGTTTATTAATTATCACCGCTTTTTCAAGCGAGAACCCAGTGATTTTTATCGTTGGAGAATTCAGTTTACATTGAACTGCCCAACGATAAAAATCGTTGGAGACGTACGAAAGAACGATCGTTCTTTCGTATAAACAATATAAATTGTTTATCAATTATCACCGCTTTTTCAAGCGAGAACCCAGTGATTTTTATCGTTGGAGAATTCAGTTTACATTGAACTGCCCAACGATAAAAATCGTTGGAGACGTACGAAAGAACGATCGTTCTTTCGTATAAACAATATAAATTGTTTATCAATTATCACCGCCTTTTCGAGCGAGAACCCAGTGATTTTTATCACTGGAGAATTCAGTTCACATAGAACTGCCCAACGATAAAAATCGTTCGAGATGTACGAAAGAACGATCGTTCGTTCGTATAAACAATATAAATTGTTTATTAATTGTCACCGCTTTTTCGAGCGAGAACCCAGTGATTTTTATCACTGGAGAATTCAGTTCACATAGAACTGCCCAACGATAAAAATCGTTCGAGATGTACGAAAGAACGATCGTTCGTTTGTAGAAACAATATAAATTGTTTATTAATTATCACCGCTTTTTCAAGCGAGAACCCAGTGATTTTCATCGTTGGAGAATTCAGTTTACATTGAACTGCGCCCAACGATAAAAATCGTTGGAGACGTACGAAAGAACGATCGTTTTTTCGTATAAACAATATATAAATTGTTTATTGATTATGATCGCTTTTTCAAGCGAGTACCCAGTGATTTTTATCGCTGAAAAGTTCAATTCTCATTGAACTGCATCAGGTTTCTCCTGCACGCCTAGTGCATTGAAACCTGATGGAAGTCGCGCGCTGCGACATCTGGTGGTGGTCTGCGGTAGCTCCTTGCGAGCTCTGCAGTACCGCCAAGTATGGTGGGCAGCGGCGGAGTGTTTCGTCGACTGATCCATCCTCTTAACATCAACTGCACTGCTACGAGCGAATACGTACGGTGTGAACAAAGGCTTGTTTGAACGCGTTTTGAGCTCAGTTTTGAGTTCTCCATTATAAATATACTGAAACGTACCCGCACTCACGACACGTTATCCCGATCCCGAACGCGAGAGATACGACGCGACGGCGCGATCGCCGACATTTTTTCTCCCGTAAACAACAACTACGCGCGTTTTCGTCCGGGCGGCGGCCATCTTGGGCATCGGCAACGAAAAGCCGAGACTACCGACGCGAGCGTTACCGACGCCGCCAAGCGTCGAAAAAATTCAATAAATTATTCTTTTTGTTTTTCTTTATTTCTTTTCATTAAATTATCGTTCGTTAACTTAATTAGACTAAAAAATCGGAAAAAAATCAAAGAATCGAAACGAAATAAGCATGATTTATAATTTTACCGAAAATTTTGATAATTTTAAATAAACGAAAATGCGTATTACAGCGCATGCGCACTGGCCGAATTCGAGAGAAAATTCGAGATGGTTTTATTGTTTTAAAAATTAATTAATTGTTTCCAAATACAAAAAATGATTCGATAATTCTTTAAATAATAATAATAAGTGATGAATGATGGAAAATTCGAAACAAATAAAGCTGAAAAACATAAAAAGCGGATTTTCGCGCATCCGAGGATGCGAGAGTGGGGGTAGCGGCGAGCGAATGTGAGAGCGTGAATGAGTAGTGGGGAGCGTGCAGAGCGAATGAGAAAATAGAACGTGCGTAGTAAGCGGTTCGAGATTAAAATTAAGCGGCGCATCGAAAGCGAGCGAAAGGAGGGGTATAAAAGTCGCTGCGCGACCGCTCTCGGCATCAGTTCCTTTGATCACTTAGACTGGCTCGGACCTCCTAACAGAGGTTCTAACAGAGCTCTCTCCAGTAGAACACTCTACCTAGTTCCAACAAATTATAAATCCTTTGTTCCTCTTTTTCCTTGATGCCTGGGATATTGGAGGGGTTCGGCGACGTTCTCATCCCGTAGTCCAGGGTCACTCCTATTTTTTTTTACTTTCCGATTAATTGATGCATGAGACATTGGAGGGGTTCGGCGACGTTCTCATCCCGTGGTTCATGGTTAATTATTTCCTTACCTCGTAGATGCTCAGGACATTGGGGTGATTCGGCGACGTTTTACTCCCGTGGTCTGGGGTCTGCATCCTTTCCTGTGCTGCAAGGGATATTGGCGCTATTCGGCGACGTTTAGAGCCCGTAGCCTGAGTAGTACTCACCTTTTCATTATTTCGTTTATTTTTTTATGTTTGTTGGAAACAGGTCAGAAAAACTATTTATTTATTTTTGCAAAATTAATTTAGATTCAAATTAAAAGAAATATAGCCAAGGCAGTCTGAGCGGAACTGGAGATTAAATTATAAATCCAAGAGGACAGTGAAATTACTCGTTAAAAAAGTAAAAATTGAAATAAAATAATTGAATGAAGTACAATTAATTAATACCCTTGGATTTATAATACAATAGAAATTTTTGAAAAACGATTATTATTATTCGAACGATAATCCAAAAGGCAGCGGTAAGAACTTTAGTTTATACAAAAATTATTTAAATTATTATTATTATATCGAGTCAAATCACTTTTGGATTGTGGTTAAGTTAGCGCGTTTTAAAAGCGAATAAAAGAAACAAGCAAAATAAAACAGGTTGTTCCAGGACAAATAAGA
This sequence comes from Campoplex capitator, assembly GCA_037576405.1. Classification (NCBI taxonomy): domain Eukaryota; kingdom Metazoa; phylum Arthropoda; class Insecta; order Hymenoptera; family Ichneumonidae; genus Campoplex; species Campoplex capitator. The sequence goes on along the minus strand of JARBWI010000323.1, from coordinate 13,065,668 downwards.
AAAACATAAAAGCCAAGTCACAATAAAATTTCTTTTATTACAAAACACAGGAGACACAATAAAAAGCGTGCAGGTTAATAAGCAGTACAGCGTGCGATAATTAATAAAACAAAAACAAAGCGGAAATAAAAGAAAAATTGTTTATTCATTTTGTAAATCTAGAAAATCCTCGTGGATTTTCATACAGTAAATTGCAACGATTCATGTTTCTCTCGAATCTCCGTGTTCGTTAGAAACTAGAATACATCGCAAACAAAACAAAAATAACAAACAAAGCAAATAAAAATTTGAAAGAAAAATAGAAACAATTTTTGTAAATCCGGTAACGCGATCGAAATCTCTTTATAAAATTTATCCGCGAGATTTTATTTTGTAAAACGCATCGTTAATTTGAATAAATTTCATTTGTTATATTTTTTCACATAAAAACCGCGTTTTTTCACGTTCTTTCATACCTGCTCCTTTTAATTTAAGAAGCACGAACCGACGCGTAGCGACGCACACTCGGTCGATAAGTGCGTAACGTTACAATACATATATTTCTACATAAATATTGGAAAGAGGCTTGGTCGCTCGAAGAGGGGATTAGCGATTTCCAGTGATTTCCGAAATCCTGTGATTTTTTTGTGATTTCTACGATTTCTTATATTCTTTAAAAAAAAAATCATGAGAAAATCAGGAATCATGCGACCCCCGCATATCCAAATTTCCAATGACTTCTGACAATTGCACATTTGATTCCTGGTAAAATGGTTCAGCGATTTTCTAAGTGAGCAGTCCTTCGTGTTTTATAATGAGTTGCTTATTCAAAGCAATTATTGTGAAGAATTTTCACGCGAACAATTTTTTTTTAAATTAAGCACGGATTTTTAGAAGGATCTAATTTATTGTTGAGAGAGATTTTTATAGGCACGAGTTATTACAGGGTTTTAGTTTTTTACAAGAGGTTTTTTCTGAAGAGGATTTTTCATAAGAAGTGACTTTTAAAGGGGAAGTAAAGGGTCTTCACACGAATACGTTTTCAAGGGATTTTAACCGATATGAAAAACCGTCCACGAACTTTTTAGCCCAGTCGGGTTAGCATTTAACCCTGCAAAAATTCCCGTGCTCAATTTTATTGTTGGAATCTTTAGGGGGGGTCAGTGGAAGTCTAAATTCAAAATGGCGACCAAATTCTGACGGTGCGTCAGCCGCCATTTTGAATTTGAGCAAAAACGGTTTTTGCTCAATAACTCTGCCACTTTCAATTTTTCGACAAAAGTTTAAATGGCAAAGTTGTTGCAAATTTGATTATCTACAATTTATTTGTTGCAAATTTTTTTGTATGATCGATATTTTTAGAGTTAAGCGGCAAAATAGTGAAAAAGTATTATTATTAAGTTATCTCGTTTATTATTAACTTTTGGACATAAATGTCTTATAACAAAGTTTATATTAATTAATTTATTTAAGAATTCCAAAATCTCGAATAAACGATAATGGAAATATGCCACTTTGATTTTGCAGCTATTCATACTCACATACCTACTGTTTTTAAAATTCTCGATCCTTAGAAAAAAGTCTCGATCTCAAATCTGACTTCAACTAAAAGTCGTGACTGAAAAATAATCAAAGATTTTGTCAGTTATATTTCCGTGATTTTCACAATTTATTTTTAATCTCATAACCGCGACTATTGATTGAAAAAAAAATTCTCCCCGTTTACTCTAACCGATAATTTGATTTCAAAAAATATCCGTCAACTTTCACGCTCGCGATCTTTACGCTCGGGTGACAATTTCGTCCGTGATTTGAGATAGTCTTTTTTCACTCCCGTGTAGCGTATGCTATTTTTCACCACACCTTCGCGGAAATTTCAACTTTTGCGGAGCGGAAAAGTGAACTTTCCGTGCAAGTGTGGTGAAGAGAGACTTTTCTTATTTCCCTGAGACTTTTCTTATTTTCCTGCCCTAGGTGTGTAATATACTATTTTTTTTTACGGATTTTAAGCCTAGTGCATTCGTGGGCAAATCATTTTTACTATGTCTTTTTATGATTTTATTGATTTTTTTTTAATTTTCAGTATGAAAACGTTTTTTCTGGAGTGATTGTCATTTTTGATTTTCTTTTAATTTTTTTTTATAAAACGTAATAATGGTTATTATGATTTCAGAGATGTTTTTGCAGCTCTCAGTATGAAGTCTTTTCACCCACAGTGATCACAGTGATCGTCATCTTCGATTTACTTTACATTTTTTCATGAAAAGTTGTTACTTTTCTGAAGAATTTTAAGCCTAGTGTTAAACATTTATTGTTTATATTGATTTGTTTCTATTGCACCAAAAATTATTCATCGTAGTTTTAGTGAGGGTTTAATTCATGCAATGGACAAAAGTTTTCATTACTGATTGTCCATTTATTTTCTCACGCATTTGAAAAAGTTACAGAATTTTTATTCGTCACATTGTGAAAATAACTTTACTTTAAACACAGCATCTCCCGCTGGAATTACAGAATGCAATTTATGCATTGCAGAAATTGGTTTGGCTCTTTAATATCTCGTATCTAATTTATTTTCGAAACACTAGTATCCTTATGAAAATTAGTATCTAATTGTATTTCGCGCCTCTTCCTCGAGATCAACTGGTAGTTCCCCTACTTCATACCGATATTGCCACATTTTTCAGAGTTCATTTGTTCAATTTGAAAAAGTCTGTCCCACGCCTTTACCCTAGTCATTCTTCTTCTTTGTGCCGACAAGCCACAATCAAAAATAAATAAAGTGCACAAAAAACATAAAAAATGTACCGGAACAGAAGCAGGAGTACAGATTCGGATTCGGAAAAGGAAAACAACGATGAACAACTAGAAAAACGAATAAAACGATTAGAACGAAAATTGGTAAAGAAAAAGATGAAAAAGAAACGGCGTCATAGGCACGCATCTTGGTCGTCCGACTCACGCTCAACGCGAGATCAAAACATAAAACACAGACACAAGAGAAGGCGTGGACACGAGTCTTCTACGAAAAACTCGGAAGCTGAAAATTTTTCATCGGAAAACGATACAAAAAATGGTAAGTTTTATCTCATTAATATCCCCGTATTCTCCATAAACAGGAGAGGGAAGGGGGATATATTGCAGGTTAGGGCGTCACATAAGTCAAACAAGATCTGTTCGCTGTAGCGAATTTGGCACTCTTCACGAGCTGTTGTCGTGGAGAGGAGTTGTAACTCACGCCCAACAACCAAACCAAGTGATGTATCACACGAAAAATACCTGTTATCTATCGATACAGATGGAAAAAAGTCACAAGTTGACAATACGGCGGCTCGTAAGCCTCCCGTTGTCAATCTACAAGGGGATGAAGGACGCATCGAAGATAGCAGTCAATTCCGAACCCGGAGCTGGATGACTCGGGGGGCCTGGCAGAAAATATCCTCAAAGCCATGGGAAAAAGAATCGCTCCTGACAGGGCTCTGGCGTTAGAAATTCTAAAACCTATCGCGGTGCGTTGGGAGGAAATATTCAAGCAAGGTCTTCCATCAGAGGAAAGAACGGAAATTATGAAAAAATACCCTCCGCCAAACAATTGTATTTTCATTGATCCACCAAAATTAAATCCGGAGCTAAAAGCAGCAGTGACGGAGGCGGTTATAAAACGAGATAATCGTATTATATCAAAACAAGAAAGGATTGCAGCATGCCTTTCAGCCCAAGGAAAAGCTTTGGCGACAATAATAAAAAGAAATAAGGACGACGGGAACCTGGAACTAATAGAGTTGTTAATCGACACAACGACATTCCTTGCAGACCTTCACAACGCTAAGAAACTGCAGTGAGGAAAAGCCTTATCTTAGCGCCACTAAAAATATCGGTAAAGGACGCACTGCAAAATTCAACAACCGATGAATGGCTGTGCGAAAAAGAGCTCGAGGAACGGCTGCGATCAGCCAAAAACTTGGAACGCTCAATTTGTGAGTTAAAACCTGCAACCAAAAATCAAACACCAAAAAATTCAAAAAACTTCAAGACCCCGCCGCGTTACCAAGGCCAAAAAACACAATCAGTGACGACAGGCGGGCAGAAGTACGCATTTCAATCGCAGAAAAAATATTCATCCCAGAGAACGCAGCAGAGTCATTCACATCAAAAACTATACCAACGCAGGGACAACAAATTTCAGGACCGGCGACGGTAAATCCTGAAGGTATCCTGGCAGGTAGATTAAAATTTTTCTTCAAAAATTGGCAAAAAATAACATCGGATCAGAAGATCCTTTCGTGGATCGAAGGGTATAAAATACCGTTCTTATCGACAGTCGAGCAAAACAGAGTGCCTGCCGAACCCACGTGGTCCTCCTCAGAAAAACAAGAAACATTGAAACTAATAGACGAATTACTCAGGAAAGGAGCTATAGTAAAATGTAAACCGATAAAAAATCAGTTCATATCAAATATTTTTTTACGCCCGAAACCCGATGGTTCAAAGAGGCTGATTATAAAATTGAAGGAGCTCAATGCTTTCATTTTAACAAAGCATTTCAAAATGGAAGACCGAATAACGGCTCTCAGACTCATAAGTCCTCATTGTTTTATGGCCACTTTAGACCTTAAGGGGAGAAAATGGTTTATGAGGTCAAAATTTTGCTGTTTTCCATGATTTTTTTTAACCAGGAAGGAATAATCACAAATTGTTTAAACTTGGAGGATATTTTCTTTATGTTTTCAAGTACACTTTAAAATTTTTTTAAACGATTTCCGCCGGAAATAGTGGAGTTACCGCGTGCAGTCCATGAGCGATTGCCATCCGAGCATTTGGCTGGCGTACATCCCTGACGTCGCAATTTTTATCTGTAATCATCAGGATTTTTTTTTTTCATTGAAAACATATTTTCTAAGAATATGAACCTAATTTTGATCAAACAAATTGAAAATTGCATGTTTTTGAGGTGTTTGAACACAATGCCATGTTTTTATACTATATTTTTTCATCTTTCTTGCATAAAAAAATATATTTTTAATAACAATATAATCACCGAGTTCGGTTCATGTTACGTGGTATTGAATAGAGAATATCTACACCAAATTTCAGAACGATTGATCAATAACTTTTTGAGCTAGAATGTACGCTAGTCGAAAAAAAGTCGTTTCGAGAAAAACGCGTTTGAAATAAAATGTAGCGAAAACGAGAAATTCAAGGCAGTAATTAATTATAAAAAATGCTCACCGGTTAATCAGCTATTCCAGCACCATATAGCACAGCGGTATTGAGGCAGGTAGCTGGAAAAGAAGGGCCTGGGCAACCGCTCCGTTATAATTACCGTGCGCTTCTTCACAGAACCGACGGGCGGTCATTTAAGTGCTCATTGCATTCGAACTAATGGGAATTTTGCTTTGAAATTTTGACAACATGTTCTTGAATAGTTATACTAACGATTCATGCAATAGAAAAAAGACGATTTTTCGATCGGTCTAAACTGGTTTCCCTTTAAGGACGCGTATTATCTAATCCCACTCGCAAAAGCACACAGAAAATATGTGCGGTTTCAGTTTGATAATGAATATTTTGAGTTTACATGTCTGCCATTTGGTCTGAGTGTCGCTCCTTTAACTTTTACGAAAATAATGGAACCAATAGCTTCACATTTGAGAAAACAAGGGTATGTCCGTGTTATATCTTGATGATTTTTTACTTTTCAGAAATTCATACACCGCGTGCCAAGATAATGTTAGAGAGACATGCAAGCTCTTGGAAAATTAGGGTTTATTATAAACGAAAAGAAAAGTCAAATTACACCGTCACATCGTTGCAAATTTCTAGGATTTTATTTTGACTCCGTACACTGGAATGTAGAATTAACCAAAGAGAAAAAAGAAAATATCAGGGAAAAAATTGGTCAGTTAAAGTCCAAAAATACCATAAAAATTAGAGAATTTGCACAATTTCTGGGAACCTTAGTGTCAGCGTGTTTTGCGGTAAACTACGGATGGGGCCATACTAAAGCTTTCGAGCGAGAAAAATACTTAGCTCTAGCAGCCAATGGAGGAAAATATGAAGGATACGTGAATGTATTGAAAATTCTTTTGCCCGACCTCCTATGGTGAGAATCAAAAATTGGGCCCTCGGTAAACCCAATTCGAGATTCAAATTTTACACTCGAGATTTTTTCAGACGCTTCACTATCGGGATGGGGAGTATTTTGCGAGGGCGAAAGATCCCATGGACATTGGAATGAGAGCGAGCGTCAGTTCCATATAAATTACCTCGAGTTATTGGCTGCCTTTTTTGGCCTCAAATGCTTCGCAAAAAATTTAGAAAACTGTCAGATACTTCTCAGAATAGACAATACCACCGCGATTTCATACATTAATCGAGAAGGAGGAATTCAATTTCCTCATCTAAACGAAATATCTAGAAGTATCTGGGATTGGTGCGAAAACAGAAACCTATGGATATTTGCGTCATATATAAGTTCAAAAATGAACGTAGAAGCGGATGAGGAATCACAGAGATTGGAACCCGAAACCGAATTCGAACTAGAGAACACAGTTTTTCGAAAAATCATTGAAAATTTTGGTAAACCCGAGATAGATTTGTTCGCAAGTAGAAAAAACGCGAAATGTAAAAAATATATTTCTTGGAAAAGAGATCCTGGGTCTATAGCTGTGGATGCTTTTGCAGTCCCGTGGAAGCAATATTTCTACGCTTTCCCACTCTTTTCATCAATTTTACGCACATTACAAAAAATTGAATGCGATGAAGCACAGGGAATCCTGGTAGTACCAGAATGGCCTACTCAACCTTGGTTCCCCAAATTTCAGGCAATGCTCGTTGAAGAGCCTATTACCTTCAAACCTGATATCAACTTATTAATATCTCCTAACAGGGAACCTCACGCAATTTGGCAGAACATTTCCTTGGTTGCCGGAAAGCTGTCGAGCAAACATTCGAGAGGAGAAAATTACCAAAATCAGCAATCGAGATCATGATATCGTCATTGAGTGAATCGTCACTTAAGCAATATGACGGCGCATTAAAACGCTGGTGGATCTATTGCTCTGAGAATAATATTTCTCCATATGAAGCAACGGTGTCGGATATTTTAAAATGCCTCGCGAAAATATACGATGCGGGAGCCTCCCATGGATCGCTGAACACTCTCAGATCGGCAATTTCGCTTGTGATCGGACCGGAAGTGGGACAGGATCATCACGTGAAAAGGTTTTTCAAAGCAGTACATAGGTTGAGACCGACGCGACCGAAATATGACTCGATTTGGGAACCAAAAATCGTTCTTAACTATTTTAAGTCACTGCCAAAAAATGAGGATCTTTCGTTAAAAGATTTGGCAATGAAGCTGATCACTTTATTAGCTTTAGTTACAGGACACAGAATGCGAACGTACTCAAAAATAAACATAGAGAACATTAAAAAATTGGAAAACACATTTGAAATTAGAATTCCGGATCGTATTCAAACTACTGGGCCTAATCGAATGCAGCCGATACTAATTCGAATGCACCCTTCTACGCAGAAAATGAAAAACTTTATGCGGCATCAGCCTTACAAAACTATTTAGAAAGAACAAAAAAATCAAGAGGTTCCACAAAACATCTATTTTTATCTTTCAAAAAACCATTCAAAGCCATTTCATCACAAACTCTGAGTCGATGGGTTAAATTAACGTTGAAAAATAGCGGCATAAACACAGAAAAATTTACAGCGCACAGCACACGTCACGCCTCAACGTCTGCAGCAAAAAGAAACAATATCGATATAGAAACAATAAGAAAGACGGCAGGCTGAAACAGCGGGATCCGATACGTTTGCAAAATTTTATCAATTAAACGTCAGTAAAGACAAAGATTCTTACACACGAGCAATTTTAAACTCTCAGTAACGATGTTAGTATTAAGATATAACATGTAACACAAGCTTAATAAATAAAATGGGTTGCTGTTAGAAGCTTTAAGCATCTACCAGTTGATCTCGAGGAAGAGGCGCGAAATACAATTAAATGATTAAACGAACTTACCAAGTGAAGTTCGATCATAATTGTATGTAGCGCCTCTTCCGAGATGATCAACACCCACCCAAAAATACCCTTCTAATACTCAATTAGATATCCCCGTAATAAAACGGCAACGCTTTCAAAGAATGACTAGATTCAGAGGGTAAAGGCGTGGGACAGACTTTTTCAAATTGAACAAATGAACTCTGAAAAATGTGGCAATATCGGTATGAAGTAGGGGCACTACTACCAGTTGATCATCTCGGAAGAGGCGCTACATACAATTATGATCGAACTTCACTTGGTAAATTCGTTTAATCATTCAATTTTTATTTAAGAACGTTTTTCTATTGAGAATGGGAAAATAAATTCAATAAAATCATGAAAACATATGGAAAAAATGATTTGCCCACGATCGTACTGGGCTTGAAATTCGTCACAACGATAACGGATTTTCATGAAAAAAGGTAAATAAAATTGAAGATGACAATGACTGTAGAAAAAACGATTTTATACGCGTAGAAATAATGATTTGCCCACGATCGCGTTGGGCTTAAAATTCGTCAAAAAAATAACTATTCTTCATGAAAAAATTTGAAGAAAATCGAACAAGACGTTCACTGTAGGAAAAACGAATTTATCCTCAAAATTGAAAATAACCGGTCAAATAATTAATTCCATGATTTCTTAATGTTTTGTTCTGAAAGAACGTTCAAAAACAAAAATTTTGACCCCTGATCCATTCGATTTGCTCTATTTTTTAAGGAGTCCCAAATTCATGAAAAAATAAATAAAAATTGTTTTAAAATTTCTGCTGGATAAATATTTCGAGATAAAAATTTCAAAACAATTGGGAGAGTTTCTTTTGAAACGCTTGAAAAGAGTAAAAACATCAGCAAAATAAAACATGCGAAGGTCCAGCAGTGGTCAATTTGGCGTGAAATGCCTCATATTTACATGCAGCGTGCTCAATCTTTCCCAACTAAGCCAAAAAAATAACTCATAATCAATAGCATATGCCAATGCCACGATATTTTGTATCGCAGACAGGACCCCACATGAAAGCAAACTAAAACTTTAAGAAACAGTCAACAGAGTAAACAACGATTACGCAGCATGGAACCTGAGAATCAAACCGTTTAAAAGCGAAATCATCCTTTTCAGACAACCACCCACGCATATCTCAGTAAAAGAAAGAATAGAAGCGGAAGCATTCACAATAACAACATTCAAACCTAACACCAGAAGAGAACCATCAATCATCGCAACGAAAAGGATAGTAAAATACCTCGGCATGCATAAGGGGCATTCCACGCCAAATCGACCACTTTTGAACTCGACCCCTTTTGGTTTGGCAGAAACTTTTTTATCCTTTTCTACTCTACCAAAGGCGTTTTTCAGAATTTTTTCAAATTTATTTACCCGATTCAAAAAAGTTATAAATTTTTCAAAAAAATAACGTTATTTTTTTCAAAATTACACAACTTTTTCGAAAATTGACTTATTGGGACGTTTTTTTGTTTAAAATTTTTGTCTTTGATTGTACTTTTCAGAAAAAAATATTAAAAGGTCAAACAAATCCATCTCGATGATTTGCCATCTTTAATTTTTTGTCTTCTTTTCTTCATAAGAAACTTTAACATTTTCTACAAATTCTCTGAAATTTTCAGAATGGGATTTTTACGCTATCTATTTTTTTCCCATTAAAATTTTTTTTTTTTAACTCAGCTTATTTCTCATGAAACCACTTTGAAAATTTTCCAGGAAATACCGAGAACCTCAAAAGTTGAAGAAAAATAATAATTATAACAATTGAAAGTGGTAGTCATTGGAAAAATTTCAATTTTTTCAGAAAAAATTAAAGACGGCCCTGAATATTTTTCGTACTTTTTTTTAAACTACATTAGAAAACAAAGGAATAGAATAATATGTATGATTTGGCGGATTTTTGGTCAAACTATGAGTCATTAAAAATTTAGAAATAGATTGATCGGGATTAAACTCATTTGAAATTTTCTCTTTTACATTCTACGCTTTTTCTTTTACATACCAAAAAAAAACATAGTTTATTATATAATTTTAACTTCGGTAGCTATAAGTACATCAAAACTTTATTTTCATTGAAAATAAAATTATTTAATAATTTGAATAACGTTATTAAATAAACTATTTTTTTAAACTTCTCCGGCACTTCAAAATTGCACTCTGTTATACCGGGCAAAGATGATTATCTTATCGTAAAAGATTATTCAAATTCCACTGAATCAAGAGTATGTAAATTATTCAAACGTGTAAAAAAAATTTTTTAATGGATTATAGCTACTGTAGCATTGGGACGAAAAAAAAAGGAATCGAAAAAATAAAGAAAATCGGCAATAGACAAAAATACAACACAGCAAACATACCGAGAATCAACAATTTTATGATAAAACTCACAAGAGATTATGACAGACAACTACACAACATTCACAACGAAAGTATACAAGAAATAATTGAAACGACCACCGACTTACAACAAGCCACAGATAAAAGATACATTCAGCCGTAGATATTCACGCAACTAGATAAAATTGGCGTAATACGAAATGAGATAAACATGGCTACTATCTACTACGCTAGCAGGCATAAAGCAAATAAAACAAATACCAGTAAAACAATATCTAAGACGCGGCAATAACCTGAAATATTCAACCTTGATTCCTAAAAGAGACAAGGACGACTTTCACTGACTACACACAACATACCGGTGGCTAAGGGATAATGAAGCTCATAAAGCAGAGCTAAAAAGGTCAATAAAATCGATGACATAGAGTTGGCCAAAATCGCCACTAAGGAATAAATCAAAAGATAAACAAACTGTACAAATTTAAATATATAAATATTCCAGTAGTATCAAGTTTGTATTAAGTCGATATCATAAGACAGTTTTTTGTCTTTCTTCCCTTTTTTTGGAGTGATTTCTTTAAAAAAAAAAATTTTTTCCTTCACAAATCACAAAAACAAAAACAGTCTCAATGAAACGAAAACACATACACAAGATATCATTTAAAAAAGTATAAACAATTACAAAGAACACAGGGATACGAGATGCTGCCAACAACAGCCACACATCTCGCTAAAACAGCTACATAACTAATAATAATTTGAGGTTTTTGTCATTTCGTTTATTTATACCTGAAAAATTTGAAGATACGAAAAAAGAAAATCAATAAACATTGAAAAAAAAATGATCAGAGGATTTTTCAAGCATCAAGAAACTGATGAAAGATCCAGCGAGGGAAACTGAGGCAGATTATGAATAATAAAAAGATAAGCACATGATTTATTTATTATACATATATAATGATCCAAACAATTATTTGATAAGCGGCAATTAAATGTTGAAAAGTACAGGTGAGCATTGGTATACGCGTGAGTAAACGTGTGAACAATAGTTACTTGTATATTTTCGTGTACTTTTTTCCTGTTTTATTCGCTTTTGCCGATATTCAACTTTTATTCAAATTTACAACCATATGGTTTTAAAAGAATCTAGAAGAAATGTGTATTTTATTGGGGACTGTGCGATTGGAAGTTTGAACTTTCAAATTAGCGAGCGGAGGATACTGACTTGCCGTGCTCCTCGCGCCGCGACAGGGTTCATGTGCTCACTGTTTGCCGGGCAACCACCGTGTAAAGCTGTGACAGAGAGCAGAGCGGCAAAACAGATGAGGAGAAGGAGAGGTAACGGCGACGGCGCTGAGTAGCGCGCCCGCGCTTTAGTACATGCCGAGGACTGCGTGATGAGAAGGGAAGTGAAGAGGAGGGCTGGAAGCGCGCTATCAGCGGGGGAGGACAAGCGCCAAGCGGCTGCAGCACCGTCTCGTCAGTCGACGTCAAGCCGTCGTGGATGCTTGCGTTAATCGAGCACGCGGTTCAACGTGCTCTATTTTTTCCATTCGAACGCGATTACGGATAAACATTAGTTGAATAAGACGCGCATGCGTGTATTTACACATGCGAAAAAAATGAAACGATTTTTTTCCACAAATAATCACACGGAGAAAAGGCAGCTGACTCGGACGTGCTACGTTTTTTCTACACTTGTTTGAGCGCCACCTGTTCGCACGTTACGATTCTCGATGAAAATATACTTCACGATAGGTTCAATAATATCATTGGGTCATTATTATAGTCATTGCTTATCGGATCCTAATGTCAAACGTATTCGTGATGAACGACGTATCTTCAGAGAATCGATGACTTGAAGTTCGCGCGGGAATTATTATCAATTGTATGCACAATTTTCATGGAGAATTTTTAATCTTGTTACGGTGGCCATTTTGAAAAAACTGTCTTGATTTGTTGTGGAGTGTTCGATTCAGCATTACCCGAGATATATCAGGAAAAACACTCAGGCATTTTTAACAAAACGAAAAAAGGAAAACGTGAAAAGATCGTGTGTTGACAATATTACGATATTCCTATATTTGCAACGTCTATACATATATAAATGTACGTGTTTTCCAAGTGCTTCACTTGTCACCGCTAGAAAAGACGACGAGTGCTCGGAATACACGAAAACTCCATGAGATTTTGATCGGCAAGTGTTTCCAACAACCCCTATCCCCCTCCAAACCTGCTTACAGACTTAAGAGTCTGTAATCACGTGCCAAAGGACGTTCGCTGTAATCGTGTCTTCAACCTTCGTGTCTCGTGCTGTAACCTTAAATACTTCGAGCTACGATCAGTTAGTGCTTGGTGTTTGTGCTGCAAATGTATTTACGTGTACATATGTACACATATGTATTTGTATACAGTACACGTACACGTGTGTTATTGAAAAAAAAATCCTGAACGGTTCAGAAGAAAAAAATATCTGTGTTACAGCTTGTTTCTAGTGAGAGTTGTTTGACGATTTTTTGGATTATGAGATTTGGGTTAGTACACTAGAATTTATCTTACTCTATAGACTGCACTCTTTTGAATAAAAAAATAAACACTTGTGCGGACCCAATCAGTCGTTCTCTCGTAAACGATGGACCTGTAAAACTTCATATATCTGAAGCGTTTGCCAACATTATTTTTGAAATTCCGTCTGTTCTTTCTAGGCAATTGCCACTCACAAACCCGAGAAACGTTATGCGTTTTTAGAATTTGTCAAATTTTTTAGTCTCATCAATGCAACTGATAAAATTCGATATATGATTATTTTGCCAGTTTTTGATATTTCGGTGATAGAAGTTAGTGGTAAAAGTTTTTTACAATTTTTTTTACTATATATAATTGATATTATATGAAATTTTCAGCAAAGTTAGAACTCGTAATTTCGATGATAATTTTTTTGTCTAATTATTTATTCCCGCAATCTTCAAAGCTAAATTTGGACATAGTAGAGGAATAGATGAGCAGAGTTCTGGATTCGAAAGCTGCCCCCAGATTATTAAAGCTGTTAAAATTTTTTAGGACCATTGAGTCCATCATTCGTCGTTGAATTTCTGGAACTATTAAATTTGGAAGTCGATACGAGTTACTGCTGATGATAACCACCACAGATATTGAATGCCAATACCAAATGATTTCAATTAAAATTGAATGTGTTTATATTATTAGAAATCGATTATGAGAATGTGATAATATTGTTATCATTTCGTTTACAATTTCAATTTGTAGATAATTTATCTGCGCTAAATTTGTTCATGAAATAAATCAAATATACTGACATTCGATCAAAAGTTTGAATTTACGCTATTTGATGGATCTAGAGTTATATGACTGTTCAACTTTTCATTTTTCATCACTTTACTTTGCGAAAATATCTTTATTTTTCCGTCTCCATTTTCAGAGTGTTGCAAATTTTGTCTGCTTAAAATAAACGAAAAATTCGAATCATCAAGAACGGATGTTGCATCAAAATATCAAACCTCATGGCCGAAAAGTGTTCATTAAAAACTGAACTGAAGATTTCGTCTTGTTTTGCATAATCGATAAGCCTGATTCATCATCAAACGATATGGATCGAAATTTGCATATCACGTTTTTGGGAAAACGATGAACATGAGAGAAAAAAGACTTTTAACAGCATATTTAGAACAAAACAAAACACACACGTGGTCGTTGTCGACGTCGTTATCATGTGTTTCTTGTGTATGTGTCATTTCCTTTGTTAGATGTAATTGTATAGTTCAAGAATAAGAAAGACTTGATGATAGTGATGGATCATGACAAACGTATTTTTTTTAACATATGAGGCATTCCACGCCATTCCGAGCATCCATTACCTTGACCATTTTTCATTTTCCTCATTTTTTTAATAAAAAAGTACTCAATAAAAGGCATCTTGAAACCAATTTTCAGATTATTATCTCACGTCTTTCGAGAGTGACAGCTTTAAAAAAAAACCCAGATTTTGGAATGTTCGGAAATGTTTGTACCTCTAAAACTAATCGACATATCGAAAAATATCACTCAGCATTATCAACGTTCTTTTGCCTATAACGTTAACAATATTTTTTTAAAAGATAATTGTCATTTTTTATCTTTCATTTAATATAACGGCGAAATTCGCGGTAGACGTCTATTACAACGCAGCACAAAAACTCATCAATCGGTACAAATGGGTGAAAAACAATAACGGGTATCCAGAAATAATACTACATTGTGCCTGATAACGATGGTGCTTTGATCGTAAAAGATTTTTCAAAATCTGATCAGTATTCGGTATGTGAAAAAAGATAGAAAGAGAAAAATAAAATAAAAATCATGATAAATATTCCGATTTTTTCCCAAACAGTTCATCCGTGAGAGCGATTTGAAAACGCTATGACGTCATAAAACCAGCCTATTCCCGTACATAAGAGCAAGGCGCACACTGGCTTTTTCTTTTTAATATACTTGGCATCGGGCTGCTATCACGGCTCTTGATTTTTAAACGTGTAGGAATATATATGGGACATTCAAGACTAAAAAGATACATTAAGTTTTTTTTTTTTTAATCGACACAATTTGAAATTACTATTTTTTTTTCTAAGGAAATAGTGGGAAAAAAATCTTCAACTTACTCGATCTGACAGAAAATTGTTAGATGAGTACTATAATTAATACGTAACCAATATAACAAGTGATAGAAAAAATTGACAAAAATAAGTAAAACTTCTGACGGTAGAAGTAAAACTTCTGTGCGATGTATAAACAGATCGGCTAAAACGGGTGTAAGAATAGGATTTTATAACTAAAATTCAATTACAAAGTTGATTTTCTGTTCGATGAAAAGATCCTTGATCTTGTCATGGCTTCTTTGGGATTGCTGTTAAATTCCAATCTCAGTTTGTTTTGTAGAATATTAAGGAGTTTCGGTACAAAACGCAAAATGTTAAGAAATTGATGAAATTTGGTGATAATGTTCTTGAATATCTTGATGTTCAAAATTTTGTTCTCGTACTTGTACGAGAACACAAATATTTTCAAAATTTTCTTCTACTTAGTTATCGAGTAATTATGCATTAAAGCAGATTTCTTATGCCCGAAGTGTATACCTATATATATGGAAGCTCTATGCTTATACACGTGAACTTTAATCTTCAATTACTCGATAACTGTGTAGAAGAAAAATCTGAAAAAATTTGTAATGTGAAATTTGGCACTAATGAATATGTTCATCGAATTTTATAAAATTTTAAACTTTTTCAAATTTTTTGTGTTTTTAACATGGTTTCGCATGGCAACATTGTATCGCCTATACCGAAACTCCTTAAGCTATAACGTTTGGGTTTGGTTCGCGGTTTTAATGCTTCGATTCTTCGAGTCATTTAATTATTGTTTTTCGATAAATTTTAAACATGATTTGGATAAATTGAAATGTTATTATTCATTATATCACTATGATACTTTTAATAGATAATCAAAATAGAACCCAGAAAGGATATGTGAGGTTCGAATATCCATCATTGCCGTAATTGCACTAATAACAGAGTAGTAGTGATATGAGGAATAATAATCATGTGACCTACAAAAATAAAATGGATGTTTGTTCGCGTAGCTGTCAATATTACGATAGTTACGTAGACTGAAAATAAACCTTATATATTCAAAAGTATATGAAATCTTCTCAAGCGCTGAGGCATTCCAGGTGGTGGCGTGCGAGCCTGAAGAGTACGAGTAGTCCAGCCACCTTAAGCCATATTTCACAAAGTTTTATTCAAGAGGTGCAGAGTTTAGCCAATTTTTTGTAGATTGTTTGGACTCATAGGAATATAGCCCTGAGTTTTCGTAAAAATCCATCCTGCATTTTGGCAATAAAAAATTATCGAAAAAAAAAATCGGTTTTTTTGAGTTAACACTTTTGGAACGCGTCCTATCGAAAAAAGTTTCTCATAAAAGTTGTTCATCATATTGTTTTCTTTGAAAAAAGATTTATAAAAAAATACGTTAGCATTGTTATTTAAGCGGTTAATTGCAAATGAACAAAAAAATTCACAATTTTTTATTTGCAACCGCAATCAATTGTTTGTTATGGTATCGGTTTGAAATCCATATATGATGTAGGGAAACGAAACCCCAAGAGAATGGTCCAAGGTTTATCGATCTACGAGTTATAGTTTAGCAACAATTCGCGATCTTCGAAAAAACTTTGACCTTCAATAGAATTTGTTGAAGAAGGCCCACAGCGTCGAAAAAATCGAGGAGCTTCGCGTCATTATGCACAAAGTATACGGAAAAAAGAAATCGTTTTCGTTGATAGTAAATACTGCTTTTCGACGATTTTCGTTTTCTGCTTATAAACAAATAGCAATTCTGAACAAAGTTACGAATACAGCAGAAATTTTTTTCGCCATTCGATACGTTTTTGAAAAACAAACAATTAAAAAAAAAGTCTGTATATCTTGATTACACACCAAGCTATGAATATTTTTACGTTATTTTAATTTTCTTTCGTTGTAAATCAGATTTTTGCAAGAATCAAATTCAATAGCCTTCCTCAGGCTTATAGCTACAGAATTCAATAAAATGCCGACCTTCAGAAGGTACTGTGTCACTACAGTTATCAACGTATTCCAGTCGATAGCGCGGCCGAGCGCGCTGCGCCGGCCGCCCGGCCGGGCAGTGCGATAGGGGTACCTCCTCTCGTTCTGCAGCCCGCGAGCGGCTTAGTTAACAAATTCGATAACTTCCTTCAAAATGGTCGTAGAAGAAAACTTTTTTTTAAATAATTTACGTGATTTTTTCTTGCGAACACGATGGTACCCTTTAAATTTGTGTTCACCCCATAGCAGAACTGTGATCATCGTTTTTTTTTTTCAAATTTTACAAATTTTACACAATTTTAAAGGGTACCATCATGTTTGCAAGAAAAAATAACGTGAAGTGTGAAGAAAAAAAGTTTTGTTCTACGACCATTTTGAAAGAAATTGTCGAATTTGTTAACTAAGCCGCTCGCGCGGGGCTGCGAAACGAGAGGAGGTACCCCTATCGCACTGCCCGGCCGGGCGGCCGGCGCAGCGCGCTCGGCCGCGCTATCGACTGGAATACGTTGATAACTGTAGTGACACAGTACCTTCTGAAGTTCGGCATTTTATTGAATTCTGTAGCTATAAGCCTGAGGAAGGCTATTGAATTTGATTCTTGCAAAAATCTGATTTACAACAAAAGAAAATTAAAATAACGTAAAAATATTCATATCTTGATGTGTAATCAAGATATACAGACTTTTTTTTTAATTGTTTGTTTTTCAAAAACGTATCGAATGGCGAAAAAAAATTTTAGCTGTTTTCGTAACTTTGTTCAGAATTGCTATTTGTTTATAAGCAAAAAACGAAAATCGTCGAAAAGCAGTATTTACTATCAACGAAAACGATTTCTTTTTTCCGTATACTCTGTGCATAATGACGCGAAGCTCCTCGATTTTTTCGACGCTGTGGGCCTTCTTCAACAAATTCTATTGAAGGTCAAAGTTTTTTCGAAGATCGCGAATTGTTGCTAAACTATAACTCGTAGATCGATAAACCTTGGACCATTCTCTTGGGGTTTCGTTTCCCTACATCATATATGGATTTCAAACCGATACCATAACAAACAATTGATTGCGGTTGCAAATAAAAAATTGTGAATTTTTTTGTTCATTTGCAATTAACCGCTTAAATAACAATGCTAGCGTATTTTTTTATGAAACCTTTTTCATAGAAAATAATATGATGAACAACTTTTATTGAAAACTTTTTTCGATAGGACGCGTTCCAAAAGTGTTAACTCAAAAAAACCGATTTTTTTTCAATAATTATTTATTGCTAAAATGCAAGATGGACTTTTACGAAAACTCAAGGCTATATTCCTATGAGTCTAAACAATCTACAAAAAAATTGGCTAACCTCTGCACTTCTTGAATAAAACTTTATGAAATATGGCCTAAGGTGACTGGACTAGAGATTCTGCGTTCGAACTGTGGTGGGAAATATATATATATGTATTTTCTATAGTTACAATTTTTGACTGAATGTAACATTTCGTGACATGCTGAAAAAAAACCGTCGCTGTAGAAGTTTCACTTCAAAAATAAATTGAAGAAAAATGGTGACACGATCGGACGATTCGAATTTTTTTTGTATAAAAGAAAAATGCCCAGCGAATAGTAGCATCAACCAGAAGTTTTAGACAATGTATTCAAAAGTATATGTTGATCTACAAAAACAG
This sequence comes from Campoplex capitator, assembly GCA_037576405.1. Classification (NCBI taxonomy): domain Eukaryota; kingdom Metazoa; phylum Arthropoda; class Insecta; order Hymenoptera; family Ichneumonidae; genus Campoplex; species Campoplex capitator. The sequence goes on along the minus strand of JARBWI010000323.1, from coordinate 13,047,010 downwards.
CACGCGAGCGTGCTTTTGAAAAGTTGAGACAAGTACATTTTCAGGGACCTTGAAAAAAGTTATCTAATTTATTTATTCAACTGTGCCAAAAATGTTCAAACTCGTTAAAAAAAAAATAAGTATCAAAAATTCAATCATTGCAAAAAGTTGATTTCCAACTTTACAAAAAGTTACTAAATAGATAGGACAAGTACTCTGTGCGTATCCGCTCAACATGCGATGCTAAACTTCTATAAACTAAATGGTTCATCAATTCTTGGGGATTTTACCAAATATTCACAAACTCCGTGTACTTGGCTACGTACGCTTCAGTCGATCATCTATTTAGTAACTTTTTGTAAAGTTGGAACTCAAATTTTTGTAATGATTGAGTTTTTGATATTCATTTTTCTACGAGCATGATTAAATGAATAAATTAGATTATTTTTTTCGAGGGCTCTGAAAATGTACACTTCCGTCGGAAAGTTTCCGGACATAAGTCCGAAAAAGTTCCCGCACTCTTTTTCGTGTTATTCCGTCGATAATGTAGATTAATGAATTTAATGAACGGCATTTTAAAGGAGAGAAACCTCATTTCATTTTGCTTTTTCTGAAAAATTTTTGCGATTTTTTTTACGACCAAGACGTCATTTTGAAAACGACCATTTTTCCTTTTTACAGAGCGATCGTGTTTTCAGTAGAATTTTTTTTCCAATTTCTTTGACCGGATCTTGAAAAGAAAAAGTTCGAGCTTCAATTTCGTTTTTTTTTTAATTCGGTACGATTTTTTTTTTTAAAGTTGTCATGTTTTTGGTGAAAAAAGACGAAGTTCAGAAATTCCTGCGTAACACGAAAACTACCACATTAAAAAAAAAATCTCAAAGGAGTGAAAAGTCGCCTCCGAGATTGTTCTAGTCACTGAATTTTTTTCAGATTTTTTTTCCGAAATTTTTTTTTTTTTTCATCGATTTCAGTCGAACTCTAGGTCTATCAATTTCCGTAATTTGAAAACTGAGTTTTATTTATCAAAAGTTCAAGTACAAAAAAGTTTCACCTTCATTTTTAATGTTTTGGATTTATTTAGAATTTTTTTATCCGACGATGTGTATTTCGAATTTGGGATTGAAATGGGATTGAGATATTAGAGATAATGTATTAGAGATATTAATATTTCATGCTTCCGTACCGTCGAAAAATGATGGCATTTTCCACATACATTTTTTTACTTTTATAGCGGTCGCTGTTTAGTGACACTAGTTACAACTAGAAAATCTCGTGATGTGCAAGAGTGTGTTTCATCAATGTAAGAGTCGAACTTTTCTACATTGCAGTGACAGTTATGAGTTGAGAAAGATAATAACGATCGCGATAGCGGATTAACAGTGAAAGTTATTATAAGGTTAAAAAATACTGTTGTAAAAATCGTGGCGAAATTTTTATTTTACTTCACCTTACATTTCATAATCATGAACTCGCTGAATAGTCCGGCCAAAATTTTGTTTTTCATTTTAGTTTTTTTTGTTTGTAATTTTTTCAAGGCATTTGATTATAATGGCTTTTGAAGTTTTTATTTACTTAATGAGTTTTCGTGACCTAAACTTGGCTTTTTGCGACTCGGAACAGCGATTTGGAGCTGTTTTTTAGTGGAAGGTGTCACCTTTTCATGCTGAAGTGGTTGGAACCATTTATCATCAAATTATAAAGGAACCAGGGCTATAAATCTATCCGGAAGATTCGATAATAATCGATCTGCTTCCATTTGTTTTTCTCATTTGTATTTTCATTAAGGTTGAATTTGCAGTTTCGTCATTTTCAAATATGATGGGGGAACGCAAATCTAATGTATTGAAATATTCTCAAAGAGCTCGAGCTATGAACGTGTAGCTAGGAGTAAGGAGACTTCTCCTCAGTCGAAGTTGAGGAGCATTCAGCAGGCTAGGCGCACGCGGGCGAAGCCGCGGGCAAAAGCTAGTAATAAATCACTTATAATATATTGAGAACGAACATAATAGAATTTTTAAGTTGATACGTAGCCTGATTTTTCACTGTTCCTTTCAAAATCCGGGCAGTCTCGAGTAATTGCACAGGGTTTGGGCCGAATAAAACTATGGGCAGCCTCTTAAAACTTCGGAAACTGGAATTATCAATCTTTTATAATAGCTCTTCATCTTGGCGGACACATATGGTGCGATTTTCAAATTATTTTCAAGCTGTTACACATCCCTGCATTGCATACGCTTTCTCTGGATCGTGGTCACGCTCAAATTAACATCTTTGACATTTACGTCAGCTATCTGGCTCAATTACTCAATTTTCAGTCACTGCACATATTATACACACTAGGGTGATTAAAAAAAAATCGAGCATTTTTTTTCTACCACCAAACAGGTTGAAAAGTTTCGTTCAGGTATAAAAATACGTCTGTTGAAATATGAGCTGTTAATATTAATATTTAAATGTTGCGCATCGCACTTTTTGATTTTCCATAAAAATAACATGGGAACATTTTTTTTACCTGTTCTAATTTTCATAACCAACTGACAAAGCGTCATACATAAAATCTATAAACACATTATTATAAGGAATCAAACGCTCTACAAAAAAGGTATCGTATCATTTTTAGACAAGTTCAGTCGTTCAGAAGTTATTCAAGGTCAAAGTTGAATTTATCGTCAATTTAGCTGATCTTTGCATATCACAGCAATACTATCAGTTTCATCAAAATAATGTGAACGAAATTTCATGTAAAATATAAATTGGTATTTCAAGAGATGTTAATCATAATAGTTTGTCGCATTAATAAAAAAAAATAGAACACTTTAAGAACTTTTTCAGCAGAGGTTAGCTTTGAAATTAAGGTTTTTTCGATTTTTATTTTGGTGTACAGGTAAAAAAATAGTTTTTCAATCGTATAAATAATTTATGGAGGATATAAACCAGAACATAAGCGGTGTTATTCAATAATCCTGATTATTTTACTTACGGTACAGCATTCGACTTGCAGGCTGTATCGTGCTTCAGTATCACTATATCATGCACTTGCTCAGGGTGTAAGCACTTTGAGTGCTTGCACCCTGATAAATCGTGAAACCGGAAATTGGGTGTCATCTATCCGATTGAAGAACGATTTTATGGGTATCAACACTCGGTTTCGTTGGAATTGAAGTTTTGTGTCAACACCGAGAATTACAGTATCATTGGTGTTGACCGGTGGGAGTCATCCGGTTTCAGCTCCCGAATTGATAGTGTTGACGCCCATATTCATTGCACCCAGAATTTGCGTGTTGGCACCAGGTTCAAGGGCATCGAATCCCGAATTTTTTTACCCAGAATTTCTGTTTGTGCACCCGAAGTGAAGGGGACCCTCAGTTTGAGTATCGACCCACAATTTGTAGCTCCAAACAAATGGGTGTCAAAACCCTCAATTTGGGTGTCAGCGCGAAAATTCCTGGTTCGAAAGAATTTCAGCATCGATACCAAACAGTTCCGTAACAACACCCGAGGACAAGTGGCCAAGATGGGTGCTGACACAAATAAACTCGTTTATACCAAAGATTTCGGTTTCCCGATTGGTCAGGGCAGCGCTGAAAACGTGCAAGCCAAATGCACCCACTAGTGAATAGTGGTATTTATTTCCATTGGTAGTGTTGTTGTTTGAATAATGGATAATCATGAATTATTGATAATCATTTAATAATTTTGTGTTCACATCTTATTATTTGATGTAAAATAAAATTTTATGTTAATCATGGATAACCTCATTCGTATTGGTGATCCACCTGAAAATTTTGTTGGACGTAAACTTCCAACTCTTTTTTTCTCCATCTCATAAATCTCATTTAAAAAAATCTCATAAAAAGAGGTGGCCCACACGAGGAAGAGACGCGGAGACTTTGGAAAAAAATGAAAAATATTTTGAGAAAGATTTGGACTTCGTCAAACGTCCAGCGGGGAGTAACGACTAATCGATTGTAGGTAGGAAAAAATAAATTTTTTTCACAGATTTCAGTCACGTAAAACAGTGAATAGTACAAAGTACTGTAAAGGGTTGAGTCCACACGGAAGGTGGAAAACAAGCTATATGATTTGAGTTGAGTCCACACGAGAGGTGGAACATAACTCATGAGAGGTCCGACTCAGCTTGTGCACGAGGCGAAACAACTTCAAAATAGTTGAACGTGTTTCATTCATAGAACTCCTCGACATGCGGTAACCCAAAAAAAGCGAGAACATCGTAGATGAAGTGTCGCTGGAGGCAGGAAAGAAAAATGCAATACCACTGAATCCTGAGCCGATCAATAACGAAACGGACATTGACTTGGACGAAGAAATTCTAGAAATTATGGGCAAAGACCCGTCCGAACAACAATCTGAAGAAATTTCGATTCATTAAAAAATACAATAACAGTGGAAAATTTAGAAAAGTTGACGGTTTGCTAAGAGACAAGAAAAATGAGATTTTGACAAAATATTCCACAACTGGAAGCTGCTTCGTTGAAGTTCCAGGGTTGAACCCTGAAGTGAGCACGGCCATGAATGAGACTGCTGTCAAACGCGACAAGCATTTTTGTTCGTCACAAAAGTTTACTGAGAGAAAAGAATCAGATCGATGGTAAGATCAAAATTCTTGAAAATTTATCGAACGCTGGTAAGCCACTGACCGACGTTGTATCACGGAATCACCCCGTCAAGGAAATATTTTATATCTCTTGGTTTACCAAAATAGATAAAGAATATTTTGGAAAACGTAAAAATAGATTCTCTACTGTACCGAGCAGAATTATCCGAGAGACTCAAAGAAAGAAAATTTGATGACAAAGTTGGACGGGACATGCGAGTGGCGTTTAATATAAAGAAAGCGATATCACGTTCTGTAGCACATTTGAACCGGATCAGCTAGTCGATTTTTTGTGTTCTTATAAACAACCATTAAAATGGCCTACTCCTCGAAGTAACATGTGCAATATGCACTGCAAGACCCACAAATTTTAGTTCCGATTCATTCAAAGTTGAGGAAATATTTACAATTCAGATTCCGGGAAAAAATCAATCAGTTCACATGTTTACTCTTCAGGCTCTCGGCTTGACTGTATGTATTTACAGATTATAAAACCAGTTATTGGTTTTTTTGCGTGGCGATTTTCTTCTGTTCGTAGGTACGGAGCGAAAGTGCGCACATAATTTCCATCAAACTTATCGATAACTTTCATCTCTGGATTTTGTAATAAACTTACAATAATGTAAAAATGTACTGGGTACTCCTTTTACACATCTTGGATCTGTTTTAAATCCGAAAAATAACAATTAGACTTAACCAATGACAAGATGATCACCGAGATCGTAGAAAGATTTGCATCAAAATTGCATTGTATATACGTAGCGTATGGTTGGTTTTTTATTATAAAACGAACGAACGAAAAATTATAAAACGAACCTCAACATTATTCGTACATTTATAGGAATTTGAAGAAATATATATTATACACAAAATATTATTCTTTATCTTTTAATCAAGTTTTAATAAAATTTCTCTTTTTCAAGATTTATTGGGAATAATAATTTTTCTTCGTTATTATTCTTCCTGATGCATGACTTGTCAAGAAGGAATCTGAGTTTCTGAGTTGTCGTAGACATATGAAAGATCAGCTGTCATTGTGACATTTGAGAGCAAACAGAATAACTTCAGAGTCGTAATTTGACTTAAGCTCTCTTGGACTACGTGCAATGACATGATGAACCAATCAGAATCACGGAAAAGCGATGATAATAAACAGCTACACGGAGAGAAAAGTTTGCGAATGTTTATCCTGATAAACAATTGAAAATTGCCGTTACTTTTGTGTTCTACATGGAACATTATCGTTAACGGCGCTACCTTTAGGTCATATTCTAATTTATTTTCCTCGGTCGCTTTTATTTGTAAATCACGCTTTTGTTTTTTTTTTTTTTTTTTTTTTTTTTTTTTTGTAGAGGTTCAATATTTTCAACATTGTGTTTTTTTTCCATGTGAGATCGCAACGAAGTCACAAATTGAAAACTCTGAAACATGATGTTTCACCACATGTAAAACAGTCGAAAGAAAAATTCATAGAGTTTACGTGACTCAAAAACGTTTTCGAGGTTGTAAAAGTAACGCTACATATTTTGCAAGCTAGCACGGTGTCGTTGTGTATTTTACACTCGATTCGGAGCTAGGTTTTTGGTGCCCAATGAGATTGTTTGTGTAATTCTATTGATTAACGCCTGGGTATCTCTACTGCATTTGTCGATCGGTAAATTAATATTGAAAAATGATTTTTGAATAAAAACCTAAATCGGTTCAGCTCTGGTAGAATCCGAACAATTGATTACAAAAATAATTTCGAAAGTTAAATCGATGGCGTGTAAAACAGATGACGCTTTGCTAATAGTTGGGTTTTGTAATGAATCGTTAATATAAAAATGAAATGCTTCGAGATTCACCAGAGGACCAACAAGAATAGGAATTGGTTGAAGGGTTGATTCTGTAGTAAGGCAAACTTGTCGTTGCCGCTCTAATGCCGCATCGATGTCTGCTGCTGTCGGTACATGAATGAGAAATGCCTCTTGTTTTTCGCGAATCAAAATTTTTCTTGATCTCCCCTGACGTGCTCCAATTAAATAGGGAAGCAAATAAAAGAGGGTAGCATCTTTGTTTTGCGGAGTGAGCGCGGTTAAAGCATGGTAATAACCAAGATTCGTTCATTTTATCCTTTACGCTATCCCATTGATTAGAAAATTCATCTTCGCCATTGGCGTAAACCCGTTTAAAATCAGATTTCAACTGTGAAAACATGTATTTCGCATAGAAATACTGGTGAACCCTATATATTCATTACATTAGGATGGTTAAAAAAAAATCGATATTTTTTTTTTCACAGGCACCAACGAAATATGTACATTGTAAAAAAAGATTATTTGCAAAATTTGGCTGATCTAAAAAATTTTTTGGATAGTGCTCAAGCCCTATTTTTTTCCATTTTCCGTTGAAAATTGCGACATAAAATTCTTTTACTTTACTTTCATACTGGAAAGTGTTAGTGCTTGATGGAAGCGTGATTTAAACAAAATTTTAACGCTCTAAAAAAATTTGAAAAGCTCTCTCAAGTAATTTTTATACATTTTTTTTCCAATTTTTGTAAGAAAATGATGAGATTATCAAAACTTTGTCTAGAAAAATGAATTTCCAGCTTCCTATTATAACGAAAGTCCTAAATATTTTATGCAACTATTTATTAAGACTTTGTTACACCAAAACATTTTTCAAGCTAGCTTGTGCGGATGGTTTTTATTTTCTTGTACTTCCAGCTAAAAAGCATGTCGAAAAGAAAATAAATAGAATAACTTCAAAAGATGAAATTCAGATAACAAAATACGAGTATTGATAAACTTACATGATTACTTCGAAGATGCAGTTGAAAAATAACGGGTCTTCTCGCAAGAAGGATATTTTCTCCTGTGCTCGCTCACAACTCGCAAGAGATGTTGTTACTAGTTTTCAATTCTTGTAATAAGACCGTTAACATCTTTCATCAACGAGACGGGGCGTTCGGCAGTGTCGTTTACAACCTGCATATTTTTGAATGTGATCAAGCAGCTACTCATTACTTTCCCATATTGAGAGATGCGAGTCCAAAAAGCTGCACGAGAGATCGAATCGTTTGAATAAACTTAGAGATCTTGAAGTGATAAAATCACTCAAGTCCTTGGAACAAAGCGCTTCGAGATTTCCTTTAACTGATATTCGTTTCATACGAGGACCTCTATGGAGAACTTGTATCACGCGCGTCGTGTGACCTTGTGTAATACAAAACAATCCACGGACATTTTCCACACTTTTGTTAGACGGTCAAGAAATACCGAGCGACAAATCGAAACTCAATCGTTGAAATAAAAGTTTTTTGACAAAACTTTGAATGTAAGCATTTAGTAGAATGCTTATCTAAGTTTTTCAATTTTTTTATTCTTCGAATGTACTGAGTTTTCAATTATTTTAGATGTAGAATAAAATGGAGAGCAGCTTAAGGTGATTGGAAAAACTTTTTGGAGCGTTAATGCTTAATGAAAATTATGTCGTCAGTAAATGCCGATACATCATATTATTGGAGAAAATGAAAAATTAACTTATGTAGTAAAACATTCGATTTGTCCGTGATTTATAGCCAAAAATTGAGAAAAACCTTTTTTTTAATCATTTGAGGCAGATTAGAGTGCCCAAATTTTAAACAAATAACACTCCCATCAAGCACTCACACTTCCTGCTATAAGAATAATCAAAATAATTTTTATGTTGAAATTATCAACAAAAAACATTTTACAATACTGAAAAGTCGCTTGGGCACTATCTAAAATTTTTTTTACAGCAGCCAAATTTTGTAAAAAATCTTTTTTTTACAACGTACTAACATTTTTCGTAGGTGTCCGTGAAAAAAAAATATCGAATTTTTTTTAACCACCCTAATACCGCCATAAATCATCAGTTGTTTATATATGATATTGAAATTTACCAATCGAGCGTCCAAAACTCCTTTCAATATAGGATATTCTTGAAAATAAGTGTGCACAGAACAGCCTTCTCGCAATCAATTTTTTCGTATATCATACGAAACATCCCATAGGTGTTTTACTGTTTCTGGTGGATCAAGGTATGCTAACCATTCGACAGCGTGACGTTGTTCGTCTGATTGAATAAAATTGAGGTAAATAATAACAAATAATGATATGGAGACAAAATCATAAGAAGGTGAACTGTCTTCCGGTGCTGAGTACTTGAAAAAACATTAAGTGATATGGTTCAACGTCAAGTGTTTAAAATTGATATTAGTAAATTGAGGAGCTTCTGGAACTACGTCCATCCGCTATTCTAGCAAATGTTGTTTTTTCAATTTGCCGATTACGTAACCATAATTGTTGTAGAGGGTGCCTGATGCATTCATTTTTTTTGTTGAAACCTTATGGTTCCATCATCTTGACGAACTTCGACCCGAACAGGTTTATATGGTGAATAATAAATGAATTTACATTCCTCCGGGAATAATCATTCAATGCCCTCTGACTATGCAACGAAACATTCTTTGGTATTCCTAGGGAAAAATAATATTTAAAAATTATTATAGGGTATTCTTTGCAATGTCAAACTTTTAATTTTCACCAGTAGTTGAATCATGACGTTGAAGGTTTTTTGAAAACGAAGAGAACAAGCAGTGGTAAGAATCCGAAGAGAAAAAAAGTTACAGTTATTCTTGTGAATTTGTAAAAATTGAAAAATTTTGTAATTTCAATTATTCCATTGACCTTTTTTTGAGTAATTAAGGGGAAAAACCCAAGACTTATGTTTACACCTGCATTAACCACCATATTTCTCAACATAGGCATAGACACGTAGACAATCAGTTATCTATATTTTTAATTACTTGAATTTATCCAATGTCCTCACGGCAGGTTCATTCAAAACTCTTTCTACTGCCTATCTTTTTTATACAAATTACCATTCATCTAATAGTATTCGATTATACTTTTGCCTTCCTCGGTGCGAAATAACATATTATATATTGGCTGAAAAAAATCGTCAAGACAGAATTCAATTCTGATAAACGTGAACTAATTAACTTAAGAATGAAAAAACTTACATTCTCGATAATCTCGAGTTTTTTAAAATGGATCTCTAGGTCCTACAAAAAGTGATGCTCACAAGAATATACATAAATAGTGCACGAAAATGAACGATAGATTGAAAAAAAAAAAAAACATTTCCCTGTGGCTTTCAGTCGAGTAAAAAATGATTTTAAAAAAACGTAGTTTCTGACTCACCATTTTACTATAAAGAAAAAAAGATGATAAAAATCAATTTGGAGATCGTTATTTTCTGTTTTCTTAATAAATTATACGTTTGTGCAAACTGACGCGGGTAGAATAGTGCTCGACGCTATGTGTAATATGACACTTTATTTAACTTTTCAAAAATGTTGTCCGAATATTCTGAGTACGCACAAATTTCTCAATTCCAAAATAGTAATTAATGATAAAATTCAGTACTTGAGTAGTCTTGCGAGATTTCGCTTATATCCTTTATTTTAGTGCACTTATTTTCACTTCGTTTCCGAGATTAAGTTTTTTCTCAAGCAATCTAAATTGACTGTCATACAAAAACAACCTCTTGGTAACGTGTTGCTCGTTTTTCTTGATAATAAAAGATGGTGATTATGCCCGCCCAAAAAAAAAATTTCGGCCGGAGTACTTGACGAAATTTCTATCTTCATACAATGTACCCATATTTCATAGTCACAAACTCGTCAAGTACTCCGGCCGAAATTTTCTTTTCGCTTTGGTTTTTTTTGTTTGTAATTTTTGTAAGACAGATGATTACTAATGCTCTCGAAGTTTTTATTTATTAGATGATTTTTTTGAAGTCTCGACATAATTTTTGATCACCCGAAACTACAATTGGGAGGTTACTTAATGGGTTTTAATTTGTTTGTCTATTTATGATGCCAAAATTTTTATTTATTTAATAACTTTTTGTATAATTTGCATTCACAATAAAATGGACAAAGTATAAATTTTACGCTATTCGACGAATTTAGAAAAACTCACTAACAAGTTGATAACACTGATGACTTTTGCCAACGGAAACAGAGTTCAAACGCACGCTTCGATCAAAACAAAGAACATTACTTTTAATTTGAACGAGTTGAAATAATAATTTCCGACATAATAATAACGTCTCGACCGGGAAGTTTCCAACCACTACTCATTTTTCCTTATTCCAAGAAACGAGACGAATTATGTGCAGCTCATACACGAACCGCGTACCTAGAAGTATGAAGCAACAAAAACGTTTCGAGGAGACAAAGAATTAATCGCATTAAAAACGCCTCACAAAGCTGCAGTTTCGTCTCAGACCGATCCATCAGTCGGTGGATCTAGAAGACTCTATAAAGCAGTGAAATTGACATGACGCAGTAATCTGCACATAGCACGCGTCATGTATCCATATCCCTTGCATATCAAAGAGAATTAGACATAAGCAGTATTAGAAAGACGGCCGGTTGGTCGGAAAACTGAAGCTGTCAAAGTTTTCACAACTTTTCATGAACGGTCGTTTATATCAAACGGTACTGATTTTGCGTCAGCGGTAAAATTAATGAATGAAATGTAAAATCAAAAAATTGTTAGTTGATTTTATTCTCTAAACATCTACTACGCAATCTCGAAGGACGACGAGGCAAGAAATATAATCAAAGGATCAAACGAACTTACCGAGTGCAGTTCGATCCGAAGTGACATGAGTGCCTCGTTCGAGATGGTTATGTCTCTCTCAAATTCTCAATAACTTTTTTCCCGTAATTATTTTAAAAGTTTTGACTATGAGCATTGTCATAACGAGTGTACGAAAGAAAGAGGAACTCAGGTCCTTTTTTTTCTTCGCAATTATAGTGACAACCGCACGGATCTGGCGTACTACCACGTAATCATCTCGAACGAAGTACTCATATAATTTTGGATCGAACTTTACTTAATAAGTTCGTTCAATCCTTCAATATTTTTCCAAAGTTTTAGAGCGAGATTCGAAGAACTATTGATACACTTTAGTCTAGAAACGTGAAGCGTCTGATGCTCGAGCACGCTACAAAGATTTTAACAAGATACCTTCCTGGAAAGTGAGTTCTCTAAAATAACGTAAGCGACAGCTCAAAAAATGTTAATCTTTTGAAATTCCGATCACATCTAAATAACAACATTACCTAACATACATAATCGGGAGATGATTGAAAAAAGTATTTTTCTATTTTATACTAACGCGAAATATTTGATATGAAATTGAACATTTTTTTTTAAAAGCGTGCTATTTTTCTGATTATGTATATAGCATCCTGAAGCTTTTTTGTCTCAAACGATCTTTATAAACGCATTACTATCGTTTCAAATAACTGCACCAGCTGATTAGAGTTTTCAATTGATCAGCAATCGTGATCAATAAAAAAAAAAACACGTGAGGGGATCGGTATTTCAAAATGAATTCATCTGGTAATTCACATCTACATTAAGGTTATCCATATATTTTCGGTTTTCTGTACCTTTTGAATGTTCAGTCAAAAATCATCCCGAAAATTGGCTAATATTTCATAACAATATTAACCATAATAGCCTTCAGCAAAGAAAAAGAACCGTATCTTCAAATCTTGTTTTGTTTTTCCTAATATGTTTTTCTCTTCCAGATTCGAAATTGGTAGTCGGTTTCAGAATTCAAATGGTAGTCCTGCTCATGAAAAATTTCCGACGCTGAAACCACAATATTAGGATTCTGTCGAAATTTAGATGATAAATAATTTTTTTCACGTTTTCATCGTCCACGAATCAACCGGCCTCTTTGCATTGTTCTGGAGGATTTGAATAATATGTATGTTGAAGCATCTAGAGCTAGCCTCGTACCGTAAAAATTCAATCCAGCATATTATCGAACTTGTGCTCTGCTGTATAGAGGGCATCAATGTTTCCATTAATGTTATATGAAAATGGACCAGAAAAAAATCAATGCGATGTTTTGAATGACCAAGCATTGAGACTTAATACGTAAGGGGGTATCAGTCTTAATAAGCTTATGATAATCCCATCATTCATTCCTAATTAGAAACAACTATCGCAATATGTTGCTCATGATTCTGTCATCGGCCAAATCAATATCATATTCGAAAGCTGCTTTTGTCAAAGATGATGGTTTTGAAAATTTCTTAAATAGTGATTCTTCCCATTCATAATATAATCATTTCTATATGAGATTTCGAACAATACATTTTCTCGAAAAAATTGAATGACTCGCACACATCCTTGTGTGCGAGAATGACTTGCACACATCACTTCTTTTCAGCCTGACCTCCATGAAAAACTTTGTTTAAAATCGACTCATTCAATAATAAAAAAATAATTATATTCGACAATACACCCATGATTGGTCTTCCACCGAAATTTAGGTTTCAAGATTTAATTATAGGGAATTTCATTCTTTACAAAAAATAGATCAATAATAAATTTCAAATCTGGAGCCGTTTCATTGCTATTCGGAAAACAGATTAAAACCAAACGTACTCTCACGCTAATTTACGACTTTCATGACAATGACAAAATATGATTCTATTTGAGACGAAAAATGATTTTTAACCGATCGTTTGAAAAAACATTTTAATTTTTTGATGGATTTGTTACGTATTTATTACTCATTTATTCATTCATTATTCATTATTCAACGCATGCGATTAATCGCACGACCCTCATCATCATCTTATATTTGAATTTCCTAATGTGTCGGATGAATAAGAAGACTATTCTCGAAGTTATAGTTATTATTTCCTAGTTCGATAAATTGGCTCGATATTCATCAGCTCGCATATGATATATTGTTATTTTGTGAACAAAGAAAAATATATAAAATAAGGATAATTTATACTGCGATTAGGTTATTGGGAGTGATGAAAATGTTTTCGTCATAAAGTAATCATAAAAGTCATAAAACGTATGACACATCGTCTCACAGAGGACATATAGCGAGGTTCAAAGAAATTCGATATTGTCTCGACAGTTTTCATTTTTCCTGTTCTTTTTTTATGCTCGACGTCGAAAGCCGATGACCGCTCATGTATATGTATTTAAAAATGAAGCGAGACCGACAGATAAAATTGGAGGCCTCACGAACTATGGCTGAAAAAAAAAATTCTTAGACTCATTTCAGAAGAAACACTGTCCAACCTAATTTTTTTAACTCTGTGATTGGTAAAGGGCATATAAAAATTAAGACTTTTCAAACTTCTACCGTCAGCTACAGAGAGAAATAGAAGTAATAAAGAAACTGGGAAAATCCTTACTCATTTCACTGAGTGCAATAGAGGATGAATGAGGCCTGAAGAGAAATTGAAGAGAAAGAATAAATGGATAATAATAGATTCGAACGAACGAGTTAATGCTCGGTTGGTGACGATTCTGAAAGTAGTAACGTTCACGAAACTGCCGCCAACGTATAGTACATCGCCTGGTTACGACAATATATCGTTGCAAGATGTCAACGTTTTTTAGTGGTTTAGCGAACTTTCTTTGACTCACACCACCCGAGCGCATGAACTTTGGTGTAATGAGGAAACTATAATAAAATATAGGCATATACTTCTGTTGAAAGATTAAAAGGAATCGCTTTTCGCAAAATAAATTGCTGCAAACATTGAAGGTAGATGATTGCGGGTTGATTTCAAAGAAATAGAGTTTTGTTATTTTCAATGCAAGGACTAATTTTTAAAACTTCTCCGATAGCATGTTTAAGCCGTGTTCGAGTAGACAAAAAAACGTTTGACAAAAAGAAAAATCGGACCCTCTTCCGTTCCCTAAATACTGGACCTTTCGAGCCACGAATTTTCCATAATGAACGATTCTTTGACAGTTTTCATGCAGAAATTTTTAGGTCACAGACCACGAATCTGAACGAATAATTTGCGAAAAGTGATAGTTTTTTCGTTAATACTGACTCCTATTTACAATTGCATTTTTTGTTCATATTGTGAAAAAATATTTATCGCGATTACGATAGTAGATTATTAGAAGATGGAAGAAAAAACACACATGCGGGCTCTAAAAAAATTGAGAGAAGTACATTTACGTAGTACTAAAAAAAAACAGTTATATTTTTAATTCACCTAAGAGTGTTTCAGTCTGCAAAAAGTTCCGGAATCTTTTCCGCAAATAAGTGATTGAGCCCTTGGAGAATTTTGAAACCTCATAATCGAAATTACAAACGAGAGATTCGAGGCATATGCGAGATGTGAAAAATTGAATTCTCGCTAAAAATGAAGTTCCAAATTTATACAAAGCTCCAAAAAGCTTCCAAAAATGTTAATATACATATATTCCCATCATCTTAATAACATAATTTGTCCCACGAGAAGTATGATATATTCGAGTATGTAAAAGTGCGGCAATGCTGGCGCTGGCTTTTTTTCGCTATTATAAACCTTATATTCTATATCGCTATTGTTACGTTTGTAAAATTAAAAATAAAATAAACATAAGTTGCTTATCGAATATGAGATATGTTGCGAATTATATAATCAAAATCTAAAAGAAAATCATGAATTCAGACTATCAAGTGAATCTTTATGGCAACGCCGCACGCATACAATCTCAGTTTTATTTACGCTGAGCTCGCTACTAATACAAACGCATTGCATGGTGTAAAGCGACCGATGCTGCCAACCGAAAGTCTTGACGTTGTTACGATATGACTATTTTTATCATTAATCCCTGACAACAATAAATTACCTCGTAGTTCATATGAACGTAAACAAAAATAATAATTGGACTCGAAGCTTCATTCTATGACTCGTAAAAATTGAAAGACGAGATCTTCGATTTTATTGATCGTCAATGTTGTAATTTCTCAAGTTGGTAGCGGCATAATCGTATTTCTGTTTTCGGTAATCCCTCTATATATAAATATGTTCGCTGAGAAATGTTCGTCCGTTTTCCAATTGGAAGCCACTGAATGTAGTGACGAAATAAAAATGAATAATGAATTTCGCCTGATATCTGTTTTTGCTCGTTCGTTTCGAATATCTCGCTTCACATTAATTGAATAAAAAATCATATTGGAGAATGTTTACAATTTCATTTTCCAACTTTGACCATTTCTATTCTAGGTTACTTTGCACAAGAAATGAGTATTTTTTAATTTTCAATCTCGCAATTTTTTATATTTGCAAGCCTGTCCAATATTTTTGGCATATAATTTCGCCCTTCTAGATTTCAACTAAAATACGACAGTAACTGGGCGCCTGGTAAAAGAATGATTGAAAACCAATTACTTTAAAAAACCTCATTGAATTCACAAAATTTGTGGACCCGATTTCAAGGGAGACAGAATATTTTGTAGATTCTATAGTGGTAAACTTGTCTTTATCGAATAAATAAATTTGAATATGAATTTATTTATTATTTGAAATGTATTTACAAATTAGTGGTAGATTTTGTAAAACACCAAAAAGGTTGATTTTGGTTCTTTCTTCAAGTTAATATTGAGAGTCCAATATTTTCCCCGGTGAAACAACAGATGACACTTTCGGAGGTTCGATAGAACTTCTTAAAACCCTCCTTTTGTTTGCTGAACAATTATTATTTCACGAGATATCGATAA
This sequence comes from Campoplex capitator, assembly GCA_037576405.1. NCBI lineage: Eukaryota > Metazoa > Arthropoda > Insecta > Hymenoptera > Ichneumonidae > Campoplex > Campoplex capitator. The sequence continues at coordinate 13,030,842 of JARBWI010000323.1, read as the reverse complement.
TCAAAGACGAAAGAGCAACTTTTCATTCACCAGCCAATCCCTCATCAAAAAACCGTTCTTCAGAGGCCAGCAAAAAACTAAATGAAAGCCAAACGATTATGTTCTGTATTGATCATCAATGCCGCGCGGTTTATATTTTTACCGATCGGAGTCGTAAATTCCGATCTCACTCGGTGCGGTGACGCGACTTCAATGATGCGATCGTAGGTGAAATTATTCGCCTACGAACTCGGATACAAAAATGAGTCTGAACTTGAGAAATTTGAATGATTAGTTGAATGAAAGTTTATTATTCTTTGCTGTTACAAATTTCAATTTTATACGCGATGTCGTCGTATTGATGACGACAGTCGTGTTCAGTGTTTTGTTGTAGACTGACTTCCTTGAGCTCACCGAAAAACCTCTGAGTCTCGTCCCCTTGCGATTAATTATACATAAACTATGTGATTGGTCGATTCGGGAGTTATCCGCAGAAGGCGGACCCGGTTTGACCAATGAAGCAAAAGTTAAGTAAAAAATAAAGATGAGAAAAAACGCGAGGGTTTTTCCGCGAGCTCAGGACACCTTTTTTAGGTAAGCCAAGTACCTTACAAAAAGGCACGTTTTCCGAACTACTCCAAAAGGGCTGCGTGCAATAAAGACAGCACCGTTAGGGAGGACGTTCAGAGCCAAAACATTTGGCTGCCAAATGTTTTATTGGTCTGCGAGCGATCGAACGCGAACGATCGAAGGCGCGCGAGACCCTTTTTTTGCTTTTATGGCAGTGGGCATTTTTTGTAATTCCTGGGCTTGACCAAAATAACCGGAGAAAAAATAATAAAATAATATATAACTAAGACACGTTCCGTTGAGGACGGAACACCAAAAGGCTCAATGATTCTGATATTTATTGGATCGTCAATTTTCTTTCCGAACCCTCGAACAGCTTGAAAAAAATGTGGTCAATTCTTGTTTCATGAATTTTCCTTCGATTCTGACACACGCTTTGCACAAGAAAAATTTTGAAAAAATCTCGAAACACAAAACTTCCAACGTTTGGATTTTGATTTTTGGATTTTCTATTACTTTTCACGAGGTTACAAAAACAAGGTATTTCAAAAATCATAGAAAAAGGTGGGAATCTCTCTCTCTCTCTCTCTTTGTCCTCCTCCTCCTCCTCCTCCTCCTGTCCCTCCCTTCCTCCTGATCCCTTCGCATATTCGTCGTTAACTCGCAAAAACCTAGTTTGGACCTCGCCGGTTCGAGAATGATGAGAGAGCACAGGAAGTTTGTTGCCCTAGGGGGGTTTGGTCATCAGCTGTACCAAGTAGTGTATCAAGAGACGCGGTAGCGGCTTACAGTATACGTATATATATGTGGCTATCTCGAATCAGTGCCACACAAGCTTTCCGGTGACATAGACCAGACGAGGGGTGACCTGATGGCAAGTGTCGTGCGAGAAATTGGTTAATTAGTTTTCGCGCAGGTCGTTTTGGTTCGGTTATACCTTATGCTATATAGTGAAAAGACTGTGCTTCTCCTCAGACATTCGAAAAGCTGTTGGTTGTGTTATAGCATGGCGTGAAACAACTGCCATGCACAGATTTCTAGTATGCATTTTCTTTCTCCCACTTTCCTTAGTGCAGATGGTTTTCATTTTGCTCCAGGCACTATGAAAAATTGTACGTACCAAAAAAAATTAGTAGGAAAGCAGTAAGATTTACCTTTCTTCTGTCAGTGTGTGTAACATCGATCCTCCCCGACAGGCCTATCTCCATCGCCGGTCTATCTAGGTTTTTTCACGTTCCGTGTCTCTTCGTATTTTATTTATACATGCTTCGACTATTTGGAAAATTTGGAAAATAAAAAAAATGTTTTGAAAAAACATAAAAACTCCTGACTAAAAATAGTATAGTAAACTTTAAAAAGTCTGAAATAATAAAAAATAGATGTCGGGATTTTCGTCGGGAGATGTCTCTAATCGAATCATTGAATAAGAAGTAAAGACCTCTCCCGACGAAAATCCCGACATCTATTTTTTATTATTTCAGACTTTTTAAAGTTTACTATACTATTTTTAGTCGGGAGTTTTTATGTTTTTTCAAAACATTTTTTTATTTCACACTTTTTAAAGTTCATAATTTTTTAATTAATTATTATAAATATAATTAATAATAAATATAATTAAATGATAAAAAAAAATAATAACACAATCAACCAATCAGTCACAGCAACAACCAATCGGTCACAACCAACCGAGTGAAGTATGGCGCAGATGTTGCGAGTGAATATAGTTATGGCGGCATCACCTATTGTTGTGTCGATATGGTTGAACGGTGATTTTTTGTTTTTCTAATTATTCTTTTTAAATATACAAGCAATCGTATCAAATTACGACTCCAAACCACGTCCACCGGTAATAGAACCTGTTTCTCCAATTTGGTCAAGTAATTTTTGGCCGTTTCAACAAACATTCTGCTTAAAAAATTCGTGAAAATCAGCTGATCACGGTCAAACGCATAACTCCCGGCTGTTGCCCGAGTGGGCAGTCGGGAGTTAAAAACATGAACACGTAAACGAAGATGAGCAATCGAAAAAAAGCAATACATTAAAAGACTGACGGGAAGACAATGTCAAAAGCTATATAAAAAGCTGAGCTGCAATTATAAGGTGAAGCGCAGTAAAAGCTAAAAGAAAAGAAATCGACGCACAACGCGGTAGACCCTGAAAATCGCGTTGTATATTTTCTCTCTCGATAAAAAACTTGTTGCAGTTGATTTCCTTTATCGAGCAGATGACTGCGATGAAACTTGTACAGAAGTACAAGGTTAAATTCTATGGCGGGAATGTAAACGAATTCTTGCCCGACCTAATTTTGATATGCAAGCATAAATCACAATACCTCTCAAGAGCCAATCCTGTGACGGAATAAACAATGAGATTTCAAGTCTTATACCCTCTCTCCTTCAAAACAATGTCCGATTTTTTTTATTACATGCAATTGAAAATATGTAAATGCACATTACGTTTTTCAATCTGTGAGTCAAAAAGTAGACTGACTTTCGGGTTCCAATCTACTGTACAATCACTGCCATTTACTGAGCATTCATAACTCGGAATATTAATTGACAGGTGGATTTGAAAGACGCAACGTCTTAATCTAATAAAAATATTATTTGTCATAAGAATCGACAAATCTACAGGACAGCGATGTCAAGCAAATATATTGCAAAAAAATTCGCTCCAGAGATTCTTATCCCCAAAGTATCGGGTTTCCGACTATTTTCTACTACTTTTAAAAATCTTCTCCGTAATATTTTAAACAAAAAACAGCAAAAATGCTGTACGAAAAGTTGAGACAAGTACATTTACTCCCCCGTTAAAGGAGCCTTCCCTCTAAATAATTAGAACCTCGTAATAAAACATCTTTAGAAAAATTTCTTCCAACAAAAACACCATTCAAGAAACCAGATCTTCCCAAAAATCCACTATTAGAAAGCAGTTCGAATCTTTCCTTTAAAAGTAACCTTAAAAAATAATTTATCATGAAAAGTTTTGAAAAACTATATCTTGAATGAAATTTATGAATAAAGTCATGAAATCGTGAAATTCAATTCTCGCAAAGAGTTGAATTTAAAGATTACAAAAAGTTGTCAAATAAATATGGATGTAGTCAAGTACGTCAGATTATAATGTTAACAAAAAAATTACGAACAAAAAAAAATCAAGCAAAAAAAAATTATATACAAAAAAATTACAAACAAAAAAAACTTGAGAAAAAAAAAATTTCGGCTGGAGTACTTAGCGAGTTCGTAACTATGAGGTTACGAACACACATTTCGCCAAGTACACCAGCCGAAATTTTTTTTTTCTCAAGTTTTTTTTGTTTGTAATTTTTTTGTATATAATTTTTTTTTGCTTGATTTTTTTTGTTCGTAATTTTTTTACCAGTGACCCCGTCACACTTCGTGATTGATTAGGGAAAAAACTGTCACGATAGTTGGTTCCATCTCTTGTGAATGATTCAAAGAATTATGAGCATGTAAAAGCTCGTAGAGGGTTTTCCAAAGTGCTACTTTGACGCAGATTATTCTACCACTTGAGGCTATCATCGATAGCTTTTGCGTTTGCTGTGAGAATTTATTGCGTGCAGCGAAGGAGCGAAGCTATAGCATATTCTCAATTTTCGCCCGGTCATTACTATTAGTTTATATGGAATCATTGTTAATTTTTTTTTTTCAATTCTTCATTATCGTCACTTTCAGTTTCTTTTTTTTTTATATGTTTCAATAATATTGCACAAAAATATAATTTATAAAATAAATCAAACTTGATTGTAAAACATTTTTGGAAATAGCTGTCATTCTGACACATTGCTTCCCAACCTCATTGACATAAGAATTATTCTAAATTTGACAAATTTCTATTGCGAGTATATTCCGATGAAAGTTGACATTATACACAGCCTGAAGCATGTCAATCATTATAGATGAGAAAAATCACGGTAGAAAAGTCACTCCTTAATGAACAGCAGTGTACCTCCCACGCATGCAGGTCTCGACTCACCGAGAACTTCGGTCGAATTTTTATTCATTTATTACAATTTAATTTGTCATTAACGATTGATAGGTTTAGACGTATTCGACTATTAATGCCTTTATACTTTTAATTCATTTAATGACTTTTTATAAGATTCAAACTCCAATTTTGGTCGGGTTTAAATTGGCATCTTGTGCGATATTTTGATTTCATTGGCAATTTTTCTCGAGCTCTCTTGTAACACTTTCTGGCAGTTTTGGATTGAACAGGCAATCCGTCACCAAAACTTATATTGGGGTTGAAGAGGGATGGTATAAGCGTACTTGTCTCAACTTTTTTTACTGCATTTATGTTGTTTTTTTGCACGGTTTATTTTATCAGGGCATGTTAATGAGATCAATCAATGCATCTCCCTTTTTCCCTGCTTTCCCTCTGTGCTTCTCATTCTTTCTCTTTTTGGCTCTTCTTTCAATCCAGTAAAGCTGCTCAGTCGCAGCTCAGCTGCATGAAATATTTACCGTAGAAAGACTCGTATAGCCATATAGTAATGAGAACGTGTTGGGTTTTTCAGTTAAATATATGAGGCATTCCACATCATTCCACGCGGCCGTGACCCCGACCGTTTTTCATTTTCCTGAAATCATTTTATAAAATAGTGCCCAACCAAAGGAATATTCAAACAAATTTTTCGATTTTCATCCCACGTCTTTCAAGAGTTACGATTTAAAACAAAAAAAAACTCAGATTTAGCGAGTTCTACGAACGTTTCAACGCCTATATCTCTGGAAATAATCAACATATGAAAAAATGTTACTCCATCGGTTTTTTTCGTATCTAAAGTAAAAACTATTGTTTTTAAAGATGATTTCCATTTTTCATTTTTCCCAAAAAATTCTCTAAAATAGAAAATGACCAATTTAGCGACTTTCGACGCTGGTCCGATCATGGGCCTATTTTTTTTCTAATATTGAAATATTTTTATTGTAAAAAAATGAAGTTATCTACGTGAGTCATATCATAATCATAGATATATCTGTGATTATGATATACTTAAGAAAAAACTTCAATTTTGTGCAAAAAAACTTCAAAAAAATCAAAACAGCAGATATTATTAAACATTTATCTTTTATGATTTATTATTTATGTTATATTATTTATGATTTAACCAACGGAGTTTAGAAAAGGAATAAAAAGGAGCTGACTTCTTTTTGCGTTGTTAAAATATTTTTTAGGATTTTTTTGGACCCAATATGCACTTTTAGGCATGGTCTTTTATAATTGATCTTCTCTCTTTTGACTGTTTTAAAGTAGGGGCATATATAATTTGTAGAATATGAATGTCTATCATTTTTTTCATGAAAAACTTTGAACGAGAAGTGCGGGTTCCAATTTTGTTGTTGTCCCATGTTTCATAAAAATAAATTTCGCAAAAATGTTCAATTTTTACTTGGAAAAAAAAAAAAAAAACGATATTTAGGACATGCAGTGTAACTGGAAGACCTACAGGGTTTTGATAGAATCGTCATGAGAGTAAAAAGTGGCATGCGATTATACTGGTTTCGATTAGAAATTTTTCAGAATCCCTTTTTAGTCTCGGTTAATAGAAATTCAAGGAGCCTTCGAAAAATTCGATATTCGTATCTCGAGAACTATTTCGCTTCAGTCAGAGTACGAAGAAAAAAAGTTGTAATTGATCATTTTAAATATACTGAAAAGTTTTCCAATTTTTTTTTTGCCCTTTTCCGTTTCCGAATGGACGAGTTATTTTTTTTTTTTTTTAGCCATTTCATAGTAAATTCTACATTAAAAGAGTAAAACTCGATGCTGTACGAACTTTTTTTCTATTTAAAAAAAAAAACCGTTAAATCTGAACATTGAGACTTGAAAGTTTTTTTTTTCACACAACAGACGTTTCTCCTCACATACGAAAAAGCCGAAACTCTTAAATTCTGGAAAAATTTCAGTCAATCCAGTATGATTGATTGCCTATAATTGTTTACCCTCGTGTCGGTTCCGTCTAAAACTGAAGTTTTTTAGTTACGCTGCATGTTCTAAAAAATGATCTTTATTCGACAAAAGTCGAATATCTTTACGAAAAAAATAGCATGGAACTTGAAAAAAAGAAACAAATTTGAAGCTCATGTACCTGGTTCTAAGTTTTCTATTAAAATAACGATAGCAATTCTTTTTTACACGTTATATATCCATTTCGAAACAGCCGAAAAATGACCATTTTCCAAAGTGCGTTTTAAGTCTGAAGAAATCGTAATAAATATTTTTAATAAGCAAAAGACAGGTATCTGCATCAAAGCCCGTTTATTGAATTGGAATATCTGCTTTTTTTTGACAAAGCAATCGAACTTGTAATGCACCTGAAAGTGACATCAGTGTTTACATAATTTTGGCCGGTAGTGTACTCGAATGATTTTTTTTTTCATCAACTGACAGTGTTTTGAGTAATGTTGAAGGGTTCAGCATACTTTCTAGATATGCAATAAAAATAGCAACCAAAAATTAGCAAACACAATTTTAATTTAAATTAAAGACATGTCCGGCCCTGCCAGTACCCTTTCCCCTTAACGTACAGACCCTAGCTTTGTCGGAACGTTTTTTTAATTCATTCAGAGGCGAACCCGGAGCGGAATTTGGAAAAAAAATACAGTCCTTATTTGGGGTTGAAATTTTTCGTAACATATATGTTACGGTGATGAAAAAAGTTTATCAATAGAGACTTGAAGTTCAAAAAATATCCTTTTACCGTATTCTGGTACATAATGTATCATTTTCCTACTGACAATGAGTAAAGAAACATCAAAACGAAATTTCGGATTAATCAATTAGTCGAAAAAAAAAACAATTTGTAGAAAGCGTCGTAATCGAAATAACAATTAATCGATCACTTCGATTAATCGATTAATCCCACGGCCCTAATTCACACAAGAGTCATTTGATTTCTTCTCAGTTAAGAAATGCTCTCTACTAATCCTGTATAAATTGATCATAAACTATCAAAAAAACTTCAAGAAAAAGAAAATAGAAAAAATGAACAAGCAACACAACTCTAAACCATTTGGAATTCCAAGTAATTGACAGGAAAATTCACAAAATAAAGGTAATAACTTACGAAAGTTAATGTTTCAGTAGAAAAGAAATAAACGATTCTGAAGAGAACTTAGATCGACAGCCGAAACGTCAAAAAGAAATGATCAATTCTATTAACTTTCACCATTGAAAAACAAAGCTGGGCATTAGTCGCAATTAAATCATTATAAAAATTATTGTATGTAGTGATAAGATATATCAGATAAAAAATTCAAGCTATCTTGAAATTGTTTACTTGAAAAATTTTTGCCCAGACAGTGTTTTGAAAATACGTGAAATTTTGGAAAAATAGTAATTCGAGAAAAGGGTGCTAATTCAACCGGATTTTTATTAGGAGTGGAAAGTTAGTTTTTTCTCTTTCCAAGCGTATCTAAGGGAACTCACCTTGACTCACCCTGACTTTCCTGAAATTTTCATTTTAACAAAATTATCCAGCAGAAATTTTTGAAAAATGTTTATTTTTTTTTCTCATTCACAACTCATCGAAAAATCGAGGTCAAAGGCCAAATTTTTCATTTTTGAATGTTCTCTTGATTGAAAACAATCAAAAAATTATGAAATTAATCATTCAAGCTGTTTTCTCAATTTGACGCATAAATTTGTTTTTTCTACAGAGTCGGTCTCTTCCAATTTTTTTCAAATTTTCTCATCAAAAGAAATCATTTGTTTGACGAATTTCAAGCCTAGTACGATCGTGGACAATTCATTTCTTCCATGTATTTATATGATTTTGTTCAGTTTTTTTTTCGTCTGTCTCCTCCGATTTTCTGAAAAATTTTTCATGAAAAGTAATTATTTTTTTGACGAATTTTGTGCGATCGTAGCCCAGTGCGATCGTAGACAAATATTTTTTTCTGTGTGTTTTCATGATTTTATTGAATTTTTTTTTCCCCATTCTCAATAGAAAAACGTTATTCAAATAGAAAGAATGATTTACTCACGATCACAGTAGGCATAAAATTCTTTAGAATAGTAACGACTTTTTATGAAAAAATGTTAAGAAAATCAAAGATGACGGAGTCACTCTACAAATTAAAAAGGTTGTATACTGAGAGTTGGGAAAAAATTCGATAGAGTCATAAAAACAGAAAAAAATGATTTATCCACGTTTGCACGGAGCTTAAAATTCGTCAAAACAATAACTACTTTTCATGAAAATATGAAAAGAAAATCAAAGGCGACACTCACTGTAGAAAAAACGATTTTATGCTTAAAATTGAAGAAAAAAACACAGGTAAAAAAAATATTTACTCTTCATCCTTTCGGTTTACTCTATTTTCCAAAAAGACGTAAATGAATAATAAAAAAAAGGAGAATTTTAAAAAAATGTATGCTTCATCGATTTGTTGGAGTGAAAATTCCAAAAAAAAATTAGGTAAATTCCTTTCGGTGCGTTTGAGAAAAGAAAAAAGATAGCCAAATAAAAAATGCAAAGATCAAGCAGTGGCCAATTTGGCGTGGAATAACCCATACAATGTCCCTCTCTCCCCTCTCACTATACGTAATACGTATGTACATGTAGAGCAAGGAGAAAGAGAGAAGGATAGTAGCTCAGAGTTGTCAACTCAGCCAGAGCGGAGTAACGAACACATGTTCGGACGCAAGTCTCCATAATCTGCAGCCATTCGTTTTGCACATTCACAAATACATATATTTACATATGTCCCACAATAGTTCATGTATAATCCGCATACAACTTTTGTAATGTATATGGGGCATTTACAAATGAACTTACCACTTTGGTATTTTGATTTTTTTGACATGTCTAAATAACGTCAATGAAAGAAGTCAATTGAAAAACTTTTTGAAAATTTCAATTTGTTTCAATCATGGGTTTTGTGTGTTTATTCTAAATCTCGTGAACACCAAACATAAATTCGAATTTTCATACATTTTTTTTTTTTTTTTTTTTTGATAAAACGATTTTTAGGCATTGCAACAATTACACCGTATAGTTAAAGTCCGTATAAGACGCAAAAACTTTTCCACATTATTCCTAGCACAATAACATCGTCGAATGAGCGACGGAAACAAACATCCTATGTATATAAACTACGATCTCGATTGTTATAACCTTGATTCATGAAGTGTTCCTAACCGTCCAACCCATATCGGTGAGTTTGCGCTGATTGTGAGTAAAAGAAGCGCCGGGCCCAATTCGATTATTTATCCGGTGCGCAGAAACGGAAAGACGAAGTGTGTCCATCGCTCGATGTTTATAAATGAGATGCAGAGCCGATCATCCAACGAGGACGCAGTGTACTTTAAGGGATAACTTTACTAAACTAAGTTTTTCTTACAACACTATATATGGTAATATGAGATCTTTATACTGAAAATATCATGAGCAATAATCATATTGAGAGTTGAATTAAAAAGAAAGTGTTAAGGTTTTGTGTCTGTTCACGTTTAAGGGTTGAATTTTCCGGGAAAAAGCCCAAGCATGTGTTCGTCAACATCTGCAAGCCAGGTATGTCTCATTTTATAGAGGACATTGTGGCACACTTTTGCTGGATGCATTTTTCCTTTTATATTTTTCAGTGAATTTCAGGGTGAGTCCAAACGACTGCACGAGCAGAATTTGAGCACCCAGATCTTGCTGTCTACAACGTGGCCAAAGGATTTGAGGTTATTCACTCTGGTCATTTTTCATGCCATTTCGTCGGTAGTATAGATAAACGAATTTAATGACGGCATTTAAAATGGGGGGAGGGGATTCAGTTTCAAACTGCTTTTTCAAAAAGTTTCTACAATATTTTTGACATCCATTATGTCGTTACGAACATGACCGTTTTTCGCTCTTTGTCTTACATTAACAGTTGGACAGCATTCTAAGAATAAATTTTTTTCGAAGGTTTTCCCAACTGATACGTTTACTGGGGCAGTAGTAACTTCAATTTTTTTGTTGTTCTAAAAAGTTTTGCACGGTTTTTTTCACGTAGATATCTTATTTTTAGCAAAAACAGACAGAACCTAGAATATCTCATATAATATGAAAACTATTGGGTTTTGGTGAAAATCTCAAAAGGGTAAAAGAATGCGTTTGTTTTTGCTGAATTCTCTAGAATTTTTTCGGGGTTAGTTTTCAAAATTTTTTTTACGATTTCCAGTCAAAACTGAAAAATTGATTGCCTTATCTTGACAATTGTGGGATTTGTGATAAAATTTTAAAAAGGAAAAAAGTATTTCCACCTCAAACAGTTATGTACAAAGGGGAACTGGCCCCCAATGTTGAAGGTATTGGACCCTCCTAAACAGTTGCCGTGAGCAGGTCAAATCTGGAGCAGATATGAATTACCTACTCTTATCTTACAGACGGAGTATATCAAACCCGCACATGAGTGAACAATTTTTTTTGTTTCAATAATCCTACAGAAGAAATAATCCGCTAATTATGTGATGCGCGTACTTCGCCAACGAAAAGTAATTCCCCATTTCTAAAGCAACCACCGCAAAGAAAAAATCGATGCTGTTGAAGAGGCTGACAGTGTCGCCAGTCAAGCTAGTGTTTTTCGATATGGAATCCGAATAGAGTGGTCAATGGTTGCGTTTTACATAATTCTCTGGCTGGTTATAAAAACAAAAATAGAAGAGAGTTTTTAAAGGACTGACTTTTTCATTCATAAAGCCGCATTCACAAGAGCACGCAACCAAGCCAGAATTGCACAAATCTTCAGCTAGTTGCAGCTAAGAAATTTTGTTTTTGCACGAGATTGGTAACCCAGCCTCACTAACAGATACATTTGGAAAAAGTAAGCGATGTTTATCCTGTAAAGTCGATACTGATAGGAAAACGCAATACTGCCACGTGAAGTGTCAAGAAGCTTATGTGTTGTGTGTTGTGCATATTGTGTTGAACTGAACAATCTTACTGAAGAAAAAATAGTATCGTTCAACTATGTACAACTTAATATGTAATATCAAAGTTGACAAATAGAAGTTCAACATTATTTAGTTTGTAAAATACACGATAAAAGGAATGTTTTTTTGGTAATAAAATGTGTTAATATTAATGCCTAATAACGTGTCCAAACTTACGCATTAAATATTTTTTAAATGAAGCAGAAAATTTTTTCCTTCAAAGGGACTTTCAAAACAAACTTTCAAACAGACTTTCAAGTGACGGTATCTTAATTTTTCACGAAGTTACGATTTTTCCAGTGAATCACTGTTTTTGTACTAATAAGTTTCTTCATTCCTTAAAAAAAAATATATATACACTACCGTCGGAAAGTTTCCGGACAAAAGTCGGAAAAAGTTGCCACACTCTTTTTCATGTTATTCCGTCGATAACGTAGATACATTAATTTAATAAGCGGCATTTTAAAGGGAAGAAATCCCATTTCATTTTGCTTTTTTTGAAAAATTTTTGCGATTTTTTTTACGACTAGGACGTCATTTTGAAAACATTTCGTCTTTTTTTTTCCTTTTTACAGAGCAACCGCGTTTTCAGTAGAAATTTTTTTTTTCAATTTCTTTGACTGGATCTTGAAAAGACAAAACTCAAGCTTCAATTTCGTTTTTTATAAAATCCGTTACGATTTTTTTTGAAAAAGTTATCATGTTTTTGGCGAAAAAAGACGGAATTCAGAAATTCCTGCGTAACACGAAAACTATCACATTTAGAAAAAAATCTTAAAGGAGTGAAAAGTTGCCGCTGAGATTGTTCTAGTCACTCGATTTTTTTCAGATTTTTTTTCCGAAATTTTTTTTTTCCATTGATTTTAGTCGAACTCCAGGTCTATCAATTTCCGTAATTTAAAAACTATGGGTTTTTTCACCAAAAGTCCAAGGACAAAAAAGTTTTATTTCTTCTTTTTAAACGTTTTGGAATTTTTTCAGATTTTTTTTTGAATTTTTTTATCCGACGATGTTGCCGATGATGATGAACATCATCGGAGAATAAAAATCTGAAAAAATTCCAAAACGTTTAAAATGAAGATATAAAACTTTTTCGTCCTTGGACTTTTGGTGAAAAAACCCATAGTTTTTAAATTACGGAAATTGATAGACCTGGAGTTCGACTAAAATCAATGAAAAAAAAAAAATTTCGTAAAAAAAATCTGAAAAAAATCGAGTGACTAGAACAATCTCAGAGGCAACTTTTGACTCCTCTAAGATTTTTTTCTAAATGTGATAGTTTTCATGTTACGCAGGAATTACTGAATTTCGTCTTTTTTCGCCAAAAACATGATAACTTTTCCAAAAAAAATCATAACGGATTTTATAAAAAACGAAATTGAAGCTTGAGTTTTGCCTTTTCAAGATCCGGTCATAGAAATTAGAAAAAAAAAATTCTACTGAAAACGCGGTCGCTCTGTAAAAAAGAAAAAAAAGACGAAAAATGGTCGTTTTCAAAATGACGTCCTAGTCGTAAAAAAAATCGCAAAAATTTTTCAAAAAAAGCAAAATGAAATGGGATTTCTCCCCTTTAAAATGCCGTTTATTAAATTAATTTATCTACGTTATCGACGGAGTAACATGAAAAAGAGTGTGGAAACTTTTTCCGACTTTTGTCCGGAAACTTTCCGACGGTAGTGTATATATGGAAAAACTAAATTTCTAAAAGTTCATGATTGATATATCAAATTGAGGGTTTTGTAATTTATCGAGTGTATTAACAGGGTTAAGAAATGGACCGACTTGGAATCCTTAGGTGTACGGGCACGTCCAGCCGAGAAACTGCCTCAGGTGGTGACTCTCACCAAACGCTTTTGTCGAGAGTCACTGCCAAATCTTCTCACCAAACTCTCATTAAACGCTTTTGGCGAGAGTCATCTTCGCGATCGTAGCTGCAATTATAAGAAAGAACTTTTATTTTAGCCTTTCACTCCGTTGTTTTTTTTTCGTTCGTGGGATGAATGGTTGGGAAAACTGATCCGTTGCCTTTTTTTGTTCTTGGAATGGATATTGGGAAAAATCACTCCGTTGTCTTTTTTTTTTGACCGTCAGATAAATATTGGGGGATATCACTCCGTTGTCTTTTTTTTATCGTTAGATAAATATTGGGGGATATCACTCCGTTGCCTTTTTTTTGTTCGTCGGATGAATGTTGTGGTGCGAAAGTTGACAGATATTTTTTCAATTTGATTTTTGGTCTCAGTCATCACCCTGACGGATCTACGAGTCCCTGAAAAATTCCCAATTGGAAGTTGGGACTTAAGTGGGCAATTGAAACCCGATTAAGTACCAAAAGGGACTTTTTTCCCTTACTTGATTCAACCTGGAACTGTCGTCAAAGGTCAGTCAGAAAAAAGACCCTATTTAAGACTCCAAGCCTCACTTTGGGACTTATGACGTCACATCTAGTTCTAATTCAGTGGAGAAAAAAGTTCGATTCGGGGTTTAATTTGGATCTCCCTAATTCAAGTCCCAATTAGGACTTTTTTCTACTTTTTCGGACTCGCTGATTAGTTAGAGCAGGAAGAATTGTTTCGATCGAATAGTGACGGTTGTGAGCCTAAAAAAAAGTTGTAAAAACCGCGTAAGTGAAAGCTGATAGAAATTATGATTATTTTTCATTCATGACTGTTGGTTATAGAGTGGTATTTGAGATCATGACTTTTTTCCATCCTACAACTAGGGCCCGAACGCAACCCACGCGAACCTTCAACTACGCTCTTGTAGTGATGAGTATTATTATCGACTCCTGATATGAACCATAATTTAATTTAAATGTTTGTGAGTAGTGTCGCGTCGTTGGCTGTCGCGCAGTGTGCTCCGGAATCGTGCGTGGGGTGTGTACGGACCCCAGCCATGAATTGAAGTTCAACTTTTGTTGTAAGAGTTCGGTGAGTTAATTTGATATCCCTTTTTATAAAGTAGCGTTGTGACGCGTGAGTTGGCTGTTTATTGTCATCGCTTTTCCGCGATTCTGATTGGTTCGCTATTTCATTACACGTAGTCCAAGAACGACTCTGAAGTTATTCTGTCTGCTCTCAAATGTTACTATGACAGCTGGTTTTTCAAATGTTCATGACAACTCAGATTCCTTCTCGACAAGTCATGCATCGGAATTAACGATAACGAAAAATAATTACTCTAAATATATTTAACAAAAGAGAAATTTTATCAAAACTTGAGCAATTGATAAAGAATAATCTTTTGTGTATAATTTATTTTTTCAAATTCAATTAACGGTTCGAATAATGTTGAGGTTTATTTCATAATTAAAAATAACGTCAGACAAAAAGTTATCGCACGCGAAGCGCGCGCTTAAATCACCTAGTTTTATATTAAAATCAACATTTCGTATCGTATATTATTACGTAATCCAAAGATAATATTTGACTATATCATTGAAGGATTGGAATAAACAATAATAAAAAATAAACAAATTGTGCAATGTCTCGATGTGATGATTTGCGGTCCGTGGCAGGGGTCCACGATACCCTGCGAGCAAAAGAGAGGATTGAAGCACTGGATAATCCTTCTGAAGATGATGTATGTATGTATCATGTGGACTGGCTCCGATTAGCGTCCTCAGGCGGTACAGTCATTTGGCTATGTTCTTTCTGAAGATAAAGAAGACCACGAGGAAGCTTGGAGTGGTTCAAAGGACGAGATGGAAGATACTCAACCGGAGGTTTCAAGATCAAAAGATCGCAAAAGCCACTCTCATTGCGTTAAGTGGCCACTGAGCCATGTGCGAAGATCATAAATTCCTGTTGTGGACCGATTGTGCGGCCAATGATTGGCCTCATTTTTATGTTAATCTATAATAGAAGGAACTCTGAGATCACGAATTCACACGAATATAATTTTGGCAGGTGTGCCAAATTTTTTTAATTTCCGGCTTCTATTGTGGCACCGTGATTTCAAAAATCTGTTTTGAAAAGTCGTTCAGTGCTCTTTTTCTGATGATATCAAAACTTGTATTACTGCGATGCAGCGGATACCTACAAAATGCAAGTTTGTAAAGCAACACGTGTAGTGTGCTAAGTCTTTCCACTTTTTATCTCCGATTGTGGTGTCTTGTATTGAAAAATTTCTTACAGAAGATATTGGTTGCACATTTTTTGGTGTGATTGAAATTTCTGTCTTCGCAACGCGATGGTTACCTCCAAAAAAAAGTAATTTAGTTTGGGCAAATACGCGTGGTTTTTTCACTTTTTTCCTCTTTAGTCGTAGCATAATGAATTAAAAAAGTTATTTCGGACAGTCTTCGGGTACTCTCATTCTGATAGTATCAACAGTTGTATCGTTAAAATCGCGGATCCATTGTTTGATAAAAACGGATCGGTGGAAAATGCATGGGAAAGAATACAGTATTGGAATTGTCAATGCACATTCTACAACTAAATACTAGATTCATTGTTCAAAGATGCATTTTTTGAAAATGCAGCTGCCAAAGATGCAGGGAGATATCGTAACATGTTTAAATCTGTATGAGACTACATTGTGCATAATTGAACTAATTTTTTCGGAAAGCGCAGAGGATTGGACCTATGGAAGGGATAGATAGTAGAGATAGTCGAGAATGGAGGAAACGAGCAACAGTTCGTTGCTCGAGAAGCTTCACGTGAAAAGTGATTTTTAAAAAATTTCTTAAAACCTCTACATTCGACAACGATGACTTTCTCTGCGATCAACGAAATTACCAAGCAGCCCGTATATCTACTCTCGAAGCAGCTGGAAGAACTTGAAGTCAACGGTGACTATGGTATCTCCGAAATTCAAACGGCAAGTACCAAGTGGAGCCAAAGATACGGCGTGGAAGTTCAGGATGCATTCACCGAATTCTAGCCACCCCGAGTCGTCAAGACATTTTAACAAGAGCTTGAGGCGTAAGAAAAACTATCGCAGGCTGCTCATACTGAAAAACTCCGTACGAAATACATCGGCGGAGATTGAAACGGCGTTGAGTTTCATGAAATATAAATGTAATCTTTCATCATGATAAATTGTCAGCAAATAATCGATGGAGTGTGAAGAAGAAAGGGAAAAAAGAAAGTAGATTTGTATAAATAAATTGTACAAAAACCATTTCTCGATGTTTTCTTTATTTAAAAATACCTCGTTTATATAAGGCACGATATACATACAAATAGCTTTTCAAAAATTTTAAATTCATCGTTGCACAACTGAATTGCGTTTCGTAGGTATGGGGGTGACAATTCGATCATGTTTTTACCATTTTTGGTTACTATTTTATTTTTTATTTAGAAAGCACGCCGAACACATCTAACTCTTATCGACACACTTCTCAGTCACCATTAGAAAAAAAAAAACATTCAAGTATTTATAGTAGGGAGGTGCGATGAACCGATTAATCGAAATAGCACTCAATCGATCACGTCGATTAATCGATTAATCGAGGTGACCGATTAATTATTTTTTCAATTAATCGATTAATCGAAATTCCGATTACTTGTTTTTCCAATTAATCGATTAATCGAAATTCCGATTACTTGTTTTTTCGATTAATCGATTAATCAACGCCTTTAATAAATTTTTTTTTTCGATCAATTGATCACCTCGAAATTTCGTTTTGATGTTTACTCAGTAGGAAGATAATATATTATGTCCTAGAATACGGTCATTGCTATCGAAGTTTATTTTTTAAACTTCAAGTCTCTATTTATGAACTTTTTTCATCACCGTAAGATCCCATTCCGCCGTGCGATTTCGCGCGACCGGAACCCCGATCATTTTTAATTGTCCAACATTTTTTTTTTATAAAATAGTACCCAACAGAAGAAGTATCCACGACAATTTTCAGATTTTTATCTCACATTCTTTAAGAGTTACCATTTTTCAATGAAACTCAGATTTTTTTTCGGATTTCCGAGTTTCGGAAACGTTTGAAAGCTTAAATTTCTGGAAATAATCGACATATCGAAAAATATTACTCTATCGGTTTTGTTTATTTTCGTTCACTCTTTCAGAAAAAGCGTTCAAGCTTCTGGGAGAGTAAAAATAAAATAACCTTTTTAAGGACCTCCCTAGGCCACCCGGGCGGACAGAAACATGAACTTTTTTTTTAATTAATAAATTCGAAACTATGGGCCGGAATACTTTTATTTTTTAACTCAATATCATAAAGGGTTTCAAGAATAACATTGTGAAATTTTATTTGTAAATATAAAAAAATGGCGCCGTGATGTTGGTTGCCGCGGAGGTCCTCCACACCATACGCGTGGTCCTTGTCCCACCTGGTACTCGGTTATGGTACATCTGAAAAAAAAATAATTCAGGTAATTCTCAAATAGTGTGACTGCAATATAGCGTAGCTGTTTTTTTTACCATTAGTTTCTTACCACCATGATTAGTTAATTATTTATTAATGTTTTTGCTTGCAAAAATTTCGGTTAAAAATGAAATTTTTTTTTTTCGGCTCACCATAATTTTTCTAATGGTAAAAAAAAAACCGCTACGCTACATTGTAGTCACACTACTAAAAAATAACCTGAATTTTTTTTTTCCAGATGTACTATTACCGAGTACCAGGTGGGACAAGGACCGCGCGTATCGTGTGAAGGACCTCTGCGGCAACCAACATCACGGCGCCATTTTCAAATATTTTCGAATAAAATTTTACAATGTTATTCTTGAAAACCTTTTGTGATGTTGAGTTAAAAAATAAAAATATTCTGGCCCATAGTTTCGAATTTATTAATTTAAAAAAAAGTGCATGTTTCGGTCCGCCAGGGTGGTCAGACGCCTTAATTAGAACAGCTGATAGGAAAATTAGCGAGAAAATCAGAGGATGTTGGGAGACATCTCTAAGACTGTGCGCAAGGGATGCAGGACTTTTCATTGATATGTATCTTTCAAAAACAGAAAAACGAAATCCCGAGAGAACTGCATTATGGATAATTTTCTTGTTTTTGTCTTTTTACTTTTTTTTTTGTTATCAAGTTGCCATTTTACAGTTAGGAATTGGTCTTTTTTTGTTTTATTTTTTCAATCAATTTTTATTTTACGCTTTTTCAGATTATCATGTTCCATAATTCGTACACACTTTTAAAAAAAGTATTTTTCAAATCTTTTTCAAAACAAGTTTTCAATGAAATTGAAATTGTATTTTAGATATTGTTTCTTCTTCCTTTTTTTCAGATATATAGTTTTTTTTCTATATTTTTATAATTTTTGCAGTCAGAAGTTTTCATTGAATATTCATTCATTTTTTAACATTGACTTCGTTGTTATTTTTGAAAAAGATTTTTTACCAAGTTGTATCACAATGGCAGGCAGGATTTTTTATCGGTTTTAAAAACACATTTTTTCACATAGTAAATGTCTTCTCCCCATGGGAGAACGCGAATCACATTTTTAAATTTATTTCTACATTGTTATCTTCGTTATCTTCAAGAAAAATTTCCATGTGACTTTTCATGTTTATTTACGTTTATATGTATAATATGTATGTGTATATAAAAGTAATGTATATGTAAAAAAATGTTTAACCTCTTCCCGGCCATGGTTCCATATTTGGAACCAGAGCTAGAAAAAATGCCAGCGTACGTATATGAATAGTAGAAATTTTCTTGATCGGTGATTCCTATACTTCAGGACTTGCATGATATATATTTGCATGATATATATTGCAATATGGCGCTATTTCTGCTAACTTTTTACTCAGGCGTGTGCGAATAGTGATCGAATCGGATCAAATCGAATAGTAAGATTCGAATATTCGATGAATTTTCGAATATTTTCTATTTTTTCAAATATTCGATAAATTTTGTGAATATCCTATAAATTTTCGAATATTCGATACATTTCCGACTATTCGAGATAATCGATCTTGACAGAAAAAAGAATCTCCTTTCAAATATTTATATTTGAATAATGATTTATGTATGTAAAGACCAATATCCGATTAATCGTCTTCTATGATTTCTCTCCATCGTTGGAGATTTGATGAAAAAAAATTATAATTTTACGGAGATGATGATTCGGCCAGCTTTTGTTTACTTTTTTAGCCGCTTTTTACTTTTTTTTTACCGCTGATGACAAATCGACTACTTTCCACTCTCGTTGCAGGCATGGATTTCGGTCATTTTGGTGTAGTCGGATGAAAAAGAATTTTTGAACGTTTTTTTTTTATTTCTTACATTTTTCACGATTGAAAATTACTTTTTAAAAAATGACTCATCATGGTGGACATAGTTGCCAACGTAGATGCTATCGGAAACAAAATTTTTGAAAAGATTATTGATCGGTATGGAAGCCGCTATCGTAATACGGTGGATTTTTCTCTTCGATAAAACCTGATAAAATAGCGAAGGTTTCAAAAAACAATATCGATTTTGTTTTTTTTTCGACAGTTTTTGTTTATAAAAAATATAAAGATTTGTACAAAAGTTTCCATAGCACGATAAAGAATAGCTTGAAGAGAGTTGTGTCAAAAATTGAGACGGGTAGCTTGAAAATTCTTCTTCCGCGAGCGTCCACCGTGTAGATAAGGGCATTTAAAAAAAAAGTCCGAATAAAAAGTTTTGAGTGCGGAATTTTCATGTAAATTGTCTAATTACGATCTATCGGCGATGCTATAAACATGTTCATGAGTCTATACTATCAGATAATGTGAAAAAAAAATATCGAATTTATAAAATTTTTACAGTAAGTTTAACTTTTGTTGATGATTTTACTCAGGTCTATTCTGTTCAGAGTACCACATAATGAAAGCAAATTGGCTATAGTCACAGGCAGTTTGACAGAGGGAACTCTGAACTGCTCCGAGCAGAGTTAAAGCGTTAACCAGAAACATAAAAGTTATTGAAAAGTCAATTTTTAGTTCGATTTTTGAAATCATTGTACGTTCAGTTCGAATTTTGATTATTCAAAACCATACAATAACTGGTTTGAAATTCGATCACATGAGATACTCGATTACAAGCTCGAATATTCAAAAAAAAAAATCGAATATTCGGAGAAAATCGAATATTCGAAAAAAATCGAATATTCGGAGAAAATCGAATATTGTCAACTTACTAGTTGAGAAGTTGCTTTTGTGCAAAAAAAAGGAAGCTGACCAAAGGAGAGCTCGACATGTAAATATCTAGAAGGGACTTACGCTTATTGTAGTTTTCCCTTTAAATAACATGGGAAAAAGTACTTTGAGTGTTTAGAATTTTATATCTCCTTAATGACATACATAATTTTGTAGCAAATTTGACGCTCTACATAAAAGGTTTGCTGCAAAAAATATCTTTAATCTAACCATTCAAGAGTTCTTATTCTTTAAAGTAATATTTGTATCAAGTTTCATCGTTATTCAACTATTTTGACAAAACTGTCAGTTTTACGACAATATTTCGCGAAAATTTTTTGCAGAGCATCCAATTTACGACACATTGACTCCTAAGAAGAATTCGCGAATTTCATAGATTGGGAATTGAAGGTCCTGAAATTAATTCATTACAAGAATATTCATTTTTATTGGCTTTTATTGATAAAAGCGACTTCTGGTAATTGCAAGATTTTTTTCATGATAGCTGGAATAGCGCAGTCGATGTTCTCGTACAATTTGTGATAAATACTTGTAATCAGTCGTACATTTGTATGCTTGGGAACTATTCGAATAACCCGCTCATTTGCCGGTATCCGAGATAGGCAGTGCCAAATTATTATCGTTATTATTAATTTTCCGAGATTGTTTGGCTCCGTGAAAGGGGGTTTTGGGCGATGAGAATACCGGACGGTCATTGCAATTGAACGAAAATTTACATCTACTTATTCTCTCAAATTTCATTCATTTTCCATACGTACGTATGTTTTCACTACAAATATACTATCTCTTATCATCGATCCAAGTCTTCTCAATCTCTGTTATTACACCTCCGACGTCAAAGGACCGGGCCTGGCAAATAGAAGTTTTAAATTCACTGTCGCCATCGATCTCCAACCGACTGCACGAGATATTTATTTGTTATAAAATAATCATATAAATTGAAATCTCAGTCTCATCGCCCCGCTGATGTTTATTTTATTATCTTTTTTTTTATGACTGCTGTTTTGGGTCATAATCTTTGCACGTCATCACACATTGACATATTTTATTGTACAAATATATTTATATTCTTAAAAACACTGAAAATTGTGCATGACCATACGCGTTATTTACTTATTTAACGAAATACTCGATGATTCTAAAGACGAATTTGTATGTGTGAAATTAATAAAATCAATGATACATCAAAATATTACATACTGAAATCACTCCTCATCTTTAGTCAAAAATTTGTTATACTGTTCCAATAATGAGATACAGCGCTATTCTAGCTATCATGAAAAATCTTGCAATAACCAGAAATCGCTTTCATCAATATAAGCCAATGAAAATGAGTATTTATGTAATAGATTATATGCATGACCTTCAATTCTCAATCTATGAAATTCGCGAATTTTTCTTAGGAGTCGATGTTTTGGAAATTAGATGCTCTGCGAAAAAATTTCAAGAAATATTGTGGTAAAACTAACGGTATTGTCAAAATAGTTGAATCCCAGGGAAAAAAACTTACAAGGAAAGGTACTTTAGTGTCCGCCTCCGATTTTGATCATTTTTATATATGTTATAGTTCATCGAAAAATAAGAGACACGTATTTTTTTTATCGGCTCAAAGTTATTTTTAAGGGGTGAAATCAACCCCCAACGTTGGGGATGTTTTGCACCTGGTACAGTGTTTCATATAGAAGGACTCAAACGATCGAAATGAAACCAATTGCAATGTCGGAAAACGTACCTGACATGACCAACTTCTTATGCACTCCTATTACAGGGGGGTGAATCAACCCCGAATATCCACAATTTTTTCGAATAAATAAAACTTTCCATTCGATTTCACTAAAACAAACGCCATTTTGCAGAGCAAATAAAATACAATTGAAGTGTTTTTGGGTTTTCCCCAGAACAAAGAAATAAAGGGGGTGAAACACCCTTAAACTGTCAAATTTTGTTTTGAGCTCTGTCCTCTGCGGATTTCAATAATTTGTTTTATAGAATTTAGCTTTTCGAAAAATAGGAGACACGCAATTTATTTATCGGCTCAAAATTATTTTTAAGGGATGAAATCAACTCCCAAACTTCGGCATGTTTTGCATATGGTAGAGTGTTTCATATAGAAGCACTCAACCGATCGAAATGGAACCTGCTCTAACGGAGCCTGTTCTTTCGATAAGTGGCTTAAAATTGGAATTTATCATGTACATTTGGGAGGCTTTATAATAAACAAAATGATTCGTTGATTGAACTCCGCAGAATGTGCATTTTAATTATATTGCGAGGTGTCATAAAAAATGCTAAACAAAATGTGATGATTTGTAAACATTCGAAATATTCACTACGTATGTATATCGATGAGATCATTCGAGAATTGAATATCCTAAAGCTCCCGACCATCAACGATATAGGGGTATTAAGTTCTCAATAAATTTATAATTGGAGCTGGTGTACATGCGGAATAAATATTTTCTAGCTTATCAGTACAATGACAATAAAAGCATTTGAACTTTCCAAAAAATATGTCAATGTTTGAAATAAAATTTAATATTTCAGGTGTGTCTTACCTTCTTAATTTTTTTTGATCTGGGGAAGACCTCAAAACACGTCAATTGTATTTTTATGCTCCCCAAATAGGTATTTGTTTTATTGGAATCGGATGATGAGTTTTATTTATACAAAAAATTATCCAAATTGGGGGTGATTCACTTCCCTGTAATAGGGGTGCATAAGAAGTTGATCGTATCAGATGGGTCTTCTGAAACGAGGAACATTTCGATGGCTGAGGAGAACAACATCGTATCCCAAAATTTGGTTCAACAACATTCCATCTCAGCATTTAGTTGAACAACATCGTATTCCAGAATTCAGTTCAACAATATCGTATTTCAATATCTAATTCAAAAACATCGTATCTCAAGATTCGCTCCAACAAGATCGTTATTCAAAATTTGATTCAAAAACAACGTATCTCAGATCAAAATTTTATTCACAACATTTTTTAAGTTTACGGCCCTGATAAGCCCATGGTTTTTGGAATTGTTCATCAATCGTCGTAAAAGGAACTGATGATCATTCTATTAAATATGATCAAATCGCGAAAATCCCCTCCTAGGGAAAGAAAACCTGGACAAGTACATTGATGGTCCCTCGTTTCCCGAGGATATCAGAAGAATATTTAAAAAAATCCAAAACCTTACTTGGAAAAATTCAAAAAACCGTCAATCCATTTTTTATTCATATCCCGGAGAGCAACCGTCTCTATAGATCATCAAGTATCCGTCGAAAAAATCTGATTTCATAATAAATGTTACTCTGAATTAATTTCCAACAGAAAATGACAAGAATAATTGAAACATTAAAAAATTAACGTTATTAAGACAAGAACGAAACCACGTATAATTGGTGTTTTGGATGAATTATTTTTCTGAAAAATGAATAGAAAGATTTCCATTCAAGTTACGTGCAGCAGTAAAATTTATTATAACAATACGAAGACGTATTTATTGGTGATTCAGAAGGTATTTATTAACATCGAAGTATTAAAAATCATTTAATTTGAATATTTTGAAATTATATTTAAATACGTGTTAAAATACTTGTCCGGCTCGTAACTTCTTATGGAAAATGCTAATTCGAACAAAAAACAAATTTACCGAAATTTACTTTATTCAGAGATAGTATCGTCTTGGCGAGCCTCGGGCCAGCAGACGACAGAGCTGTCAATGTACTTGTCGACCTCCGATATCAGGTGTATTACATTTTGATGCCCTACTCAGTATTCGATAGGATTAATTACCGATTACTATTTAACACACAACTTTTCAAGGAGCGGCTCATTCCTCACATTAATTTTTTATTCAGTTTAAAATAATTTTTTTAGTTGGACTTTTTAAATAAAAAACTGTGTTAGTATTGAATGCAAACAGTGAACTTCGTTCATTCGAAAAAGTTTTCCCTGGAATATGAAACAGTCTTTCCCGATAAAATATTATCAAAATAATTATAATGAGAAATTTATAGGGATCATAGTTGCATAATTTTTCGTCACGATCATAAATTTAATGTAACATTATCGTTGCTAGTGCAAAATCACGGGTGTCTACAAAGAAATAAGGGGTAAAAGGGTCCGAAGCTTAATTTTGTTGGAACTTTCACTTTATTTTTCATACATAAATGCTTGGAACTAAAATTTGAAAGAGCCGTCAGTCCCCGCCTCCTAAGTTCAATTTACGATGAAATTTAAAAAGAAATGAAAGTTGAAATTTGCGGAGAGACTAGAAAACATTGTACTCATCTGTCACATGAACCAAATTTCACCTTTTACTGACTCGTCTTTATTCGTTCAGTAAATGATATACTCAAGAATTTGAACGTGATAGTATACAGTTATAGAATATCGTGATTATGGATGGAGACTGTAAGTGAATTCAAGAATTTTATTCCATTGATTCCAAAAAAAGCCAAAAAAGGAGTATAGATACGCGGTGGAACATGTCCATCATTCAAAAAATATCTTTGCAATATTTCGCTTTAAGCGAAGCGATGCACTGCCGCGTCTCTAGTTAGCTCTTGTTGTTTTGCATTAACTTCGAATACGAATATTTCCGATTTTTTCCCCCAAGATTTCGAACATTGGCAAGAAAATTATCGCGCTTCATTGGTGCAACATGTTGAAGTTGGTGTTGTCAATATCGATGATAGAAGTTTTTTTGAGCCTGCACCAGGTATGAGACATTTTTTTGATTATAGTAACTGTTCTATTGGTTTATAGATCTTGATGATTTTCAAAAAAATAAAACGTTTCAGATTTATTTTGACATACCAAAAGACTCCTGTCAAAATTTTTTTGCAAGGAGAAATATGTAGGTGGAATATGTGTCTTCTAATTCATAGAAAAATTATTCATTGTTATAGTGAGTTTATCGCAATCACTCCAGCTTGTTGAAAAAGCTTTCCGAAATATCAAAGTTAGAAGTAAATACTCATACCCCTTGTTATGAGGTAAATTTTAGTCGAAAATGAGAAAAAAGTTACGAAAACATTACTTGAGGCAGTAGTTGCAATTTTTTTAGTGTCCGAACTATTAACAAATCATATTTTCATCAAGCACAAACAGTTTCTGCTCCGAAAACAAAAAATAAAAATTTTCCTACCACGAAAAATGAATGTAAATATTTTTTATAACTACCTCAATATTAATTAGTCCCGAAACAGAAAGACCCACTACATAATTCACATGTAAGTGACCGTTTTCCTCATAGATATAATGGAACTGAGGGATTGTAATGAATCTTCATCGTCGGAAAAAAAAAAAGTAATCGAACCTCAAAAAATACCGACTATCCTCATGCTTGGCCATGATGAAGCTATCTGTTCTGTGGACTCCAACGAGAATAATCGTTCGAATGCTCGTAATTCCGCAAATTTAAAAAATGATGGATCGGTCGTCCCGAACAAAAATGTCTGCCCAAAGAATTTATCTGTGAATAATACAGTTGAACCGATGATTGAACAACCTAAAAAATCTCGAAAGCGAGCTTCCAATTCATCGAAATGGAAAAGCAGCACTGCGAAAAGGGCCAAAAATGCTGGTCAAAGTGGGGTTTCACTGAGAGGAAAACAACTATTACCGAAGATAATGGAAAGCGGCTGTGAAAAAAGCTGCCGATTTAAATGCCACGAAAAAATTAACGAAAATGAAAGGAAAATTGTTTTCAATGATTTTTGGGCATTGGCAGATCACACGAGACAGTGGGATTACATCGCTCGATTCATACGGTACGGTACTAAGGAGAGCGAAAAAGACGATGGATCAATATTAAAAAAACGTTTGCACACCGAGTATTTGCTGCCTGTCGACCAAGATGTCGTTAAAGTCTGCAGATCCATGTTCACAGGAACCTTAGGTATATAAATTTTATGAAGTTGAAAGTTGAAATGTTAAGAAGTTGTTTCAGCCAATAAATCGAAAAATTTTCCGCGTAGTATTCAATTTAAAATTCTTCATGATCATTGTTGTTGGATAACAATAAATCTAAAAAGTTATTGACACAATTTTTAATTAAAGTATTCACGGACTAATAATCAGAGTATTTTTTTTAAATGAGTTTGGTGACTTTTTCAAATACATATTATATTCTGATATTTTGTTAATTTTGAAAAAATGTATGCAACATTGCGAATGCCTTTGTAAAAAAAATTCAACATCATTTCTACAAAATTCCTAAGCCTTTTAATAAATAGCGTTTCAATGTTTCAATTAGTGACTACTGGGAAGTAAAAAACACGAAATCCCAAGGATAAATAAAATTGAATATTATTTTAGAGAATCAACAAATAAATATCAAAAGCCGCAGTAGCGGTTCGACACCAAGTATTAAAAATTAAATGCGCACGAGCCGTCCGCACTCTTATGTACTCGAATATAACGGTTTTTGGATTTATTGATTTTTTGTTTTATTTCATACAGCGATAATAATCATTTGACTATTTGCTTAACAATCGTTCAAAATTTTTTCGATCATTCAATTACTGCATATTGAATTTTCAACGTCATAAGGATGACCACATATTTCCTAAATTTTTTATCATCACTAAGTACTATTATTTTCATACAATAAAATTGAAGGCACATGATTTTCCAATATATATTTTGGAACTTTTTACTTGGATAGGTATTACGGAACAATGGGTCCGTACAGTAAAACGAAAACAAATGACATCTTCCAGCGTTTCTATAACGCAAGATCTCCGCGGGCATCATGGGAATCGACCAAACCGCATTTCTGAAACGATTACCCAAAGCGTTAAAGATCACATCGAGCTTTTTCCCCGGGTAGAGTCCCACTATTGTCGGAAAAGTACAGAAGCTCAATATCTCGAACAAGGATTGAACTTGGCTGCGATGTATAGACTGTACAAAGAGTGGATGCAGTTGAAAGACAAAACAGAAATTGCTTCTGAGCATCAATACAGGAATATTTTCAATTACTCCTATAATTTGAGGTTCCATGTTCCGAAGAAGGATCAATGTGATATTTGCACGGAATATGAGCTGTCAACAACGATAGAAAAAGCCAAATTGGAGGAGAATTACAAAATTCATCAAACAAATAAAACAATAGTTAGAAAATTGAAAGAAGTTGACAAAACCAATGCCTCTAAAGATAGCTCGTTATGCATCGCATGTTTCGATTTACAGAAGGTTTTATCTACGCCAAAAGCAGAAACATCGGTACTGTATTACCGCCGCAAACTCGCCGTATACAATTTTACGGTATTCAGCATAGGATCAAAAGAAGGATATTGTTTCGTATGGAACGAAACAATTGCAAAAAGAGGAGCAAATGAAATATCTAGCTGTTTGTGGCAGTTCATCAAAAATGTGTGCGAAAAAGGATGCAAAGAAATAATATTCTATAGTGACAACTGTGGAGGACAAAATCGAAACAGAATGGTTTTTGGAACCTATGCCCTCGCTGAAAAAGTTTTTAATGTCAAAATAACTCATAGATTTTTAGAGAAAGGACACACACAATCAGAGGGCGACGCGATGCACGCGGCCATCGAAACTGCTAGCCGTCACAAAACGGTCTATACGCAACAGCAGTGGTGTGAAATCATGATCGCCGCAAAAAAAAAATCGCCTGTGTACAATGTACATGAAATGACAAATGAAAACTTCTTTGATTTTTCGAATCTCGCCAATCAACAAAATTGGAAAAAGGACGAGTCAGGCCAATCAATGCAGATCTCGAAAGTCAAAGAAATATCCACGATGTTAGGAAGCGATTGCGTCCAATTTAAATATGACTATCTTGAAGCACCGCGGAACATCAATCTGTCGAAATTTTCCAACACTTGGAAAAATCATACGCTCGAGAGAGCTTATTTCGAAAAACGAAAATTGGATCAGGCAAAAAAAGCCGACTTGGCTTATCTTTGTGATAAAAATGTGATTCCGAAAGATGCTCAAGAGTTCTACCGTAGTCTAATGTAGTCAAAAAAACGAAAGATTTTTTCTTCACAAGTAAGGCAACATAGTATCTCCGCATAATATCATCAGTGAGCGCAAAATCATATCATAATTATATTTAAAAACTTTGATTGTTGATATAATTAGTTGTTTTCGAATTCCCCATTATTTATTGTGAGTAAACTCGAACAGAGTTAAAGTTCCGAATGTTATTAATGTGTTTATCAGGGCCGTAGGCTCCAAAAATATTGTGAATAAAATTTTGATCTGAGCTACGATGTTGTTGAATCAAATTTTGAATAACGATCTTGTTGGAGCGAATCTTGAGATACGATGTTTTTGAATTAGATATTGAAATACGATATTGTTAAACTGAATTCTGGAATACGACGTTGTTCAACTGAATGTTGAGATGGAATGTTGTTGAACCAAAATTTGGGATACGATGTTGTTCTCCTCAGCCGTCGATTTTGCAATTGGTTTCATTTCGATCGGTTAAGTGCTTCTATATGAAACACTCTACCACATGCAAAGCATGCCGAAGTTTGGGAGTTGATTTCATCGCTGAAAAATAATTTTGAGCCGATAAATAAATTGCGTGTCGAAAATTTGAAAAGTTTGATGAAAAATAATTCTAAAGATTATAAATGGAAAAAATCCCTAGTGTTCAAGCGGAATAAAATTACGAAATTTATGAACAATGCATCAGACCACACCCATTTAGTTTCAAAGGTTAGTATTGTCATTTACTTTTATGATTTTCTGAATTAATTTTTTTTGTTACACTAATTTAAGGTTATTCTTGTATTTGGAATTTGTGGGGCTCTGAGATGTGATGAGCTTACTAAACTGACGGTGCAAGATGTTGAAGATCTTGGCAACAAATATCTCGTGACCATCAATGACACAAAAAATGATGCTCCTCGCCAGTTCATAATTGGAGAACTTTTTTATCAAAAAATCCAGGAATACATCTTGATGAGACTCAACGAATCATTTACTGACAGATTTTTTATCCAGTACCACAATGGAAAATGTCAGCGCCAAGTCATCGGCAGAAATAAAATTAGAGAAACACCACACGCTATAGCTTCCCGTTTAAATCTACCGAACTCACAATTCTGTACTGGGCATTGTTTTCGAAGAACTGGCGCAACTCTTCTTGCTAACTCGGGAGCCAGTACGATCATGCTCAAGCAACTGGGCGGATGGAAGTCAACTGGTATTGCTCAAGGTCACTCGTATGTTTTATTAATCATATTGTTAAAAATACTTATTTCTAAACAAATTAATTATATTTACATTCAATTCCCTATTAAATATCCAAATGATATTTTTTTTCAATTAAAATTTTAATTATAAACAATTTACTCATTTACAGGGTATGTGGAAAATTCCTTAAAAAACAGAGAAAAGATTTACGAGAGCATAACTCACGCATCGATATCCGCTCCAACTCGTTCACAACCATCAACTTCGACAACAAACGACTCAACGCCGAAAGTAATGACCACCAAAAATGACAACAAGTCTACAGATGCAGAAATAAACCCAATTAAATTCTCGGCTGAATTGGAGATTTTACGAGGATCTGGCTAAAATTGATTTTTCAACAAAAACACTGATTAAATATTTTTTTTTAATTAGAGAATGAATGACTTCAAAATGACACTGCGACTCATCCGAGTGAACAAATCCCGAAATTTTTGTCAACAAACCCATCCGTTGTATACGAAAACTGCATATGTCATGGAAATATTGTGAATAATTTTTATTATTCATCGGAGCAAACATCGAAATCTTGCTCAACCCGATAAAAAAATAAATAAATCGATTTAAAAAAATGGCACAAGTTTGAATCAATTTATTTTTTCTCAATCATTTTTATTTGATTTTTCTTTATACTTCGGTTGAAAGGACGTACATCCCGCATCGATTTCGATCTAAAAAGACCGAGATTCTTCCATTGGTAAACAACAGAGTGACAGCGGGAGCAAAAACTTTTTTCACGCACAGCTGTATGTAAGGTTGCCGTAACTGTCATCGGTGACTTGTCTCTAACCGTGTTTTCTCTAATGTCGAAGCTGCATCCAAAGCTGATGATTTGATGCCTGCCCCCGACCAGCTGGCACTCGCTTCGCTCGTGCCACAAATGTCGGGGCAGGCATCAAATCCTTAATCTGCCGTGAATTTATTGTACTTAATCGTACTTTCGACCGGGTATGAAGAAAAATAGTAGACACAACACGGGCAGAACTGCGCTTTCTGCCCTTGTTGTGTGTTGAAAAAAGGACATGATTTCTATTCATTAAATTGTAAAATGTTCTGTTGAATTAAATTGAAATTATCGAAATTTGTGTACGTATTTAAATGTTTGCCATTTCTCGATCTGAATAAAAACAAACGATAGTATACTTTAGTTTTGAAGAATCTTGCAATCATCGATAGATGAATGTTTAATCGATGTTCAGTTTTTTTTTAAACATTGAGAGGAAAAAAGTTCAGAAGAAATATATACAAAACAAAACCGATTGAATTGATCGTTTTCTTGGATGTCCGTGATGATACTTTAATTCAACCAAATAAGTCTTTACTACCAGTTTACAATTTCATTTCGGATTTCATTCTTATTACTATATTTAACTGAATTTCCCCTTTTATTAATAGTTTCGTGACATATCAAACCCTGGATGCTCAAAGTGAGACATTTCTAATACACCCTCCGAAGTTCACATCGTTGTGAAAAAAAGATGTCCTCCAATCCTAATGTAACCAGAAGTCTTTTATAAACATTTAATGTTCCTTCGAGCCGGATATTGGTAAATAGACAACATAATGAGACTTCAACACATCGAATTTCAAATTGAGCAACAATTTGATACACGGGACCTCATTAAAAATTTCGTTGACAATCTCATTAAAACCGGATTGTCAAATGTTACTCCGTTGCGAGCCGAAAATCGTATTAAGGGGGAAAACCAGTTTAGACCGATCAAAAAATCGATTTTTTTTTTATTGCATAAATCGTTAGTATAACTCGTCAAGAATGTGTAGTCAAAATTTGAAAGCAAAATTCGCATTATTTTCAATGCTATGAGGACTTGAGTGACCGCCTCGTCGGTAAGCCCGAAATGACGCTTACGAACAAGAAGAGGGATTGTTATATGGTGCTGGAATAGCTGATTAATCGGTGAGCATTTTTATATAATTAACTTTTTTATATAATTAATAAATGTATATATTAATAAAATTAATAATTTTATATAATTAAGAAAAAATAATTACTGCCTCGAATCCCGTTTTCGCTACATTTTATTTCAAACGCGTTTTTCTCGAAACTACTTTTTTCCCACTTGTGGGCATTCTAGCTTGAAAAGTTATTGACCAATTGTTCTGAAATTTGGTGTGAACATTCTTTATTCAATTCAAATCTAGATGAACCTAATTCTGGAATTATATGATTATTAAAAATATGTTTTTTTATGCGAAAAAGGTGAAAAAATATGGTATAAAAACATAACATTGTCTTCAAACACCTCAAAAAAATGCAATTTTCAATTTTTTTTTACACAATCAGGTTCATATTCTTAGGAAATATGTTGTTAACGAAAAAAAAAAATTGTGATGATTACAGATGAAAATTGAAACCACAGGAATGCCCACCAGCAAAATACTCCGATGGTAATCGTCCATGGACAGCACGATCTAGCGACACTGTTTCCGGCGGAAATCGCTTCAAAAAATTCTCAAGTCTATTTCAAACCATGAATAAAATATTCTCAAATTAAAAAAAAATTCTGTTTATTTATTCCATATGTAAAAAATTCACGAAAAACAACAAAATTTCGGCCTCCTAAACTGGTTTCCCCCCTTAAAGCGCTTTACGATCAGTGGGGAAAATTCTCAAGTACTCATGAAGCTCTAAGCATAGCAATCACTCAACTTCAATCTGAAGAAAAAGAAAAAGTTATTAAGCATGATTATTTCAAAGAAAAAATCTACCAAGCAACATACGAAAATTTTCTCAAATCACTCGAACAAATGAAAGGATTTCACGATGAAAATATTCAAAGATTTCAACGTTCCTCTTCAACATGTTCAATATCACAATGTTCAAATCATCAATCTGGAATCCATCGCGGACCTTGTCTTCCACGAATCTATCTTCCAAAATTCGATGGAACTGCGTCTGAATGGCTGTCTTTCGACGATCTTCTTGATTCATAAGTTTTATCAAATTCAACTTTATCGTCAGTCGAAAAGCTCCAATACTGCTGCTCCACTTCTTAAGAACACCGCGTCAACTTCTGACAATTTCCAAAAATCATGGGATGCCTTAATTTCCTTTTATGAGAATAAGCGTTTTCTTGTCAACTCTGCTCTCCACACATTTTTGACTTTGAAACCACGATCATGCAGATTTATAGAACACTAGCTGTGCCTGCGGGCTTCGCCCGCCGCATATCTAGCAGGAAAAATAATCAAACGAAAGATTTTCATATTTATTTCAATTTTTCATCGTTTCCATTAAAAATGCTGCAACTTTTTTTCTATACCGAATTGAGCATTCAGCCACCGCTAGTTTTGGTTGTTTTCCGATTTCCTCCAAATTGAACGAAATTGGAAATTGAACGAAATCGTTAAACTTTTTTTTTGCATATCTGTCGAAATTAAGATAACGAATATTCATTCATATTGAATGAATTTTTTCCGTAATTCTTTAATGGTTGTTGCTCCATAAAGAATTGATTTGTTAACTTCTTCATCGCTTATTCCGTCTATTATATATTAGATTTTTGCTTCGAGTTCAATTTCTACATGACTCGCCATTTCAAGGACACGATAAATATATTCTCGATAAGTTTCATCTTTTTTCTTATGGACCGAAGTCAATTCTTTATGCACTTGCTTACTATTCATTGTTTTCCCAAATTCGCCGATGAGATATTTTTTTAATTTATCCCAAGTTTTAGCAGAACATTCAAAATTCACAAACAGCTTTGCTGATCCTGTTAATAATTTTTTTGCATAAATGATAGTATGAATTTCACTCCATTCACATAAATCAGCTGTTTCTTCTATATTGCTGAGCCATCTATTGATATTTTGTTTTCCATCCCCACTGAATGTTTCTAATGAATCTTCAATATCTCTGAAAGTTAGAGCTGCATAAAAATCTTTTGGTGTTATCCCGTGTTCTGACTCTACGTTGATTCCTTCAACTTGACGTCTTTGATCATTAATATTCCTACTCAGTTCACGACAATTTGTATTTTGGTGTAAAATTCTGTTACCTGATCTTGTCCCTAGTGTATTAATGTCAACGTATTCATTTTCACCTCTAACGACATCGTCATTTCCGTCATTGATTTCAGCATACTGTATATTTTCTTCATTTTGATTCAATGCTGCTCGAAGTCTTTCTCACAACACTTCTGTTCTTCCAATCGTTTCTAATCCATGATTACGTAGTTGAGTTTGTAATTCACGGTAGTTACAATTATCAACTTGTCTCCTTACATTATCCATTGAAATTTTATCATCTAGATGGTCTTGATTTCCTCTAATGACACCACGTAGTCGTTCTTGTAATGTTGCCGCACTTGTAAGGACAAATTTCGATGTTCAAGTTCTTCTCGAAGTTGACTAGTGAAGGGGAATCAACGTCCATATTTTCGATCATTTTTCAGAAGATCTTTTATTTTTTTATTCGTCGTTACAATCGTATTCTTCGTTTCACCGTTTTTTGAGATTTCATCTCCGTCGTTTAGGTGTAGATTTCTTATCACGTACCAAGAAAATGAATCACCAAATCGTTAAATTTTTTATGAATATTCTTTTGCTATCGATCCCGGTTGAGCCCCAAATTTGTGGGATTTGAACGATAGTTTTATTCTTCAATAATAATTTGTAATCATTTTTATTTTTCTTAATATACAATCTATGTCTTTTCTCTTCTGAGTCCTTCACAACTCCCTTCACTAGTTTTCTTCTTTCCTCTTTCTTTTCCAGGACCTTCTTTATCGGAAACTCGAAATATATATTATTATAATTCTACATAAGGGTATCCTGATATTCGGGGAATATTTAATTTTTTTCTCTCGACGAAACCTACACATAACTTCAATTTTATTTTTACTTGAATTAGCAAGATCGTTTCATTCAGAGAAAATATAGTCTCGGCGAGCCTTGGGCCAACAGATGACAGAACTGTCAATGTACTTAATCCGAAATTCTACCGGTCGGTGCTGGACAAGTACTCTTACCACGTATTTGTACATAATTTTATTATATTTATAATTCAATAATTTTGTTAAGTATTATTGATACTTCGGTGGTAATATTATCTCCTGAATCACCATAGAAATACTTGTCCCAGTATTGATATCATAAATTTTATTACTGCATGTAAGTTGAATGCTGATCTTTTTTCTATTTTTTCTAGACTATTGATTAGGGTGTGTCATGTCAGGGCGATATTTTTTTTTGCGGTGGCGCCCCGAAAATCTTCAGTTTGCACCCAAAAACGAAACTGCGCAAAAGAACGGCCCTGTCAAAAAATATTTAGAGGTCGCGCTTTGCTATTGAAAATTTTAATTTAATTAACATGGGAAAATTTCTTATTTCATTATTTCTATTACCCTATTACGATTTCCCATGCTCTAATATTTTCCAAGCGGCTTCTAATAGCAAATTGAATGCTCTACAATAACGTCCGTTGAACCAAGTCGATAAATTGAATAATTTCGTAGATACTTTTAATTGAAATCAATTTTACGTGAAAATTTGTATTCCTATGGCTCTACCGCCTAGACTATCAATTATACAGAAAACATTCAAATGACAACTTTGCGGAAAAACA
Organism: Campoplex capitator; assembly: GCA_037576405.1. Classification (NCBI taxonomy): domain Eukaryota; kingdom Metazoa; phylum Arthropoda; class Insecta; order Hymenoptera; family Ichneumonidae; genus Campoplex; species Campoplex capitator. The sequence goes on along the minus strand of JARBWI010000323.1, from coordinate 12,995,436 downwards.
GGTATTCTAAAAAAAAGTCTCATGAACCGAACCCGTAGTCAGTCGTTTCAGAGATATAGGCGATTACAGTTGCTTTGGTGGAAGTTTTTTTTTTTTTTATTCAAGAAATCTTACTTTTGTGAAAGCAGCGTATAATATTTGATCGTTATTTAATCACTATGGTAATGAAAATGTATAAAAAAAATCTTGTGAATGTGATTCAACTTCACAGTTTTATAAGCTTACGAGTGGTGCAACTCTTTTACGCGAGAGCGCTTCGATCATTGCCCTCTAGCGGATTTCTGTCGCACCAGAAATTCAGCTAGGGTACAAGACTGTCTCGCTACAATATATGTATATAAATCGTTTCAAACAAAACCTATTGTTTGCGCAAACCTCGACGCGATTATTCCAAATCCAATTGATTCTGTGTCTCAAGTTTCGTTATTTTTTCAATGAAACCATTTTGCGCGGTCGCATCATATGAAAGAAGCTCAACTTGAACAAATGGAAATTTAGCCGCAAAATCGTCCCGTAGTTGTCTCGATTACGATTAATTAAACGTAATATGACTGTTCACACAGCGAAAATCGCTCAACCTCGTCACGTAGTAGGCAACACTTTTTTTCAGTGGGGAAGCAAAGAAACACAGCGCACTCCAAATCCAACAGAATTCAATCATTTCCCATGCTTACATTAGATTTCAGAGACAGGATTTTAGCTATTTGACAACGAGCCGCTGTGCTTGATACATATGTCGATTCATAGCAATTCCAAAGTTTGTAAGTATCCATTGCATTCCAATAATCAACATTTTAATACTATTAGAAAAAATAGCACCCAACGACTTACCGAAATATTCTTCAAAAATTTATTATGACACATCCAAAGAAGAAAAGTTAAAGAACATAGCGCACATTGGGTCCAACAAAATTCAGGAATTTCAGTTGTTTCCATGGCTGAGGGCAGACAAATATTTTGATCACATCGAAGAATAAGCAGCCGAATGGAACAAATTCCATGAGAATCAGAGCGACCGTAAAAGGAAACTTTTTGAATAAAAATGTTTCAATTTATGATGTCAAATCGGAACCGAACATGGGAATAATTTAGCACACATGTTGCTCCACAATATTATCAAAGATTGCAGGCATCTGCTGTGTTTCAATGATATATTTTTCAATCCTTAAAAAAAAGAGTACCCTAAAGCATTCTGAATAAATTCAATTTTTTAAATTAATTTTGTCAAACTTTGAAGTAATAGAATGAAAAAACACCACGCATCTTCTGCACAACAAAATTAGAAAATTTCGGATATATCCATTGCGTACCGGAGCCAGAACTTTTGATCCTATTTAAAAATGTGCCTACGATGACTCTTTGTAAGGATTTTTCCAATTCATACTACCACAATCAAGGCTGGAAAGTGGAATTACTTAGCACACGTATCACTCCACAAAATTTTCAAAGTTTACAAGATTCTGCTGCATTCCAAATATGTATATTTTGATACTATCCGGAAAAGGGCACCCAAAGACTTTCTGAAACGACTTTTAAAATTTCTCCTGTTAGAACTAAAAAGGAAACGTGAAAAATCACAGCGCATTGTAAGCCCAACAGAATTCAAAAATGTTTGACGTATCCATGGATTGGTTTTTGAAGACAGCGATTCCGATGCTGTTCAGAAAGAAGCAGCTGAAGACTTGTAACGAATTTATGAATTCTTGTGATACCTTTAGAGCCAGAAGTAGTTTGCACATATGCCGCTTCACAGAAATTTCAAATTTTGAAGGTATCCGCTGCACATCGATGATACAAGTTTTGATAATATAAAAAAAATAATACCCAAGACTTTCTAAAACATTTTTTTGAAGTTCATTATGACACTTCTAATGAAGAAAAGTAAACACATTGGGTCTAACAAAATTCAGAAATTTCGTATATCTCCATAGCTTCGAGACATACAATAACTTGACCTAGCAAGGCCGGAAAAAATCTCTAAATCCCGGATGTATCCATTACGTCACGATGACAGACATTTTTATCCCATTCGTTAATGAGAAACTAAGAATTTTTTGTTACAAATCTTTCAACTCATATTGCCACAGCCCAATAAGCGAAGAAGTAGATATGCACAGCATATACATATTGTCCAGTAAAATGATGAACCTTTTCATTGATACACTGCGTACCGATGAGGTTAAAGAAAGGGATCAAAGGGCCAACGAAACTGAATGAAGAAAAATATGACAACTTATTAAAATAATGATGACAAAATGAATCTAGCACACAAATATTTGACGAAAGTTTCGATGGTTATTTGAATTAATCAACATATGTACAATATTTGCGTATTCTTGCTGTTTGGCGGAAACAAAATTCGAAGTTATAGGTTAACGAACTTATTTTTTCGCGCAGCAGCTGGGTAAAAATTAAAACACTTATAAATACTTTTAACACACGTATAATTTTGTCGTATAAGGTCCATGTAACACTTTTTTTCCACTGAACTTCGCAATATCTTTAACCAAACTTGCACATCCCGCACTGTTCAAGAAACTCCGTTCAATTTTAATATTTGCCTGTTGGCTTTCTTGACAGTGGATATGGTTGAAATTGCGTCTTCTACGTCGGAATTCACTGGTATCGGTATCACAGCAAAACTTGACAAAAATTATAACGTGCGTAATTTCAGTTTACACAATTATCAGGGAATAATTTCTCACCGGTTTGTTAAAAAATTTATTCTCGGAACATTTTTTTCAATTTATCCAAGCTTTTCTCTAATCTCGCACTTCATCATTACTGAATTTCGCTCAAAATTTCCGTTCAAACTTTCTATTAAATCAATTCATCGAAATTCTTCGGACGTCCTGCACTTGATTATGTCAAACCTCCATTCATTAAGGGGCCACAATCATTTAGAACCCTAAAAAATTCGATATTTTTTGCTTTAAAGTTACTTTCATATGTCTATAATCCGAAATTCTTTATGACTTAGGCCAAAACTCAAAACTCCCGGAGATAGAGCCAATTTCCGAGATCCCCGTCCATTCTCTCCGAGAGCCAAACGCAGGTATACGAACTAAAGGGCAGCGGGGAGCCCTTTTATTCAAAATTTCTGTAGGCAATGTTTTGATAAGTATACTAGGGTATAATTGGATGTTTTTGGTAATTATAGTACCCGGGTGTACACTATTACATATAGTACATAAAGGCATAGCATGTTAATCCGTGAGTATCTTTAACAAACACTTTTCTGTTACCTAAACTTTGAATGCGTTTTTCTCGAAACTCTTTTTTCGGTGCCAACGATTGCTCAGAGACTATTCAACCGATCGGACCAAATTTTGCACACGTTTTCATAACATATGAGACCACTTGGCAAACCTAAAAATATTAGAAATTTCTTAAAATTAACGATTTTTTAAAATGTGTAATCAAACCTTTAATGTGTTAGTAACTTTTGCATAAACTTGAGCCTGTGCAAAGTTTTTTCTCCGCAATTGCGCCACCAATTATGCTGGTTGTGGGCTCAATCGAAAGGGAATTTATTAATTGGTCTCTAGTTTAATTTTTAAGGCATCAAATGGCTCCAGAGCTTTGTAATTTAACAAAATGACATGCTAATTTTACCCCTACCACCGCGAATCGTTTTATTCAGAGGAAGTATAGCCTTGGTGAGCCTCAGGCCAGCAGACGACAGAGCTGTCAATGCACTTGTCCCGAGACTCTACCGAGTCTCTTGATAACGGTAAAACTTACAGCTTTTTTAAAAAGCTATTAACATGCCTTGAAATAAGTTATTACATTTATCGTTAAGGAGGTATACAATTCTAAACCCGCAAAGTACTTATTCCCATTTTATCTAAAGGGAAAACTACAATTAGCGTGAGTCACCTTTGGATATTTTTATTTTGAGCTTTACTTTAGTAAGCTTTTTTTTCTTGCACAAAAGTAACTTCTCAACTAGTTAGTTGGTTGAAAAAAATGAAATTTTTTCGAGACACCCTAGTGTATATATGTGATCATACCAAGTCAGAAAAAATTGCCAGTCAAGTGAAAACTCGGCTTCTGGAGTATCAACAGTCGTTTTTTCAGATTTGGAAAAACACATGTTTTTGCATAAAAAAAACCTGAAAAAAATTAAGCCATTATTCGTAGATACAGAATTCGTCTAGGAAGAGGTTGCAGTCATGTACACACACTTCGTTTAAAATGTTTTCTGTCAGGTAGTGACATGCCCCTTGTGCTAATATTCGTTTTGTCCGATAGGTGGCTGCTCAATATCCCGACGGACGCCCAGCTGTTCACATCACGTGAACGAGTGATGTCAATACAATACTTGCGTGGCCAGCTGAGCATACGATGACTCAAATACAAAGTAAGTCCATCGAGCATCCTTCCATCATAGTAATTAGTGATAAATGGCAACGAGGGATACTGAACAGAAATGTGGAAAAAGAAAAAAAATTCATCAAAAGTGATCAGATCAGCTGAAATTATAAAAATACAATCAAAGTCAGAAAAATAAAAAAAGTCGACTATAAATAATACGTATGATTTTGTTGCACGTTTTTGTCACAATACCTTTTCAAACAGAATCGAATTCTCTACAATAAAATCCATCAACCGAAGTCTGTAAAATCAACCATTTTCAAGTAATTTATGTTCGAACCTGTGCGTTTTTGTTAATTAAAAAAATTTTATTATAGATTAATATGTATTAATGTAGTTAACTATTAATGCTTTTACAGTTTTAACTTATTTAATATGTTTCATGACATGTCAATATATTAACCTATTAACGCCCAAACAGACAATTTTTAGTCCCACTGTTCAATGGCTATTCCTTCTATGAAATCCAATCTGAAAAACAATCAGGAATAGTTATTTCCGATGCGAAATTCCCTCAGCTTTCAGAATCCACGCGCGGAATCCTCAGAAAATTGAATCCAACGAAGTTATTTATTTTATTTAGAAAAAGAACGCATTTTTTCGCCGTAATATCCTATCATAAACACAGTCGTTTCCGAAGTCAAAAGTTTGACCCCGTTGTTAATGAAAATTGAAGAATTGTCGAAAAAGTGGAAAAACGGATTTCTGTTAGCAAATTTGGAACTTCACAATACGCAAATATATAAAAAAACGGCCATAGTTTTTTGTGGTTTAAATTGTCAGCTTTCAAGAAAATCAAGTATATTTGGCGGGGGCTCTAAAAAGTTGAGTTATTCAAACACCTGAAAGTGGGGAATATCTTACGGATTCACGCATATTATAATAAGCAGAACGGCAACTATTTGATAGAAATCGAGTGTGTATCATTGAAAAAACAAAAATTATCAAATTTTTGTTCTTCAACAAATATTTATAAAACTCAGTAAAAAAGAAAAGAAAAAAGAATTTACACTGTGCATTTGTGGCAAACCTGATGATGGAAGTCGCGCGCCGCAACATCTGGTGGTAGTCTGCGGTAGCTCCTTGTGAGCTCTGCAGTACCGCTAAGTATGGGGGACAGCGACCGAGTGTTTCGTCGACCGATCCATCCTCTTAAGTAGTGACATCTGGTCTGGCACAAACTTTAATGAATTTTACATTTCCGAAATTCGATGGCAATCTTTTTTTTTGTCACTCATTGACAAAAATGAGGATGTACCACCCGACCGAAAGTTGCAATATCTCCGGTTGTCTCTATCAGAAAACGCCGCACACTCCATGCAATCTTTAGAAACAACGGACGCCAATTACGAAATCGCGTTAGCTACATTAAAGAAAAACATGAAAGCACTCGGCGAATTTTACATCAGCATTGAATACAACACCGCAAATACCCAAGTTTACAAAAGGATTCGCCGGCAGAAAATAAGTAAATTAAGGTGGTTCCCCAACGAGACGGTTGAATTAAGAAATTGTTCAAATTTGACATACGTATTGTTCAACACATGAACAAAACCTCTATAAAATTTTAACAAGTCTCATCACTCTGAACACGAGATATATATAATTGAAGTTGATTCAATTAACACGTAATATATGGACCATGCATAGGTAAACAGTACATTATTAACTCTACCGTTAGAACTAAAATTAAGAAGTTGATGAAAAACGAGGAGGAGCTAGAGCAGGATATCACGGATATTGTAAAAAAAAAAATCAAGGTGATTGAACATCTAGTTTGACAGATATGATCTCGAGAAGTACTAGGCTTTAGGCTGCATACGACATATTTTGCAAGCGAGCGAGCGAGTGGAGGGGAACGAAACGGGGAGAGGGCAACAGTGTACGCACGGCCAGGCGCTTAGTTACTTTGAGACATTTGCAGCACCGAAGATTCTTGCCGAGTTCTGTCAACTCGACAATACGTCTCCCATGACACGGCGTAATAAGCTCCAAAATTTCCCGATCAGTTCTTGCTTGTGGTGTTCGTGCTTGTAAAGAAGCCGCTAGAGCTGTTATTTTTTTCGCCAGCACTTTTTTTTTGATTAACCTCTTGTTTCGCGTCCGATCTAATATTTTTCTGATAAATTCCTCGTTTTTCGCAAATAATTCTCTCGATAGATTGTACTTCGGCACGTGAATATCCGTAGGTATATATAACAACTGATGCGCAACGTTGCCACGATCGTTGTTCTAACACGCATTCATAAGAATGCGTCGTCTGTTTAGGCTACCTTTTCTGTGTGTTGAGGCATAGCTCGGATAGTTCCGTCCAAAAGTTTATTTGCAATCTCAGATCAAAAGGACTTTTAGAATAAATTTTACGAAAGTAAATGATATCTGTCGTATTATCTACTGGCACTGAGTACGTATACATGGGCTTTTTAAAGTTAACTTTTTTAATATGCAGACGGTATGTAACTTTTGGTTGGGGCTTTCGCAGGGGATCAACCTTAATCTATTAAATGACACCATTCAACAACATGTTCAAGCTTTAGAAACTCTAAGAGCACCAGTCGCTAGCTGGAACATTCCCTTCATAGATTTTATTTTGATAAAGGTTCCTAGAAACACCGCGTGGCAATGGGAACTAACCCTGAAAGATAATAAGATACCGAGTTATGCGAAATTAATATCATTCCTTGAAAAAAAGCAAGCTGCGTAGACTTCTCCAGTACGAATTATCCAGGAATAACAAACTCTTCACCACGTGCATGACTAGAGTAAAAAAAGAAACTAGAGTCCATCCCAAAGACAATCTCATTAGCCGTAAACTCTTCAACAAGTGAACTGATAGTCACGGCAGTCGTCAATGCTCTTAATACACAGCATAAAGCGAATACATCGCCTTGAGACACATGTCACTTTGTGACCATTTTTATTTTATTTTTTATTGTTATTATCAAAATTATTTATAACAAGAATGAATCAAAACAATGACGGTGGTTTTTATCGGAGAAGTGACTATAATTGTTTTTCTTTTGAAATGGTTGATGCGCTTTTATACAATGTATTTGGGTATTTGCTTATCTTTATTTATTGTTCTGGTTCCCACGATGGCTCTTTCTCCCGTTCCGGGGCATCCGTAGATCTTAGAAAATTGAGCTCTGGTAGATCGCGTGATCTTCTGGACAGATTCAACAATCCTATGACATTGATTACAAACATTTCCACATGCTTTAAAAACGTTTGTAGCTAATCGTGTATCGGAAATCCAAACGAAAACGAGCATACGCAATTGGGGACATGTTCGCACGGAAGAAAATCCTGCGGACTTCGAGTCAGGTGGTCAAATGTCCAACAATTTCATAGCATCATCGGTCCATTGGACACAAGGTCCAAATTGGTTGAGCAACCGTGAAGGACTGGCCAGAATCCATTGTCTCGCCTCCGCCCGAGGCGATACCTGAGGTGAAACATTCACCTCAGTAGTTTTCAAACTACGCAACTCGACAGCAGCCTCTTAACACGGTACTCATCATTAGCTCAACTCCAAACGATAATCACCTACTGCTTGAGATTCAAGATCAACATTCGAAATATAGGGTTAACCTCAGTCACTGAAATGTCTAAAGCATTATTCACTATCATCTGGATGGTGCAAGAATCATCGTTTCCAGAAGAAATCTGCAGCATCGCAAATGAACGAAGTCTCAATAAAAACAGGCGAATCTTATCTTTAAATTCATTCGTCGATAAGGAGGGCATATTGCGAGTGGGCGGGAGATTAAAACATTCACTCCATGCCGTTTTCACAGTGTCACCCGGTAATAATGCCGAAATTACATCAAGTCACTGATCTGTTAATTGTCTCCGAACATCGGGCACATATGCATGCCGAGATTCTTACGACGACGTTATTCGATTGTGGACGGACGTAGCCAACTAAGAAGGGTCATTCGCTAATGCCTGACCTGTACAAAGTTACAGCCGGTGTCGATCGAGTACCTGATGGGCGATTTACCCACGGTACGGGTCACACAAGCGAGGCCATTCAGCAGGGTCGGGATTGATTTTTGCGGACCGTTTTATGTTAAGGAAAAGAAGCATCAAAACAGAAACAGAGTGAAAGTTTACGTGGCTATTTTCGCCAGTCTCGCGGTCAAGGCTGTCCGTTTAGAAATCGTTAGCGAATTGACTATCGACGCGTTTTTGCAGCGCTTAGAAGATTTATTGCTAGACGTGGAATTTTCTCAGACATTTATTCGACATTTATACGAACAGCGTTCACAACGCGCGAACACTCAGTCCAAATCGTGTTTTTAGTGTTCAGAGTTTGCACTGACGATTATATGACGTCACGGATAACGTCATTTCTAGGCGCTCACAACGACCATGCCTCGGGTAGTGGCACCGTGAGCGTTCACAAACGATTGGTCAGTATCAAAAGCAATGAATACATTTGGCACTCTTCACCATCCAAAAGTGTGCCTCTTCCAAACGTCAATTTCCTGATCCGTATTATATTGAAAAATATCTATGTCGGTCGAAATTCGCGTCATCCTGGATAACACCAGCGAAGAGATGATTTTTTTGTTATCTCCTCAAAATGCAGATAGAGCCGGAAGAGGAGAGTTAATCGAAACGAGTTACACTGAAAACGAAATTTTGTTGAAACCTTGAAATAATTTGTTGAATACGTTCAATAAAATATTTTGACTACGCAACACAATATTTTATTATGTCAACAAGGATTCGTTTCAATGTATAAAGAAGTTTTATCGTAACATTCGAAATTGTATAGCCGAAAGTAAAAAACTTCAACAGATGCAACACAATATTTTTATATTTCAACAAAATTTTGTTTTCAAGTGTAAGTTTTGATGTGTTAGGTTGACGTTACACCACGCTTATGGAGGGTCCGAATTGTCAGTACTGCAAACAGGCGCTTACTCAAATCGGACCAACCGAAAGCAATCTGAGCATGTCAGCGCTGTTCGCACAATTCGGACCGCGGCCTCTGACAATGATGGGAATTTCGTCAATGCCAACAATGAGTTGGAAGAGCTGTATAAACTAATATTTAATGAGAACAGTCAGCAGAAAATCAATCATTTCTCACCACCAAAAAGGATAAACTGGCACTTCATCCCAGCCAGAGATCCGAATTTCGGTGGTATTTGAGAGGCCGCAGTGAAATCTTTTAAACATCATCTTTGAAGAGATGTAGGGGTTAATCTTTTGCCGTTTGGGCAATTCAACACTTTCATCACTGAAATAGAATCTATTTTGAATTCACGGGCACTATCTCCTATATCCGCTGATCGCAATGATCTATTCGTGGTAACTCCTGGCCACTTCCTAATTGGTGATTCTTGAACGGGCTTGCCAGAGCGAGACTTCACCGACATTCTTACAAATCGTGCCTCGAGCTGGCAGCATATCGAACAAGTTAAACAACATTTTTCGTCAAGAAGACGACTCTCCCTCTAATTACGCCTCTTACCGTCCCTCTTACTAAAACTTTCATTGCAGAGGTGAAAACGAAAAATGAATTTGATGAACTCTTCAACCAGCTTATGACTCTAGCATCATTGCTTGAAAAATTTATGACAAAAAGTCTTCAGATGCTCATTTCAGAATAGGATCGAAATCACGGTCTTCAGAACACCATGAATACATCCCAAATTTCTGAATTTTATTACGTCCACACATTTTTTTCACTTTTTTGCTTCAGTTGTGGCATAATAAATTTTAAAAAGTTGTTTCGGACCGTTTTCTAATGTTCTTTTTCAGATGTAATAGAAACATTTATTATCAAATACCGATAATAGACCGAGACGGATAAGTCTGTTGTCTCAACAGACTTATCCGTGTTGTATGCACGCACTTTCCCCTGTTGCTTAAACACGGCTATCTACGTCGTATCAACACACTTTTAGCATTTTTTACTTTGTCGGTCATTTCTACGCGTTTTTAGTGACGTTGCGCTTCGAATCAACATACTTCCTACGCATTATTGATGTAACTAAAAATACGACGAAACAAAAATTATTTTGTCAACTGCGAAATTTACTTCTACTGTACCTGATCGTACTTTACTATTTCTGGTACTTCTGAAACCAATCCTATCAGAGAAAATTTCTACCGATATGGGGATCTGAATCGACCTACCTACCTAACTACGTGTTCTAATGAACGCACGCTACAATGACATGGTTAGTTTTGGCCCATACATGCATCATATGGGCTGTAACTTGAGCAAAAAAATAGATGAATAAATCCTACATAAATCATATTCAATAATATAACAAAGTTTCGAATAAAACTCATTGGTAGGTAAATAATTATATGAATAACGTGATTTTTTCAAAATTCCGTATGTTTGCGTCTTTTCGTTACTATTATTTTTCATCGTCTGCTATAAATCGGATGATATAATACGGATTGAGAAATGAAATTGGGAATACGATCCCGTTTGATGTAGTAGCCTTTTGGAGAGTTAGGGCAATATGCTGTTCCTCGCAGTGGGAAAAAGTTTTCATTGAAGTAGCCTTTCTGCTATCCTATTAATAAGTAATTATTAGCCCCCCATGGTACGAACTGGGTTAGCGTAACCCGAGCGAATTTCGAGTTTGACTATTTTAGAAGAAGTCAATAGTGGGAGTGTGGATCGAGGGATACCTACTGATAGCCCTAATTAGTCAGCATCGCTCGGTGAGGACCCCTACCATCAATTTTATCCAAGATGGCGCATCTTTCAAAATTCGCTCGGGGTGCGCTAGCCCAGTCCGTAATCCGAGGCTTCATATTCGTACATAGTGATTGGGAGTGCTTCTAATGTACTACGTTTATGGTAAATGTTCAATTGATTGGATATTAAATAAAAACTAAACGATTCTGGTAATTAAGTACTTGGCTGCGAATATTTTGATAAAACTGAAATTATTTTATAACTTTTCACGAAATCCAATCTCAGCTTTTGTCGAGGGTTAATTCATTTTTTTGGGATTTTACTTTATCCATTAAATGTTTGAAAGTTTTCACTTTTTTTGCTTTTTGATGGCAATTAATTTTTTAAGGGTTTTTGTTAGCGGCAAAAATATATTGATTCAAAATTGGATCAGATTTTGGTTCAGGTTTTGGTTCCGGTTGGTGTGGGGTCTAACCATAAGGGGTGAAGTACGAGGGGGGCACCCTATGCTTATACGTGGGGCCGATTGGTTGTTACCAACTGAGTGCTATGAAATAATCGTCATACATAATATACGTTTCCGAACATTTTTTCCACGGCCGATCATAAAAATATGCATTTTTGACGAATCGATGATTATAGGAAATATTTTCGTCAGTTTATGGAATTATTTGCTATAATTATTGATACCTCAATTTACGTAACACGAATTGGCAACGTCGTAAGTCATATCTCATGATAATGGTTGAGTTGACAGCAGTGTCACTAAGCTAGAGATATACACGGTATGTGCATAACCTCAAAATCAAACGTCAACCTCTCGATAGAGGACAAACGATTTAGGCATGATAACCAATGTGGGTAAACCAGCGAGACTTTGCATCATCTACGCCGTTGCCGTATTTCTAGAGTCTTACTTTTAGAGCAAATTCGCGTTTAAATGCATGAATAACTTTGAAACGGTGCTGTAAATTCCAAAGCCACAACCGCGTCTCTTGATTTCGAAGGTACCAAAAGTTAGTCCGATATTCCATCAAACCATATCTATTTTTTCGACTCCGCATGGTAGCATTTTCACAGGAGATATATCTAATAGACTGAAAAACGTTTGATATGTTTCCATAAGCGTAGGGTAAAGAGCGCATTGAACACTTCGAATTGCGGATTTTTTAATTCAAGAATGGTACTGTAAATCGTCCGGAAATTGCACAGGGCGATCAAGGAAGGGATCGTTAATATTCAGAAAAAAATTCAGATCGATGGTAGCATTTTGAGCTGGCCCTACAACAATCATAAAACCGATTTCTTGGTTTCTCGTTGTCGACTTACAAATGTCATAATATCACAGAGACCACACAAGCCAAGCTGTAGGTGCCAGCTAGTATAATATCAGTAGATCATGAAAAAGAAAATGTAGCTTGGATTCAGCAAGGCTTTGAAAGATGTAGATGCAAAACGATCGAAAGCCATTAATATCGACCTTCCCAGGTAAGTTGAATCTTAGGGTGACCTTGATAGATGAGGTCACTCGTGAACATTTTTTCTATACAAAGAAATTTCTAACTATTTGTGACTAGAAACGGGGTGAGAAATGTAAGAGCTTGACTGGGTTCCTGAACGCTTACCTATCGTAACGTTTGATGTTCCGGTGGAGCGTATTTTTCTAAATTTATCATTCCATTCAAATTCTTATTTCACATCGATTTTAAGCTGAACAGCCTTATATTATTGATTCGTATTGTATTGCTGGTCAATTGATTTGTGGTCCAAGAGTAACGATCGAAAGTTCTGCAGAATGAAGACTCCCGCACGACGCATTATTATTTTGATGTATTGAATATCGATTCAACTTGTGCAAAGACAAGTTTAGAAGGGAAAATTACTTGTAGCAGAGCGAGAGTGGATGGCAAAGATGAAGATCAATGAGGGCCACTGGGAGAGAGATAGTCAGGTCTCAAAGCTACGAGGTCAGGCGATCGATACGTGCGGAATTGTGGACGCAATATAGCAAGGTTTTGCATGTTTAAATTTCTCGCTCTGTCTATCTGCATACCTATATTTTCAATGAGCAGATCACCTACTCTCTGCATTGCCATTCACGTTGTTTCCATTTAAATTCTGCTCATTGCGTGTGCGTGTGTATGTGCGTGAGTCTCTCTCTGTAATTGAGCATGGCCGTGTATAGTCCCTGCAAAAAAATTAATTTATGAATGGGAAAAACCGTTGTGATATTTTTGAAAAGTAGCTGAAAAGTTGAGATTACGCACCGAAAGTGGAAATGAGTTCAATCCAATAGAGATATTGTGTATTAATGACAAGTTGTCAAAACAGTTATCAATAGCGCATTCTTCTGCGACATTTGTTGGTATGTAAATATAGGACGGTAATTTGCCGACGATACCGATATGGATTCCGATGATTCAGTCACGACAAAGGGTTCGGATTGCCAACGAAGTGCCAAACTTGCGTGAAACGTATCTTTCACCTGAAATGTAAATTTAAACGTAAATTAGTCAACTTTTTCAACGAGACAATACCTTGCTCAGGTCTATTTGAACAAATAATTTACAAGAAGATACCAACTCTAATGATGGAAAGGAAGATGGGAGGAAGCGGTAGAAATAGATCAGTGTCGGTAAGTGGTAGCACTGTTAGTGCACTATTAGTTGCAGGGGTGAGAACTGACTGGATCATAACAACTGTGAAAGGAATCAAATTCGAAATGACATGTAAGGATAAAAGCAGAGAAATTATCATAGAAAGAGTTCAAGAAGGAATGCGAAGTGTCAAGAAACGAATGGAGGAACTTAGAAGATTGATACGGCAAGTACCCGTACTCCCTCAAGCAGCACCAAGAGGAACATATAGCCAAGCAGTTAAAGACAACAAGAAAGAAAAGTTATGATTATTAAACCAAAAAACAGCAAGAAAGTAAAGCTCAAAAAAAAGCAATACAGGAAAGAGTTGATGTAAAATAAATAGCTACACAAAATGAAAAATGGCAGCAGGACCACAGTGAGTTTGAGCTTTGAAACAGGAGAAGAAATTGAAATTTCGAAAGCAACAAAGCAGAACAAAGTATGCGAGGACTTCAAACCTATGGAATAAAAATAGATGAAACTAAAATTAATGATGATTAATATAGACAAGAAAAAAATGCGAATAGAAAACGATCAATCGATTAATACTTATTCTTTCGGATACCAAAGAACGGTACAAGAGAAGAAAATCGGACATCAAATCAGGGCCTCAGCTCAAAACCGTTAAATTTTTTTTCAGGCATTTCCCATCATTATTTCGGAAACAATATTTCAGAATTAGCGATGAGTAAATTTTTCGGGATGTTAAAAAACCGCGACGAGGGTAGAAAATAAAAGTGCCCGACACGAACGTGGTTGAATGCACGAGAAATCGTTTTTCAATTTATTGAACCTGTTACGTCCAGAAAGTACTTTCTAAAAATTGGGAAAATAAGAGTAATAAGTTCAGTTAACAGAATGAAGATGATAAATAGAATATGTAGTCATTTCGCCGCCACCAGGTTGTACAGTAGGTACAACGGAAAATAAATTTGAAAAGAAAATCGAAAGACTAAAAATACAAGAAAATAAAGTAAGGCGGGAGGCTAAAAGGTCAAATTTTTTTTTCTTCAGAAAAACAAAAAAAAGGCTAAAAGCCTCGGTAGTCTCACGAGATGATGGAAAAATCAGAACGGGTAACTTTAGAATAATTAGGGTCGAGACAGAATTGATATCGAAAATAATAGCATTTTGTATTTAGTGTGAGTTATACAAAACAAGAGATTACAAAACAAAAGATTACAGAACAAAAGACTTACACTTGATGATGAATATCCAAGGGAACAGTGCATTTGTACGCATTCAACACACATGCATACACACACATACATGATAGGCTCAGCGCGTGGACAATCTTCCCCATGTGTTACACTTGCACACTAACACGGATAATGGTCACACGATGATGAGAATGAACAGAAATAAACGGAATCACATGACGTTTCATCTTTCACTTCGAAGAACACATTGATTTATAAATTCGAAACACTGTTAAAAAAAATGACATTTAAAAACTTGGAAATAAATTGGGATATAAAAATTGTGACCTAATCAGAGACTGACTTACTCCCGATGGTGAAATTATGACCACATTGGGGTTGATGCTCGCAACCCGAATATTTGCCCAAGTCCTGGGAATCTCCGAGGAACCACTTGGTACACGAACGACACATATTAATGAATAAAAATATTATACGTCTTGTCACGAGATAATTTCACTACTGATAAAGCGCGAGTTAAGGTGCTGAAGACTGACATCTCCATGCCTGTCCATCTCGTAGCTAGCTAGGATTTACTATACCACCGCAAGTTGTTTTCGTATGGAGCCTCATCCAACCCATGGCCAAATTGGGACTAAAGATTCTTACTCGCACTAGGATGGTGATAGCTCGCGGACCTGTCATTCTGGTGGGGTTTTTTTTGATAGATGGACAGAGTATCTGTCCTACGGTTTCCTGTCAAGCCAGCAAGACCCCGGCCTGGCAGCAACCGTTCCCATAGTGTCGCGTAGATCCGTCCGCGAATCATACGAGATACGATCGGTGGAAAGTGATGATTCACATCCTGTCTTGAACAGTCTCTTACATTTTTGACGAGAGACAGTGCAAACAGCAGGGAAACAGCTATACATGCGCATCAAGCAAATGCAAGGTGTACGTGCACTTAACCAAGGCTCTAGAGTGTTTCGACTAGAGTTTGCTAACGATAAATTGAGTCGTGAAAATTACATAACAATAAGTTCGATGTGTGTCCAGATGAGTTTACTAGTTTGATAAGTCCCACTTAAGATGATTGCTAACCAAGATCGAATAGTATTAATTGTAAACGTGAGAGAGCGGTTAGTCTGGTGGATAGGGGCTCGGGACCGCGGGGCCCGGGTTCGATTCCCGGCCAGAACACCAATGAAAAGAGGAAGTTTTTTCAAGTGTTTCTGCCGTAATCCCGGGTGGTTCGAACTCCACCTTGATAAATCCAGGGCCACACAACCTCTCTGTGATGCGTGGGTGGTCGGCGTATGGCTTCGGGGGCCTCCCGTGGACGGTTCTCATCGTGCAGATGGTGGCCCTCTAGCCGTACGCTGGCAGGCTCAATGCATCACAGTTGAGTAGGTCGCCGACTGAGCGCCTCTGGTGGCCATGTGCTCACATTGCCACCCGAGGTGGTTAGTCAGGTATCGGCTGTATCGGCAAGGTTTTCTGCAGTTTCCCTTCGTCCTCGGCAAATGCGATACAGTTGGGGGGTAAGTCGGCTGCAGACGCACACAGGGGAGGGTGAGGGGCGTAGAAGCCTACAGGGAGTACTATTGGAAACGACAATTAAAAAATTAAAAAAAATATATATATTAATTTTAAACGCGGTTAGCAATGAGAGTGTTCTAATGAGTTTTAATCGAATGCACGGAGCTTGACATCATCACGTGTTGAGAAGAGTTCGAAATGGTGATGTACTCTTTTATTGGGAGATTGCGCACTGCTGTGTCAACCCTGAGTGAATGAGTGCTCAAATATGATGATTAAATTACATAGAAAATATACGTGAGTGCTCAATAAAATATGTTACAAATGCGAAAATAATTCAAATGATGCTGCGCCTGGCACGACCGTTCAACACTCATATAGCCGATCTCGACCGTTGTCTGGCACGGGACTTTCGTGCTCGTTGCCGAACGTACTGGCCCCGTGGTGTGGTGAGAGTGACTGGGAGGTGCTGGCCGGGCATGAATCGCTTGAAATACTCGCTCCGCTATGAGATGAGGCGGATACCCGAACAAATAATATCCTACGAAATATTGAAAAGGGCAAAGTCATGAAGAGAATGACACAACGGTTCAACCAGAGAACATGGATGTGCTTCACACTTTTGGAGCGTCAGCTGACCCCCCCCCCCCCCCTCCTATCATACGTTGCTCTCAAGGGCGAGGTATAGTTTGAACGTTAAAAAAAGGCCTTTTTTCCGATTTTTTTTGGCCAAACGATAAAATAATTTACAATAAAAGTTCTTCCGTTTAAAAGATTTATATTTATGTAAAGATTGCAATTTTTTTAAAGAAATATGTTTCAAAATAAGCCGATAAGCATCAATGGCCGAGGATGCTGCAAAAAAAAACAGATTTTCCGGTGACCAGTCTTGCGCTGCAACGGGTTATCTGAAACCAAAAAATCAGGATGGGATCTTTAGTTAATGATATGATGCTCCGGTTGAACGAAGGGTTTCGAAAAATTTCCATCTTTCACAAAATGGCGGACGTTGAAAGTCAAAAGTGTTGTTTTGGACAAAATTTCACTTACATTTTTTACTATAAAAGAAAAAAATAGTTGTCCAAAAAAAAATCCTTCGTTCATCCGGAGAACAACTACGTATAGAAGAATTGATATAAATTTTTGTAACTTACATAGAGTCGTCCATTCCTGGGCCATATAGTTCGCCTTCCTCCACTTTATTGGCTGCATCTGAAGCCATTTTCAGCTGCCGCCGAGGTACCCTCGCCTCTCAAGTGTTTTCCAGGGATCGCTGATTAGCGTTCTCGACTCGAATACATGTATTTCGGCGAATAATGGTCCGATTTACATTCAATTGGTCAATGAACAAAATTGAAGACAATGAAAAAAATTGGTTTTCTGAAAATACTAACTATACCACCCTCTTAAGGAAGTGACAGCATATGTGAGGTTGCTGATTCAAATACTGACGTCGAAAGATTTTTTTTCCATCATTAAATATTTTTCAGCTGATATTTTTGTTTATTACTAAATTACAGTGATAATTATAGCTCATTTGACTACAGTTACCAACTTTGTAAAGCTCCAATATATCCAGCGGCCTTGATAAGCAGGTACCATTTTCCGATTTTCCACCGCTTATGTTTTTGAAAGCGCTCATGGTTTAGCGGATAGTACCTGACTCGTAATCTTGGGGTCGTCAGTTCGATTCCATCTTTCAGACGGCCAAAGTCGAACAGCCCGGTTTCAATTCCCGGCCAGAATACCAAGGAAAATAGTAAGATTTTTAAGTGTATCTGCTGTAATCCCGGGTGGTTCGGACTCCACCTTGATAAATCAACGGCCAAACAGCTTCTCTGTGATCTCTGTGCGGTCGGTGTATGGCTTGGGGGGCCCCCATGAGTGGTTTTCATTGTAGGCCAGGAAACAAAGGATTTGATTTTGACAAAAGTACTAACAGGTAAACGCGAGTGCCATCACACGCGAAAAGGTCCCCTGATATCAACTGCATAGTTTTGGACACGAGATTCCGAGTATCTTGTTTGTTATTAACAAATTGGTGAAAAAAACGAACTTATTTTAGTTTTTTTCTTATAAAACAAAAACCAATGGAGCTATGGAAAAACAACTGAAAGACAAAATGTAGAGAATAAAAATGTGAAAATAATGAGCCCTAAAACGATCCGATCGGTTAATAACTACCGGAGAAAATTAAAAAAAAAAAACATAAAAAAATGGCGTTTATTAAAAAAAATGTTATCTTCGCTATTTTTGAAGTTGAATCTTTTTTTTGCAAGATTCTAGGTATTGATATATACTTCCTCTGTGAAAAATGCAGGTGCTGTCGGATAAATAGTTTTTTATTTATGGCACTCAGTAGTCAAGAGGGCCATTTTTTTCAGCAAGGCTGGATGCTCTGGAAGTCGTCCCATTTCAATTTATCAAACCGATTTTTAAAGTAGAAGTGTTCAGCTACGAAACGTCAATCTGCGTTTTTCATCCAAATGTTGAAAAATAGGTGAAAATTAGGCGCCAACACGAGCAAAAACGGCTGAGCGCGCGGAAGTGGTCGAGTGGTGGTGGTCGAACTGCAGCATATATAGTAATAAGAGCGCGCTCGACGCGGCTTTGCTGAAACACAGCAAAATTGCTGTAAAAAGTTGAGATAAGTACATTTATTCCCCACGAACAGCAGTTTCGGGTGATGATCAAATATCGAGTATAAATATCACAAAAAATCGTGAAATAAATAAAAATTTCAAAAGCATTTACATTCAATTACATTGAAACTGTTGCGTGAGGATCTGGTGTTAGTGGGGGAAATAAATGACGCAGTGGGAGTTGGTATAAAAAGGTGGTAAAAAAACGTATTTATTTGTGACAAATTAGCCTGACAATAACCCGTGGTGTACTAAGAAGTGTGAGAAGACCCGGTCGTCGTCGAACACACGTTCGACGATGCCGAAAGAAAGCCGAAGCGTGCTCGCGTGTGCCCGAAAATGAATCCCGAGATAATCAGAGTGATCCGTGTGTCAAAGGTCCCAAAAAATATATCACGATGAAGTACAGATTGTCCCGAATTAATGCGATGTAATATTTGGCCCGAAAAATGATTATTGCCGCTGACTTTTGCGAACGGGAATATTTGAAAGGCACGAAAGGTACTGTAGCACGTTACGACCGGATCAAGACTAATTAATCGATAAGTTTTATCGATAACGACAAGCCGCGCGCATGCGTCGCGCGTCACGTCGCTCCCGTGAGAAATATTCCGAAATTTGCGTAGACATCCACGGCGGAGCGCCACCCCCCCCCCCCCCCCCTCCTCTCTCTCCCGCTGAATCACGCTACCAACGTAGCTTTGCTCATTCCTGAACAGGAACCCAAAATCTAAGAAAAAATTCGGACGAAATACTTCGCGAGCACGAGTGATTAAAGATTCGCGGTAGCGAATCGAGACAAGTACATTTTCGAAGAAGATTTCGAAAAAAAAAAACAAAGACATGACAGCTACCGTGAATCTCTATACAGCAAGGACCGTGTTTTAACCCAACTTTCAAAATTTGAAATCAGTTATTTACGTTTATCTTATGTTTAGAGAAATATAAAGCTAGCAGTTATTTTTTATTTTTTTTTCTCTTTCATCTAGAAAAAAAATCAATGCTGTAGCTATACGCATTACGGAGATCTCATTTATGTTAATGTCATTCGCAGCTCCAGTAGCTTGTTCGTCAGGCATAAATTTTCGCAATCCCTGAACGCAGCGGTTTTACAAAAGTGTGACATATGAAGTTGGCAATTTTTTGATATACTATGATGATACTATCATGATCAATCAATGATGACTGTGATGAGATGATGAATGAATGAATTCGTCGTGTCGTGAATGAATCTCGGTTTCGATAGAAATAATATACGCATATATCATGATTGTATTTATGGCGATTAAGACAAAAATGCATTCAATTAGCTTATATATATCTCATGTTTCTTCCAAACCTAATTTCTAATTGATATATATGTATATATATATATATATATATATATATATATATATATATATATATATATATATATATTATTGAAGGAAGCAGGGTATAAAATGGATAAATAATTCTTTTTTAAATATTTTCAATTTATGACATTATTATGATTTTGTTATTATTATCACAAAGAATAATGATGTCAATGTTATATGTATGGAAATTCAACTTCGATGGCGATGAAAATAATGCACGGTGAGAAAAGTATTGCACGACGATATTGTGACGATTATGGCAAAGATCCACGACGACAAGCAACCACGAGTTACGATAGAGCGGTGACGCTCGTCAATGGGGGTATCGCCGATGACGCTACGAGAATAGCGCACGATTACGGGCGTCAGGACAAATATCTCAAGAACGACGTGATCCAGCAGTGATGCTTAACGACGAGGGTTACTTCGGTAACGCTACGAGGGTGGCACGCGATTACGAGCATCGAGACGAATATCTACGGGAACAACGCCGTTCAGCAGTGACCCCCGACGACGAAGGTCACGTCGGTGACGCTACGAGAACTTCACGCGATTACGAGTATCAGGACAAATATTTTTGAGACCAATGCAGTCTAGCGATGACGCTGGACGATGAGGGTCACGTCGGCCGAGCTACGAGAGCGGTGCGTGATTACGAGTGTCAGGATGATTATCTACGAGAACAACGCGGTCCAGAGGTAGCGCTCGACGATGAAGGTTACATCAGTGACGCTACGTGGACGGCGTGTGATCATGAGCGTCAGAACAAATATCTTCGAGAACAACGCAGTCCAGCAGTGGCGCTCGATCATGAGGGTCATTTCAGTAAAGCTACGAGAAGGGCACGTGATTAGGAGTGTCAAGACAATTATCTACGAGAACAACGCGTTCGAGCAGTAGCGCTCGACGACAATGGTTACGTCTATGATGCTACGCGGACGGCGTGTCATTACGAGTGCCAGGACAATCATCTACGAGACCAACGCGGTCCAGCAATGGCGCTCAGCTATGAGGGTCGCGTCGGTGACGCTATCAGGGCGGCGCGCGATTACGAGCGCCTGGACAAATATCTTCGAGAACCACGCGGTCCAGCAGTGGCGCTCGACGACGAGAGTCACGTCAATGGAGCTACGAGGACGGCGCGTGGTTACGAGCGTCAGGACGATTATCTATGATTTTTTTGCGATACATTTGCTATGACTGTCGTTTCAATAGTTTCGTTTTGTATAAAAATAATAATATTTACAGTTTTCGATAAATTAATCGCCGGGTAAATTGAATGATTTCACGTGAAGTGGGCTTATATTTGAAAGGTTAGCCGAAGCCAATGAATCAAGATCAAGCACCTGCTTAGGACGATCGTGGGCCAAGTCGTGGTCACCGCGATTAGAATTGTTTGCGGTATCAGTATGTGCGACGAGGTAGCGGTTTTTTTTATGTCTGATTTCATTTCTCATTTAAAACGTATACCTTTCTTACATCAGTAAAAGAATTTGGATTTATTTGATAGAATCTGCACTTGAGGGGAAAATTTTTTGTTTACATCATATAACGTAGCTAAATCGTACATACGTTATTCCAGGATTCTTTCACATTTTATTCCATTGAAACTTCAATCAATACGAATGCCATACGGTATCAAAAGGTTACGATATTGGAATCGACACTTAGCTGTTGAGTTTCATTCAGTCGTCGGAACGACATTTTTGTGTATTCTTTTCCTCAAATTTGAGCTTTTCGAATAGTGAATAGTCACCCGATTGCATGGATCAATAAAAGACGTCTCCTTTTCGTAACAGATCTCAATCGGTTACGGTGAAATTCGACGCTCTTACAGAATATTCCAAAAGTTACAACGCTTACAGCTAAGGAGCAATTTCCCAAGGCCAGCATGAAGATCAACATGTTGTTCCGTACGACAAATAGGAATCTTTTTCCATATCCAAAAGAAAAAAGGGTTTAATAATGAAAGCATGATAATCGAAAATAGAAACGGAAATCGAACAACATTTTTGAAATTTTTCAAATATCAATGCCACATCTAAAATTTGGTATATAAATTTTTTAAATAAATTATTATAGCATTCTTGAATGATCTGAAATGGATCTCGAAACGTCCAATGGTTTTGTTACTGGAAAACGAATCTGAACTCCTCAACTTTCGAAATTCCTTCTGGAAATGTATTCAAATTTTTCAAATTTCCGCAATCTTTAAAAAATCTATAAGAAAATTTTGCTAATCAATTGATTACGGGTATCACAAACAAAACGATTGCTTATCGATTTCATTAGAAAAAACATGATCGCTGACTTTTTTAACTGATAATTCTTATAAATCATTTTTTAGATCTTCTTTCACTGTATTTCAGTGGTTGTTTTTAAGTTTTTTACACAAAAATCATGAGGAATCTCATTTATTTTTATCAAATTTCAAACACGTGTTGTCTAGGTATTCTTGACTAATTTATAAGCAATCGTCATTCAAAAAATAAAATGCAGTTTAGGAAAAAACAGAATTTTCTTCACATTTTCGTCGATTCGCAAAAAAAAACTCTGATTCAATGAATAGTTAACTAAGAAATAGGAAGGTGAAAAAAGAAAAGGAAGGAACAAAAGATTGAAGAAAGGAAATTATACAAAGAAAATTATTATAATAAAAAAACGCGTTATGTCTGAATAAGTATTTGTGTTTTACACTTGACGTTTGTGTCCAAAAGTAAAAGGAAAGGAAAAAATTATGAAAATATGGAAGTTTCACTTTATAATTATGCATTTCGATGTTGCAAAAACTTCTCAACGATTTTTCAGAAGACGAACAAGCGTACAGCACAGAGTTTAAATACTATAAGTTTATCATTGCATAAGATATAATTCGATCATTGATCCGATGCCAATCGATATCAACAAGAAACTAGTAGTTTTTAAAATGTCTAATGTTTTCATAGTAACGATCATTATATCGTATGAGATATAAAATGATTCGATCTGTTTTAATTGAAAAGCTATTGATGCTTTACAAAAAGCAGACAAATCACCACAAAAAAGCAGCACGCACGCGTGCTGTAAAAAAGTTGAGACAAGTACATTTTCGTTGTCCGCGAAAAAAATCATCCCATATTATTGTATTAGGCGTATCACCCGAAAAATTAACAATTTGTTCCTTACTAAAAATTAACTTGGGATTATCAAACTGATTCGAATTGCCTAAAAAATTACGTTCCGATTCTCATGACTTGAGACTTTACAAAAAGCGACTGAATAATTAGAGATGTGCTGAAACAGATATAGCCAAGTACATGAAGCTTTTCACCTTAGATATTCCCACAAACAATCGGATCCTGCAAAAATCTTTGAACCCTCTTAAGGAACGGTCATCAATTCTATACGGATCACAAAGAAAGTTGAAAAATCCGATTCTCGCTAAAAATAATGTTGCGTTTGTGGACCGGATACGCACAGAGTACTTGTCCGGCCCGAAAATTCTTCATACGATACTGGATGAAAATGTGCTGCTCCTTGCACGGTAAATTTTAATAATCATTTGAAGACATAACAGGAATCCATTGGAGCATGTTTAATGAAATCCATAGTTCTGCAATGTTTGCGCTGCGGTGAATTCGTAAGTGACAAATGGTCACCGATTAAGAGGATGATTCAGGCACTGCAAACGTCAGTGATAGCTGCCACGAGAGATTCAAATGTACCCAAAGAAGAACCCAATTATCACATTCGTTACTCGTGATCGCGTATCCTTAAGTTTTAATATAATTTGTGAAATAAAAATCTTCTCTTCATCCATTTTCATTTGAATAGGCTTTTTACTGAAGAATTTTCGGGCCGGACAAGTACTCTGTGCGTATCCGGTCCACAAACGCAACATTATTTTTAGCGAGAATCGGATTTTTCAACTTTCTTTGTGATCCGTATAGAATTGATGACCGTTCCTTAAGAGGGTTCAAAGATTTTTGCAGGATCCGATTGTTTGTGGGAATATCTAAGGTGAAAAGCTTCATGTACTTGGCTATATCTGTTTCAGCACATCTCTAATTATTCAGTCGCTTTTTGTAAAGTCTCAAGTCATGAGAATCGGAACGTAATTTTTTAGGCAATTCGAATTAGTTTGATAATCCCAAGTTAATTTTTAGTAAGGAACAAATTGTTAATTTTTCGGGTGATACGCCTAATACAATAATATGGGATGATTTTTTTCGCGGACAACGAAAATGTACTTGTCTCAACTTTTTTACAGCACGCGTGCGTGCTGCTTTTTTGTGGTGTAGCTATATATACCTGATAGCTAAGATTATCAATATTCAGCAGAGCTTTGCCAAGTACTTCATCCGAATTTTTTTTCGATGATGCGTTTTAACTTTGATAGCTTTTAGTACATATTAAAAAAGTAACTTAGCCAAAATTTGAGCTTCAAAAAAAATTATTTAGAGGTCGCGCATGTTGCTTTGATATTTTTTTTTTCTATTTTGACGAACGATCATGATATAAAAATTTCAGTTCTTCCGTTTTGCATAAAAAAATATTACTACGTGATGAAGCAGTGGTTTTTCTAAAATTTTAGAAAAAAGACTTTGGAGGTCGCTGAAATTACTTAAAATTTTTTTTTCGATCGTTGCTGATAATCACGATTTAAAAATTTCGATTTTTTTGTTTTGCATAATAAAATATTAGTACGTGATGAAGCAGTGATTTTCCTACAGTTTTAGCTCTAAAAAAACTTTTTGAAGGTTGCTGAAATTACTTTTTAATTTTTTTTTCGATTGTTTCTGATAATCGGTGATTTTTTCGATTGACTTCGAGAGCTTTGAGTACTGGTCAAAAAAGTGACTTTTTCAAAATTTGAGCTTAAAAAAAATTTTTAGGGGTCGCTCAAGTGACTTTTACATTTTTTTTCGATTTTTACTGACGACCATAATATAGAAATTGCTATTTGTTCGTTTTGCATAAAAAAATATAAGTATTTAACGAATCAATGATTCACACAAAGTCCGGTCATTGAAAAAAATATAATGCCCACGCAGGCCAGTTAAAATTGTTTTTTTTTTTTTTTTTTTTTTTTTTTTCATTTTCAGTTGAAAACCGTACTCCAGAAATTTTGATTTCACATTTTTGCGGCAAAGGATTCGACGAAAAAAAAGGCATGCGTTAAAAAAGTGGTGCATGACACACAAAGGTCTTGCAAATAAGTTTCCATATGATTCGTTATGAATTTAGTTAATTATTTTGGTTAAGGAATAAACAAATGACGCACTAAACAATTTTAAAATTTTTTATTGATACGTTATCTATACGTTTTTCATACGTGATATAATAGAGTTGCGTTCGTGTTTTAGAGTTCCACATTGTTCGGATTACATATTCTAGTAACGCACCAATATTTCGAAGTATTCAAACTATCACCTTGAAGTTGTGGCTGCAATATAATTTTTCTTTTCTGGAGTGGGATATTTTCGTCGATGTTCGCTGACGACTTGCAAAAGATATTGTAGTTGATCGGGGTTTTTTATTCAAGTTTGCATTCAAATTTTCAGAGAACCACTGCTTCATGGGGTACTAATATTTTTCGATGCAAAACAGAAAAATTGAATTTTTTAAATCCTGATTACCAGCCACGATCGAAAAAAAATTAAAAAGTAATTTCAGCAACCTCCAAAAATATTTTTTTGAAGTTGAAACTTTAGGAAAACCACTGCCTCATTACGTTCTAATATATTTTTTATGCAAAACAAAATAATAAAAAATTTTAAATCGTGATTATCAGCTACGATCGAGAAAAAACATTATAAAATAATTTCAGCGACCTCCAAAAATTTTTTTTTACAGCTAAAATTTTAGCAAAACCACTGCTTCATCACGTAGTGATATTTTTTTATGCAAAACGGAAAAACTGAAATTTTTATACCATGATCGTTCGTCGAAATCGAAAAAAAAATATTCAAGTAACATGCGCGACCTCTAAAAAATTTTTTTTCAAACACAAATTTTGGCTAAGTTACTTTTTTGATATGTACTAGAAGCTATCAAAGTTACCGTCAGAACGGTTTGAAAACGCCATGACGTCATAAAACCGGCATATTCGAGTATATAAGAGTGCGGTAGGCCTCGCGCTGGCTTTTTCTTTTCCGTTTATTCAAACTTTTCTTTTATTTTTCTTTTAATACTTGGCGTCGAGACGCTACCGCGTCTCTTGAAACGAAAAAAAAAAGTATCGATTTTATTTGCATCACCCTAATATACAGTAAGGTGTCCGTTATTTCGTAAATTGACTATTTTCACTTGGGAATGGTCTAAACCGCTTGTCTATTGTCCGAAAATAATTTTGAAAAAAGTATATATAAATCACATGTCTTTAATTACTGCCTAAATGACGATACTTTTCCCATTTGATTGACATGGGATTTTTGCACTTTTCAGATTTTTATTTTTTTCTCGCGTACTATAAAATCGCAAAAATCCCCTCACGGGGAAAAAAACGCGGACAAGTACATTGGTAGTCCCTTGTTTCTCTATGATATTATTGCGTTTCAATAAATTTTCAAATACGGTTTGATGTTGATAGAAAAAATAATAAAGTTCGGAAATTCAACTATGTTTGTCATCTATGTCACCAACCAAATTGCAAACGTAAAAAAATTAGATTGTAAAAAAATTCTGAACGAAGTACTTAGCGAGGATTTTTCCATGAAATTAGCGTAATGTATAGATGCATGATCACGAACTCGCCAAGTACTTCGTTCAGAATTTTTTTACAATCTAATTTTTTTACGTTTGCAATTTGGTTGGTGACATAGTTGAATTTCCGAACTTTATTATTTTTTCTATCAACATCAAACCGTATTTGCAAATTTATTGAAACGCAGTAAAGCTTCCCGTATTTGGCCACGTATATTTCAACAGATCGTAACTTATTTTGTAACTTTTTGTGTATTCTTCTAACATAAGCAGCGTTTTGGATTTTTATTAATATCATAGGGAAACAAGGGACCACCAATGTACTTGTCCACGTTTTTTTCCCCGTGAGGGGATTTTTGCGATTTTAACATATTCTTAGGGACCTTCAACTATAACGGAACATATTCTATAGAAATTTTCAACCACAGCGGGAAATAGTCAGCGATTTTCAACTACTGCGGATAGACCTTCAACTATTGCGAGATACTCCGTTTCAAAACTATAACATAAAATATTCTTAGAGATAACTAACTATAGAGGGAAAAATTAATAAATATTTCTAACTACAGCGGGAAATTACTGGTCTGCGGAAAATTCGTCGAAAACAATTCGTCGAGAACAATTCACCGAATCGCAATTCACCAAATCGCAATTCACCAAATCGCAATTCACCGAATCGCAATTCACCGAATCACAATTTACCGAATCGCAATTCACCGAATCGCAATTCACCGAATCGCAATTTACCGAATCGCAATTCACCGAATCATTATTCGTCGAATCGCAATTTGTCGCAAACAATGAGTGCATGGCAATTCATTAACTGAGCAAATTTTACGGAGTATTCAATCCCACGGATAACCGAACAGATTACTCTCCGTTATACAAAAAGCATCGACTGCCTTACTCATAAATGATTTTATTCTAATACAAAAAATACAAATTAATAAATTTCCGCTTTCAGCCGCACCTGGAGTCAACGAACGAGGACGTAGCCGATATCTGACTCCATTTTTATATTTTTTTTGTATTTTTTAATATTTTTTTTGTATTTTTAATTTTTTTTTCGTATTTTTCCTTTTACAAATTTGTGTGGAGTTTTTTTTCTATTTTTTTTTGTTTTTTTCATTTTTAAATTTTTTTGAGGGTTTTTAAATTTTTTTTCTATTTTGTAATAATAAACATGCAGTAAGATAAATATTTAATAAAATGAGCGAACAGTAGGATCAATAGGTAGTTAGATAAGATTGCAGTGACATAGATGTGTAGTAATTTCCCGCTGTGGTTAGAAATATTTATTAATTTTTTCCTGTATAGTTAGTTATCTCTAAGAATATTTTACGTTATAGTTTTGAAACGGAGTATTTCGCAATAGTTGAAGATCTATCCGCAATAGTTGAAAATCTCTGACTAATTCCCGCTGTAGTTGAACATTTCTATAAAATATGTTCCGTTATAGTTGAAGGTCCCTAAGAATATTTTCCCGCTACAGTTTAAAACAGTATTTGTGACGGAAATTCTGTAAATCTTCGATAAATTGCGATTCGACGAATTGTGATTCGGTGAATTATGATTCGATGAATTGCGATTCGACGAATTGTGTTTTCGGCGAATTGTTTTCGACGGACCGTTCTCGGCGAATTTTCCGCAAATCATGTTTACCATATACGTATCTACATGTACATATATCCATGAGAAAGTGCATAGCGGTTGTCACGATCGATCGCGTAATTATTGTTCACGGCAGAAATTGGCGAAGGACTCAACGGCATCATCATGGCAAAACACATCTATGTGAACGGTGCTAATGAAAGAGCTATTCTACCGTAACTATATTCGATAACACGTGATTATCCAATTATAAAACCACCTGAATCAAAGCATCAAATTCCACAGGAAAGTATTACACTTTCCACCGCATATGTTCTGTAAGATAATGCTTGAATTGTAATTGCAATATGATTTAAAGAAAAATAACGCAGTAATCGGTTTCTGTATCGACTGAAAATATACTCAAATTCCTCGATGCTTTGGGAGTTCATTCATATTTTCTCTGTTTTGACATGGACAGCATTTGGAACTTTTTCAACATAGGCCATGTACTTATGTACTTTCATGTCAAAATAAACATTATTCTTGCATTGGGCAGCTTTGCCTCGTCTGGTTTCGTATTGCAAGCTATGAGTTTTTGAATTTCTACTATGTGTTTATAGATTTTCGATAGCATAATTAATCAGTCTGCTTCATAGTTTCTTGACAGGGTCCGAAATCCAAATCTACTAGCAATATCAATTCTATATATTATATAGTTTGTTCACAAAATCAGCTGAAAGTTTTACGAAAGTAGCATGAGGAATAGCGAGGTTCAGGGTGGTAGAGTGTAAAGCCGTAGATATGACTCGTTCCGGTACAGTGATCGTGCTAAAAAAGTCAATCATTGAGAAAGAATTTAAATGGCTGTACAATTAGTGTACGTTTACGTTAAATTTATATATCTTACTTTTTTCATTATCACAATAACCTGCATGTAATTTCAAAGATCCAAACTATTGCGGCTCCAGTTCCCAAAGCTCGACAGTAGCGAACTCTTAGTAATGCTCAGGCTTTTTCATCAATCAGCCGATAGAAATCCAAAGTCAACATCGTTTCGTTAATTGAACGGACGTTTTGCTTGTACAGTCGACATATTTCGACATATAATCAAGTTTATCGAGAGTTAGCGATTTATACTGTAACAATGGGACTGGAAGGCAAAAGAGGATGGAATACGTGAATTCACTGGACCGTTAATCGAGTTTGTATATTTATATTGTAA
The DNA here is from genome assembly GCA_037576405.1 of Campoplex capitator. Lineage (NCBI taxonomy): Eukaryota > Metazoa > Arthropoda > Insecta > Hymenoptera > Ichneumonidae > Campoplex > Campoplex capitator. The sequence continues at coordinate 12,965,570 of JARBWI010000323.1, read as the reverse complement.
CGACTTTTCCCGCAGGTTGCTTTCGCTCTTGATATGTTCTGAATGCAAGCCTAAGATGAACTTAGGCAAGGAGCCCGGAACTTAGGCATTCTGGGAAATTTGAATTATGGCTAAATTACAACCAAAACCATTTATTCTGAGTATTTCGTCATTCTAATTGTCAATGTTGACAATTGATCTGATTTTCAAAATGGGTTCAAGCCTGGCATTATTCTTTTTGTATTCATCATGTGTATCAAGTACTAATAATGTGATTATCATCAAAGTCAGTACGAAATATTTACATTGTTTGTACGGGTATTACAGTTACATGATAACCAAAAAAGTATATTTTCACATGAAAGCGCTTGATTAACCAGCTTCATTTTCATGTATGTATTGCGTGACGATGCGTATACATGAACATAGTATATAAAAATTACCATAGTTAGTGAAGCACTTCGCAATGAAAAAAATCGAAACTCATTCGGATATAACCCGATCTCATGTCAGTTTCATGATTATCAAAAAAAAAAGTATTGAATCACATGGAAGCGCACGATAAACCAGCTTCATGTTTGCATGTATATTACATTATGATGTTTACATGAACATATATAAAAGTTACTTTGGTTAGTAAAACGCAACACAGTGAAAAAAATCAAAGTTCATTCATATTACATAACCCGTATAACGGTATCAAAATTACCTGTTTTTTCGAACCTAAATACTATATTAAAATTATTTTTCGGTAAACAATGGGTTAAGAATCGAAAAACTATACTTTGAAGTTTGAAAAAGCTGTAAAAAAGTCTGAAAAAATTTAATAAAGTTATTCGCTTCCCAACGGCCAAAAATTGGCCTTGCAGGCTCTTCTCCTTTTGCGCTTCCTTCACTCAATATGAGGTTCGCGGTAACATTGCAAGAAATAAAACTTTATCAATTTGAAATAAAGTGAAAAAATCTAAGAATCTTCGAGTGCATTGATGAATAATGATTCCAATTTTTTTCTCAATGCAACGACATCATTTTATTAATTTTCCCAACTCCTTTGTAAAAGATCGAATCGGGGTCGCGTTGTCGATAAAAAAAAGAGCGTGAAACAATAAATGTAAACAATCACTGAGAAAACTTGATTTGACGAACAGCGCGCGAAGAACCCCTCCAATATCCCAGGCATCCACGAAAAGAGGAACAAAGGGTTTATGTATTGTTGGAATCAGGTAGAGTTTTGTTCTGGAAGAGCTCTATTAGGAGGCCCGAGCCAGTCTAAGAGATCGAAGGAATTGATGCCGAGAGCGGTCGCGCAGCGACTTTTATATCCCACTTTTCCCTCGCTTTCGATGCGCCGCTAAACTTTAGCCTTGAACCTCTTAACGCGCATGTTTCACCTAGCTCTCGCTTCTCATTCGCTCAGCACGCTCCCCTCTACGCATTCACGCCCTTGTATTTGTTCGCCGCTACCCCCATTCTCGCACCCTTGGCTGCGCCAAAATCCGCTTTTTATGTATTTCAGCATTTTTTATAATAATTTTTACATTATTAAACTTCAATTATTTATCGAGTCATTTTTTACATTAAATTACGAACGGAATATTTTAAAAACAATCGAAATTGTCTCAAGTTTCTTCTGGGGCTGGCCTAGTGCGCATGCGCCGCAATACGCGTTTTTCTTTATTCGAATTTATTCAAATTATCGATAAAATTATACGTCCCGAAAATCTTGTCTTGATTCGTTGATTTTTGCCGAATTTTTCGAATCTAATCACATTACCGAACGATGCTTTATTTATAAATAATGAAGGGAAACAAATAGTATATTACACACCTAGGGCAGGAAAATAAGTAATGTCTCAGATCACATGTAATCACAAACAAGCCGAGGTCTGAGGCTTTACTTTTTCCTGCCCGAGGTGTGTATACGATTTTTCTGTCCGACGCAGCCGGAATGTGGCAACTTCGGCCCGCGTAGCGAGCCGAAAGTAGCCACTTTCCGGCCGGAGGGCAGAAAAAATTATTCATTTCATATTTTTGACGCTTGGCGGCAGTCGGTGACGCTCGCGTCGGTCGCCTCAGCTTTTCGTTGTCGATGCCCAAGATGGCCGCCGCCAAGACGAACGCGCGCGTCATCGTTGTTGGTGGGCGGAAATGTCGGCGCTCCCGCCGTCGTACCTCGCTCGTTTCGCGTTCGGAAAATAAATATCGGGATCCGGATCGGGAGTGAGTGTATTTCGTTACAGTACCCAGTGGTATGGCACAAAGGGCCTGATAGAGCAATTTTTCGAAATTCAAAAAAAAACTTGATTTTTTGTTACCATCGGAGTAACCAGACGATTACTCTCAACATAATAAACATATCACAATTTAGGCCGGTCAGGCTATGCGCGACATCGAAACCAACATTTTGAGCCTTGTTGCATCGAAAATACATGTTAAATTGACGTTGAATTTCCATTTTGAAATTTTTCTCAAAAAACATTAAAACTCCAGACTTTTTACAATCTAATTTTTTTACGTTTGCAATTTGGTTGGTGACATAGTTGAATTTCCGAATTTTATAATTTTTTCTATCAACATCAAACCGTATTTGAAAATTGATTGAAACGCAGTAAAGCCTCGCGTATTTGGCCACGTATATTTCAACAGATCTTAAGGGGAGGTATAGTTAGAATTTTTAAAAAACCAATTTTTTTAAAATTCATTTTCTGAAAGTATAATATCTTACGAGTATTTTCCGACCAATTGAATGTAAATCGAACCATTATTCGTCGAAATACATGCATTCAAGTCGAGAACGCTAACCGGCGATCCCTGGAAAACACTCAAAGGCAAGGGTAGCTCGACGGCAGCTGAAAATGACTTCAGATGCAGCTAATAAAGCGCGGGAAGGCAAACTATATGGCGCAGGAATAAACGACTCTATGTAAGTGACAAAAAAAAAATTTTATCTGCATGCAAATCGTACTCAAAACTTAAAACTCGTTTTTCTCGAAACCATGTTCTCGAAGTCGGTGATCACTGTAACTCGAAAACGGCTTTACCGATCGGGTTGGAACTTGTAGCACTTGTTCTATACATAGTTGTCCTCCGGATGAACGAAGGATATTTTTTTTGGACAATAATTTTTTTTTTTTTTTCAAGTAAAATATGTAAGTCAAATAATGGTCAAAACAACACTTTTGACTTTCAACGTCCGCCATTTTGTGAAAAATGGAAATTTTTCAAAACCCTTCGTTCAACCGGAGCCGTTTTCGAGTTACAGTGATCACCGACTTCGAGAACATGGTTTCGAGAAAAACGAGTTTAAAGTTTTGAGTACGATTTGCATGCAGATCAAAAATTTTTTTTGTCACTTACATAGAGTCGTTTATTCCTGCGGCATATAGTTCGCCTTCCCGCGCTTTATTAGCTGCATCTGAAGTCATTTTCAGCTGCCGCCGAGCTACCCTTGCCTTTGAGTGTTTTCCAGGGATCCCCGGTTAACGTTCTCGACTCGAATACATGTATTTCGGCGAATAATGGTTCGATTTACATTCAAGTGGTCGGAAAATACTCGTAAGATATTATACTTTTAGGAATTGAATTTAAAAAAAATTGGTTTTTTAAAAATTCTATAACTATACCTCCCCCTTAAGGTTGCGTTTCGCGGAAAGTCATGAAATAATTTGAGTTTGATTAAAATACATGTGGCCAAGCACGGGGGCCTTCATCGTGCTTTATCATAGAAAGTCCGATGGAAAAAAAGATTGCAAATGAAAAAAAAAATTAAAATGGAAAAAAATTGGCCGAAGTATTTAGCGATTTCGTGATCATGATAGATATATTAGGCGAATTAAGTGAAAAAACATTCGCCAAGTACTTCAGCCGTTTTATTCCCAATTTAATTTTTTTTTTATTTCGCAATCTTTTTTACATCGGACTTATTTGATAAAACGCGATGGAAGCCCCCATGCTTGGGTTTGTTTGTGTGCATTTTGATCGAACTCAAATTATTTTATGACTTTTTGCGAAATGTAACCTTAGTTTTTCGCGAGAAATAACTCATTAAAATTTCTTTAGGTGCAGTTTTGGATATTTGTATGATTTTTTGTATTATCGTTATGGATATCAAGAATGAAACAATTTATTTGCGTTTGTTACAGATGAAAACTACGATGTCCAGAACGCTTGCCTATTTGGAAGTCCCCGGCCAACCTTATGCAAAGTAAGTAAAATGTGACATACATGTTGCATACAAAAATAAATTTTCTCAGTTCAAAGTATACCTTATTAACTTCTGAATGTTCAAAAATTTCCGTTTATCTTTTCCCCGCTTTCTCTAAAAAATTTGCATGCACTGTAAAAAAAAGATTGCAAATAATGCATTTCTTTTTTGCACTGCATTTTTATAATGTATTGTCATTTCCCTTAACTACTAATGTGTCAAAGTTAATGGGAATAATTTCCATTAATATTTAATTTCACAAAGAAAATTGTTTTTTTTTTCGTGAAATCAAAAATTAATGATCAATACATTACTTTTTTATCAAAAATTCCGCAACCCCGTTCCACTTGTAGGTGTTCCGACATTCCAATGTCAATTACATTTGTTCAGACCTTCTACTGATTGATGTTTTTAAAATCACAAATTTTGATGCCGCCAACGTAAATCCCGCCCGTAAACGAATCAAATTGACCTTGAAGCTCTGGAACGACTCTAACTGGAATAACTTTATTGCAGGCGTTTAGTAACTCGCTTTAAAACGTATGCAGCCTCCATACGAAGTGTTTTTATTTCAATCATCTCAAGCTCGCAAAAATCTCCAGAGCAAATAATCGTATCAACTCATCTCGGTGTGATGGACATTGCACTGTCACGAATGCAACTCACTTCCCGAGACTAATGTTAATTAAGTTATAATCGCTGCCACTTGAGTGATAGCCGTTTAATTATATTCCTCTTGTGGGAGGGCGGGGACCAAACTTCACAATATCTGCTGCTGAAGTGTGCATTCTCGATGAATGGATCATTGATGGAAGTCGACCAATTTCAATTTATCAAACTGATTTTTAAAGTAGAAGTGTTCAGCTACGAAGCGTCAAACTTCGTTTTTGAAAAAGGTAAAAATTAGGCGGGAACATGAGCAAAAACGGCCGAGGGTGTGGAAGTGGTCGAGTGGTAGGGGTCGAACAACAGTTGTAACAAACAAAGTTAGTGATCGTCAGAAAGAACGAGATTTTATGTCCTCAACGGAAAATCTTTTCAACTTAAATTATCATGTAACTGGAAAAGTTATATGTAATAAAATATTTGATCTTTATCGGCAAGGACATCTTTCATTACACTTTTCAGAAGACGTAGTCGAATTGAGATTGAGTGATGGAAGTCAAGAGCGCAAACTCTCAGCCAAAAAGTGTTCTCATTCCATTCGAATCTTTCGGACGAATTCAATATTTCGAATTTTATTGGGAACGAATCAGAAGCTAGACCATTGAATCCGAAACGACCACGCGGGCAAATGAAAATTTTAAACGACGATTTGGTGGCGATGCTAGATCGATACAAAATAAGTGACCGAAACGTGGTATATTTAATTTACGCCATTGCTACTGCTCTGGGTTTTGACGCTCATTCGTTAATTGTGAGCAAGTCTTCAATTCGACATAGTGAATGAATGCGTTAAAAAAAAAAAAATTATTAAACAGGTTTCTAACGGTATCGAATGGAAAGCAGGAGTTTTGCACTGGGCCAGTAAAATGCCTCCAAGTATATCTGACTACAAAATGAGAGAATGATTATCCGTACTCATTAGTGATAATAACGTTGAAAAATTGCTCGGTGTGCCAGAATTGAAGGATGGAAAAAGAGTGTCTCTAGCCAATGCTATTTTCGAAGTACTTTTTGATTGGGGATTTTCTGATTCCATTAAAGCAATCTGTTGTGATACTTCGTCATCCAGCTTAGGCCGCTCAAATGGTGCGGCAGTTTTATTAAAACAATTGCTAGAAAAAGATCTATTGTACTTACCATGCAGACACCATATTTTTGAGTTGAGACATTAAGAGCTGTTTTAGAAGAAAAAACTCCCTTGGTTGTGTATCAACACGAATCAATATGATATTGGAATTGAAAACAACGACATCCATCATGCGATAGCCAATTACATTGAAGTATCGATGAATTCGCCAAAAACTAATTGAAATCGACGCAACCCAGAGACGATTATAAAGAGCTTTTGGTATTGGTACAAATAAATATTCGTAATAAATTTTGGATTAAAAAAAAAACGAAAGCACAAAAAATATCTATAAAAATTGTGTTGATCTACAAGGTGACGTGAGCAGTAATATGCGTATTAGCATGCTCAGCTAATATGCACAATGTAATACGCACGGACTGAGAAAAAATCAAAACAAGTTAATTTTTTATATAACTTAATGCTGCATTTTTAAAGATTTGACACATGCCATATAGCAAACTATTATCGAAGTGAGGTTTCTGAAAACAAATTGAAAGAATGAAGTGCGTATCGATCAGGAGATACGAATAGTGATAGTATACATGAGATTCCTTATTTACCAGGATTCAATATGTGAATATTACAACCTTTTTCGCACTGTTGAAGTCTATTTTTGTTACGGAATAGCTGTTGAATGTTATCTTAACATAATTGTTATTTCACATGATGCTGTATTCAAGTTGTTTCTTAATAATTTCTTTAAAAAATTAAAAATGTACAAAAGACAGGATAGCGACCTCTAAAAATTGAGCTATCGTGCTCAGATTTTAACAGAAATTCTCTTTTATTGCTGTCTAACTATCGCACGTGAATGCGCAAGAAAAAAAATAAAAATTTTTTTCGAATCAGTCTAATGTATATACACCCCATTATAACCAAATCGGAATATGAATGCTGTGTAAACGTAGTGTATGACGTCTACACAAAGAAACGGTTATTAACGGAGTTTTGACATAATCAAGTGCAGGACGTCCAAAAAATTTCGATTAATGGATTAAATAAAAATATTCAATGGAGATTCTGAGTGAAGTTCTGTAATGATAAAGTGCGAGATTAGCGATTAAATTGGATAAATTGTGAAAAAAAATGATCTCAGAATAATCTTTTGAACAGACTGGTAAGCATTTTTTTCGTGATCCTGAGTATTCAAATCTCGCAGTGAACATATTCATCTACAAAATATAAAAATGTAAAATAAAATCAACGGTCATGTGTTATATTCACAAGTTAAAAGTGCGGATTGTAATTATATACAGTCTCCATAGGCGTTTATATGAACCAAAATATTTAAAAATTTTAGAAAAAAGAATTGATATCAAATCGCAAAAATCCTCTCACGGGGAAAAAAACGTGGACAAGTACATTGGTGGTCCCTTGTTTCCCTGTGATATTAAAAAAAATCCAAAACGCCGTTTAGAAGAATACAAAAAAAAATACAAAATAAGTTGAGATCTGTTGAAATATACGTTGCCAAATACGGGAAGCTTTACTGCGTTTCAATAAATTTTCAAATACGGTTTGATGTTGATAGAAAAAATAATAAAGTTCAGAAATTCAACTATGTCACCAACCAAATTGTAAACGTAAAAAAATTAGATTGTAAAAAAATTCTGAACGAAGTACCTGGCGAGTTCGTGATCATGATCTATACACTACGCTTATTTCATGGAAAAATCCTCGCCACCTTCATATTAACTTATTTTGTAATTTTTTTTGTACTCTTCTAAACAGCGTTTTGGATTTTTTTAATATCATAGGGAAACAAGGGACAACCAATGTACTTGTCCACGTTTTTTTCCCCGCGAGGGGATTTTTGCGATTTAATAAGATTTAACGTACAATATTTGGAGCTGTTACACCGGTCATGGCAGGATCTTTTTCTAGAGTTGGAAAAAAATAGATTGTTCCGTAGAAATCAAGACAACGATAGTAGGAAAAAATGAACATTAAAAACGTTGTTATGGGGAAGGCGTTAAGAGAAAAAAAAAGAAGAGATTTCGTTGTGGCAACGGAATAAAAAAAGGCAGTTAGTGTTCTCGAGATCTTGGACCGTGCGCGAACGTCTCGGATGAAAAGAAAATCATCTCGCGATAAATTCAATTTCTGAGTCTAACTGCAACACAATCGCATCGATAAATCGAGATTATCTATTCCAATATACTCGAACAAAATTAAACTCATAAACGGCAGCAATCGGTCTGGCCAACCGATCCAATGCCTGAGGTCAGATCCTCACTAACGAACGCGACGATCTCCTCGATCGTCCGTAGGAGTCGAGCATCAACTCCTCCCGAAAACACAACCAACATACGCACAATTATTCACACCTTATTACTCGTTTTCTGTTCATGTTGTTGTTCTTTTAATAAATTGAGTTTTTCATGCCTTTATGGCTATTTCCCAAAACAAATTTGTGACTTCTTAATTTAGTTTAATTTCATCTGAATAAAAACACAAAGACTAAACGACAAAACATAGATTCACATATTATTTGAGAATATTGAATAAAACTATTGAATGAATACTTCAATTTTTTGCCTGGCTCAATTTTTTTTTGTTTTTTACTGGTCTGAAATATCCCAAAAAAATTTTTGGGTACGAAAATATTCGACTATTGGGTCAGTACAGGTGTTTTTCGGCATTTTTTAAATTTTTTCAACGTTATTAGCCGAGCACACAGAAAAAATCGTACTCCCACTACGGGGGGTAGCTTAAAGGTTTTTGGCATATAATCAGCGGTTTTTAGGATTTTTTTCAGATTTTTAAAATGGGGCTTTCTTTTGGACTTTTTTGAATTTTTTTTTTTTTTTTTTCAAATGACTCTTCAGAAAAATCTGAAAAAATTCCAGGGTGTCTTTTAGACTTCATATAATCATATAAAAAATAATTAACCAAATCGGCGAGGGGCAGGGAAAAAGTCCGCCGGTTTGACGTGGAATACCTCATTGTATGTTCATTGTATATTTTGATCATAAATCTACAAAAAATCGTGAAAAATAGCAAATAAAGAGAAGGTAGGAATCGATCTTCATGGATTTCAAATTGTTCTTCGTTTTTATCGAACTCTTTTGTCTTCAAATGACCTACGCAGCGGCTTCCATTTTCGTTTCCTATTTTCTCTCGGTATTTCTCTTTTCAACGTCCAGCAAAAATCTGCCATCATGTTGATATGCCAATTTCCTGGACACTTACTCTCCATTTCACTTATGTCTTGATGAAGTCGTTCTCCTTGTTCTTCACTGTAGTCTCCAAGATGTTCAGGAAAATGGTCGAGGTGAGAATATAAAAAGTGCAATTTGAGATTCATCAAGCAACCCAAATTTTTGTAATTTTCCAGCAACTTTTCAACTAAAGTCTTGTAATTCTTACTTTCATCATTTCCCAGGGCTTTAATAGAACCCCTCTTGAAAAATCTAGATATGAAAACATTAAAAATTTCATTTATCTGTGTGATAACATACCCGAAAAAAATACCGCTTTTTTAGCTCAAGATTTCTTTAATACAACAATTCACGCAACTATATGAAAGTTTTCAAAAATACAAAACGAGATGACGATTTCCTACTTAGGTTTCTGTAGATCGAAATATGACAGTTGAACTTGAAACGATCTTCGACTATTTGGGGATTCGTGACGAAAAAATTTATGACATAGAAACATTCACCTTTCCTTGCTGTGGTCAGGAACTCGAAAAACGACTATTACGAGAGGCAGTTTCGCTGATTATGACTTAAACTCCTTATCTTTTACCTCCTCACTAAATCTGAACCACTCCTTTGAGAACGTTCGCACGATATTTGCTCGCAAATGATAATGGTAGCTATAATATCGACTTTTTGCATTGATTCGGTGGCAACGGAAAATGACAGTTGATCTCGACTGATTAACGCATGGCAAGTTCAACGGTTCGGGGTAAAGACTTCGAATTAACAACCAGATTTTCCAGTTTTTCCGAATTTTTAGTAATTCATCGATTTTCAAAAAGTGTTTTGACTAAAAATAATGTTCTCTATTTCTGTTCTGAATGACTGTGGATTACATTCTCCCTGCCACAATGTAAAGGCACAACAACGAGGTGCATCAAATGTTAATTTGTAGCTTCATAAAATTAAGTCTGAAATTTTAAACTATTCTTGCTTATAACCGTTTCATGAAGTTGATGATGATTATGATTTGATTACCTATTCGGAAAAATAAAAAACGTTTTGTAAAAGGTAATGGGGGGCTAGAAAAATGATTGTGTTGATTAAGAACCACAGAAATTTCGAAAAAGTCATCTAAACGATGCTCGTCAATCACCCTATAAAAAAATTTTGCTACATTTACTATATGATCATATTTTCTCCTATAGCTTCGTTGTAACAGTGGAGAAAACAAATTTGAAAAAACTTGTAAGAAGTTGTATTACTCTATCGCGTGATTATCGTGGACCCGAGGCACATTGACGTCACATTGTTCGTGTGCGACCCGCAGAGACACGGAGCCATACATATACGACATATAATGTTGGATATCTCCTGCACAGTATTTTTTCGATGGCCAGAGCAATTCTCATCGGAGGAAAAACGCTGCTGCCGGAAGCAATAAAAATGCAAATCCTGAGCCACGCGTGCATCATTTTTTATTTTTTTTCAAGTCTGATGCGATGTGCCTTTGCCGGTAGTATCCAAAATAACTGTATGACTAAAAGGTATATATATATATATAATCCAAGCTCACACCCGGTCATCTTCCTGCTTGACGTAGCAAACCACTCCGGGCACTATACACCCTGTTCATTCCTCTGTACTCCATTCTACGCCTTTTCACTCTCTCATCAACAACCTTTACCATCCCCCTAATCTTGGCATTGTGCGAAATCCACGACGCGTGTACTCGTATATTGCCACCGGATAAACGGACCAAAACGAAGCGAAATGAATGAATTTCATATCAATGCTATGTGCGTATGCATTTATAGATATTCCTTCATATCTATCTGCTTTCAAGTACTACCAAATGGGAAAAATATTGATCCACTACCTATATTAATATACGCATTTTTAAAAAGTAACGAAAATAAAACAAGAGAAAACATGGAAATGGATAAAACGTGAATCGTGATTCCCGAAACTTTTATTCGTTTGTTACACCTGCAGTATACTGTTTCTCTGGCGCTGAATTGCTGCCGAGTTGGGGCAAAGGGTTTGCCAGATTCTCTTGCCTGTTATTCATTCAATCGACGTCCTTTGTTTCTACTTCCTGTTATTATTTTAAACAGGATTTTTTTTATATTCACGATATTGACAAAAATTTTATGGTGGTCTCTGGCAAATTGATGAATATTTTCCGACGTGGCATTGAATCCCGGAATAAATCTGAGTCGATAAAAAGGATATGAACGAAAATAAGATCTGCTGAGTTGTTAAAGCATATCAAATTGATAAAGTCATATTATTTTTTAACAGAAACGGATAACCATATCTGGTTGAATGTCTTTCAAGAGTGAAGATGCCAAACTTAAAAAAGTTTTTGTAAAATATTTCTAAGGCAAAAAAATGGTACGAGCATTTGTTGCGAAGAATCCTTCATGTGACTGAAAGTAATTAAAAACGGCGAACGAGTGAATGCGTGAGGAAGACAGAATAGTCCAAGCAATAAATTGTAATGGTTCAAAAAAATATGCGGAGCGTTCAACATTAGTGAAACGATGTTTCTAAAAGATAGCGAAGAAACTGCTAATTCGAGAGAAAAAAAGTTTCACAAGAATGTGTAGGTATTAAAAAGACGGATAATCTGGCTGGCCATACATCGAAATTGATTAATTTATTCTCTTGCAAAGTAATAAAAACCTGCTCAAATTCTCATTTCAACAATAACGAATAATTAAGGGGGACTAAAGTATAGTCAAATTTTCGAAAAACCATTTTTTTCATTTTCTAAAAGTATAATATCTTACGAGTATTTTCCGACCAATTGAATGTAAATCGAACCATTATTTGCCGAAATACATGTATTCGAGTCGAGAAAACACTCGAGTGGCGAGGGTAGCTCGGCGGCAGCTGAAAATGGCTTCAGATGCAGCTAATAAAGCACAGAAAAGCGATCTATATGGCCCAGGAATAGACGACTCTATGTAAGTTACAAAAAAAAATTTTTATCGGCATGCAAATTGTACTCAAAATTTTGAACTCGTTTTTCTCGAAAACATGTTTTTGAAGTCGGTGATCACTGTAACTCGAGAACGGCTTTACCGATCGACTTGAAATTCATATCAATTTTTCTATACATAGTTGTTATCCGGATGAATGAAGGATTTTTTTTGGACAATTATTTTTTTTTTATAGTCAAAAATGTATGTGAAATTTTGGTCAAAACAACACATTTGACTTTCAACGTCCGCCATTTTGTGAAAAATGGAAATTTTTTGAAACTCTTCGTTCAACCGGAGCAGCGTTATATCATTAACTAAAAATCCCCCCCTGATTTTTTGATTTCAGATAATCCGTCGCAACGCGAGACTGATCACCGGAAAATCTGTTTTTTTTTTTGCAGCATCCTCGGCCATCAATGATTATCGGCTTATTTTGAAATATATTTCTTCAAAAAAATTGCAATGTTTACATTAAATATGTATCTTTTGAACGGAAGAACTTTTGTTGTAAATTATTTTATCGTTTGGCCAAAAAAAAATCGGAAAAAGGCCCTTATTTAACGTTCTAACTATACCGCCCCCTTAATGCAATCTCGAATCTACATCGTTGAAAGTCTCAGAATATATGTCTATTTGTATGACATAAAAAGTGCGAAACCGAGCTAAATCGGTTGAATACTTTTTGAGATAAGATATTTGTTATTAAAAAATCGACATTTTTGCGCGGAATTTCCGGGCTGGAAAATGATCGAAAAGCAACGAAACTTGAAAAATATTAATCCTGAAGAAGAAGAAGAAGAAGAAGAATCCTGAAGAAATTCCACTGTAATATACATTTTAAGGCAAATTGAATTTTTACCGTTGAGGGGGTAAAAAATGGCTCTAAAAAAGGAATACGTTTTTTACTCAGAAACGAATGGAATCACTCCGCCAATTGGCAAGTTACAGAATCAGGATCAGCGTCACTAGAAAGCTGTTATTTTTACATAAATTTAGGGGATTAAGTCAGCTCAGCTGATTGGGAGATATTTTTTTATTTTTCTACAATTATGGCAGCTACTCCTTTTAGCGTAGAGCCGAAATTTAGGAACAACATAGTTGACCCTTCATACTAACCGTCATTAAATTTTCAATAACATTGCATATGCATGAACTGTTCATTTTTGCGGTCGATTCACGAACAAGATTTGACGCCGCGCGTAGCGGTGGAGTGGGGGACGCCATCTTCGCCGGGCAGGCGCTCGCTCCGAAAGTGAATTCGCACCTTCAAATTCCACGAACTTGGAATATCTCATCAACAAATTGACGGATCGAGGTGTTTTTGAAGTGAAACTTTTATAGAGAAGGTCCGCAAAAAATTTCAAATAAATCGGTTCATTACAACTTGAGATATCGTGTCAACCGTCTCAAAAAAAGTAGTTTCGAGTAAACTGCGTTTAAAGATTCGAGTACGGTTTCAGGCAGTCTAAATCATATAATGGTACATATACTTACATTTCGTAACTGAGGGCCACGAAATACGTTAAAATGAACTTTCGAAGAATATCTGGAGTGGAGAACCTCAGGTAATCAAGAAACGTGAATATCACGAAGGAACCGTCTATTGTTCGTCTCGTTCCGGCAGCGTAAGGTTGTAAATAATGCATTACTTTTTGTAATGCATTACTATTTTCATTATTCATCACATTGAATTTTGTAATGGAGAAAAAATCCGACACTCATTACATTGAATTTCGTAATGGCGAAAAATTCCATCACTCAACACATTGAATTTTGTAATGGAAAAAAATTTCATCACTCATTACATTTTATGATGTAATAGTAGGTAATTGTTTTTACCGGCGGAGAAACAGACCCAATGGTAGTAATGCATTACTTGGTCATCAGTAGCAGTAGTCCTTTCAACTCGAGTCAAAATGACCTAGTGGTAGTAGCAACGTGTTATTCAGCTATCAGTAGGTGTAACGCTGTTGACACCGAGTCAAAATGACCCAATGCTGGTAGCGACGTGTTACTCGGCTGCCAATAGGTGGAACGACTACCAGTAGGTTTAACGCTGTTCGCGACATGTCAAAATGACCCAATAGTGGTAGCGACGTGTCGCTCGGCTATCAGTGGATGCAACACTGTTTGCTCTAAGTCAAAACGGCCCAATGGTAGTGACAACGTATTATTCGACCACCAGTAGGTGTAACGCTGTTTACACTCGGTCAAAACGACCCGATAGTGGTCACCACGTGGTACTTGGATAGCAGGACGTGTAACGCAATTTGCCCCAGGTCGAAATGATCCAGCGTCAATAACGACCGGTTACTCGGCCACCAGTAGGTGCAACGTTGTTTGCCCCGGGTCAAAAGGACTTAATGGTAGTAACAACGTATTATTCGGCTACCAGTAGGTGCAGCGCTATTCAAATCGGGTGAAAATGAACCAAGGTTATCACCACGTGGTACTCGATAGCAGTAGGTGTAACGCATTTTGCCCCGGGTCAAAATGACCAAATGGCAATAACAACGGGTTATTCGGCTACCAATAGGTGCAACGTTTTTTCCTTCGGGTCAAAATGACCCAATGATGGTAACCCCGTGGTACTTGGATAGCAGGAGATGTAACGGTTTTCGCACAGGGTCAAAATGACCCAATGATGGTTACGACGTGCTACTAAACAGCTACCAGTAGTTGCAACGCTGTTTGTCGCTGGTCAAAATGGCTCAATGACGATAATGTCATGTCACTTGGCTACCAATAGTTGTAATACTGTTTGCACTGAATAAAATAGACCCAATGATAGTGACGACGTGTCACTCGGCTACTAGTGGATATAACGTTGTTTGCCCTGGGTCACAATGAACCAATGATAGTTACAATTTTTTATTTGGCTAGCTGTAAGTGGAACACTGTTTATCCCACTGTTGACCCAATAAGTCATTTCAGTCTAGCTGTTGAGGTTTTTGATATTCTGCGGGAACATAAATGGTACTTGAATGCGTCGTTATTTAATTTCACGATATCGACAAAATAATATATGTTCTTATCAGAGGGTAGCTTAGGGTTTGATGGGGTGGTATTTTCCCAAAATTCACCATTTAGTGGTTGAGGCTTGCGATATTCTGAAAGACCATCAATACCACTCAAGTATAGTGCAATTTGATTTGGCGATGTCTAGCCGAAAACTTATGCTTATTTTCAGGGCAGCTTCGATCGCCAAGGGGTTATTTTTGAGGAAATGACAAATTGAAGGATTTGGCTCTTCGATATCTAAAAAATACATAAATATTATGTCCATTTGAATACGAACATCGCAACAATAAAACCTGTTTAACATTCAACACTAATTAATTTAATGAATCAATAAATTTAACATGTCAATATTTTTCACGTACTTGGTAGTGTAAAATAATCGGCATTTTTCAGTTGTATAGTAGGATATGATAATGTTAGATGAAAAAGTGAATTCCAGAAGAGATGGTTGCTCAATATAAATTTTGCAGGGCTCTTTATCAATTTTTATTAGTTTCGACAAAAAATAAATGCATGATCTAACTTTGAACACTGTAACATGACTATTTCGGGACCAAAATCGTAATATAAAATCCTTTTAGGAGAGCTATCTCTAAATGCATTCCAGCTTCATAATAAACCGTAGCTTCAAAATGTTTAACTGCGTCTCTGTCACACTCAAGCGGTTATTTTATATACTTAATATGAAAAACTCTTGTTAATTTTGGAACTGTTACTCTTTCATTTCCAGCTTTTAGAAAATCACAAATAATTTTCGATTTTTATAACTTTTTTTAATCTAGCTAGGTTCACTAGACAGCGACCGTGAAACTTCAGAAAATGTGGGCAAAAAACGCCATCTTTTTTTGATGCTACAAAAAATATAATATTAATATATCGAATATGCGTTCAGCTACAGGGCTCTAAATAATCAGGATGGAGAAAAAAAATTTTATAACGTGAATCCGCAATATTCTTTAAAACCCTATAATGAATCGAATCTTATGGAAAGAATTTTTGAAAGTTTTTGATAACAATTGAAAATGCTCTGCCTGCTGTAAAGAGTCTCCGCTACTATAGTTATAGTATACGTAAATGTACTTATCTCGAGTCGCAACGGCGACTGTAGATCGAGATTCAGCCCAAAAGTATTAACGTTTTGTTACTCTCAAGGGTACTGTTTTGCCCTTTTTTCAATGCCTTTAATATGTCATCGCTCGATCAAAATCGTGATAGCAAAGTAATTCATGCAGGGATATGTTTGTGTGCTTGAATTTTTTTTTGTTTTTTATTTCAAATTGATTATTTTAAGCGGAATCGCTGATTAATTCTGTACTGCTGAAGGGAATAGGATTAAAGAATATATTCTTTTTTGTCTTCAGATAATCCACGGGGTGGCTCAACCCCTCAACCCCGGGGGAACAATGATCGAGCCCCGGAAATAACCTCATGTCTTGACGCCCCTCGTAAGGGCTCGAATTCTACTAATCTGCGGCTAAGGCCAAGACACTATCGGGTCGATCACCTGATAGAGATACGCTGAGGTAATATTACATCAATATTCGCATAATCCGAATCCATAATCCATCCGAATGCCTCAAACTTTTATAATATTTGCATAACTTTATTGTCATTAATTTTTCAATAACAATAATGATAACATCAGAATTTCTCCCCACAAAATTTGTTTTAAAAACTTCTGTACGATTTTTTTTCTTGTAGTTATTTCATTATTAGCGAAAAAAGACAAAATTTTGAATATGCCACATACCACGAAGACTATTGGCGTTTTCAAACAACTCAAGAAGGTAAAAAAATGTATTCATTTTTGCTGAATTCATCAGAATTTTTTCCAAATTTTAACTCAAAATTTTTTTTACAACTGATTTCAGTTAATACTCTGAAAAATTGATCGCCGTTCCTGTTAACTATGGAGTTTTTGATAAAATTTTAAGATAGAAAAAAGTTTTGCTTTTGAATTCTGAAAACATAAGAATTCTTTCAAATTTGTTTCGATATCATTTTTTTCAACTTTTTTCGCTCAAAACTCCGATCAATTTGTTCGCATTTTTGGAGAACAGTGGGGTTCTGATGAAATATCGACAGGAGAAAACGTTTTATTTTTCATCCTTGGATTCATTGCAGTTATCTTTTTTTACTATTCTTGACAACGAATGGTCATAAAATAATTGTAAAACTAAATAAAATTATAATCAATCCTTAAATAAATCAAATTTTTCCATCAGATTTCGGTAGCAATTTAAAGAAATATCTTTATCTACTTAAGTCTCGTAAAAGGAACCACCTTGTCAAGATTATTATCCCTTGATTCAAGAAAGTTCCCAAAAGAGGATGGATCAGTCGACGAAACATTCGGTCGCTGTGCCCCATACTTGGCGGTACTGCAGAGCTCGCAAAGAGCTACCGCAGACTACCACCAGATGTTGCGCCGCGCGACTTCCATCAGGTTTCAACGCACTATGTGCGCAGGAGAAACCTTATGCAGTTCAATGAGAATTGAACTCTTCAGCAATAAAAACCACTGGGTACTCGCTTGAAAAAGCAGTGATAATCGATAAGCAATTTATGTTGTTTATACGAAAGAACGATCGTTCATTCGTACGTCTCGAACGATTTTTATCGTTGGGAAGTTCAATGGAAACTGAACTCTCCATCGATAAAAATGGCTGAGTTCTCGCTTGAAAAAGCGGTAGGAATCAATAAACAATTTGCCATTGTTTATGATGGTTGGGAAAATCTTAACAAAATCAATGAGTTGATTTCCAAAATAACGTCGAAATTCAGTGGTCTTATTCATGGCCAGATATTATATTCTTTCTGAAGCCATACCGCTAAGTGTGTCAACAAATCGAGGATTCAACTAATTGGTGACTTTATGTTTTGCATTCTTTTCGCTAATTCCACCGCCAGCTGCTAACTCAGAAACCAATCGGAACTGACAAAATATGCAAAAAATTGATAATTAATTGTTTGCGAATCGGCGAATCTACACCCGAGATCGAAAACGAATCCAGTAAGGTGTTCCAATCAAACGTGGCTGTATGGTAAATTTCTTTCACTTTTATTGATCATGAAGAAATATTTTTTTCCATCATTGAAGAATTTCTCACTTTTAAAATTACATTCAGCTGATCAATATGTTTTTCAATGAGATTCTACTCATAGCAATCCTTGAATGTATTGGCAATTACAAATTTGCAATGAATTAGAAAAATTATGGGATACTTTCAATGCGCGTATATCCTCGATTGTATACAACTTTCATCTTATAGAGTCGTACATGCCTGACACTTTCTCTCGAAGTCATTTTCATCTTCTTGTTTCTCTCTTCAGCCCTCCTTTATACTCTTTCCTTGCACACGCGGTCCTTCTTCCCATTCTCGTCGCCATCCTCAAGATCAGGAGGCTTTCTCTAGAGAAGCTCGCACGAGACAAAGAAAGGCAAGACTTCATACAGGAAACTCGTCCGGGTACCGGCAAGGAAAGAAGAACGAGCCAAGCAAGAATAGCACTCGTAACCAAGCGTTCTGCTTCTTGCTGCACTTATCTTCCGCCCTGCTCCTGAACCTTCTCTTCAGTTTTCTTCTTTCGTAAGACGCCCACTACCATTTTATATCTACGTCTAGCCTACCGACCCTTTCTCTCTTCTTCCCACGTCCGGTCGCAGTTTCCGTCTAGTTGCTCACTCTTTATCGCATTCTTGTTGGGCTCTTTCTGTCTTCGCCTTGCTAGTTCTTTCCCGTCGAGCACTCTTCTCACTCCCTTTACTCTGTGCATTCTCCCAAAGACTGTGAGTTTCTAATTAAACTTAAACTTTTAATTGACTTGGTGTAAAGCAGTTACAACACCCGCGAAAGAGATGTGAGGAGGAAGAGAAGGGGCGGGGGGGGGGGGGGGAGAAAGAGAGAAAGAGAGTTAACTTAATACGGATATCTTTAAGAGTCAGGGTAGCGACTGGAGACAAGTACATGCACAAGCGAGTCTACAATACACTTTTACTACGAACAACATTATTTGTTGAAGAGCCGCGCTTTGAAAGATTATTGAAGTCTATATATTTTATGTTTTTATTTTCTACCTCGGTGGCGACTACTTAGAACGTCGTAGCTGAAGACGTATTGAAAACACTGATTTTTTTATAATTCAAAGTGATAGCAAAAACTCCGGGTACGAAAAAACTTCCAGCAAAAAAAAACGTTTGAAGTTTATTTCCATACAGGGAGTTTTTCTATTACAATAATTTTCACTTATCGTACAAACTAAGATTTTCCCATTTGTTTAATACTTTTTCGTTTGGATTCTTTTATTATATACAACAATTTTGCGTTGAATTAATTGAAACATTATTAGTAGAGATTATTAGATTTTGTAGATTTTGATGTATTCAAAGTTTTAATCCATTTGATTACTCTCCGTATTATAGTAAGCTATTGATTTCAATTATTAACATTTCTGTAGAGTTCCCATACATTGTTTGAAAAGACTTGAACCCCACTTTTCCCCTCACGTCACACTGTTCTTGCTATTCTTATACCTGTTCCTGCGAAAGACACCCCCCCCCCCCCCCGCCGCCACTAAGGCTTAGCCGACAACCACTCTTTTCTAATGCACTGCTGTATCGCATTTGTATGAGGGTCAAGGAAAACTGTGGAAAACACAGCCGTTACAAGTGGCTATATTGTTACTGCATGATGACTGCTTGTTGGGGCTATCAAAAACTCAGAAAATTGCCTCCTGCTCAGTGATTTATGCGCGAGCTAGTGCGTGGCTAAGCGGCAAACCACCTAATTTGCTCGTGCTGCTAAAGTTGGGATATCGCCAAAGCCATACACCAAATTCTCACTCATCGCTGTCGGTCAAATCATTTCCATTACATCTTCGAAAAATAAACTGGCAGCAAATTTTTCAAAAACTACTGTTAGTATTCAAGCCACAACCTTTTTGTATCTTCGTATTCGAATCATCAAAAAGATGAATATCTTTCTTGAATTGCAAGTCCCATATCTAGTCTTTGATTAATGGTTGGTTTAGTTCAATAACGGAATCAGGTAGCTAGAAATTATTTTCTCGATTTTTTCAGTATCACAGTCGGTCTTTCACTGTGGCCGGGGTCTAGCCAACGATCCTTTTTTGAGGAACGTACTTCCGTAGTTTTGTTTTTTAAAAACAAATTTCCTGTTGCAAAATCATGGTGATTTGAAGAACAATTTATTTCCATTTCCTATGCACTCTTTTGTAATAGAGCATATTCGTCTTCTGCAAAAGCGTTTTTTTCTTCTCGAATCAAAATTAAATTTGAAGTATATTTTTCAGTTGTATTTGTGTGCAGTATTTGAACGTGCTGTACTCATTTTCAGCGACTCTTACTCATTATATTAAATCGATAAGTTCTTACCGACCGGTGGACGTCGGTTCGAGCTTCTTAATGTTATAGGAGCAGATATAAAAATGGTGAGGAAACGCGGACTTATGATGTTTGTACCGATTTTACAGAAAAATTATGGTTTTCCATCTATTCTGTTCGTGCTTCGGAAATGAAAATATTTTTTTTTGCGTTACTCTTCGCGTTCGCGTTTTATTTTATTTTATTCATGCTCATTGTAGAATTTGAAATGGATTTGAGATAATAATTTTTTAAAATAATTTCGTTAATTGACGCGATACAGCCTCAAATTTTTCCGGCCTCATGGATTGTCAAATTCAAAAAAGTAATTAAAAAAAATAATTCAAAATGCACAATTAACTCGGGCTTTATTATTTCACAATATTGAATTTATAATATAATTTGAAAAAATACATAATAACAAGTCTCCCTGATTTCCAGCAAGCATACAATAAAGAAAAAAATAAGAATAAGAAAAGTGAGGTTAATGGTACGGGCTCTGAACGTCATCGAACAGTAGCAATACCTCTGTGCCTCACAGGAAAGGATGCAGATCTCATGCTACGGGATGAGAACGTCACCGAACCCCTCCAATACCCTGGGCATCTACTAGGATAAGTAATTTGATGACCATGGACCACGGGATGAGAACGTTATCGAACCTGCCCCATGCATGAATAAATCGAAAATAGGAAGTTTTTTCAAGTGTTTCTGCCGTAATCTCGCGTGGTTCGGACTCCACCTTGATAAATTCAGGACCAAACAATCTCTGTGATCCATGAGCGGTCGGTGTATGGCTTCGAGGGCCTCCCATGGATCCGGTTGCCGGCTGAGCGCCTCTGGTGGCCACGTCTGAGCGTGCCCACATTGCCACCCGAGGGCGTCAGTCAGGTACCAGCTGTATCGGCTAGGTTTTCTGCAGTTTCCCTTCGCCCTTGGCAAACGCGATAGAGTTGGGGTTAAGTCAGCTGCAGAAACACGCGGGGGGGGGGGGCATCGAAGCCCAAAAAGCGTACGATTCGAAACGAGATATAAAATATAATAATAACTAGGCGATTTAAGCGCGCGCTGCGCGCGCGATAACTTCTTGTCTGACGTTATTTTTAATTGTGAAACAAACCTCAACATTATTCGAACCGTTAATTGAATTAAAAAAAATAAATTATACACAAAAGATTATTCTTTATAAATTGCTCAAGTTTTAATAAAATTTCTCTTTTGTGCATGAAATATATTGAGAATAATTTTTCTTCGTTGTCGTTAATTCCGATGCACGACTTGTCAAGAAGAAATCTGAGTTGTCATGAACATTTGAAAAACCAGCTGTCATTGTAACATTTGAGAGCAGACAGAATAACTTCAGAGTCGTCTTTGGACTACGTGTAATGACATAGCAAACCAATCAGAATCGCGGAAAAGCGGTGACAATGAACAGCTAATTCACGCGTCAAACCTTACTTTATATAAAAGGGATAATAATAATAATAATAGAAGTGACCCTGGGCTATGGAATTGCAGCGTCACCCGATCGCTCCGATGCCCCAACCATCAAGGAATAGTGGGAAATAGGTCATGGGGCTTCCTAGAATCAGGGAGCTACTCTCTATCAGGGAACTGAGAAGAACAGCCCTCAGAGCTGCTGCGTACTCCTTTTTATACACGAAATTTCCCGCGTTTTTCGTTATTCGAGCTGAGCCGCTGAATTTTAATCTCGAACCACTTCCATTCACAAAGAGACTTTAACACAAATATTTAAGATAAATTTATAGAAATATTTACTATGTTCTGTAGCAAGGCTGGACTATATCGACATTATAATACATTTCACAAGGGCACATGTTAATTTCAATGCCCAGAGCAATTTTCTCAGATTTTACTATGTAGGGCTTGCAAAATTTAGCTCTGTTACATTCTTTAATCAAACTATGTATAGATATCTACACGTTACTACGTGCGTGTCCCAAATTTAAATAGGTACGGCTAGCGAAATTTTACTGAGACACTTCCATTTTTCACTGCGCGTTCTGCTTATGAAATCTTAATATGCGCGAATCTCGGATTTGACGCAGTTCTGCTATATCACAGAAGCGATGAATAATTTGAATTACTCATACATACGGATTCGAATTTTTGTATTTATTCATTTCCAAAAGAATACAAAACTCCTACTGTCATCTTCAATGTACATTTATTTTTTTACAAGGTGGTTTTGAGTTCTTAATAGTTTTAATTTATTAGTATAATTTTTTATATTGATATGAGATGAAGATGAAGTCATGAAGTGTATTAGAACTTCTTGTGAGTATGGCATTTCAGTAAAAAGATTAGTTGTTGTCCTAGTCGTAGATTGGATTCCGACAGTTTTTCCATTTCTCGACGGACGTTTAGATCTTGGGTCCAAATTCGCTTTCTAAGGCTCCGAAGAAAGTTATCCTTCAACAGAGACAAAGATAGTGTGGTCATTCTTCATTATTCCATTCTATCCCCAATAGTTTTACATCCAAAATAACTTGGACAGAAAAATTTTATACACTCCACATTTATTGTTCAACCTTGAAGACGACTTTTTGCTTAAAATTGAAAAAACAGTTGGAATAATTCATTTCATAATTTTTTAAAATATTTTCTAATGAAAGAACATTCAAAAACAAAAATTTTTACCCCTGATCCATTAGATTCGCTCTATTTTTCAAGAAGTTATAAGTAAATGAAAAAAAAATTGGAAATTTTTCAAAAATTTCTGCTGGATACATGTTTTGAGATTAAAATTTCAAAAAAATCAGGTGAGTTTCTTTTAGTGCGCTTGAGAAGAGTAAAAAAATCAGCAAAATAAAAATTGCTAAGGTCAAGCAGTGGCCGATTTGGCGTGGAATGCCCCGTATATATAAGTTGAATGCATTTGTGTCTCAAAAGCCATTCATTATTCCTATTGAAATCAACTAACGAATCCATTAATCATCATCACAATCATCACTGACGATCATGATAGTATATCGAAAAAAATCACAAGAGAAAAAAAAAATAAAAAATAACTACTAGCTTTACATTTAACCAGACACAAAGTAAACGTAAAGAACTAATTTCAAGTTTTTAAAGTTTAAAACACGGTCCTTACTTCATAGAGGTTCACGGTAGCTGTCATGTCTTCGTTTTCTTTTTTTCTTTAAAAATGTACTTGTCTCGAATCTTTAATCATTTATATGTATATTTCATTTGATAAGCAAAGTATACATTCCACGATGAGATTATGACATATTACCAAAATGTTAAAGTAATAAAAAAGAGCCAGTGAAGTAAACTTTATTTTTAAAGGATATAAATGAAACACACTTTCATCTGGAGTGTATTACGTTTCGATAGAGTACACATACATATTGAAACTGGAAAGTTTGAAAGTATTGTATCTCGAATTCTGAGAGACACCGTCTAGATAACGATGTTCTTATCAAAGATTGCGTATTATTTCTTGCAGGGGAAGATAAAGCGTGGAAGGGATGTCTAGTTGATTCTCTCGTCTGATAAGCAACCGAGCCAGTGCACACGGAGCAACGAAGGGAAGAGAAAACTGAAAAAGAAGTACAAAGAGTTTGTGATAATACTAGTCGAGATGCAACGTTCGTAAACCGGGAGAAAGTCTTTTTTTTCGCTGTATGATTGGAAATCCGCGGGAAAAAAAAAGTGAAGTGACAAAGGTTCTATTATTTCTATATAATTTTTGAAACTAATTTTCATTAGTTTGATTGTGAGTGCTTTTTTTCGATTAACCAGTTCATCGATGCCAGAATTCTCGAGTGTCTGAATAACGCGATTATATATTGGGAGCGTGGGTTGGCAGGAAATAAGATTAAAACATAATAATAACAACAATAATAATATAATTAACGTCTTAAGTGAATGGTGCAATTTTTCAAGAGATTAAATTCGTCTAGTAACGAGCTCTGGTGAAAACGTAGTGTTACGAGTAATCGTTGAAAATAAGCCGAGCCTTCATCGGAGCCCTCCCATGAAAATGCTTCAATCGTTGAATGCTCTGGCGGGCAAAATATCGCCCGGCTCGCCAACCGACGGCAATGCGAATAAAGTCCATATGCATAATAATAACAATAATAATAATAACAACAATGTGTCGCATCATCCGCACCCATACTTGAAGCAACAGAGTCAGCAAACGTCACGCACGGTGCCAGCGAATGGCGACCAAAAGGAAAATACGTGAGTTAATAGTTATAAACCTCTGCGTTATTGTTATTCATAACTAAGAATAAGTGTATATATGTGGCATTTCACGTCACATTTGCATTCTTAAAAACCCAGGTTTTTTTATTGGCTGTGTCGAGTCGTCCGGATATTTGTCGAGAGTGAGGTTATATTTTCTTCCAATCAACTACTTTTCTACAGTATAATGGTAATATTGAAACTCTCTGCAGCAGACAACTTGCAACTCCAAATGTCCAGACGAATAATAGTACGTAATTTGTCCGGGTAAACGATTCTTAACGATTTTGGCATGTATCCGGAGGAAAAACAATTTATAATAGTTTTCGTCTATATCTGGACGAATAATCGCATGTAATTTGTCCGGGTGGTATGTAATAAATAAGCGGACGCATTTTTCGAGCATATTTTTCGATTTGGCCATTTTTGCGGCTTTTAAAGCTTGGAAAATTTTTGGCTTTGTGCTTCACCTCGATAACTCGAGAACTATGGGCCCAGAAACAAAAATGACCGGTTTCAAATTTGTACAGTCTTTAATGTACCTTCAAAATGAGAATGTGTCTTATTTTGAAAATTAATATTTCTCTTTGCTTTTTTCTATCATCGTGAATGATGATTTTACCGAAGTCTCATTATCGATTTATGCTTTCCATTATTTATTTATTTTTTTTAACTGGGTGATTATATAAAAAACGCTCGTTCAAAGTCGGCGGAATTTTTTTGTGAAAGCTACTCGATTCTTTTTTCATCAGACTCATGAAGATTTCAAATTATTTAAGTTCACGGCGTAAGGAATATTTATAGGTGTTTTCGCTCAATATTCCATCGACAAGCATACCAATTTTGACCTTAAATTCCTTTGAAATAGACTCTTCATTTTATTTGAATTCTGAACGTAGATCTATGAAAATCAGTAGTTGTTGCCATCTTGGGTGTATGCTGGATTTCATCGATTCAATAATTGATGATTCAAGAAACCCATTCTCAGGTGTGTGCTTTGTGCATATGAGTGCGATAGGAAGGAATTTATGTTTCCGGATTCGCAGGAGAGCGCGCGACAAAACTTTGATTTCGTAAGCGGCTGCTACGTCCCCCGCATGTAAAAATATTTTGTTATACAGTTTATACGTGCGGATTGTAATTCATTCAGAGAAATTCGTCTTTATAAAATTTTGTTACCAAAGATAAGAGTAAGTGCCGAGTAGTTGGTACCATTGACTGGGTTCTGTCTTACTCGTAAAAAATTACTAATTTACAAAAAAGGATTTTTCATGTTTTTTTTTTTCAATGAACAAAGTTTGGAAACTTTTTTTTCCATCATTTTCGTTCCATGGTAAACGAGGTAGAATTATAATATTTATATGATTAAATATCAATTCAAAACAGAAAATTACCATTATTCGGGTCTCACTATTGAATATTCGTAAGTTCAAATAGCTGTAGCTTTTTCAAAAAAAGTCCACCCACTTTGAAGCAGTACTTACAAATTTTGTAAACTTACCAAGTTTTCGAAATAAAAATGAAAAGCGAAAATCGATGATGAGGTGGTGGGCGACCTCATCATCGACTCATTTATTCATGAAAATAGAAAAACAAAACGTAGAAATATTACGTTTCAAGATTTGACACATTCTACATCTAAACGTACATAAAAAATTTTATACAATTGATACTCGTCATTTTTGTTTCAGAACCTATAGTTCTGAAATAATTTCAGCCTGCATTTGCGGAGAGGTGAAGCATGAAGTCAAAAACACATCTGGCTGTAAAAGCCGCAAAAATGCTCAAATTGAAAAATCCCAAAATATGTGTCCGCTTATTTTTTACACATAGAAAAACATGTAAGAAATTGACGTGAATCAAGAACATAAATTTTCGAAAATATAATATCATATAATTGATATGTTTTATATGAAACAAAAAATTATTCTCACCTTACTATAATGTTTATTTACCTTTTAAGTAAATATATGCACAAAAATATGAAATTTCTGTCGAGTTCAATATTTTGTATTTGCATTTATGAATATATTTATTGGAAACTTAATTTTGTCTATCGATTCAATAAAGGATTGTTAACTGTCCATTTGAATTGGTATTCAGGACGAATCAATTCATTTAATTTTCTATAATATTCTGTTAAGCACTTCACTGGCTGGCCTGCCATACGGTGAGTAGCACTGACTTGGCCATAACTAGTGGGCCCGTCATAAAGCGGACTAATCTCAAAATAGGTCTCTAAGCACATGAAATTGAATACCGTACATATTCATTTATTTCTTCTCACACAAGTCGTGGGCTTTTAACAATATTTTACGATGTCACAAGAAGGTTACAGGAGGGAATTTTACACTTCGTTTTCTCATTAATTTTTTTTTTTATTCTTTTGAAATTTTGTTGTTTTCAACATTATTTTGAAGTTTAAGCCAATGAAAATGGTTGCAACTCTGGATAAAATCATTCTTGTACCTTCATTCATTACTCAATAAGTTAGTTTTGATTGCAAACTCGTTTTATAGCGTTCCAAGTGGTCTATCCCCTTAATTTTTTTAAATCGTTTTTTTCATGTTTTTTGGTCATTAGGAGTACTATATTCAGGAGTTCTTATAATATCTTTTACGACTCGCAATTTCATTTCTTTGCGATTTTTTTATTCATTAGATAAGTCCACCTCACTCTCAAACAATCTACTAGTGGAGAGATTAATGATGGAAAACATTGATCAATCAGCAAATATGGTCATCATCGTTATCGTGCTACAAACGCTAATGCTAGATGAAATAACTTTGAAATTATCAATAAATTACAATCAAATTCAACTAATAATAATTAGTTAATATTTTTTTACATCCAATTATTCAGGTTTTTTTTAAATATTTCATTCAATTATTTATTGGACTATTTATTGAGGTGATATTTTAGAAAGTGAATTACAAAGAGCCTTCCATTTTTCGAGTATGAGTAAAATGAAGAAAGGTATACAAGTGGGGG
This sequence comes from Campoplex capitator, assembly GCA_037576405.1. Classification (NCBI taxonomy): domain Eukaryota; kingdom Metazoa; phylum Arthropoda; class Insecta; order Hymenoptera; family Ichneumonidae; genus Campoplex; species Campoplex capitator. The sequence continues at coordinate 12,937,849 of JARBWI010000323.1, read as the reverse complement.
TTATAGTTGCACTTCCAGAGTTCCACACCGTTAACCGTATGCCACTCACAGTCACAATTTTTTTTATGTGATAAGCGTAAGTTATTGTAATACGGTAACGCGAGAGATGGTATGTGTGTGAGATGGGGGACAACGACAGATTAGGAAGTAAGCGTCGAGTAGGCCTAAGAGTCGGTTGGTCTCATCGCCGGGCGTTAATAAATCGTCCCGGTTCATGTATAAGTGTAATATATGGGGCATTCCATGCCAAATTTACCTATCGAATGAATTTGCATCTTCGATTTTGCTACAATTAGGATATTATGTTATAGTACTCATTCAAAGACACTTCTGTGATTTTTTTCGGCTAATCGTTTCGAGATTTCAATTTTTTGAAAATTTGACGATTTTTATCACCAAGTGCTCCTAACATTTTAAAGAATTTATCGATTTGGTCGTTTTTTTTTAATCTTTCATTTTCAACGTAGTTTCAAACGTAGTTTTTGGAAAAAATAGGAAGGTGTTCTTTGCTCTAGTCGTTTGAATTTTTTTTATTCAATTTTGTGTTCTGTTGATTTGGAAATTTTCAAGCTTCGTCCCATCGTGGCCCAACCATATTCACTATTTTTTCCCGATTTTCGAAATTAAAAAGTTTTTTTTTCGTCAAAAGCATCAGGAATATTATCCTGAAAGTACTCCAATGGGTAATCCAAGAACAAACAAGTACCGTTGTCAAAATTTTCCTTGGAATAAAGGCAAAAAAAATTCAAACGTATAATTTCTTATGAGATTTTATTGTTGTTATAAATAAACATTTATTCACTGGCAAGTTACCACATAATCAGCAGTACCCGATACCCCAGGAGCTGTATAAATGGGTTGCACAGCCTAAAAATTTACCGAGTATTGAAATAAGTATTCAACCAATATTTGTATTGGAAATAAAAACAAAAATATTTTGTGACCTCAATATATTCGAGGACTAAAAAACTGCATTGCAAAATTCCGAACGGAGATTCCGACGGAATTAACCACACTTGAGTCATTTTCAACCAGACAAAGGAAAAGTACATAAATTGTATAAATAATCGAGCCGCAACCACGCCTCTTGATATTCGATAAAAAAATTATACGTTTAAATTTATTTTTTGTACTTTTTCCTATGAAAAATTTCACCACAGAGCTTATTTGTTCTTCGATTACCTGCATTTTCAGGATGATATTCCTAGAACTTAAAAAAAAAACACAATTCCTTCAAAAATTAAAAAAAAATTAGAAAAAAATAATGAATCTGGTTAACCCACGATGGGAATAGACTTGAAAATTCCTAAATCAAGTCAAGTTTTCTTGTGATTTTTTTTTTTTTTTTTAACGAAAAACCCAAATATTCTTGAAAACGCGATTTCAACACAATATTGAATAAAAAAAACTGGAGCAAAGAATTTCTCCCTATTCTTTCCAACCATTTCCTTCAAAAACGAAAGATTTAAAAAAAGTGATCAAATCGATCAATTTTTCAGAATGTTATAGACAATTGAAGATCAAAGTCATCAAATTGTCAAAAAATCGATACTTCGGAAACTAGTTACCGAAAATAATCACAGAACTATCTTTGAATACGTACTAAGATATATATCAATTGTAGCGAAATCACAGATGCAAATTCATTTGGTAGGTAAATTTGGCTTGGACCGCTTCATTATATATATATATATATATATATATGGTCGAGGAGGGGGAACTACGACCGATTATTTCAATAAATGCCCGGCTTTCTTAGTTTATTTACTGTAAATAATATATCATTGCTCAATATACACTGCAACCTCGATTGATGAAACAGCGACTGGACCTACTCCGCATCTCGCTTGTAAATGCAGAAGGATACGCACGGTTCATGTTTCCGTTTATGCCTTCACGCTTTCCTGAAATTGATTGGAGATAATAATTTTTTTAAAATTTTCATAAATCCAAGAGTTTATTGTATCGAATCAATTGATTCGATACAATTTTGTTAATTGACGCGATATAACCTAAAATTCTTACCGCAGCCTCTTGGATCACCGAATTCAAATGTTGTGACCGCCGCACCGAAATAGATTATAGAGCTCGCTAGAACCAGGGAGCTGCTCTATCACGAGCTCTTTATTCTTCCGAAGCATTCGAAGTTGTTCGAGCCGCGCCGCTTAATTTAAGTCTCCAACCCTTTTCTACGCATGTTCATTCTCATTCTCGCCTCTCATTCGTCAAACGCTCCCCACTTCTCACAGTCAAGCATCTTCATTCGCTCGACGCTATCCCCACTTTGCGCGTCGTATGCGCAAAGAATGTGTTTTTCATGTTTTCAGCATTTTTCATTACAATTTTTTCATATTTAATTGCTGTTTCATTATTTTATTATCTTCAATCGATTCATTTTTTCACAATAAAATTCAAATAAATAATTTGAAAATTGTTGAAAACATAGCCTCTTATTCGTGTCTTTTTGTGGAGCCGATACTGTGTGTATACGCAGTGACACGCAATTTTATTTACACGAATTTATCTTAATTTTTCATAAAATTCTATCGCATGAGTATTTTCGTCCGATTCCGCGAACTTTAAAAAAAATCAACGTTTTAATGGAACACAACGAGGAAAGGTTTCCATTCCGATATCAAAAACAATGGCGGAACTGACATTTTTTTGGGGCCGTCCAGTGTTGTTCGATTGCTCGGGGACAATTTATGATTTTTTACAGCGGATGCTTTACAATAACCTACCAGAAAATGGCTTGGTTTAGAAACGTGTAAATGACGGAAATTCAGAAAAACCGCTATGGCGTATTCCAATTTCATTTTATAAAATTTAATGTAACAACAGAAAAAATATAAAATGATTATTCCATAACTAGGGTCACGATCTTTTAATACTTGGCATTCTTTTTTTACTTTTTTAAAGTTTTTTCCGATTTATGAAGATACGGGGATTATTCGATGCATTATGTGATATCGTTTTGATTCGAAATGTTTTTCACAACGATGTTTACCAAAATAGAAAAAAAATATGTTTAAAAGCATGGTTTGTAACGACCTGAAACGTTATAAAAAACTTCAAATGTCATGAAATTACAGTTAGCCCTGAAAAAGTCACGAATGTTCATGAAAAATTACCATTAAATCTGATTTCTACGAGGTCCCCGCAGTTTTCATGATATTTTTTGTGTTTACATAATCTATGGAAATTTTGAAAAAAAATTTCAATCTGCTCAAAATCAATAATTGGTTTGTTTTTTTCCCTGATTTTTTTTTCCTGAAAACTTCGTAATTTTCTAATTATGTCAAGAGATCGACGAGACGAATTAATTTATGTCAACTAGAAATACCTAACTATGAAAAAAAGGAAAAAAAAATCGAAAAAATTAAAGCGAATACAAAAAAACGTAATACCACTTTCCACTCTTTGCAGATTATTATAATCCTCATTGTTAACTAACTGTGTTTTCATTTCTGAATATTTCTCAATATTCACATATTTTTTATTAGCGTACAGCATACGTATTTTTTTAAATAGCAGAATATAAATTTTTTAATTCTGAAAGTTTTTCAGAATTTCAGAATTCAAAAATCCTTAAACGTCATAAAATGTTAGTACTTGGTCAAAATTAGACACACTGAAAAGTCGTTTGTGTGACCTGCAAATTTTTTTTTTTTTTTTTCCAAATTTTCGGTGAGATACTTTTTGTGCATATTTCTCGTCAGCCCACGAAAAAAAAAATTGTTTTTTTTTTTTTCATGCATCTCAATGTGTATACATATGTATTCTACATTATTATATTTTTAAGGACGTCACTGGTAAGAGGGAAACCGAAGAAAAAAAGCTCATAGGTGATAATTTTTTCGAAGAGATTACTGATAAGGCAAGACGGAGAGGGAAAAGAAGAAAAAAGCTTAAAATAACTTACCAATATTGCGCTCAACCCGTGCCCGAAAAGTTGCAGGCTCCGACGAGAGGAAACTCGGTAAATTCCCTTTTCCACAGCAACGATATTCCTCACTCTGTTGCCTTGTCTCGCTATATAAGACACATTCCGTTCTCCGAGTGAATTCCGCTAAAATATGTACCCTTGTGGTACGGTTAGAGTTCACTCCATCTTGTTTTGGCTCTCTCTGTCTCGCCCCCCCCCCCCCCCCCCTCCCTCTCACTCCCTATCTCTATTTCTCTCTACCTTTTCGAGTTATACAGCTGTTGTTGCTACTGTGCCGAAGGCTAAATTATGCTGCAACAGAGTTTCTAAGGTGGCTTTGGAGCACCAGACGAGGAAGAAGAAGAAGAAGAAGCCAGACGAAAAGGAGAAAACTATATTGCTATTCTGATTTGAAAGCAGAAAAAATGGAGACGAAAAGACAAGGAAATACAGGGTGCAGTTTGTTCCCAGATATACACATGTATGGGTTCCGGGCCTAACAGTCTTCTTTCGCATGGAGAAACTGCACATCGGTTGAATCCTGTCAAGCAGGACACTTTTCTGATTTCATACAACTTTTTAAGATTCTTTGAGAATATTACATGTTACAGAACAATTTGTTTTTTTTTTTTTTTTTTACCTCAAGGATTCAGGAATTACAAGACATTGTTGAATGCTGAAAGTATAGCAACGAATCAAAGTCAAGGACCCCACTGAAAACTCATACCTCTGATGACCGCTGTCGTACCCTCGGCTCAAGATTTTTGCTTGAAAACTTTCACATTCTGAGAATTATTTCACATTTCATTCAATAGTCTTTCTTGCATTGCTTCGAAACGGCTTTTTTATAAACGCATTTATTTCTAATTATCATTAGTAGACAAACCACCGTTGAATGTATAATATTAAAAAAAAAAAAAAATGTATTACCTCATGAAATTAGAAAATGTTGTGCTTCTATTCCCAATGCTTTCAATCTTTTTTGCGGCCCGTGGTTTAAAAAACTTTTTGCCATGACTAGCGCACGATTGAACTTGTTCACTGATCGATACGGGGAAGAGCTTCCACATAACAGAAGGGAATATTCTAAGGGAATGAATTGTAATTTATGAAATCTTGAAGAAAACTAATGAAATGTAAAAATTCACCAGTGACAAAAATTACAAAACAAAGGGTCATTACAGACTCTGTACAAAAAGGGAAAGTTCGTGTGTGGCACAATGTTTTATTGGGTATATATTCACATATAGACCACATTGAATGACAAAATGTCATATTCAAAAAAACTTAAATAAAAAAAAAAAAACAAGAAAATAATCATAAAAAAACTCTCTCAGGATTTCGTTTTCCTGATCTGAAAATATTTATCAATGAATAATTGAACGATAATTATGGCAGCTGATGTGGAATTGAGGGGATGTTGCGAGACGTTTCCTAGAGTATGCATAAGAAACACAGGAAACGTCTCGCAACATCCCCTCAATTCCACATCAGCTGCCATAATTATCATTCAATTATTCATTGATTAATATTTTCAGATCGGAAAAACGAAATCCTGAAAGAGTTTTTTATGATTATTTTCTTTTTTTTTTTTTTTTATTCAAGTTTTTTCTAAATATAACATTTTGAAGTCAAGAGATCTTGCGTTTTTTTTTTTAATAATTGTTATCATGCTATACGATTTCATCAGTCGGGAGTTTGTTATGTTTTTCAAAACATGTTTTTATTTCACACTTTTCAAAGTTTATTTTTTTTTCCAAATTTTTTTAATCCAAAATATTTGCATTATTTTTGTTTATATTCACTTCCAGTATTCACTGCCAGTGCTGCTAGTACATGGTAAAATAAAAAAAAAAAAAATACAAAACAATATCTATTTTTTATCACATTAGATGAAAATTATAACTCACAAAATATGTATACATATGTGTAGACGAACTGTGTAGAAAGACGCGCGCCAGTTCGGACTGAAATTCGCAGCGCACAACGGTGTGAAGTTGGCAATAATCGAGCACTACCTTATATGGTCATCAATTCGATATGGCAAAAAATATAAGTTTGAACATCAATATGAGTTTTCTAAGCGAGTTCACCATAGATTTTGAATGTCTAAGAACACTGTCCGCAACATATAGAAAACACAAGCAAAAATTTGCCAAGAAAAGTGTGACCATTTCAGAGAAAAGTTGTTACAAAGAAATCCCCTCCTATCAGCTGATCGCAGTGAAACGCATAAAATTCCCGTCTTTTTGCCCTGTGAGCAGTCGGGAGTAAATAGTTGTTGTACAATTCGAATGAACAGGTCAGTAAAAGAGTACCATAAAATAATTTTCGACTCTTGCTACACAGCTCACACTTGACATTATATTGAGCAATTAATCATAGATGCTCAACGTCAGGCCCAGGTATGCATGGTTGAGTCTTTGAGTCTACTTTCATTGAATCTCCGGTAAATCAAACATCAACATCTAATGCATGAATTGCCTATTCTAGACCAGTGACAGCTTTTGAATAGCCGCGAATACTTCATGAACAATAATCATTGGAGCATTGGATTGATCCAATGAAATTATCGAGTTTATTCACAGACATAGTATCAGCGTGCAACGCATTGATTTACGAGTTTCTATTGTTCCTCACCTCCACTTATTTCACCCTCAAATTCAATACCAGCATGCAAGAAAGCACCAATTTTGGAACAATGATTTTGACACTACATGTAATCCAAGCGAATGCCATGCACTGTGTGTTTTTAGGTGCTCATATTTATAATTTTTTTCTTCAATTTTCGTGATCTTTCATAAAACTTGGTAGAATCTTAACGCAAACTCCTAAAAAGTATAAGCAAGAGTTGATCTTAGGTTCGTACTCAGAAACAACTGAACCCAAGTTAATTTGAGTTCTAACTGGCGGTCATTGGCTCGTCCTTCCCCTCTCTCTGTGACCAACGGTGGAGAGAATTAAATAGTGTTAAATACTTTTTTATTCGTATACCAAAAATAGAGACTTTTTATTGCCTCCGGTTCCAACACTCCTAGTATTTTAATCGGTGCAACTTCTATGATTTCGAATCATTATAATATTTCAAATGCCATGTATTAATCCAGAAGTGTTTTAATTCCGTGACTCATAATTCTATTGTATGCATAATAGTCTTAAACATCCTATTTATCATTACATTCTTATTTGGGGTACGTCTTAAAAAGTATTAGTTTCTAGGGTATTAGACAAAATTTACGGATAAGTTTTACGTTTTTTTATTTTTTTTTCTATTGAAAGTTTCATTTTTTTTCAAGAATATAAACTAGAATAGTTATGAAAAATTAAAAAGCTTGAGAACTGTCATGTTAGAAGATATAATAGTGCGGCAGGACTCGTGCAAACTTTTTTCTCTAAATTCTTGGTATTGAGCCGCTACTGCGTCTCTCGGTCTATTGAACGCTATTAAAAATTGTCGAATTGGTACTGTAAAAAAATCGGCTTCGAACAATAAAAATTTCCTTCGGATTTATTCCAGGAGAAATTAAAAATAACCCGTCTCGCACCTATTAAGTCAGATTGAAAAATTTTTAAATCGTTAGTATCATTCATTGAAACTATGATGATTAAATAAATTCTTGTCTGACAAACAAATAAATCAATTCGAAAACAGTAGATGGAGAAATGGGCCCATGATGGAACGAGTCTTGAAAATTATAGAGTGCATTATTATATTTTACAAAGAATAAAAAAAAGGGCATTCATAAAAAAAATAATTACCATTTTAGAACCAAAGAAAGTGGTCCTTCGTATTCAATAATCTTTTATTATTAAATTCAATTAGAAGAATTAAAACTCCCAAAAACCGCAATCGCAATGAATTTTGAATAAATTGAATAAAGCTACTACTTAAGTACAGCTCAAGACCAAAAAAATAAGTTTTTGGTTCCGATCGGACGACAAAGGACTACAGAGACTGAATCATTCCAATTTTCTGTAATTTTTTCCGATAATTCAACTTTTATGTTATTCTGATGGAAAATTAAAAATGTGGAGTGATAGCCCAAATAATTTTATTTCCAGCTCTCTTCTTGGATGGCTCATTTTTTTGGCATTGTAAAACTACTTCGGCTGGTGAAACTTGAGAAAAACCGAAAATATCATTTTTTTTTTCATTACACCCTGAGCAACATCAAGAAGTATTTTTGGCCAAATCCGATATGTTTGGCGTAGAATGACTCACGTAGAGTTTGTTTGAGAAGCAGCGCAATTCATAGTTGTGTGCTCACTCGATCCGCAAGGTTATCGCTATCACGTGCCAGATGTCCTATCTTCTCAACGCGCAAACAATGATAACAACTCGCCTTTTTTTTTTTATTTTGCTCCATTCCTGCCTTTTTGTCCAAGTTTTGTACATTTTGTGAACTTGTATTACGTTCGAGAAATCAAATCAGATATTCGATTTTTATAGGATTAACCCTTCGTGTGTCTTGTGGGTCTTTAAAGGAACAGTCGAAATTTAAAATTGAAATTTCTCTCTCATGAATAGAGGGCGGGGTTTGGCTACATCCCCTAAAAAATCTAGGGACTAGTGGGGGCTAAAGGCCCGAAGGGCGCGCGGGTTTGGCAGTTTACTTGCAAACGCCACGCAGTCAAAGTCACGGCCGTCCCCTAAAAGGGTCAGAGTACACACGGCGTTGGCATTTTCGAAGGTAAGTGGATGCCGTTTTTTTTGCTTTTGGAAGGAAGGGACATCATAGACGAATGGAGGGGACATCAAAACGACGGGAAAACTGGAAAAACGTAAACGATGTTCAGCTTGTGACTGGGAAAAAAATAAAAAAACAATTTTCGGTTGTATATCGTGCGGAAAGCCGGTGTGTGAAGACCACCGGGCGCACTTTTGTTTTAATTGCGCAATGTAAATTTCTATTTTTTTTGACGCAGTATCATTAATATTTGATACAATATCTTTTTTCAAAAATAAAAACTCACTTTGTGCCAAATAGTTGTCGTTCCGTTCATTTATAACAAGCCTAAATCCGAGAAATATTACCCACTTTCAGGTGCTTGAATAATTCAACTTTTTGAACCCCAAGCAAAAGACACTATATTCTTTTAAAAGGTCATAGTTTGAACTACAAAAGCCTATAACCGTTTTTTTTTTAATTCATTTATTGTAAAGTTACGAATTTTTTAACGAAAATCTGTTTTTTCCACTTTTTCGACTATTTTTCGATTTTTATTGACAACGGGTTTGAACTTTTGACTTTGACAACCACTGAGCCATGTAGTAGACACTTCAAGAAGTAATTCAGAATTTTTTCAGATTTTTCGAAAGCCTAGAAAGCTTTGAAAAATCGACTGTTCCCTAAAAGGGTCAGTGTTCACACCGTGTATAGTGAAAATTGGAAGACACACGAAGGGTTAACTAAAAGTTTCAGGTTGCGAGATTCAATAACTCATTCTTTATGTGTCTATTGAATAACATAAGAGGAGGAGAAGGGGAGACTGGAGAACTACACGGTATACAAACCTCAATCTGAAAAACAATTTGAACCTGCGTTGTTACTCAAGCCAACTAACTTTGAGATGTTAGGAAGATTAATTTCCATTATAAATATTTTTTAAAAGATCAAGAGACTCGGTAGCGTCTCTGAACAAGTACGTTGGCAGCTCTGTCATCTGCTGGCCCGAAGCTCGGCGAGTCTATACTTTCTCCCAATAAAGCGATTCACGGTGGTGGGGGTAATTTTTTTTGACGTTTCAACAAATTGTGGAGCCACGGAGGCATACGGAGGCCAGGAAACCAAGGGAGGATTTTTGTGATTTATTAAGTTTTTGTGGAAAACGACGCATGATTTTTTTTTTTTTTTTTATCACTGTTCGTGAACAGTGATATTAATCGAATGTTGCAAAATTAACCGATATAACATTCAGAAAAGTTGTCAAAAAAAAATGTGCGTATGTGAAAATTCGGAGAAACACCGTCTGTTTGTTTGATATCGATTCTTTTTTTCCGAAATTATAAAAATAAGCCGCTACTGAAAAAATACTTCACTGACCAATCACAGAAGCTATAAAAACGAGAAATGGCACGCATAAAATAATTGTCATGAGCTTTATTAACTTCTTACAATGGAGATAAATGTTAATAACCATCAAAATGATTTACTGCATATATTCGTGAAATAATTTGCATGATTCATTCACACATGTCGATGATATATGTATATGAGGCATTCCACGTCAACTCGGTGGACTTTTTCCCTGACCCCGGTCAATTTGATTCATTTTTTTTTATTTGATTACATCGAGCCTAAAAGACACCCTGATTTTTTAAAAAGATTTTTATAAACAACCCTTATTTAAAAAAATATCGAAAAAACCCCCTGTTTGAAAAACCTGAAAAAAATCCTAAAAATGATTATATGGAGAACATCTAAACTCTAATTACTTACACCATTCAAGAATAACACATTTCTTAAAAAAGGTCATATAGACTGTCGAAAATTGTTGAACGTTCTGGCAATATCTCTATCTATGGGCGTTTCTGACTAGGAAAAATTATGTGGCAATATCTATAATGTAGAAAACGAAAAGCATATAGTTCTGTAGTATAGAATTCATTCAGCAATCTGCAAAACAAATTTGAAAGAAAAAAGATCAGCGAAATAAAAACCTTTTTCTTCAAAAGTTAATAATTTTTGTAATTTTAATTGTTTTTGGTTAAAATTTGGTTCTCATATTCCTGAGATAACATGTAATAAGAAAGAAAAAAATTGCGTATCTGAAGACGATCCAAAAAGTACAATTATTTTGAAAAAAAATATTATCCGAACGATTACACTCCTGTCAAAAAGTATGAAATCATCGACCAAAAATTCGATTTGCACTAAAAGTTTGATATATTTTTTTGAAAAATGAAGACATTTCGATTCGGCAAACGGCGTTTTGAAGAGGACAAACCTGCATTCATATCCCTATTTCCAAATATTTTTTACGATTATTTTGCAATTTGGTATGCATCCCCGACACTTTGGCCCAAGCTAAGGGATTGAAAACTTGAAAAATTTTCTTTCTAGGAAATCTTTTAAGTTTTCAATCCATGAGAATTTTCCCAGAATTTTTTGTCGAAATGTTTTTTCGTAAAAACTTGGAAAATCGCCAAAATAATCAAAAGATGAATCTTTAGGCGTATCGAGTTTCGAATGAAGTAGCGAGAGAAGAAGTAGTAGCATGTACGAACTTTGAATAGACTGAAATCGTTTTCAATTTTTTATTTTTACCATAATTTTTTTGTTCCAAATTGAGGAGGTATTTTTTTGCTCGCTGCTTAATCACAAGCCAATTTGGAATAAAAGAAATTATGGTCAAAGCAATTTGGAAAAAATGTTTTTAAAAACATAAAAAAAAACTCCCGACTGATGAAATCGTATAGCTTGGTAAAAATTGTTTTAGAAAAACAAAAAATGTCTTGCCTTCGAAATGACATATTTGAAAAAAGAAATCACCTGATAATTTCATTCAAGTTTTGAAGTTTTCGAGTATAGCCGTATTTTCTAAAAATTGTCGTTTTCAGATCTTTCTGTGAACAAAGATGACATGGAACTTTTTGCAAAACAGAATTGAAGCTATTGTCTAAATTGGACCCATGACTTGTGGATAAAACAAATTTGCGGAAAAATGCACATTTTTTCCGCCAATTTTTTACGACCTTTAACCTTTTTCAAGGTCAAGGTAAAAAATTAGAGGAAAAAATGTCGACAAGCCATCGAAAAAGATCGCAAATAATATATAGAATAATGGATATAAACGTAAATTTATCCTCTTCAAAACGCCGTTTGCCGAATCGAAATGTCTTCATTGTTCAAAGAGGTACCAAACTTTTAGTGCAAATCGAATTTTTGGCCGATGATTCCATACTTTTTATCAGGAGTGTAATCGTTCAGATAATAATTTTGATGCGTAATATGTGGTCGAATGATGTTTCAGAATAATCTCTCCGATAATTTCTTGTGAATATAATAAATATCATTCATCAGTATATACGAAAAATTGCGTAGAAAATCGAAAAATGCATTCGAAATGTACAAAAGTCGAGATAGTCACCACTAAAAATTGAGCAATCGAACTCATTTTTTAACAGACTTTTTTTCACCAATACCTAAAGAAAACAAGGGTAAGAGCCGGTAAAAAAAAAATTTTTTTTGCATCAGTCTAGTATATAGCTTTCTTAAATTCAAAAATGCCTGTAATGTCAGTTCGAACAAGTTCGCATCTGTATAATTACATGCGATCAGTGTAGTAATGAATCACTTATACCACTGTGCAGTCATTACATGCATTCATTTTTATTTCGCATGCGCACATGTAGCTCTCACTCTCCCATTGAAGCTTTTTCGAACCAGCGTCTTGCATAGTCCCGGTATATACCACAGTACATGTGAATTTTACAAACGGCAACCGTATGTGCATGAATGTGTGACATACATATGTATATAATATGTTACTATTGTGACTGTATTGCGACAGAAAAGCGAAGAGAACTCGCCGTGCTCCTGCACGAGTCACGTAACGCATTGTATTGTCACATGCCGTCCGCCCTGTGCTGACGCGTGCCCCGACAGATAAATATGTGTGTATACTTATATACATATACATATACATCTCTGCAGAACACCAAATTGTATCGTCGTCGCGTGCTGCATTCGCATCGACGTCAAAGACACCCCCCGCGATATTCCATGGCAACAAAGTACCGCACATACGGTATAAACATATGCACAGATATACTTACGTGATGTGAAGTCACGTTGGCAGACTGGAGGACGCTAACGTCGACTACAACTACGCCAGTAATACCGAAGCTCTCTCTCTCTCTCTCTCTCTCTCTCTCTCTCTCTCTCTCTTTCTTCCTTTTTTTTGCCTATTACATTTTTATTTGAATTATAGGCATGCGCTTCCGATTCTTATTTACACTTTATTTTTCACGCTGGTTTGTATCTTTTACGAAATGTTATTTTGATTTCGTTATCACGAACAATCGTGTCATACTCTGCGTTATTTTATTTTCGTTCATATTGTTCTGTGTTCAGATTGTTTACTTTCCTAGTTTAGGTTTTTTGGTAGTTCGATCGGATAATGCACTAGAATTTCGATTCGTGCAACCTCCATTAATGTGATGTTCACTATTATGTGATCGGTACAATTCGGTTTATGAAGACTCTTAGCAGGTGCATAGAGATAGGAAAAAGAATTGCACTTGCAACCCTTGCTGGCTGCAAGTGTGGAGCGGAGCCCGTATATCACCACTTTCCAATGAACCGGTAATGTAGTTCAGCTTGGTAACTTTAAAAATATGTTAGCATTACGCATTTTTAGAGCATTTTTTTTAGAAATGCCTGTTGAATGTTAATTATATCGTAGAAACTCATGCAGCTGAAGAAGTGCCCAAAGTTCTGAGGTAATTAGAGCCATCCGTGCCACTTGATCTCATCAGTGTATTATTCCAATTTTATACACTTTTTCTTGCTTCGTTTCTATATCGGTCGAAGTGTTTGTTCGTGCACGTGGCCATTTGTGTCGCCGAGAATGCGTATACATATTTTATATGGGAACAAATTCGAATACACCGGTGAATATTCCGCTCATCTTTTTACATACAGCTAGAGAGACAGAGGGAAGGGGAGAAAAAACTCGAGTTTTGCTTGTCCAAGTACGGGTCGTCAGATAGCCAGAAAAGTAGGAAAGAGGCAACAGAGATTCTCGGAATTCTGATCTTTTCTGTCGCGCTCCTGAGTCACGTAGGGTCGTTGGTGCCGTGAGCACGTTGCAATTTTCTGGATCTCATGAAAGCTCGACTCACTAGCCAGAGGAAGCGGCCGCCATCACAATCCTGACATTCTGGTGGCTATACCCATTTCTTCATTCTGCTACATCCTACATACCTTTACAGTTATCGGTAGAATGACAAAAAAAAAATACTCTCGGATGCTTCTCGAGTGGTGAAGAAAAAAGTTTGACGCTGTTTTTATTATCATTGTACAAGGCAAAACCATACGTTTTTGAAGCATATCCCCAGATTCGCATGTCAGTTACTAGCACTTTTCAAAGCTCAATGAAGCTTTTTCTGCTATCTGTGAGACATTTCGTGTTACTTTAACAATCCTAATTTTTGCTTCTGTGATTTGTGCCACTTTTTTCATAATTATTTAAATAAGCAGCAGACACGTATGACGGGATTTCCCGGTTTGGCTGCTTTCCGAACTTTCATAGCTTCAAACCTTTTGATTCTTGCTTTTTTCACCTCTCTCGAACTTTAGCCAGTGAGGATTCAACTCCTACTGTAAGCGACACACTATATGTAAGATCATCGTATATGAATGAATGACAATATAAGAGATGACAACAAATATTACCTGTGAGCAGTTCCACGCAGTTCTAAACGTATTGCGGTAGAAAATTTTGTCATCATTCCTACAGTTTTACATTCTGGAAAAGTGAATTGTCCTTAAATATGACCATTTTCTAAAAATATAAATTGGAGTGAGTTTAATTACTCGTTCAATTTTTTTTTCATCCGAGTAAAATCATTTTCACATCCATAATTTCTTGTGTTCTTTTGATTACTCGGGAAAACTATAAATAAACACCGTTGAAAATGAATTGTTTGTTACATAATCAAGTAAATTAGATTTTCGGACTTCAAAGTGTTGAAAATGTTACGAAGGTGATAATAACATCATATGCTAATAAATGAAAGGTTCACAAGAAAATAATCCATTCTCGTAAGTTTTGTATCAAACAAAATGGCCAAGAATGATCAATGAATGACGACGTACCATAGGAAAGTGTGTGTATACTTTGAACGACGCCTGCTGAAAGGTCTTGAAGCGTCATGGGTTTTCGAAGAAAATCCTACATATGTCAGAAGATATTATTATTATATTATCCTAGTCGAGGACGATGAACGTACGCCACAATTTTACAGACGAAATTTTCATAGAAAAGCGCACGTACGCGTATAAGTGCAGGCCCACGCCCGTACCGACACGTGCGTAACATACCAATTCACTGATAAGCACGTTATGAGAATTATAGGCAAAAAATATTTCAACTATTTCGTCCGACATACTTTTTCTAATCCATTTTTTAACCAATGAAATGTTTTTCTTTTTTCGTATCGGGATTTCTTATTTTTTTATTCTTCTTATTGATTTGCAGAACAACCGTACCTCAAATTGTTCCAAATATTAATTAGTTATCAAAGATCAATGAATTTCAATAAATTTGACTATTGATGCTCATCAAATTTTCATTTATTTAATAACTTATTGTGAAATCTGAACTCAATTATTCATCAAGTTAGAATAGGAATATTTAGTGAGATTATGATTCGATTAATAAGTTATTATTTGACAGCTTCAGTGTGATTGAGAGAAATTTTACAAATTTGCATTTTTTGACTGCAATAACCTGATTAATACAAGATAGGGTTATTCGGCATGATGCCTTTTCTCAGTTTCGAAAATTCAGAGCTGACGATTATTATACATCGATGAATCTAGTCATTTTTACTGGTTATTACGAAAAGGTTGCGAAGAATTACCGTTTATTCTTCTAAATCACTTTAAAAAAGTCTATCGGATTAGCACGTTGCGGTTTTATCAGAATGTTGACTTGAGCAGAGGATGTCGCTAGAGCACAAAGTATGTTGGGAACAACGAAAAGACGATGCGTGTGTATACATGCGCGAGTACACAGAAAAGACGTCACTTCGTTTTATCACTCGCTAACACCGCGTTATCACTCTCTCCCAAGAATATGCTCTGTCTTTCTATAAACAGATATAACGGCTTGTATATCTGTGTATATTCTAAGATAAGAGTCGACCAAGCTGACATAATCAATCTCGAAACTCGACGGGAGGACTTTTTTCAGTCTCCCTCCCTCTCTCTTGACGCTGACATAGTGTAAGTACAATCTTGCGTGAACGAAGGTCGACCTCGATTCAGTTCTTCGGGAAGTATACAGTCCGAGAGGAAGCGAGAGAGACAGGTTGGAACTTCCGTAATAAAGTAAAGAAAAAAAAAACGCGACAAAGAAAAAATACTCCATGCTGCCATCATGATGAAAAAGGGAAAAAGAAATTCGATAAGAGAGGGAGTATCAACACAGATAGGGTTGATAGGGCCCCGAATTGAATTTCTCGGTGATCCCGATTATTTCCACTCGATTAAAGGCCTGGCGAGTCTACGATGCATAGAGTATATGTCTCCCTCTCTTCCTCACCGTACCTGACTCTGAACAGCCGTGCAAAGCTCGAGGCCATCGCCTCTTTCTACCGAGCAGAGGCTTTGGGATTATCCTAGAAATAGAACCGTCGCTCGTACGTTATGTATGATCCCTATCGGCTTACGAATAGAGAGAATGCTTTCAGGTTTATAAAGGGTGAATTTCTCTAACCAGCGATGTCGTTCTTGGATTTTACCAATCAGATTGACGCTCTCATGATTCATCCAATGAAATGCAACTATAAGACAAAAGTGATGAGTTCTGCACATATATATATATGTAATATGTAGATGGAAGGAAGAACGATGAACAAGTTTCGAAATAGATGGAAAACTTCCAACCACCATATTAGTTTTCTCGGGATCATATATTGCGGTACAAAAATGCCACGTTTATACTTTGAAAGCTTTCTAGTCGTCGCTTTCGACATTGCGATCGATAGGTGAATGAATCCAATTTTATCCGAATCAGTTACCTACAAATGTGTAAAAATAATTACTTTTAATTCCTCTTTGAGGAACCAGATATCTCGGATTGACTCGAATCTCTGATTATAATAGGATTCGCGATTTATTTTGCCGTCTTTTTCCAATGAATATCTGCGGAACGTTTTACTTGTCAGAAAAAAAAAAACTGGTTCTGACCTTATTCTTTCCAACCAAGTAGAATATTAATGGTATTGCATTTCTTCTTTCCTGTTACCCATCAATTTCAATTTAAATTTATACCCCAATGCGATCATCCGTTCAATTAACATTTGCATTGGATTATTAATTATCAACGTGTTTGTTGAAATACACACTCTGAAATGAATATCTTTATCCTCGTATCGACCTGTAGCCCAAAAACTGTATGAAACCTCACTTTGACTTTTAACTGAAATTGGTTTGCTCCTTCTTACTGACAAATGAACTTCGTCATCGGAGGGAAACCTCGTTCCTGCAATTGAGGAAACAGCTATTGTGGGATTTACAGATATTGCATAGTGTTAACTATTATCTTACTTCAATAGATTAATTCAACACGTTCGAAAAAATATTCATAACAATGTCGTGCATAAGAGTGCCCCATCATCTAAAAGTGTTGTGACGAGACTGATAATAATTTCACCAAGTTTTAGCGACGTAAATAAATATTTGGGAGGTAAAAGAAATTTAAGGAGAGAGTCTCGACTAATCCACGATTTTGTTAACATCGAATATAAACGGGTGACCGAGCGTCCTACTGATGACTGAATAACTGAAAATACTAAATGCTTCCAAGTTCTAATGCGGAGGAAGATCTTGTATTACCGCGATAACGTGGGCTCAACGAAATTCTGAAAAAAAAAAACACGATACACTGTTTTATCGGTTTTTTCAACCTGTCAGCGGTCGCGCTACTTGTATCCTAAACATTGGTCATCGATGAGAAATTTTCTCACCGGTATAGATTTAACTGCTTAATTCGATAAATAGAAGCTTGGAAATAATTCCACTGCATTGATTATGATTTTGGCACATGTTTGTTTGTTGGAAACCATCAATCCAATGATTATGGACACTCCAATCGAATAAATAAATGAATAACGAAAAAATTGAAATTCTGAAAAAATTGTTATGTCGTCTATCATACAGAAAAATAAATTTGACGAAAATAGAAAAAATTTCAAACGTTTATACCATTCGATTTTTTCGAGTTATCATCGTTTTACTAAAAGTTTGAGAAAAAGTCTCGTAGCGCGACCGCTGACGGGTTATTCGAGACTGCTCACGAAACACGACCAGATAAGCGTAAGCCTTCTCAGCAGATATTAAGCAGCGCAAAGTTAATGTTACAGTTCACCGCAAGCATCACGTTGATGTAGCCGAAGTAGCATCCTAGTGGAAAGTAGGTGTTATGGGAAACAGATCGTTAGTAACTTTTATTTACAATTTCATCGAACACCACAAATATAACTTTGCTCTGCATCTAATGTACATTTCAATGGTGCATTTAATTAAATGGCTAATTGTTATCTTGTGTGGGTGAGCGAGTAGTTTATAAGTACGTGAATCTTTTGCATCCGACCTCGTCAACCACAAAAGATGATCAACAGAGAAGGAATATCTTTTTTCACAAAATTAAATTTGTATATTGAGAACAAGAAATTCTACGGTACAATAACACGGATGTGTTGGCGTACTATCACATTCATCAAGAACTATCTGTCCCCCATGTTTTCAAGCTTCATATGCTTTCGAGGTTCCATCCTTTCATCCTCTCCGATTGGAACTAATACTGAGAAATACTAGTTATGCAGTTACTGATGCTTCCTGATACATGAGATTGTGTCGCGTGAGCGACATAAGTGTATAACTACAACTCCGACGTATTGAGGCATTTTCCTATTATTATTATTATTATTATTATTATTATTATTATTATTATTATGGTTTTCGTGAACTGCGAATGAGTGCACGACAAATAGAAACCTTCGGTTTCCATCCTGATCCCTTCTGGGTGGCAAAAACAGATTTGTCATGATTAGTGGTGAGATAATAGGGAGAGATTAATTGATGTTAGGAAGGATGGGAGCTGCTTCCACGAAAGATAGTACTTAGCGAACTTAGTTTTAGAATATTTATGAAAATTTTACATAATATAAACATCTGGTTCGCAGAAATAACATTGCATGAAGATTTGTTACGTTAGATATGACATCGATGATCCTAGAGCTTCATAAATTGATCTTCTTTTTTTACGCTTTATAATTTGAGTCAGAAATATTAATTCCAAAAGCAAATAATGGGATGGTCATTATACTTGAAATTTCAAGTATAATGAACATCCCACGTCAAAGTTACACAATCACATAACATCAAACGTAATCCAAATACGAAACATAGACATATATAAAGCAACTAGAAGACGCAAAAAACAAATGAAAAAAGAATCACGCTGCAATGGGTACTTTTATCAACGAGTTGAAAGAGGAACAGGCAATGAGTGCATTCTTGTGGGAACAACATTATTTATCTCATCGAATGATAGCCGCGAAAAAAAGAAAAACTTGCCGCGATCACGACAAAAGGTTGCTGGCAATTGTTGGGGATTTTA
This sequence comes from Campoplex capitator, assembly GCA_037576405.1. NCBI lineage: Eukaryota > Metazoa > Arthropoda > Insecta > Hymenoptera > Ichneumonidae > Campoplex > Campoplex capitator. The sequence continues at coordinate 12,918,570 of JARBWI010000323.1, read as the reverse complement.
CAGCTGACGGGAACTATGTGCAATATTTTAGGGCAATAGCCCATAATATTTATATTTCATCATAAAACTCTCTTACAATTAAAATTTCAAAAATAAAAAGATTGATGGTTTTAATATTATCCTCAAAATACAATATTATATTAGCGATTAGAAGATTTCATAAGTCGCTAAGATTTCATAAGAGCTCGCTCAGATCATTAATATTTTCATTCAAATAATGTGATTTACCATATTTCGAATTAACATCTATCTAAGTTAATCCTCGACTATCGACTATTTCACACTGTTGCGTGTTGTTAATTCACTTCAAACGCGCGATTTGTACGCAAAGTTCGGCTATTTTTTTATTTTAGGTTATGTTGGATTTATTTGAAATGTGGCAGTATGTTGAGTTTAAATTGAATATTATGTGTTGTTTTATCAATAAATATGATCATTGAAGAAAAATAAGTAATACGTACCTTTGTCAGAGGAAAAATTTATTATTTTTTGTGTGCTGTGCATTTTTTGAAAAATAATTGAATAAAATAAATAAATGTAGCATAAACACTCCCAACAACAAAAATTCATGGAATAATAATCTAAAAAGTCCGAAATAAAAATGGTTTTAAAAAAACAAAACAAAAAAACTTCTGACTTTGAAACGGCATATTAGAAAAAAAAACTTTAAAAAATCTCTCTTAGGATATCTCTCTAGTTTTTTTTATTTGAAAATATTTATCAATGAATAATTGAACGATAATTATGGCAGCTCATATGGATTTCAGGGGATGTTGAGAGACGTTTCCTAGACTGTACATAAGAGATGCAGGAGATGTCTCCCGACATCTCTTAAATTTCATATCAGCTGCCATAATCATCGTTCAATTATTCATTGTTGAATATTTTTAAATAAGAAAAACGATATCTTGAGGTAGTCGTTTTATAATTATTTTCTTGTTTTTCTTTTTTCAAATATTCCATTTCAAGGTTGGGAGTTTTTTTTTCCTAAAAAATTATTCAACAAGGAAATTCATGATATAATAATATTGATTTTTCGGGTCGCGACAAGAATAGCTAACATTCAGTTGAAGGTGAATTCTTTCATAATTCAAGTGTAGAAAAAAGGCCACGTCAGCGGCTTTTTTATATTTCTTTTCAATTTCTCGTAAACATCTCGATAAAAAAGAGTGATATTCTCTTTACGTCGCGAGTTAATATGCTAGCTTTTCATGGAGAACCAATTCTCTCAAACTTCAAGTCTTTTGGAACTTTTTTTAATGGCATCTCCGATGATGTTCAGATATTCATTTTTCACAGTGCAGCAGTTGATAGATGATTGTAAAATGTCAATAGTTATTCTAACCGTCCGAGTTTGGACTGAAAAACATTTTTTTTTCCAACAAACTTACTTCAAAAATCCTGCAGAATTATTATTATATTCAAAAAAATTCAAAAAATAAATCAGCGCCATGTAAATCTGGAATTCTAAAAATTGCAACTGTTAAAACGAACGCTTATGCATATAAAGTCACGATTGAAAATACAGATTATGTTATGCCATGAATTTATATTTGTTTTATACATAAGAATAATTCCACGTGCTGTTTTTTTTTTTTAAATTGGTCTCATTGAGTTTCTCGAGCTTCATTAAAGTCAATTAACAAATAATGAACTTTAACTTTTCATTTGTCTATTTTCAATTGTTTTGTATTTTTTTTTTTCTATATATTGAATCTTTAGAAATAATCAATAAAACTCTTGGAAATAAACTTTTCGAGGTGTATTCAAAAAATTGACTGAAGATGGAAATTTATTCAAATATATTCAAATATATTAGTCATTGTCACGATATCAACACTGAAATGTTTCGAGCGTTCCTCTTCTGAAATAAAAAATGTTTCATCCAAATCGGATATTTTTATAAAAAGTTGTGCCCGTGTTCAGCTAACATATAGAAAATTGAAAAATCAATAAATAAACTAATAAAATAGAGTTGAATTGAGAATTTCCTGTTTCAAGTTGATTGCAAAGCTACCGGAATGAAAAACTCCAGGAACACTATATCGCTGCAGCTCATAGCCTGTCCTACCACCTCCGTCCTCTCTTTTTCTCCCTTCATATCGTTCAACCTTGGTCCTTACTTGCTTACTCTTTCCCTACCTATTCGTGTCACGTGAAAAGGCGTAGAATACAATTCAGTTTAAACTCCTGCAGGCTCCAACGCCTCATCCATTCGTTGAATCACCATCAAGGTAGTGTTCTCACGGTGCCACGCATATGTAAATACACACTACACACTTACAAGATCTGCTACTAACAGGGCTCGATCCGAGAGAATTGGTTCGCATTAGCATGTTATTGGGAGGTTGTTAGCCCCGAGTTAATCACGACCGCCGACAGTTGTGTGAAGCCTGTGATACTGCAGTGCCATGAGCACGTCACCGTGGAGTTCGTCACTGCGATATCCTCTCCAATTTTGGAAAGTATGGGGCATACAAAGGTATTTCGACTAGCTTGGATAGTTTGTTTAATTCTGATTTATTTTTTAGTCAATTTCCCATATTGTGACTTCAACAAATCAGAGTTTGTAAAATAACAAACCGTAAAACTACGCATGGAACAAACAATTTCAGAAAAGTTCCTCGAAATACGGATTTGAAGTTCAATTATCTTTCACATATACATATATAGTTATATCTGAGTTATATCCGCTTTTCGCCATGAAGAAAAGGTATCCTGTATCAAAGTAATGTTAAATTCCGAGAGCATGAATTTCATGACAGTTTTATTGAAAGAATCTGTCGACGGGTGCGCTGTGATGAGGTAAAGGGAGTTAATTAAACGAATAAATAACGTAACAAAGCTCGAAGAGAGAATTGGAACGAGGATTTACCAGGGAGCTCGGCCACCCTGTTCCTTTTACTCTCATCCTTTATTTTTTGTTCGCCCTTGCTCATTCATAGTCTGTACCTCGGAATATACCTATCGGCGTTGGGAGTTCATATGCGTTTCGAGGTCCGATTAAACTCGCCACGCCAGCATCCTCCTCCGATCTCGCTTGTATTTGCGACGATCTCGACCCTTATGTCAACATGCACGTAATACAGGCGAGCGAGAGGAAAAGCTAGAAGTCGGCTATCCTCCATTCCGTTCCGTTCTTTTGGCTTCGTTCAGACCTGCATGACTGGCCAACCCGCTAGCCTTATATATAGGAGACTAATTGCCCTTTCGACGGGGCAAAGGTATCTGTGCGTTTCTTGTATCTTTCGATCCCCTCGTCATTATATTGCGTCTCTCTCGCCTTGACGCCCTTTTTACCATTTTTCTGTAATTCACTTCTATCTCTTCATCTCTTCATTCCAAACCGCAGAGTCTTTTTACGCAATGACGATTCACACTCGAGTTTACGAAACTCCCAGTTGGGGTGACAGTTTTTCAGTTTGTCTCTGCCATTGAACTCTTTATTTAAAAAAATTAATTTTTCATCAACCTTTGACTTCTCATTGCTGTACATGGTCAATAAGCACGAGGATAAACTCCCTCAACGTTAAATGATCATTACATCTGACCCAACGACACTACTTTTTCACCAAACTTTTTGGGAATTTTGTCGAAACAAAACACTTTTTGCGCGCACGTTGTTAATGTTTAGTGTTGATTGCCATATTGAAAAATTGTCAAGTGGATAGAGTAGTATTAAGGCCGTATTCCAAATTTTGTGCTGCAAGTACTGCGAGTACGTGCTTTGGTACAGAACTCACAGTGCTGGCAGCAGATTTTGGAATGCATTTCTTTTGATTAAATTTTTTTTTTTTTATATTTGGACATTTGAAATGGGGGGCATTCACTGCTGAGCGGGCAAAAAATCATCCTTCTAACAATAAGAGAATTTGCAAATTTGGCGCATGCTTCTTTTTGCTCGTTTTAAAAATTCTCCTTGCTACTGCTCTGATTTTTTGTACTCGATTTTAATATGAAGTCAGGTATCTTCATTTCTCTTATATCGAGAGCCGCGGGAGCGGCTCGACGCCAAGTATTTAAAAAAAAGCCAGCGCGAGCCCTCTTATATACTCGAATATGACACTTTACGGACTTTTTAATTTTTTCAAACAGCTCTCATGAAGCAACGCATCAAGTAAAAAATCTATGTTTCAGGGAGCATTTTAAAATTATTTTCCCCCCCTTTCCATTGGTCCTTGTTGCAAGTCAATCCCTTCACCCGATTTGAGATATCATAATTTTGTGGAATAATGTCCGATGTTTCGAGATTTTTTCGTTTCTTGGAGTCGGAAATTCGTAAGTCACACCGATCTATAGTGGACATACACTCCCGCTCAAAAGTATGGGGGGGAGGATCACCCATCGAAATTTTCAGCCTCGGTATAAGTTCCATATCTCAGTGGAAAAAGGTCTTAAGACAATTTAATAAGCGCCGTTTCAAAGGGGACAGTTTTGGCTTCACTTTGCCACTTTGGATAATTCTTTACAATTTTTGTTATAGTCCCCACGCGCTTTTGAACAGGGCAGTTTTTCGACGATTTTTTAAGCTTTGGAGATGGGCTGCCCGTCCTCTAGAAAACTTTTTTCTCAATTTTATTTATCATAGTTTCAAAGAGGATATCAAATGCTGCATTTTCCTTTTTGAAAAAGCATCGTGCGATTTTTTTTCACAAAAATATTCTAATTTTTGACGAAAATTGAGAGTTCTATTAAATTCGGCGTATCTTGAAAACGGCGGGGAATTGAAGAAAATATGAAGAGGGTAGAAAGTTGCATGAGATTACGATGGACCAGATAGAATTTTTTCAGAATTTTTTTTCCACATTTTTTTTCTCCTACTTTTGGAGTAAAAATTATTTTAATTTTCTCATGAAATTTTTTTTTAGAGGGGCGAGGCATTTTTTTTATTGGTTTTATCACAAAACATTTTTTTTCCTTCCTACGTTACTTGTTTGGACATACGCCTTCCGTCATACAAAATATATATAATACTATAATATATGAATTGGAAAAATTTTTGAAAAAATAAAAAAAAATGAAATCATTCCAACATAGCCAAGAATGGTGAATGAAATACGGGTTTTTGCATGGAATCCTGTACATCTTGAATTCCTGCTGAATGTTTTTATCGCCTCAAGAGCTTCAAGAATAATTCTGCAGATATAAAAAAAATGTTATTCTCATTTTATGCTAGCTAAGCACTAAGAATGTACAACACGATTCCACAGAAAATAAAAGGAAAAAAATTCCATAGAAAATGCACGCTTTGTATCTACATGTATGTACCGCACAAATTCATTGTCAATATTACATGTATACTTGGTGTGCATGATTTTCAAATGTAAACTCGGGAAGATACAGTTAATGAAATATGCTATGCAGACTGATATTCGACCAGTTATTCTATTGAAAGTGAAAGAAGTATGATCCCTGGAAAGAACGGGAGAGTCTTTACTGATGATTTAATGGACTATAATGGAAATAAATGACTAGGATGTATAGATGAAATAAAAGAAAAGAACGAATTGAAGGGATGGACGGAGATTGTATGAATAAAAGAAATAGAGAAAAGTTGTACGCTCGGAACTTGAACCGTTTATACGTCTTATAATTATAACCCCATCTATCCGTTCGACCGTACGCTAATTTTTCGATCGTACGGACGGACGATTAGATAGGCTAGATGAATAGACGATTAGGATGACCGAATGAATAAACAGACGAGTAGGTAAATGAAAATTGATGGGTGAACGAAAATTTGAATTTGTTCAATGTACTGACGACTGGAGCGTTCTTTCGCCGAGCTTACATTTGAAAACCATGCACGCCAAATTTACGTGTAATGTTGGCAGTGAATTTGTGTGCGACACATGTCCCACATTGTGTGCATTTGTAAGCGTATTTGCGCTTTTCTATGAATTTTTTTTTCTTTTATTTTCTGTGGAATCGTGTTGGACATTCTTAGTTCTTAGCTAGCATGAAATCGGAATAATATTTTTTTGTTATATCTGCAGAATTATTCTTGAAGCTCTTAAGGCGATAAAAACCTTCAGCAGGTACCGTTTAAGATGTACGGAATTCCATGCAGAAACTCGTAATTCATTCACTGTTCTTGGCTATGTCGAAATGATTTCATTTTTTTTTTTTTTTTTTTTTTTCAGGTAAATTTGGAGGTAAATTCTGATCTAATAACAGCAACATCGTGGAATGGTCATGTTATGATTGAGGTCGCATTTTAAAAATTATTTGTGTTCTTTTTTTACTTTTTTGAAGTTTAGATTAAAGTTTTACAATTTTTTATGGCATTTTTTCATTCTTTATTCCACCAATTGACGGAACGGGGTCGTTTGCTTGATGTGTTTCGCTTTCATGAGGAAATAGGAGTGTCTGCCGCTTCTCTGATTATACCCATTAATGATTCGAGGACCGCAGCGATGTTTTCAGATATTTTCAAAATCCATATCGGACTTTAAATTGTAAACATCAAGTCTACGGTTGTTTGAAAGAAGTTATTGTCGGCTTTTTCATTTTCATGGTATGAAGGGAATTCCCGACGAAATTAACATATGTGTGAAAATGTTCGTTTCTATGATGATTGATTACATGACATAAGTATATAGATGATTTTGAGATAAGATTTGTTGCCCAATCACGAGATGATAATTAGATTGACCCTTCATGACAAACTGGCATAAAAAACTCATTAAAAAAAAGTATATTATGAATATTTTTTTTTTACGAAAAAAATTGACAATTTTTCAATTTATTCGAATTGTATCGAATTCAATCGAATAATAAAAACCCGAAACCTGCGCGCCATTTTAGTTAAAAGGTTGTGCTTCATGAAAAAAAATCACCTCAAACATGTACTATTTTTGAAAATGAAAATTTACATTTTACACCACGAAAGGAAAGAAAAAAAAACTTATTGGTCACAAAAACGTGATTTTTTAAAATTCCTATTAAAAGAAAGATTGTTGGTGGTTTGAAAGCAAATGCAATTACTCAAAAAAGTTCTTGCATTCAGTGTATGACCACTAGACCTGTCCTTATGAAGGGCAAAATCGAATTTTGATGGTCTTACCCCCCAAATTGGTTCGAAATAATTTTTAAAAAATGCCAGAATTTTTAAAAAATTTTCACTCCATATTTACCCACCGCTAGGAAGCCTTACTTTTTCCCATAAGAAAAGCATTGATTTTTCGTGATTTTTAATCTTTTTTTTACCGTTGCCCTAATTATCAGCTAAAAATCTTAAATTCTCAGAAAATTTTGAAAGTAATGTTACCTTTTTGTAGGATTTTTTGGAATTCGACACAAGCATTTTTGGGCTAGATCAATCACATCGTTATTCTCTGCATGTTGCGAAAAACGCGGAAAAAAGCAAAAAAAAAAGTCGAAGAACATCGTTTCGAGAGCTAAAAATAGGAGGAATAAAATGGCACAGGTTAAAAAAAAAATAGGAAACTATTCGTCGAAGATGATGAATTCTCGGAAATCGCTGAAAATAGAAAAAAAAAGTCGAAAAGTACACTACCCGTCAAAAGTTTCCGGACAAAATTGCGAAAAAGTCTCGGAGCCATTTTTTATGTCATTTTTTGAGCAGAATATATGAACAAATTTGATAGACGGCATCTTGAAGGGAAGGAATTTCTCTTTAATTTGCTTTTTTTTTTTTAATGTTCTATGATTTTTTTTACGTAAGCTCAGTGCCCGATTTATTAAAGTGAGAAAATCACGAAAAATAGCTATTTTCACCATGAATTTACGAAGCTGCATCACAAAGTTATTATGAAACTTTTTTCAGTTTTTATCAACTGCTGCTACATCACGTCAGTAAACATACCTGCTGGCAGCACAAAATCACTCGAGTAACATATCCTTCTCGATTGGTATTACCTCATCATTGAAGATGGCACAAAGCGATTTACCTAAACTGACCTCAACAACTTGCCGATGAATATTTATCCTTGTTTTTGGCGGTCTCATGCAACAGAAGAAGGAGTTCGGGTTTTAGTTCTGGGGCTTTTAATGAACAATTTCCCTTGTTTATATTTTTTTTCTCGAAACTTTTTTAGTTTTGGACTCTATGCCTGCGCTTATGATATCTCTCCAACAGGGGTTACAAGCTTCAGACGAAACTCGAAAATCTTTTGGTGACGCTTTCCACCCCCAACAATTCTCAGATTTTTTTATTTGGAATAGGGGCTAGCACCTCCTCATTATTCGTCCGTTGACTCTACAGATGGCGAATCAGTATTAATCATATAACTGTTATTTTCGTCGCTGTGACTACACAAACTCCGCACACGCAACTTTATTCTGTGTTGTTTCGAGTTGCTTCGGTTTTGTTTTGTTTTATTTTTTCACTGTTCCTCGTCGTGGTGGTTTTTATATTCGTTTCGGGGTTTATGTTTTTTGCCATGACCAAGGATGGCTAAGAGGGAGGGAGAGTGGAAAAGAAGGTTGGGTTGAGTTAGCCTGATAAGTGAAGCGGAAATCCAAAGTGGATGAACCTGATAAAACTCATGATATACGGAGGTGAAATGTGCAGAGATGAAAACGACCGACCAGTAGGCCACAGTGCAATAGCTTCTCTCTCTCTCTCTCTCTCTCTCGCTCTCCAGGCTTGAGCTTGACACACTCCAGGATTTTTCACCCTTTTATTTGCGCCAACGAAAAATTAATTGCGTTCCCGGGACGACTGGCACGTGAAAACCGATGGTGAAACGAGAAAGCATCGTTAAGCTCGTACCTCTCCCTGTCCAGTATCGATGAACGTTTCGGTCCTTTATGTTTTTTTCATTTTCAAATACAGTGTACCTTTGGTCCTCTCTCATCGCGTGCTCAGCACGCTTTGGCGTTTTAGCTTTCGAGTTGAAAATCTATTGAACTCGTTATCTACTTAAAAAAAGGAAATAAAAACTTTTTTCGGTTCAACTGCATACCGTTCCATTCTGAACATGAGATATGTAACTCGAATGCAGTATCCAAAATCATGAACGTTTCCTTCATCCGATTTTGAATCAGGGATCCTAAAAAAGCTTCATACATAATTTTGATGAAATTTTATAGCAAAATTTCCGTAGATTAAAAAATTACACTAGCCAACTCTTTTAGACTTTTTTCTTGTGGTTGTAATGTAACTATGAGTTTTCAATAAAAAAAATTTGGTGCTGAACATGAATCCGGCTGCCAAAAATGTCCGTCACGTCAAGATTTTCGAAATTAAGGTAAAACTGTCAAGAAACCTGTTTTGGGCTGTCTTTGAAAATCTATATATTGCGCCTGAACCTGACGTGACCTTTCAGCATAGTTGCAATTTATCTAATTTCTTTCACACGTGTCATTGGTATCTTATAAGCGTTTTTCTTGTACGGTGATATGCGTATTTTTGTTCAAACTATAATATTGTTCCTATTATATGGCTGATAGAATTTATAAGATTTTCACCTAAAAGTGCAAGATTCGAGCTCTTGTTCAAAGCTTATTCAAAATTGTAGCACGTCGGGTTCATGTACAATAAACTTTTAAATATGACCAAAAACATAGACATCATTATAAATAGTGTAACTGAAATATATGTATAGGGTTCAAGCTTTCTTTTGAGCCATGCTAAAAGGTTTCAGCACGTTAAGTTCAGGCGCAATAGATTATCAAAAATGACAATAAACAAATTTTTTTGACACTTTAATGTTCGAAAAATCTTGACGTGATGGACATTTTTGTATATATATTATTATGGGTTATAATTTTTTCGAAAATTATTCTCGTTATCACTATGAAAATTTCCCGTATAGATTGTCATGTTCGTCGTGCAACGGTAATAGATGAAGTGTACATGCTACGGTTTTAAAAGAGTGAGTGAGGGCACGTTTGTATATGTGGGTATGTATGGAAGCATGCATAGCCTATAGCATAAATAATACATATGTATGCATGGCATATATCCAGAGTATTATGTGGTTTTTGTGCCCTTCAAGCTTTTCCCCACAGAATCCTGGAGAAAAGAGGATTGTCCGGTCGAAAGCATTTGAACCGTACAGCTCGTGGTTTCCATTCAAATTCTATCGGGTTTCTGGGTCCAGTGCTCGCGCTAGCTCTATGAAAAAATGATATTCTTGCAAAGAAAAACATTACAAAAATATGCACGCATCGTTGTACATACTTGCAAATCTCATCAGCAAATACATTGTAACGAAACTCTTTTATTACCATGTTTCGTCGGACAGCGTAGGTTCAAGAAGTGTCGTTTTTTTTTTAAACGGGTTAGGACCGTTGTTGAAAAATCCAGGGTGACAAAATCTTCGTAGAAATCTTACTGGCAGCATGCATGAATAACACACGTTATCATAGATCGCAGAGATAATAGATGACAAAATAACACTTGACAATGTAACGTAGTACGAAAATATCATACGATAAATAAAATTAGGAATATTGTATCGTGAATATATGCACTTTATATATGGAGTATTCCTCGCCAAATTAGCCATTTCTTGACCCTTGCATTTAATATTTTGCTGATTATTTTTTTCTCTTTTCAAAAGCATCGAATGTTACTCAACTGATTTTTTTTTTTTTTTTGAATTTTCATCTCAAAAAATATATCCAGCAGAAATTTTTTAAAAAATGTCAATTTCTTTTTCATTGATGAATTGATAACTTTTGAACTCGCACTGGACTTAAAACTCATCAGGAACGTAACACCTTTTCATTGAAAAATGTACATAAAATCGAAAATGACGTCCACTCTAAAAAAAAAACGATTGTATGTTGAAAATTGGAAAAAAAATTCATTAAAATCATAATCAAAACATGGTAAAAATGATTTGCCCTCGATTGCACTGGGCTTAAAATTTATCAAAAAAATAACTATTTTTCACGAAAAAAAAAAAAAAAAAAAAAAACAGAGAGAATCGAAGATGATAATCACTCTAGAAAAAACTATTTGCTATTGAAAATTGAAAAATAAAATTCAATAAAATCATAAAAATACATGGAAAAAATAATTCCCACGATCATACTGGGCTTAATTCGTAGTCAACAGACGTGCTAGAATAACGGGGTGAAAAAAATCCGGTGAATCTATTAGTGAACGCTTTCAGAAAAAAAATTTTAACGCATGAAAAAAAATACAAATTTTAAACGTGGTTGTTTTTGTGTGGAACGCCCCATATATAGAGATAAAACGATATTCATTATTGGAGTTCATTATTGATCGTTACTTTTTTATTTTGAATTTTTGCTTGTTATTCTGCAATCATTTAACCCTAGGACCCTACACACACACGGGTTCTCAAAACCCTTACCAAATTTTTAAGACCCTCGCATTTCGACAATTCAGGTGTCGTGCTAAACTATTGGTCGCATTAGGAAGGGGGAGTGTATGGAGTAGAATTGTGCTGGATAAAACGTTAGTTTTAGCCTGGGCGTGACAAAGAGTACATTTAATCGAGAATCTGGAGCTAGCGTAACTCCACAAATTTTGCTGTATTTTCCTCTACGCTATCTTAATCCACTGTCAAACGAGTGGAGCCTTTCCAATTGTTCGTTTGCAATTGTTTCAGGATTAGTCCATACAGTCTTTTTTTAAGAATCAACGATTTAATTTTTCAAAATACGAATGTCAAATTTTTTTATATTTTTCAACGTGCTGCGATCCGCGTAACCCCAGTGTAGGTCTTCATACATATCATGTAGGGTCCCAGGGTTAACATCAAACAAAAAAATCGAGTTTCAAGAGAGGTGTGTTCACCAATTCAACGATTTTTTAAAATAAAATTTGTTATTTCTGATCATTTTGTATTTTTAACTTGGTAAAAAAGTTCATAGTTTATAAAGCTTTTGAATTGGGAAGTTTTTGAAACTCTTTTTTCTTTTATTTCTTCCTTTCGACATACTTGTATACTGGTCCACCCATTGGAGAACGTTTTCGTGGACACTATGTATTGCTATATCTACGTACACGAGGTATTTCTGATTGTATACTAATTTAATATTCTCCTACGTCTAGGAAAAATCACAATATCTGAGATCCTTTTATATGTATTACCGGGACATATAATTTAAATTTTCATGGCTCTGGGAGGAGAAAATTGAAATAGAAAAATGCCAGTGCAGTGATAGTAATAAGATGTGACAACCAGCAATTTCTGAGATTATCAGTGAGCTGGATAATAGATTTTCATGTGGACTGGATGGAGTAAATTTTGATGTCCCGTCCAGTTTGATTTCCACATTTGTTTTCTATTTTTAAGCGATGGTCACCGTGAATTATACGATGATGCATTGTGAAAATTCCCTTATCCGTGTTTCGCGCTAGAACGGCTTAGTGATGGAAAGCATAGTGTGGAGCGATACGATCTGACCATTGATGACTTTTGGGCATCACGGACCTTATCTCAAACTATTCAAACCCCGCTTAAGATTATTTTTCTCAAATTAACGCAGTAAAATTTGACTGTGCAACATCGTAAATTTAATTGTATTCGTGAATTTCGCATAGTAACTTTCACTATATGTTTATCAACGTAGGGTAAATTCGATTTCTGGACCGCTCTGAATACTGCTACAACCAAGATGAGTCTAGGCATTAATGGAATACGGTGTACACTTGACATATATATATGAAACAGGTTACGTTAAGAAAATGTTTCTCAAGTTCATGAAGAACCAATCCTTTCCATTCTCTTCCTTACTTGCAATCGTGCTGATGCAAGCAGAGTGTGGCATAGTTCAGGGCTCCTCGAACCCAAAACTTGCACCTACCGAAACACGAAAACTTTGCTTACGCATCGAAGTTTTCGAAGATGTGTATACATATGTTTATAGGACGTGTGGTATAGAATTCACGTATAGACCTCCACAGCTGCCCCCTCGAAGAAACGAGAGAAGCGGCAACAAGATTTCTTCTGTTAATGCGCCGAAACACTAGTCACCAGTCGCTGTTGGTTCAGAAAGACTCTTCACCACTGTCAGGTGTCTCGGGTGCCTTTCTTGTTGTTTATCTTTTCTCTTTCTTTCTTTCTTTCTTTCTTTCTTTCTTTCTTTCTTTCTTTCTTTCCACTTGGAACAGAAGAGAAACTGCTCTCACATAGTGTTACTCGTGGAGAGTATTTCTCGTTCGTTTCCCTCCGAGAACAAAAATGTATCGCGTGTTCGATACGACACAGAAAGAAAACGATGAGTGAAGCAGAAAACAATGAGTAGCACATGAACGCTTCAACGAGCGATCAAACCAAAAGATATCGAGAGCTATCTATAAATATAAATAGTAAATACAGACTTTTATGCGAAACGACAATGACAAAAATTATTCTTCCAGGCAATAAATAAAAATGTTACGTTGCGTAGCGTATGAGTCGTCACCTATTGTATACTTAATGGAGGTGTATACCTGAACTTTACCATTTGCCTTATTGAAAGCCGGCCTACCCTTAGGTAGAGGGATCTTAAAAATCAATACGTAAAAAGCTTTTCAGTGAGCAGAGACATAATAGTGACTCGGCGAGAAGTACTTGAAAGATGACAAGGGCTCTCTTGTAAATAACACCTATGTAAGAATACCGGGGAATAAATATCATTTATTTAAATAGTGAGAACATTCCTTAGGGTATATGTTTTGTAAACTTTAAATTAATATGATATTGATTTCATGGTTTTCCTTCAGGATGAGATTTGAGCTGATTGAAAAGTTTACAATATATCAAAAGCGTGTACACCAAGAAGTCAACTCCATTCTTGGTTTAAAGTAACGAAATTAAATGTGGTGCGTGACATCGTCGGGAAATCAGAATGACTGCCTCACGCTTAGTGGTCGTTGCGTGAGTTAAGGTTAGCATTTTTAAAATCACGGTTCAAATGACTTCAAATGGAAATTGAAAATATGCTGTTTACAAATTGTCGTGGATCCGGTAATTTTTAAATACTGAAAAAATCGAAACAGTTTATCTTCATCTCCATGCACGTAACGACAGCAAACAATTTTTTCATTTACCGTTGTACGTTTCACAACAAATCGAACGAAAAAAGAGACACGGAGGAAAATTCTATCTAAATAGAATAAATATTTATCGATTTTCCTTTAATTCCGTGAACAAACATTTACTAACATACAAAAGGTATGTTCGAAGTTCAGTATGGTAAATCATTCATGCTCCCATGCCAATAGTTGTTTCCTTAAGTTTTTTCTTTCGCAGTCGTTCTTTGTTCGTTTCCAGTCTTGTGTTTCTGTGCCTGGCTTTTCACAGTAGCTGTCATAAGTGACTCACTGACACATTTGACGAAATATGGAAAAATTCCAGTCTTATTACACCGAACATCATTAAACCGCAATTCCTCATGAGCACAGTTACAGTTACCCATATTCGAACCGAACTGAAGATATCATCATAATCATCACCATGTTCGTCTCGAAAGGTAAAGATTTTATAGTAAGGTTATAAAATACGAAAAAGGTGAAATTTCACTATCACCGTAAATATTCTTTGTAATATATGAAAACAAAAAAAAATTCCTCAAACACATTTGACACACTTTTGACTTGAGCATTACGTATGTAATAACATAATACACATGCACAATTATTGCATATTCCGAATGACGCGTTCGTCGAGTATCGATTGTGTAAATTGGCGATAGAAAACACTGACGTACGACATGTTCGTCATCATACACGGTTTCGTTAGAAGCCGTTACGCAATTAGTACGAGAAACTACTATGTACAAATGTACATAAACAATTACTTCAGCGCCTTACTAACGTACTGCACGTTCGTCATTATACATTATTTCGTTCGAAGCCGTTAAACAGTTAGTACGGGAAACTGCTATGCACATACACAATTACTTCAACGTGTTTGATACTATCGAAATGAAAAAGCCATATGGAAAATTTTCATCACGATATAAAAAACTCGATCTGAAAAAATTATTTTCAAATATTTTTCAATGTACGTAGCTCTTTTTGTTTGAAATTAAGTTAAATTCTACGATGCAAATATACAGCTGACTCGATGTGGGCTAATTGCAAATCGTGTTTTTTTTAACCTAAAGAAAGAAAAAAGGATTTCAACAAGAGGCCGTATTTTTATGTGTTAGTTAGCTTTCTTCCTTTCAATTTTAGACTGACAGTGATCGTTGACAAATTCTAATTATTTCCTAATCAAAACATTTTTCTCTTTTTTTTTCGACTATTTATTCGAGTCGATAACTTTAAATAAAAAGATTTTTATTTCAGAAGCCATAAGAATTTCAACTGACTGCGTGATTTCAAGTCACAAAACGTTATGAGACCTAACAAAATTTGAAAAGAAACTTAGACTACGCGCAAAAAGTTTCTATCCTCGAAAAAGGTTAAGGCAGGGCTTCACAAAAATCAAACAAATGACTAAGTGTGTACGAACTTCATTGATTCAAGACATCTTGCAATAATTTCTAAACTTCTTATTATCTGTTTTGAGGAAAGCTGAGTATTCCATATTGAGTCGATATGTACACGGTACATTTTTATCGAATGGCGCATTGAAATTAAAAATAACGTAGCAGAATTTATTTATTTGACTAAGCATTTGTTCTCATTTTATTTTAAGTAGTAAGTATTGAGTATCTAAGAATTTATGGTCACGTGGAAGGTGGATATCTGATTTGTAATATTGAAAATAATGCATTTCGAGACAGAGTTTGAATGAAATATTCACTATTGAGAATTCTTTTACGTTTGATCGTTAAACAACTACGTGTGTTGAAAGACGTTAATTATTATGAGCTTCATATGCATTTCCACATATAATCACAAATAACGAAGCTCTGATGCGTTTGTGGTTTAGTAAGTTTTAAACCCGCAAAAAATATTAAGACAAGCAAATCTACTCCCCCGAAATATAAATTCTGCTCGAAAATTGTCAATCTCAACATACACAAAACAAACACAAAATGTTTTGAGAGTGCCTGAAAAAAATTTGCGAATACACAAATAATTTCACAAAAGATGTTTTCAAACCCGATCGAAAATTAAGTTGAAATGTTACAATAAGCGATTTAATACGTTTCAAGCAATAACAGTCGAATATTTTATTTTATACCTATAACCCTTTAATACAAAATCTTAAATTAATTTGAATTACAATTAATCTACAGTACTGAAACCTCGAAATGAAAAAATTACAAAAAAAAAAAAAAAAATTCGCCTGAAGTAAACTGCGAAAATTTTTTTTTTTTAGCTTAGTTCACATAATGTACCTACATCTTATAGTCACGAACTCGTCAAGTACCTCGGCCGAAAATTTATTCTCAATTTAGTTTTTTCATTGGTCATTTTTTTTCGTTTTGAGGTTTCTTTACATACTCTAATTTAATCAATATTATTGTTGTTGTGTATAACAACTGTGCTGTAGAATAATTATACATTAAATTAGTTGAAGATTTTTTATCAAAGCTTGATAGGTGTGAATTAAAATATTCGACTATTACTGCTTTCAGAGTTTATACGTGTTTAACGACTTTCTGTAAAACGTCAACTTGAATTTCGGTCACGTCTGAAGTACTATTTTTCGTGAAATTATGATTTCATTTATAAATTTTTTGAGGCAATCTCTTAACATTTTGTATTAGTTTTATGTTGAAAAGGAGATTTTTTCACCAGAACTGCTATGTCGGGGAAATAAATGTACTTGTCTCAACTTTTTTACAGCATATTTATGCTGTTTTTACGAGGATTTATAGACTTTTTGTAAGGAATTCATAGTTTCATCATAAAACATATCGATATTGTGTACGGACTCGGGTGTAATGCGTACATACATGCGTGGAAGATTCTAAAGAATTAGTTGCTGGGTGAACATTTTGAAAGACACTCAATCCATTTTTTCTATAACTTCGGCTAAAAAGATATTCATAATCAAATTTGATTATCTGATATCACTTCTGAGGACTGTGCAAATAAATAAAAATTGGCGATCAATCATAAAAAATTGAAAAATTATCAGATGACTTGATTTGACAGTGATTGGAGCGATTGTAAGTGTGAGACTACGCTGTCAAAGTTTCCTTTGCAACCATACCCCATCTCATCGGCTACGAAGAATGACGAAATTTTTATTTTTTTTAATTTTTTTAATTTAATAAATAAATTTAAAAAAAAAGTTTTACATATGACATTCGAGTTCGTATTGATATTAGTGTCTAATTATTGCCTAACGTCTGACATTCGGCAGAAAAATTTAGTTTTCGATCGTAGAAAACAATGTTCAATTATCGAAGTCGAAAACTGCATAAAAATTTTGGGCTCTACTGAATGAAGAAAAAACCTTGGTTGCATTCCAACGGTGCAAACTTCAGCACCAGTTTTAGTCCAGTCACCTTCGGCCATATTTTACGAAGTTCTACTCACGAGACCCAGCCTCTGGCCAATTTTTTCATAGATTGTTTAGATCTGTAGGAATGTAGTCCTGAGTTTTCATAAAAATCCGAGTTGCATTTTAACAATAAAAAATTATTGAAATTTAAAAATTGATTTTTTTTGGAACGCCTCTATCGAAAAAAAATTTTCATTCAAAGTTGTTTATCATAACGTCCTCTATAAAAAAGGTCTTATACAAAAATGAGCTAACATTATTAACTAACCAGTTAATTAAAAATGAAAAAAAAAAAATTCTCAATTTAATTTGCGCAACCGCAATCGATTGTTTATCAACAATGAAGTATGAAGTTCAAATATGTTGTAGTTCAAACGATATGGAAAAAAATGGTTTCTGTTGAAAATCAATACTGTTTTTTTGACGATTTTTGATTTTTGTTTATAAACAAATAGCAGTTCTGACCAAAATTACGACGGTATCTGAAAAATTCTAGGACTATCTTATTTATTTTTGAAAAAACAACATTAAAAAAAAAAAAATTTGCAATATCTTGATTACAGCCCGGGATATGAATATTTCTACGTTTTTTCAATTTTATATTGTTGTAATTAAGATTTTTGCAAAATTCAAATTCGTTAGCCTTCCTTACGCTTCCGGCTACAAGATTCAATGAAATACTGACTTTTGAGAGAAATTATGCCATCACAGTTATCAACGTACTCCGATCGACGGCGCGCGGCTTCGGCCGCCAAACAAATTTGATAACTTACTTCGAAATGGTCGTGGAACAATTTTTTTTTTTCTATTTATATTCTATCTATTTAGACGTTTTTTAGACGTTTCCTAGAGTATGCACAAGATATGCAGCAAACGTCTCCCAACATCCCCTCAATTCCATATCAGTTGCCATAATTATCGTTCAATTATTCATTGATAAACATTTTCAGATCAGAAAAACGAAATCCTGAGGGAGTTATTTTTTTATGATTATTTTCTTGTTTTTTTTCCAAGTTTTTTTTTTCAATATGATATTTCGAAGTGAGGTGGGTTTTTCATTTTTTTTTAAACAATTTTCATCAAGCTATACGATTTTATAAGTCGGGAGTTATTTTATGTTTTTTAAAACATTTTTTCTATATCATGTTGAAGCTCTTCGAGGTCATACTATCGATGTTCTGTTTTCGCATTTTTGGAGCTCCAAAATATACTTTTGGTTCGTTTCAAGACCTTTGAACTTGAAAATCTGAGAGTTATTTGGAGAAAAACTTGTATTGACCGTGAATTCTGTCTTTGACCTTGAATAACTTTTGACCACGTTGACTTAGCGAAAAGTGTCTCTGGACCTTTTTTGTAGAGCGTTCAATTCTCTACAAAAATATGCCAAAAACTTTACAGTACGACCTATCGTTCGTGAGTTACAAAAATCAGAAGGAAAAAAAGTAATTGTCCCTGTGTTATCCTTATGGAAAATCGACAAGAGCGATGCGCACTAACTTAATATTAATATTAAGCGCTCAAATTTTAACTGGTCTTTTTTGGCACCTAAACGAAACTTTTGAGCCTGGTTCTGATGGAAAAAAAAAAAAAAAAGTTTTTTTTGAATCACCCTAATATATATATTGTGACGTTGGGGCGAAATAAATAAGTAAATCGATTTTCTTTTTGATAAAGACTGGGGTGGTTTATTGTTTTACAATTATGATATGTGACTCGTTTGAGGTTCGTACGTAGAATTAATCTTCGATGTTGTTTACTTCCAAAAAACGATCATTTCCAAGGGACCGCAGATGTTCATTTTGAATCATTACAAATACATGTATGTTTAGAAGGGGGAAACCGTAACAATATATATGAATGTATTTGTCTGGATTCGCTACCGCGTAAAAACTAGAACACAGTTTTTCATCCACTTAAACCATGAGCACTGCGTTGGCAGAATTTTTGTCGAAAAATCCGTTCCATACCGTTTTTTTTTTTTTTTACGATATTTCGTGCCCCGAATCGCTTTTGCAGAAACTCCTGTAATTCCATTATTGCCTTTATCATTCGTAACGAAAGCAAACAGTGTAATTTTCTCTTTGAAAGTGTGTACCGCCATAAGGAGTAGTTGTTTAAAAAGTTAAAAGACCGTTTTCGAAAGCTAGGAATGCGCTTTATTCGCTAGGTGCACAAAAATACTAATACTAATCAATTATCAGTGTGTTACGTATTCATGCATACTGTCAGCGCCACCTAAAATAAGGCTCCGCATTTTTTCATGCTCAACGTATACACAATACACACTTATTTTTATAGTAGTATATGTACGTGCACCTAGCGAATAGCAGCCGTCAGTAGTTCTTTTTATCTCGGAATTTTTATTGTGTCACGTTGACCAGGATGTATGGCTTAAAAATGTCATGTTTGCAATTTTTCGAAAATCCTTATGACACACTTCGAAAAAATTCGAAATCATTAAAGTCTTTGGTATTTTTTTTGTTCGATCGACAAACGCGGCACATCTGTTAAAATCTTCAAAATAATATTCGTTTCGAGGACACCGGAATCATCAGTTGGAAAAACAAATTCGGAAAGGAAAAAAAAAAATTAATTCCATAGGCGCAGTTGCAAACCTAAACCGATCATTACTTGATTTGAGTTTTTTTTAACGATGTATGGCCAGAGATCTCGGGATGGACCCACCGATAATACAAAAAAATTATAGGTGTGCACGCCATTTGGGGACCATACGTAAGAAATTTTCTAGGCGGGCAATTGTTCATGTCCACCGGGCCAACAGCTATACATAAGGATCTTAATAATTACTATTGGGAGGAGGCTTCGACGGCATTACGACTTTCCTCCCACTCTATCTCTCTGAATATTCCCAATCATCAACGTTGATAATTGATGTCCCAAAATCCAGACCACCGGACATAGACACGGTAGCAAAGAGTAAAATAACGGAAATTATCGGTAAACGAAGTTCCAAGGATAACGAATACAATTTTCGGCTAAACAATTGATGATGAGGCAGATGATCAATACTATTCAACATACGATATAAGACTTGTATACAGGACTTGAATTCAGCCTCTTGAATTCTTGAAACTTGAATTCAGACTTGATTTCTGCCTCAAAGATGCTAATGACGAAGTGAAATTCGGCTGAAATCCTTCAGAGGTTTATAAAACCTCTGAAAGGACAATACCAAAGGAAGAATGACAAACAAATAAAATTCGAGTTATTCCTGACGGCCCAGACAAAATGTGTTGCAGCCAGGACACGGAGTGAGAGGCAATGGAGAATACCTTACTTCAAGCTTGCAAGTGACTGGTAAAAAAATGGGAAGGGAGAGGTAAAACAAAAAAAAATGGAGTCCGAGATAAAGGAGGAAACGAAAGTACCGAGGCCAATAAGGACTAAGTGGTACAAGGGAAAGAGTGGAGTTAAACGAAAAAGAATGTGGAGATGAAGAGGGTCGTGGAGACATGTCTTTGGGTCGCCAGTCACATTGGCTCTCGACGCGTGCGACGAATTACCGCTCATAAAGGGATGTTGTACTCTATCTTTTTAGCGTAAAAAAAAAAGAAAAGACAGAGAGTGCACAGTAAGAGGAACCACGGTTTGCTTGGATCGCTATTTCCAGTCTTTTTCAAAGCCAATCGAAATTCAACACGGCGAAATGGCAGTACGATATGCGTGCCTATAGAGTTTCATACATACAACAAGGTAAAGGTAACAAAGATGAAGTAAACACGCATTGGAGGAAGTTCATCTGGTACCGAGCAAGTCAAAATAAAAAAAAACTGTCATGACTAGCGTAGTCGGCTCACAAAAAAAGTCATCTTACTGTACCCCCACAACCTGGGTCGAAAAAATAACGTTTTGTAGTTCACATCAAAGTATAAACCCTCACAAAAAATGAACGGCTGACTTGCATATTTAAGGGGTGAAATTAATTCCTTACAATCGGTGTTTTTTCGTTTATCGCTGATATCTTCGAAACTAAAATAGATACGGTGAAAGTTTAAATGGCAAAGTTATTTATTTTTAAGAGCTCTGCAAAAATATATAGTCGAAAATTGTAAAAAAATTTTTGATTTATTTTATTTTCATAAAAAACGTGTTATTTATACATTTTTCGTTATTTGATCATTATAAAAATTTTTATTTCACCTGAAAATTAAACCACATTGATAAGGTTGTCAAATGGAAAATGTTTACATACATATATAGGTTGAGCGTATCCAGGTATGTTCTACCCTTGTTTTAAAATACTCATAAATCATTTACATCTGGTTCAGTTTGTGCATCCATTTTAGTACAAGCGAATAAGTATCAGATGATTATTTCCACTATATATAAAACTTTATTTAATATATATATATGTTTTCATTCTATTTTCTAAAAGCATTCAATTCATGCATTATAGCAATTAAGATGTTTATTACTCATGATAAGCAGGAAGAAAAAAGCAGGCCATGCACTTATCAGTTTCTTCACTTTCGTATTATGGAATGTATTCGTTAATAATACTTCTTAAAGAAGTGTTCGAGACACAAAGGTTGTTTTGCACCACGAACATGATATAACAGCTAAATCACCACGAATGTGACACCGTAGTTCCGAATTATCTCCAAAACAAAACGTCACCGGTTTAATGAACTGAGGGGGTGCTCTTTCTATGCAGCCACTTTTGTAAACGTGGAAATAGTATCATGGAGAAATAAAACATATTTTTAAAAGTCCACCTCATAGTTTGATCATGGCAAGAACATGTCATCAGTTCAAATCTATAAGACTTTTTGCGTTTAAAAAAAAATAATTCTCCGCTTTAATGAGCTCTTGGGACGGAACATCAATGTAGATCGATATCATTGAATTTGGAGTCGAAACAATTACGTTTATTATGAAAAAATAACGAAGAATGTATCGAAAAACTTGTTTTTTTTTTATAATACGGAACAAATAGGAGAATTTCTATATAATTCTCGACTACATATTATTGCAGAGCACTGAAAAATGAATAACTTTGCCATTAAAAACCACTGATTGTCAAGAATTAATTTCACGCTTGAATATGCAAGTCAGCCGCTCATTTTCTGTGAGGGTTTATACTTTGATGTGAACTACAAAATGTAATTTTTTCGACCCAGATTGTGGGGTAAAGGAAGGTGACCTTTCTCGTCAGTATATGTTTAGTGTGTTTAACCTCCTTCTTCGAGACAATCTAGAGTCGCGGCAGCGACTCAAGACAAGTACATTTACGCATACTAATGTCATAGTATAAATGAGTCGCTACTAGAGCCTTTACCGCAAGGATCGTGGTTTCGAACGATTTTCGAAAATTGTTTCGATAATATTTAATTAATTGCGGCGTTTTGAGAGATGCTTCAAGTTCACATATTTTTTTTTTCTTTCGATCGTGACCAATTCGAAATCTGTAACCTAACGCATATTGGAGATATCAATATTTTTTTCTTTCAAAACATCAAAAATGGGTGGCGTTTTTCACACACATTTTTTGACGTTTAGCGGTTGATGCGGTCTAGTGACACTAGTTACAACTAGAATGAGACTGTTGGTTTATGTGTGTTACCGACCGACCAAACTTTTGTTCAGGTAATATAAAGTGGCAGCTGTGAAATCAGAAAGGTTATAAAGATTGCGGATCATTAGTGACAGTTGTGCAGTTAGAAAAATAATGAGGTTATAAAGATCGCGGGTGTGAAAACTGACGGATCGTTTTAATTTCATTTTTCGTTTGAGTCATATTCGTGTCAGGTCTTCTTTTAATAAGATTAATAATGACGGTTATGAGGCTCAAAAAAGAATTAATAGTTATAGTTGTGTGGTTAAAAATAAGGAAGAATAATTGTAAAAATTAATATCGACAGTTGTGATGAAAATTAAACATAATAATTGTAAATGAAAAAGAATAAAGTTTATCGTGGGAGTTGAATAAAAGTTATCATTTTTCATTCTCAACTTTTGGGAAGACTTATCTTCGCGACATCTTCGCGAGATTGAATGGCTGCAATTGTAAGAAAGAGCTTTTATTTTAGCCTTCCACTCCGTTGCCTTTTTTTTTAGTTCATCAGATGAATGTTGGGGAAAACTAATCCGCTTCCTTTTTCTTTGTTCGCCGGATGAATATTGAGGGAAATCACTCCGCTGCTTTTTTTTCAGTTCGTTGGATGAATATTTGGATAAATCACTCCGCTGCTTTTTTTCTGTTTGTCGGGTGAATATTTGGAAAAATCACTCCGCTGCCTTTCTTTCTGTTCGTCAGATGAATATTGGGGAAAATTACTCCATTGCCTTTTTTTTTGTTTGTCGGACAAATGTTGAGGAAAATCACTTCGCCTTTCTTTCTGTTCGTCAGATGAATGTTTGGGAAAATCACTCGAATGCCTTTTTTTTTGTTCGTTTGATAAATGTTAGGGGAAATCACTCCATTACCTTTTTCTTGTTCGTCGGATAGATGTTGGAGAAAATCACTTCATTACGTTTGTTTTTGTTCGTCGGATGAATATGGGGGAAAATTATTCCATTGCCTTTTTTTTTGTCGTTGAATAAATATTTGGATAAATCACTCCGTTGCCTTTTTTTGTTCGTAGTTCGGCAGTGACGATTTTTTTTTCACCAATAGTGACGGTGGTAAGATTAAAAAAATTGTGCAAATCGCGTAAGTGAATGCTCATAGCATCTATGATTATTTTTCATTTATGACTTTTGGTTATAGAGTCATGTTTGAAATTGAAGTGGTATATATCCGTGGCATGTCTCCCAAAAAAAAACCCCTATAAATGTCTGTATAGGCTCTGTAATCATTCTGCTTACGCGAAAATCGCTTTGAACAATAAACCAGTTCTTTTCAAAATCTGTGGTGAATTACAAAAAAGTGTTTGACTAAAAATTCTTTTCCGTAATAATTGCCTCAAAAATAAGCAACTCGTTATGAAACGTTATAAAAGTCAATCTTGAATGAATTTGCTGATCAAAATAACCACGACAGCACGATAATTCAATCCTCGCAAAAGGGTTCATTTTAAATATTATAAAAAGTTGTTAAATAAACCACGAAAAAACAGCATAGATGCTGTAAAAAAAAGTCAAGACGAGTACATTTACTCCCTCCAAATAATATTCCCAGTTGGTGGAAAATTAAATCTAGATTTCACAAAAAGTTATTTAATAAATAAAAATGTTGACATCATTAATAGACAAACACATTAAAACCCATTAATTAACAAACCTCCCAATAGTAGTTTCGGGTGATGAAAAATGATGTCGAGCCTTCAAAAAAAATCATCTAATAAATAAAAACTACAAGAGCATTTGTAACATCTATCTTAAAAAAATTACAAACAAAAAGAACTAAAGCGAAAAAAAAATTACGGCCGGAACACTTGACGGGCTTGTGACTATGAGATGTGGGTACATTGTATGAAGATAGAAATTTCGTCAAGTACTCCGGCCGTAATTTTTTTTTCGCTCTAGTTCTTTTTGTTTGTAATTTTTTTAATATAGATGCTACAAATGCTCTTGAAGTTTTTATTTATCACATGATTTTTTTTTTTTAATCTCGACATCATTTTTGATCACCTGAAACTACTATTGGGAAGTTAATTTATTCCGAACCTTATAAGTATCGAATGGATTTTATGAAGTCGTAAAAAAGTTTTTTTGGACATTTTTTTAGCATTCATCGAAGTTTTGTTCGAAACTGTTCGTCAGTGCTTGCGGGGCTTATGTTTACAAACGGGAAAACCACAGAAACGCATAACGGACAGTTTAAAATTGGGATAATGATAATTGTATCCAATTTCTGTTTTTTTCTTTATCAATATTTGTTTCTTGATTCGATTAACGGATGAAACTTCTCAACAAGAAAAAAATTAATGCTGTACAAACGTTTGGCTCACTTTCGTTATCCCCGTTGAGACCAATAGTGTTATGGCAAAGGGATTTACCTGTCAGTGGTCGCGCTACTTACACTTCATGGGTTGGTCGTAGTTTCAAGTGCTCAGTTTGAGGGATAAGGACCTAGAAACAATTTCATCGTGAAAGAATTTCATTATGCAAATAACGGTGCAATGATATGCTCGATCAGAAAAGAGAGGGAAAAGCAAATAATTGGGAGAGAACTAGGATAAAGATGTGTGATAGAATGAACAGGTAAAGGGGTGGAGACATATGCAGGCTTTAGTGTTATGCGTAACAGGGTGACAAATGATAGAGCCAAGGTCGTCCGTTTCCATTTCTGTGTTTTTGTCTTATTCGTGTCATTCTTTTTTATGCTCAGAATTGATGTTTTTCCTCTTCTCTTATTTGTCTCGATGCACTCTACCTTTGTCCTTTTTTTGCATGGTTCTCCTCGTTTTATTTTCATCGTAAAATCATATCAGTTTTTGAAAATTCTGTACAATGAATAGGACAGACCTAAGCTTGTTTACGATGTATCCTCGAATAGTCTCAGGATTTTCAAAAATTGCTACACCACTCAATTGCATTGCGAATCGCTTATCGATGCCCACAAAATCTGTAAAAGGGATTGCATTATTTTTCTAGTAATTTTTGTTATGCATGACTGTAGGCCAAGTTGTTAGAGATACCCTTCATTTTCGCTACCTTTTTTTACTCTTTTTTCATTCTCATCCGTCTTTTTTTCTTTGTCGTTCCATACTTTAATGTTCTCCACAAATTGAGGATTCCGACACCACAGTGATTTTGACGAAAGGATCGGGGAACGCATCTCCAGAGCAACGTATTTCGTGATTGCAAACAGCCACCGTAAACATGAGCCTGCTTACGCTTATTCGAGCACAAATTCGCTCATCACTATATATATGGGGCATTCCACGCCAAATCGACCACTTTTGAACCCGACCCCTTTTGATTTGGCACAAACTTTTTTATCCTTTTCTACGCTACCAACGGCGTTTTTCAGAATTTTTTCAAATTTTTTTACCCAACCCAGAAAAAGTTATAAATTAAAAAAAAAAATGGCATTATTTTTGTTCAAAGTGACATAACTTTTTCGAAAATTGACTTACCGGGACGTTTTTTTTTTCAAAATTTTTGTATTTGATTGTACTTTTCAGAAAAAAAT
This sequence comes from Campoplex capitator, assembly GCA_037576405.1. Lineage (NCBI taxonomy): Eukaryota > Metazoa > Arthropoda > Insecta > Hymenoptera > Ichneumonidae > Campoplex > Campoplex capitator. Next base: position 12,892,131 of record JARBWI010000323.1, on the reverse strand, counting down.
ATCAAAAGGTCATACGAATTCATCTTCACCGGTTTTTTTCAGAATTTAAGAAAAAAGTGAAAATTTTGGGATGATTGCCATTTTTTATTTTTTTTTTCTTTTCTCCATAAGAAACTTTGACATTTTCTACAAGTTATCTGAAATTTTCAGAGTGGGATTTTCTCGCTTTCTATTTCTTTTTCTCGATTAAAAAAAAAAAAAAATTTCAACTCGGCTTATTTCTAATGACACCACTTTGAAAATTTTCTAGGATGTACCGAGAACCTTGAAAGTTGAAGAATAATTATAATTATAATAATTCAAAGTGGTAGTCTTGGAAAAATTTCAATTTATTCCGAAAAAATCAGAAAAAATTAAAAACAGCCCTGAATATTTTTTGTATTTTTATAAACTGCATTAAAAACAAAAAAAAATGGAATATCTTTTATTATTTGGTCAAACTATAAGCTTTTAGACATTTAGAAATAGAAGAAAAAGAAAAAGCGTAGAATGAAAAAGAGAAAAATTCAAATGGATTTTATCCCGATTAACCTATTTCTAAATTTATAAAAGCTTATAGATTGGTCTAATAAAAACATTTATTCCATTTTTTTTTGTGTTCTAATGTAGTTAATAAAAATACCAAAAATATTCAGGGCTGTCTTTAATTGTTTCCGATTTTTTCGGAATAAATTGAAATTTTTCCAAGACTACCACTTTCAATTATTATAATTATAATTTTTCTTCAACTTTCAAGGTTCTCGGTACATCCTAGAAAATTTTCAAAGTGGTGTCATTAGAAATAAGCCGAGTTGAAAATTTTTTTTTTTTAATCAAGAAAAAGAAATAGAAAGCGAAAAAATTCCACTCTGAAAATTTCAGAGAACTTGTAGAAAATGTTAAAGTTTCTTATGGAGAAAAGAAAAAAAAAATAAAAAATGTCAATCATCCCAAAATTTTCATTTTTTTCTTAAATTCTGAAAAAAAAAACGGTGAAGATGAAGATGAATTCATTTTTTTCTTTAATTCTGAAAAAAATGAAAATTTTGGGATGATTGCCATTTTTTATTTTTTTTTTCTTTTCTCCAAAAGAAACTTTGACATTTTCTACAAGTTCTCTGAAATTTTCAGAGTGGGATTTTTTCGCTTTCTATTTCTTTTTCTCGATAAAAAAAAAAAAAAATTTCAACTCGGCTTATTTCTAACAATACTACTTTGAAACTTTTCTAGGATGTACCGAGAACCTTGAAAGTTGAAGAAAAATTATAATTTTAATAATTGAAAGTGGGAGTCTTGGAAAAATTTCAATTTATTCCGAAAAAATCGGAAACAATTAAAGACAGCCCTGAATATTTTTGGTATTTTTATTAACTACATTAGAACACAAAAAAAATGGAATAAATGTTTTTATTAGACCAATCTATAAGCTTTTATAAATTTAGAAATAGGTTAATCGGGATAAAATCCATTTGAATTTTTCTCTTTTTCATTCTACGCTTTTTCTTTTTCTTCTATTTCTAAATGTCTAAAAGCTTATAGTTTGACCAAATAATAAAAGATATTCCATTTTTTTTGTTTTTAATGCAGTTTATAAAAATACAAAAAATATTCAGGGCTGTTTTTAATTTTTTCTGATTTTTTCGGAATAAATTGAAATTTTTCCAAGACTACCACTTTGAATTATTATAATTATAATTATTCTTCAACTTTCAAGGTTCTCGGTACATCCTAGAAAATTTTCAAAGTGGTGTCATTAGAAATAAGCCGAGTTGAAAATTTTTTTTTTTTTTAATCGAGAAAAAGAAATAGAAAGCGAGAAAATCCCACTCTGAAAATTTCAGAGAACTTGTAGAAAATGTCAAAGTTTCTTATGGAGAAAAGAAAAAAAAAATAAAAAATGGCAATCATCCCAAAATTTTCACTTTTTTCTTAAATTCTGAAAAAAACCGGTGAAGATGAATTCGTATGACCTTTTGATATTTTTTTCTGAAAAGTACAATCAAATACAAAAATTTTGAAAAAAAAAACGTCCCGGTAAGTCAATTTTCGAAAAAGTTATGTCACTTTGAACAAAAATAATGCCATTTTTTTTTTTAATTTATAACTTTTTCTGGGTTGAGTAAAAAAATTTGAAAAAATTCTGAAAAACGCCGTTGGTAGCGTAGAAAAGGATAAAAAAGTTTGTGCCAAATCAAAAGGGGTCGGGTTCAAAAGTGGTCGATTTGGCGTGGAATGCCCCATATATAGAAAATATCCACACTATGAACATTGAGACGCAAAAATGTGTATGCGTATGTATGTATACAAGGGAGTGTTAAACTACATAGAAATGCTAAAGTCGTACGATATAAGAGAAATCCGTGACTCAAAGAAAGCTGGTATTGCCGTCACGTAAAAAAATCTTTTAATCCTCGTTTTCCAATTTTTCTCCTGTCACCCACGGAGATCCTTCACGTAGCTTTCTCTGTCTTTTTCATTGCCGCTGTTTCTATTCTTCTTCCGTTCCTTAGGAATTCATTCTTCCATTGCGGACAATGCATTCCTCACTATCTGTGTTATGCGTAGTTCACCCTGGCAGGATATTCACGAGACAAGAATTCGAAAAAAGGAATAGTTCTGGCAAAAGCGAGATTTTTCCTCAGGTCGTGAAAGAAGTTATTCTCATTTTCAGTTTTCTCCTTCTATCCGCCCGCCTTTCCTTCTTCCGTTGTGAAAATTGTTAAGTGCGACGGTTCAATTCCCAGTGTAAGGAGGGCATTTTTTCTGAATGTAGTAGAAGCAGTATTTCATACCGTGATGACCTATGATGGGAAATAGAATTTCGAGCCAATATAATACAGAGCGTTTTCCATACTTTTTGGTTTTTTCCTTATACAATAAACCAAGCAACTTGTTCCAGAGCTGTTACTCTTTTTCAAGTCAAGTTTCATTTATAAGTCTTACCCTCCCAATGGCTTGAACGCTACCTTTTCAATGAAAAAAAAAAAAAAAAAATGTCATTGAATTGAAATTCTTAATCTCAATTCTAAGATCTGACTCACGACGCTCAAAGTTTTCCATTCAAATAACCCGTACCTAAGTTTTTTGTTTTCATCTTGATTCGTCTAATTCTCGACCGTATCTTATGCTGTTATCTTGTTTTTAGGCTCGATCCATAGAACATTCGATGCTTACTAAAATTGGCTATGGCAATTCCATTGTCACTCACATCGTTGCGCTTGTATAAGTTCCAGAAGTCATTTTTTTTTTTTAGAAAGTTGACGTATTTTCTGCTAGTAAATACCTCAATGTAAAACGAAAAATATACTAGATACTAATTTTGTAGGGAATTTGATTTTCTACAAAAAAAAAGTCCTGGAAACCTAATCAGTTACATCTTTATATAAATAGGTAATTTTATTTTATTATTTCGGTCGTGGACTCGTACAGATATCTTTTAATTGAGTCCGAGTTCAACTTTCAATGATAATTGAGTAGTTTCTGGTATATGCGGTTTGACTTTGTTCTATAATTTATTTATAGGTTTCTCGTATAATTTTTAGAGAAGACAAACTTGAGTGAAGAGCAAATGAATTTGCCCTAACTTGTACGGTATTTGTGCTGGGTTTTTACTAGGTGAATTTACAAATGTTTCAAGGCCAGGTTCAGAGTGGGCAAACTTTTTTGTTGGAGTTATAGGTTTTGAAGTTTTCAACATTGGATCAAAATTGTACGCAGTAGTAAAAAATTATTGCTGTTCGAATATGTTTATTCGATAAAAACAATTTTATAGCTATTAAATCTACGGAAAATTTCTGTCTGCTATGAAATCAGTTCCTATGAGTTTGTGAATTCAATTAGTTTTTCAAAAAGTAATTTGCTTTCAATAATTTTTTCATCAGGCACCTCGTTTCTGACGGATTCTGAAGGGCAAAGCTACATGTTGAAAAAAGTTAACTGGCTTACCAATACAAAAAGTTGATTAATTGAAAATTTTAACACACGGGTTCCCTTTTTTTGTACAAAAAAGGACTCGAAATAATTGGGGTCAGAGTTTGAAAATAAAATGGTAAAATATATATCCCAATATGAATTTTTCCCAATCTATGTAAAGCGAGATGGTTAAAACGAACTAATTGCTCTTGATTCGATTTTCATAAGAAAATGAATTATAAATTTTACCTTGATTTTCATGTTCAATATGATCTGAAATAAATTGCAAACCATATGGGTTCTATAAAAAAAAATGACTAGCATTATTTGTCCTAAAATTCTATCGTACTTTAGCATTCAAAAAATTACCAATTCCATGAAAAAGGTATTTTCCGGTTTTTGGCGACGAAAAAACCTGGAACAAGCTTGTCTCAGCAACAACGTAATCTAGTGATGGTATTGGGAAAAAAAATAAAGAGGAGGAGCGCGAGCGAGCCTCTAATTGCTGGTTAATAAACTAAAAATAACATTACATGGGTTGTACGATGGGAAAATTCAAAAAAAATTTCGATTCCGTCCATTTTTCGAAGAGTTACGAGCTTTTGAAAAAAAAAAAAAATCATCGAATTTTTGCAAAGTTCAGTAGTCTTTAACTGTTGGGAGACGTTTCTTAGACTGTGCACCAGATATACAAGAAATGTCTCCCGACATCTTCTAAATTCTATTTCAGCTGCTATAATTATCGTTCAATTTCATTGATAAATATTTTCAGATCAGAAAAATGAAATCCTGAGTAAGTTTTTTTATGATTATTTTCTTGCTTTTTTTTCCAAGTTTTTCTTTGTTTCAAATATGCCATTTCAAAGTTGAGATTTTTTTCAATGTTTTTAAAAACATATTTTTAAATTGAAAAAAAATATCTTAAAAATTATACGATTAGTGATTTCAAATTTGCCCGAGACATGAAAAAAAAATTATCTTTTTTTCATTCCAAGTCATTGTGTTGATCTCCAACGATATTCGAAAGCAAGGAAGAATGTTTTTACTTCAAAAAATGCATCGTCATTTTACGGAATCAGATTACATCAGATCAATATCTTACGTTTCCAGACGTGTGCAAACATGAGAGAAAAAGCCGAATCACGCAGGCTTCGAGGCTTCCCGCAAAACATGATTGGCAGCTAGTCAGGCGTTAAAATATTCACATACCTTTGTACGTCTAATGATTTTTACATGTGCACTGGGGTCCTCTGAAGAAAAACTCAAATCCGCGTGTTACAATTCTTAACACAAAATACGATTATAAATCAAGTAGAGAAGTGAGGAGTAGAAAAAGAAGAGAGAATAATAAGAAGGGAGGATGAAAGAGTGGCAGGGTGAAGAGAAGGAATAGAGCTGAAAATTCATGCGAATGAATTTATGATCGATACAATTTATTATTGACAAGTCTCGAATTTTGTGCGGTCAACACGAAACCATTTTTCGGGTGGGTTCGACGTCATCGTATATACATATGTATGTTATTAGCAACAAGTTTCCTCTCCCGTTATCTGCCAATTTCAAGTGACGAATGATTCAACGGGCATGGCAGCGTAGTTGGTGCGACTAATCTCGACTGTTCGTGCTCCTGACACGCACGTGGACACACGTATACATATACGCACACACACATCGTGATATACACTTTTCCTAAACTTTTCGGCTTGTCAAACATTTCTCGGGTGTATGCTGCATTCAGGCGCTATCCTTTGCAGGCTTATTGCTTTTCATCCAAAGTAATAATTCGTGATTAATACATATCCGCACCAGCATGTTAATCAGGTAAAAAGTATACAGCAATTCTCTTTCCACGAAATTACATATTGTACTAGGCGATTTAAGGGCGCGCTTCGCGCGCGATAATTTCTAGTCTGACGTTATTTTTAATTATGAAACAAACCTCAAGATTATTCGAACCGTTAATTGAATTTGAAACGAACGAACGAAAAAATTAATTATACACAAAAGATTATTCTTTATCAATTGCACAAATTTTATATAAAATTTCTATTTTGTGAAATAAATTAAGAATAATTTTTCTTCGTTATCGTTAATTCCGATCTAAGTCGTCATGAACATTTAAAAAACCAGCTGCCATTGTAACATTTGAGAGCAGACAGAATAACTTCAGAGTCGTTCTTGGACTACGTGTAATGACATAGCGAACCAATCAGAATCGCGGAAAAGCGATGACAATAAACAGCCAATTCACGCGTCACAATTCTACTTTATAAAAAGGGATATGCCACATTCCCTAGCAAGATGATGTTTTCTTAACGCATGCGCTCCTAATCTTATCAGACTGACTAGTCCATTTAACCGGAGTGCTTGGCCACCATCATCTGCGTATTTACCATGGTATCTATGGTACCGATTGATCTAACGAAATTGCAATGCGTAACTGTATGTTCTTACGAGAATTACAATATCTCTGCGAGTCCTGCTGTCACTGTTGCGTTTGCATTGCGCAGTGCGTCGTCTAGTTTGGCATCGAGATATTTTTTCGTCTGCTGGCCCGAGGTTCGCCGAGACTATATTATTTCTGAACAAAATGATTTACAATTGTGGGGGTAACATTGACATGTCATTTCGTTTGATTACAGGAGTCACTTGATGTTTTGAAAATTGTACTGGAGAATAATGAAAAAAAATTTCTTCAATTCAGCCTAAAACCAACATAATCGGTGGCGCACTGAAAAAAAAATTGTTCATGGAACAAAATCCATTTAGTTGGACGAAATTATAGTGGACTCGATTATTTTTTTTCTTTCAAAGTGGCAAATGAGTTAGTCCATTCAATAAATAAATAAAACCATTGCATCCACCATATTTCCGTCCAACTAAATAGTATTTAGTTTGATCAATAAAAATATTACATATTGATGAATTCAAATTATCCATCAAAATGTGCTTTGCTCAAATAAGAATTATAGAAACTAGATTTATTGTGGCATTAATATTTCATTTGAAAAGTTGTCCCATATGTTTTTCTATTTGTATTATTTTTACCTTTGGTCACTTCGTTTCGCCTCATTAGTCAGCAATAAATCCATAACAAAAATAAAAATCTGTATAAAAAAGCCGGATCCAAAAGAAAGATTGCAAAAAAAATTAATTACATTAGAAACAAGAGAATTGGCTGAAGTACTTGGCGAGGATTTTTTTACTCAGTTCGCATAATCTATAGATCATGCTCATGAACTCATCAATCGCTTCAACCAAAATTTTTTTTCAGTGGAATTCGTTTGAGTTTGCAATATTTTTTTCCATCGCGATTTTTGTCAGCTTTTGAATTAGCCTCGTTTTGTTCAGATTAAATCCGTCTTAAAGGATTCACAACAGAGTTTGTGAACAAGTGCGAAACACATCAGCGTGATGTCGTCAAAAACTCGATTTTCGAAAGAAGATAATATTTGCTGAAAAATGTTGTCCTGCTGTTTTCGAATCGATCTATCCGCGGTCGAGTTTGGATTCAAATAGAGAGTTAGGTTCCAATTGGACGTGACTGTACATGGGGTATTCCGTACCAAATCAGCCTATTGTGAAAATTTACATTCGTTATTACACTGAAATTTTATCATTTTTTTATACTTTGTAAAAAAGTGCTCAATGATTTTTTTTCAAATTTTTTTATCAAGCCGTTCACGAGATATTAATTTTTGAAAATTTTAGTAGTTTTTTTTTTTTTTTTTTAATGCTCATAACTTTTTTGAAAATACACCAATTTTGATGGTTTTTTTTTATTGAGCTTTTTTCAATGAACTTTTTGAAAATATGCAAAAAATTATCGAATAATTATTTTCTCCATTTTTTCCAATTTTTAGATTAAAACTCTTTTTTCTCAACCGTATGGGTCTTTCGATTTGTTTTGAAAAATTCTTAAAAATACTACTTCTTATTTCACTAATTATAGCTTGGTCTCGTAGTTTCTATTTTTTCTGCAGTTTTCAAAAATATCAAATTTTATATTTTTGCACCTAGAACTTCGGAAATATTTTTTATATTTTTTATTGTTCCCGCATCTGGCGTTTCGGGTTTTTATAAGCCGTACCCATTATTTTAAGCTCACTTTTTCTTCGACTGCACAGTTTCTGTTCTTGTTCCTGCAAGGTCTCTGCACAGCCACTCTTTCTTAATGCACCGCTGTATCACATTCGCACGAGGACCACGGGAAACTGTGGAAAGCCCAGCTGATACAGGTGGCTATATTTTTACTGAGTTTTATCTGATTAGAGCCGTGAGAAACTCTTATAAAAACTGCCTCCCGCTCAGTGATTGGTATATGCGAGCCGGTGCATGCCTGAGCGGTCACCTAAATAAGCATTGGTATCGTCCAAGGCTGTTACACTTGAGAGGTCACCCAAGACATACACCGACCATACACCCATTGCTGTCAGTAACTTTGGAAGCAATAAACCAGTATTTTTTTTTCCCCGTTACCAATACCCAGGGTTCTACCCTTTTCTCTTGTCCTCCCTCCACCCGGGGATGATAGGTTATTCAATAAACTTTTCGATAAAATTTTTTTTTCTTTCAATAAAAAAAAAAAATAATTAATTAATTCATCAATTAAATTTTAAAAAATCATCAAAATTGGTGTATTTCCAAAAAAGTTATGGGCATTAAAAAAAAGAACTACTAAAATTTTCAAAAATTAATATCTCGTGAACGGTTTGATCAAAAATTTTGAAAAAAAATCATGGAGCACTTTTTAACAAAATATGAAAAGATGATAAAATTTCAGTGTAATGAGGAATTTGAATTTTCACAATAGGCTGATGTGGCATGGAATGCCCGACATATACTTTTTTTTATTGATTTGCACCTAGCCTTGCATGCATGGTGGTAGCAAAATGCTTGTTTGAACCTCCAAGTGCAGAAAGTTGGACAGGAAAAAAAGACAATTGTACTTCTCGTGAGAGGTAGCAATAAAAAAATGTCCATTTTTTTCAAACGTCGGCAATGATCACAATCTAAATTACCAGCCTCGCAACTGGTGGTACGCTTTGGCCATCAAATAAATGGGAATACGTGCGCTGAAGAACCATCGATCGGTCCCTTAACGCAGAAAGTTGCGAGAGTACAATGAAAGGTTGACTCTTTACGAGAGAGGAAAGGAAATACAGAAAAAATACACAACATATCTTTAATAGTCGGAGAAGAATGGCAAAAGCGAAAGAAATAAACGCAAAGTAGAAATAAATAAAAACCCTTCGAGTCATTGAATTTTCGGCAGCTAGAAATACAATACCGCCGACAAATGGTTCAGAAAGACAAAATTATGTAGCCGCTTCGTAACTAACCTGTTTCATTCACGATACTATTTCCAATGAAGAGGAAACTCTGTACTACGTGATGCTGATGTCTCTCGACCCATTAGGAACTAGAGCTCTTCAATGCAACGTGAACGCCGCGCCTAACACATATGCTTACCATTCAACATTCCTCCGATTATTATACAGATACAGTATAAGTAAATCTCTCTCAGCAACCTTCGGAGACTTGATCACGAGATTATCCCACATCAGAACTACATTCAAAGACAAGTTTACACTGAATATAACTATATTATCCGCCACAATTCTCATACAATTGATCATGTTCGGAAAACTTTGAACTGTAAGGAATTCACAAAGATTTCCCATTTTTCACATTTTTTCGAATTATTTGATGTAATTTTATTTTCGTAATTAAATTTTACGTTGTCGTTTCCTCATACATTTGATCAACTAACGAAGTGTCTACATTTATTTTTATCCAGCGAGAAAATTAATCGTTGGAACAGTTTTAATCGAATATGGCCCAGAGGGAGGGTAAAATATGGGCTATCCGATGTGATGAGGTTGAGGGTCGAATCTATTAGTACTTATAACACAAGGAAATCGTTTATTCGTAGGAACAATCTATGTGGCTCGATTACATAATATATCATTTTATGTATGTGGAAATTGGAACCCCGCGTTAGACATTCCCGACGAACTGAAAAAATCGATAAATCAGACGTGACCGTTGGCCACGAAAGTAGCATAGTAATTTGGATGTCGTGACATTGGGTCGTTATAGAAAGAGCGTAGACGTGCTCACGATGCGCTGTATGTGGTTCTCTACTGTGGCTACCATCCGGCTTCCTGGGCATAAGATATGCACCACCAACCAAAGGATTTTCGGTCTGGAAGTAGGGGTAATAGTACTTATGGTCCTGAAATTAGGAGGCAATTCACAGAAATCCAATGTTCTCGCAGGCTCTTCAATTGAAACCACAGTTATTGTACACACATATGCATCAAGAGGAAAAGAGGAAAAGTGAGTGATAGAAGCAAACGTGGCCAGCTGCGATTTATATGGCATAACGTTTATAGTACGACTAGCAACAGCTTTTCGAAAGTACCAACCTACCTACCAACATTGAAATTACCAACGAGTACCTAACCCTACTGATTACATGCTAACTAGTCTTCTATATAGAGTATTGGAGTTGCTGATATCGATGCACCTGAATACGCATATAATAACTATTCACGAATGTCTATTTTCTCTCAACTGTAATAAAAGTATATTCCAAATTCAAGTTATTGTTCCATGTAATGATGAAAAATTGTTAGAAGCTTGAACCAAATGTAATTGCGATATTTTGCGTTTTGTACTCGGATTGTTCTATCACTTCTTTGACATCAATTGTCCCGTTACTCTTACGAATTTCATCGTTCACACGATTTTACGATGTAACAACAAAGCTATTTTTTTTCAATTGTGAGTGAAAAGTCACTCTTCGCAAGTGTTTGGAGACTCAACGATACTAAAAACTTGGGGGAACCATATTTCGTTGCAATTGAATTATTTTAAGGAATTTCGGTATAAGTAACAATATTTTACCATTTAGTTGAAATTTAAACAGTATATTCTTTGAGATATACTGGATGTTCCATCCAAATTTTGAATCAATTGTCTACACCGTTTTTGTAAAATTCAATATTAAACAAACACTTTTCAACATTGCAAGATGCCTACGGTCATTGATGAACAACGGTGTTGTGCCTGGAATAGTGAGAAAAACATGTTGAAAACTTGTTGAAAAACCGGCATACCACAAATTATATGATTGCAATTACGGTTTCTTGAAATTGAATAAGTCGTCTGCATCGTTTATTAATTATTCACTTATTCATCAACGAAAACGGTGAGTTTTCACCGACCAACGGAAAGAACAGGCTCTTTCCCGTTTGTTTTTGACGAAATACTGCTATGTAAAGTTGACGGTTTGCTTGGAATCAGTAGAAGTGTTCCCAAACTTCTTAAGGTTTGTATTTATTCATGGTAAATTGGCCATTTTTTATTTTATAATCGTTGAATTAAATTTGGACTCAGTGTATGCCCAAAAACTCAGAAAATTCTAATTCTATTGAAATTGCTGCATCAGCAATTGATTTTCATCGATTTTTTTCATTATGACGCATACATGTTGAGGTGTAGCGAATGAAAATATGCAAAGCAGTCGAATACTAGTCTCGACGGTCTCGAATTTTGCATCCGCTATATCCGCGAAAAAATCATTTTTTTTTTTATCAACCCACAATATCCAATCGGTCGGTTTAACTTCCAGAAATTTGGCATGAGATCTGGATTTAGCAATTCTAAAAACCTCCGAGTATCAGACTTGAAAAAAATGGATTTTTTTGTTCATTGTATTGAATACGTTATTTTGAATTTCAAATATCTAATTATATGTTTCTATCGATGCGAATTATTATTAATTTCAACGTTGATTTCATTAGAATACATCGAGCGCGTCTATTCGAATCTGTAAAAGCACCCTGTCAAGATGCTCATCCTTCAGGATTGTTTTCATCCCTTTAAGCCGTTTAAGGGCTGACAGAACTATGGGGGTCTTCGTCAGTCCGCCACATTAAATCTACCACTTTCGATCTTGAAAATTGGATATTGTTTTCATGACTAAGGGCCCATAAAAAAAACTCTCAGCTATATGAAGTTTCACGGTCAATCGAAAGAAGCTTTCAAAAGAATACAGTGTCTTTGGCGTGGGCTCCAAAAAGTTGATTCAAGCACCTGAAAGTAGAGAATATTTTACGGATTTAGGCATGTCATAATAAACGGAACGACAATTATTCGGCACAAAGTGAGTTTTTATTATTGGAAAAACATAAATTATCAATTATCAGAAATACTCAGACAAAAAACAAGAGTTTACACTGGGCAATTAAGGCAAAAGTAGGCCCGATGATCCTTTTCAAATCGGCGCTCCGTACAATGCACAAAACTGAACAATGGCTTTTGTTTCCTTTCCAATAACAAATCAAACACTGCTTTCGCTTTGTCGACTGTTTACCCATTGTGATGAGGTCCCGTCCATTCACCCCAAGAATTTTGGTTATTAGGGTTCAGATGCTTCCGCGTAAAACTTTATTTTTTATAAAAATATAGAAAAATAATGGACTTACAAGCCAAAAATATAACAATGTGGCGGTTTTGAAATACAGGTCCGTAAAAAATGACCGAAACAGCATTCAATGACATAAACCATTCATTTTCGGCATGAAAAAACTGAAAAACTACGAGAAAAAAAAAACGGCATGCACTTACCAACGCCGTGTGTACACTGACCCTTTTAGGGAACGGTCGTGTCTTTCACTGGTTAGCGTTTGCGGATACACTGCCAAACCCGGATATCCTTCGGGCCTTGAGTCCCTTGAGTCCCCACTAGTACCTAGATTGTTTAATGAAATTTGAGGTTCAAATTTCGACTGTTACTTTAAAGACCCAGTATATACACGCAGGGTTAATAACGTCGTCAATATTTTTAGAGATGGCAATTTTGATTTAAGTGGTAAGTCAATTTATGTCGAAACAAAATTGAATTTTCTATTCGATTTATAATAATCTAAAATCCATCATTGTAGATATCGGAAATTTTTTTATAATTTTTTCTAAATTAGATGGAGAAAAAAAAAACAAATAATTTCCATGCAGAACAAACGAAAAAAAATCTGAAGTTGTGAAAAAAACTGACTCAAATTAAGCGCCGGATGGTAAAGTTTAAAAGTCGATACGACGAAATCATTGTTTTGAAAAGAAAAAATCAAAGGCAATGCCGAACAAATTTTAAGCTATAAAAACTGAAAGTGTTGATCGCAAAACTCTTGGGCATACAGATTGGATAGCCAGAGCCGTTCAATTGGTATCTTATACGGCACCGACTTAATTTTTTTTATATATAACAGTGATTCCACACTATAAGTTTTTGAAAAATTTTCTCATCCTTCAGAGTTTAAAAAAAATCGTTTTCTTTAAGGAGTTTCGGTACAAAAGGCAAAATGTTAAGAAATTAAGGGGGGAAACCAGTTTAGGAGGCCGAAATTTTGTTTGTTTTTCGTGAATTTTTTACATATGGAATAAATAAACAGAATTTTTTTTTAATTTGAGAATATTTTATTCATGGTTTGAAATAGACTTGAGAATTTTTTGAAGCGATTTCCGCCGGAAACAGTGTCGCTAGATCATGGACGATTACCATCGGAGTATTTTGCTGGTGGGCATTCCTGTGGTTTCAATTTTCATCTGTAATCATCACAATTTTTTTTTTTTCGTTAACAACATATTTCCTAAGAATATGAACCTGATTGTGTAAAAAAAAATTGAAAATTGCATTTTTTTGAGGTGTTTGAAGACAATGTTATGTTTTTATACCATATTTTTTCACCTTTTTCGCATAAAAAAACATATTTTTAATAATCATATAATTCCAGAATTAGGTTCATATTCTTAGGAAATATGTTGTTAACGAAAAAAAAAAATTGTGATGATTACAGATGAAAATTAAAACCACAGGAATGCCCACCAGCAAAATACTCCGATGGTAATCGTCCATGATCTAGTGACACTGTTTCCGGCGGAAATCGCTTCAAAAAATTCTCAAGTCTATTTCAAACCATGAATAAAATATTCTCAAATTAAAAAAAAATTCTGTTTATTTATTCCATATGTAAAAAATTCACGAAAAACAAACAAAATTTCGGCCTCCTAAACTGGTTTCCCCCCTTAATGAAATTTGGTGATAATGTTCTTTAACATCAAGTACGAAAAGACAAATTGTTTCAAAATTTTCTTCTACTTAGTTATCGCGTAACTACGCATTAAAGCAGATTTCTTATGCCCGAAGTGTATACCTATATATATGGAAACGCTATGCGTATACACGTGAACTTTAGTCTTCAATTACTCGATAACTGTGAAGAAGAAAAATCTGAAAAAAATTGTTATTGTTAAATTAGGCACTAAAGAATATGTTCACCAGATTTTATAATATTCTAAACTTTTCAAAATTTGTTGTGTTTCTAACATGGTTTAGCATGGAAACATTGTATCGCCTGTACCAAAACTCCTTAAAAAAGCTCCTTCCGAATCGACTGGATCATGTGTCTATGTATATATCTATCGTATATAAGTATATTTATATCGACGCAATTCATATTGACCGCCATTAAAAATCGAATTTCCGGTGGTTCAGAGGCGATGGAGTTAGGTACAACAAACTTTTTCGCAAAAGATTTAACGACGTACGGTGGTAGATTTGGAAATCGAACACAGTGAACGACGATTGATGTTCGTTCGATAACCCCACGTACGAAGACATCGTGTTTCTGCGTTAATGGCACACTCTGTGAGGGGAAGACGTCACTTACACACGTAGACACATATTTACATGTATGGACATACACATGCGTACGTCCACATAGTCGAATGAGCGTAGCGCGCTAGCGACAACATAGGGCGATTAGATAAGGCCCTCCCTGTGCATATGCTCGGCGCAACGAGGCGTTTGGTCTTATCAGCATGGCTGGTAAACGCTCAACGTCGACACGTACAAGAGAGCGAGAAAGAGCGATCAAGAGAGCAAGAGAGAGAGAGAGAGAGAGAGAGAGAGGCTTCTGTGTTTCGCAAACTAATAGTGTAGTACCCACCTATGCTATATCTGTACATCGTAATCGCATACATATATCGTGCTCTCGAGTCCACTATACGAAAGTTACATAAACGCCAAGCTCATGTGCCATTTCCGTAAACCTGATTACTGTAGTTGGCGCACTTATTCCAAAAAAAAATTAACGTCCCTCCCAGTATCGGAAGATCAATGAAATATTTTTGCAATATTTGCGCGAAACATAGAAATATTGAATAAATATAAAAATTTTCAACACTATCTCTGAAATATTCAATTTTTGTACAATATTTTAGGGCAACATTTCTACAATCAATCTTGCTTTGAAATATTTTTAGGAATACCATATTTATGTGAATTATTGTAAATAAAGCAATGGGTTTGTTGCTTTGCTAGTTTTTATTTTCTTAAATTAAAATCAGTTTTTTTCTTTAACGGAATGAAAGAAATTGCTTATGATTTATCATTGACAACTGAAGTTTATTCAATACTATCAAATGAAAATGCTTCCATTCGTTATAACTTGAGCCTGCGACACACGATATAATCTGCGTAACGACTTTGCCCATAAGATAAATGGCTATATGTTTTCTTATCCTATCATTTATTTGTTATATTTTATTTCACGCTAACTATGCTCGTGATTTTTTCGTCTGTATTTATTGCTACAAAGCGTAAATTGCATTATCGACTTTCTATGTAACTTCAAAAACAAACGAGGTTCTTAACGGACTTGAAAAATAAATTACGTACCATTGTTTTAAAAAAATTGGGTTCATTCTTTCGTTAAAAGGACGGATTCTCATTGGAATTTTCTATATCCGTTTTTATTTCCATTATTATCAGAAACTAGGTAAATTGACAAAGTTTTTGAGCACAAGTTCTTAGTGAACATTATGTTGTCGTAATACATGTAACAGATATTGAAATTTCATTAACCCCCCCTAAAACATCTGAATAATTCTTTTTGAAGTACATCTGGATTAATGCTTTGACAGAGAATGATACCGTTGTTAGCCTTGTTAATAAAATCCAATTTGTTCTGAGTAATATAGAAAAAACAAATAAATCTCTTTGCAAGTTTTCTTTAGTTTTTTAGTTATATCGAAGAAAGATCTATTTCTTCAAGTTATTTGTATCCTTGTTAGCTAGAATGAACCAAGCACTTTAACATTCTAAATTTAATTTTTTTTTTCCTATCCATTTGGAACGAATAGTTCACTGGTAATATTTCTGTAATATTTTACAGAAAGGTTTTTTAAATATTCACGATAGCCGCTATGATGTGGTTATAGCTTTCTATTATTTGAAAAAATAGAATAAAAAATTTTATTCAACATGCAACACATTTAAGAATATTTAGGATGGTTTCGAAATTAGTACGGTACTATTTCGGACACACCTCCTTCAAAACAAAAACAAAACATATTAAATATAAAAACTTATGCACGCATATGCATGAAAAAACCATGATTTTATTTATCAATAACACAATAAGCAAAATTGATAACTCTATATTCTGTTTTTAAATTCCTGCACTCAGAAAAAAGATCTATTTCAATCTACTAGGATTATTCATTCGATTTTTTTAAATTTAAATAAAAAAAATTCTATTTGCCTCAATTAAAAAGCTGTATTTGAATCAAATAAATAATTCTATTTGAGTGCATGTATTCGGATACCCACGTCAAAGCTTATCACTCCGACCACTACGTGGCGCAGATCGTCGAAACATTTCTTATATACGAATTGCGCTCTGGATGTGCATAAATAGCGGAAACCCAAGTTATACTTACTCCAGATGGACCATGTCTCAAAACAAACAGACGGTCGTGAATTTTTATGTCCATCCAGGGTTTCAGACCCATGGAAATATTAAGTAATAATAATAATAATATTCAATGTGGTGTAAATATTATTATAAAGATTTTTTGCAGCTCAACAACATGCTTGTTAGATTTTCCATTAATCTTAAATATAAAAATATTCGAATGAAAGAAATTAATTTCTTAAAGTTAAATAGAGCTCTATTAGGCCGTGGAACTAAGAAAAATATTTAATAGATTTAAGTAGATCCTAGTTGAATGAACTAGATGTTTTTTCTGGGTGTGAGTGCCCGTGCTGGCAAAATACGTGTGTTTGAATGCAACAATGAAAATATTTGAACATGGTTTCTGATTAAATCGAATTCTTGAAGTATTTTATTATTCATTCATTATGCTGAAGTAATTTTAATACTAATACTACGAATTCACAATATTTCCTTCAAGATCCATCAACAAAACCATAGCGTAAAGTAAAACAGCGCATGGAAAGAAAAACCGTGGTGAATAATTGAAGTAATTGAATTTACACAAAAAAGATTAAATGGAAAATGCATCTAAAGCTTATGAATAATTCGTAATAGTATATTTAAAGAGTTCTCGAGGGGTTACATAAGAAAGGAAGAAAAACGTAGAATAAAGGGTGAGAAGAAACCTGCGGAAAGTTCAGATGCAAAATATTTTGCTCTTCAAGCCCTTTTCTTTCATTCGTTAATAGAAGAATTATACTGGCTGGTCTGTGCTTAAATGTAAATCATTTGAAAGCCTAACTTTGCATGGAATTGAAGTAGAGAAATGGAGAGAACGCGAGAGTCTATAGAGGTTTAGAGAGAGAGAGAACAGCTCTTTATACTCACAGCTCCGCTCATGGTAACAGAGTAAACATTCCATGGAGACCATAGGCGTCGTTTCCGTAGGCAACCTCCGTCATCAAAAATTCCGTCATCACAATGAAACGGAATTTCATAAGGATAAACTATGAGTATTGCGCATGTTTGGTCTACTGCTTTTTTCCCTAAAACTGGTCAGTTTTAAGCTGGACAAATGCAGTGCCCATTCGGGGCTCAAATCATTTTCTACACAAGAATTAATCGCAGGCAAAAATTCATTTTGCGGCCTTAGGACGAAAAAATCTCTTTTCACACAGTCGACGGTTGGTGTTGAATCTCAAATCGCATCTCCATGGCGGAAATTGCAAAAAATGTGATTAAATTGATTTGAGTGCACCCATTCGACAGTACATAATCGGTCAAGCGGTTATACGCAGTTGCAAGGCCAAAAAAGTCGTTTTTTTACGATTTTTTTTCTGAAAAGGGATTTTATTTGACAAATACAAGAAGTAATCATCAATGTAGCGGTAGCTTTCAACTTTATATCAGCATTTTTTATTTTCAAAAATACTGATTTACACTGCTCCTGTAAACGATCTTCTGGAGGTCCTCCAAAAAAAAGTATCTGGTGGTGAGCACGATATCTCCGGTTTGGATTATCTATAATAAAAAAACCAAAAAGATGCTATTAGCGGTTAGATAAATCGAGGTCTCGATCGAAGGAATGGGTATCTGAAAAGGTTGTGTTAAAATTGCAGACCAATCGGTTGGGCAGTTTTTAAGAAACCGTGTTCACCGTCTTTGAAAACACCGTTTGGAGAAAAATGGGTTGAAATATTCAAAAGTCGTTTACACATCGTTGAAATTTTTTTTTTTCAACTTACATGGAGTCATTCATCCCAGGGCCATAAAATGAACCCTCTGCATCATCAGCAGCTTCTAATAGTCCGATTTTCTGTTGTCTGCAAATCATTCTTTTTCAACAATGTATAACCCTTTCATGACGTTACACAGTGAGGGTGGGAGAACGCCAGTAAGACAGATCCTGCTAAAAATTTTCGACTGCAGCAAACAACATCCTACAAAAAAAATGGATGTTACATCGTTTGCTATGTTCAATTTGAACTTTTCAACAGTCTAATTTTGTATGTATGTAGATCGAGGACAGGTAACTGTTTTACTTGTTCTACATTATTTCGCATCGTCAAACCTAAAATTGGGCTTTCTTTTCTGTTCCATTTTGAAGTAAAAATTCTGTTAGCTTATTTGTGACGGCGATTCCCTTCATATATGATGGAAGGATATAAAAAAAGTTCTGAATTTCACAAAAGTTAGGTAACGAAGCAGGCAGGAATCGAATAACTGTCATGAGTAGCTCCTCCGGTATGAAGTAGCCAAAACAATGTATATATATATTTCAAGATGCTTAAAAGGTTTGCCGCATATACAGATAGTTCTCTGAGAGTCCATGCATCCCTAACAACGATGGCATCGTCCTGGTTAGCTAATGTTATATATATATAATATATCAGGCATTCCATCCAAAGTAACATATCTTCGAACCTTTCATTTTTTATTTGGGCCAACATTTTTGGGGTATTTCACCTATTCAAAGAATCTTCCTTCATTGAGGTGTTTGATTTCTTATCTATCAGTAGATCGAACTTTTCTTTTCCAAAAATAGATGATTTCTTGATGGCATGTCGATACTTTTCCGCAATATGTACCAAATCCAGACTTGCTTTACCTTTTTACCTTCTTGAAAGAGGAAACAAAAAATCGTTTGCTGCATTTCTTGTGCATACTGTAGGAAACGTCTCCCAACATCACCTCAATTCCATATCAGTTGCCATAATTATCGTTCAATTATTCATTGATAAATATTTTCAGATCAGAAAAACGAAATCCTGATGGGAGTTATTTTTTTATGATTATTTTCTTGTTTTTTTTTTTTTTTTTTTCAAGTTTTTCTTTTTTTAATATGACATTTCGAAGTGAGGAGATTTTCCGTTTTTTTTTTTAAACAATTTTTTATTACTTCAGACTTTAAAGTTTACTACTATTTTTAGTCGGGAGATTTTGTTTTTTCAAAACATTTTTTTATTTCACACTTTTTAAAGTTCATAAATTTTTAATTAATTATTATAAATACAACTGATAATAAATATAATTGAATAATAAAAAAATAATAACACAATCAACCAATCTGTCACAGCAACAACCAATCGGTTACAACCAACCGAGTGAAGTATGGCGCAAATGTTGCGAGTGAATATAGTTATGGCGGCATCACCTATTGTTGTGTCGATTTGGTTGAACGGTGATTTTTTGTTTTCCTAATTATTCTTTAAATATACAAGCAATCATACCAAATTACGACTCTAAACCACGTCCACCGTTAGTAGAACCCGTTTCTCCAATTTGGTCAAGTAATTTTTTGCCGTTTCAACAAACATTCTGCTTAAAAAATTCGTGACAATCAGCAGATCACGGTCAAACGCATAACTCCCGGCTTTTGCCCGAGTGGGCAGTCGGGAGTTGAAAAGAAAAATAACATTTTGCGTTCACGGGGGCTTCCAAGTAACCTATCTTGTAACCTAAATTCTCGTCTCCACTATTGTCTCACGCAATGTAATGATAAAACTTAGGCGTTCGTCTTACGCAGTACTGACCACTCACAACGTTAATCTATAGAGTTAATGTAATAATAGCAATCAGCACAATATGTGATATGGCACGACTATTATAGTGTATTATTCTTAAAAATAAAAATACAATATTTTGTCATCGAAAAATTTAGTAGATCGGCGGTCACAGTTACTTAGCACTTCAATAGTATAGTTTAGAGTGTCTCGAACCTCACCAGGTATCTTATGCTTATTGTTAGTGCAATTCGCACCATTTCCAAATCCCTAATTAGGGTTTTAGTCAACCACGATAAAAAAAAAAAAATTCGAAAATTACAAAATACACTCCGAAAAATAGGAGAAATTTTTTTGAAAAACTGGTATTATGCATACAAAATTTCGAGCAACAGTATACAGTAAATTGACCTCTGCTTCTTATTTTTTTGAAGCAAAAGCCCAGACGTAGTGAATTTTAAAGCAACATTTTTTATATCTGACACTGTATTTTTGAAATTTTTTTGAGATTTTTCGATTACGGCCATCGAGGTGTTCAAAAAAAAATTCAAAAATTCATGACACGCTCAAATTTGTTTTGAAAAATCTGAAAAAAATTGTAATTGCTTGATAGAGTAATGATAGGAAAAATCGAGAACGAATTGTTATGGAATGCCCTATATGTAATGATTCCCAAATTATTGATTTTTATCTATGAAGTATAGCAAATACAGAAGATAATTATCAATAAACTGTTCGCTTTGCTTTTTAAAAAGTACAGAAAAAACGAACATTTCGAAAAAGTTTCATTTGTTCTATTTTCTCCAAATTAACGGCGTTCCGAAAAAAATTATATCGAACCTACCGATGAACAAAAACTCGTGAAAAACATCTAAAAAGGTCCTTCAAAGTATATGATAAGGCAAAAATGTTCAGCCAAATAAGAAAATGAAAATTTCAAAAGTGGCTCACTTCGCACGAAATGCTCCATATACATGTATTGGATCCACTCTGCTGACGCTGCTACGTACTTGAGGTTCCACGTCTCGTGTCCATTTCAGTACATGTTTTCCTACTTATCCTTCATTGTCCATGGTCAACAGCTGTCACAACTCGGAATCTCACGATAAATGGACTCACGGATTGCGACACATTTTACTCTCCAAAACAACCGGGGATAACTGAAATACATTAACACGAAATTAATTGGAAATTGCAAAGTGATTACATAATGAACTTACCGCATGCTTAGAATACTTTTTGTACGGTTAGATTCTTACGTTTCGATGCAGAATTTTTCTTAGATGGGGTCGTAAATCGCAGGTAATCTCGGTCATCTTTTGCGTACTTGTTACCACGATGCAGGCGCTTGCAATAACTTATTTTTTTTTTTATTATTAAATGAATTTCAATACTGTTGCTATTATTGAGTTATTTTGAAATGTATTCAAAGAACTACAGATTACATTTGTTCAAAAATAATGTGATTCATAATTTTTTCCGCGTCGAGACGAATATCGCGTCATGTCGAGATCGAAGGTTGATATCTGACTGCATCCCTTGTTCCATCCAATGAATGAAGTTGCTAAGAGTGCCGTGAAGATATAACAATATATTGGTTATTTTATGAAAACCGGAAAATGTGAGACTGGTACTTAAAGTGTAGGCCATTTGGTTTTCATCAGCTGGAAGGCTAACTGATATAAAGACAAAAAAAAGATAGTGAGGCCTGCAAAATGTCATTTTATAAGTTATGCATGTGGTCGGGTGATCGCTAAGCATCGGACATTCCGATGCTTTCGCATGATGGCTCTCAAACCCTTTAAGTCGCTCCACAGACCCAAAATTGATGTCTGAGCTAAGAAAACGCACTCGGGAATGGTTGTTTCAAACCTCATCTTTCATCTTATATTCACGATTAGTAATAATATTAGCAGTGTGTGTTAAGCAACACTTTTCTCTCGGATTTTTTGACAAACTATTCAAAAACTGCAGCCGAATCCTTCAAATAAATTGCATGGAATGTGGAAAAGCTAGAAAACTGTAATATTCAAGAGTATGAAAGTGCTGCAGGGCTCGCAGAAGCTTTCTCTTTCAATGCGTGGGGTCGAGCGGCTGCTGCATTTCTTGATTTCACCAAAAGTTGTTTTCTCAATGAAAATACATTCTACGTTGGTTTCATAAACAATGAGAGGATTAGTAATAATGGTTTAAGATTTTTTTTTAATTGCGTGAAGGGTGAAAAGTAATGTGAATAATTGAAAATGCAAAACGTCAGGCTTGGGTGCATGATCTCAAAGGATAAAAGACTTTTGGCGAAATATGGCGAGGGTCGAGGGCTCGTAATCTAAGATCTTAGTAACGAGGCAACGAGTCGTAGGGATCGTAGATAGAAATAATAGCGTGGAAGATAGCCTTTAACACAGAAGATAAAGACTACATGCACCTTCAAGTCACCGCGTGAGCATTTTGTCGCCGGTCAAACATTGATAACCCTTAGAAAACAACCCCCCCCCTCTCTCTTTTCTCTTTTCCTGCATTTCTCTCTCTCTCTCTCTCTCTCTCTCTCTCTCTCTCTCTCTCTCTCTGCCCCCGAGAGAATGTGAATTGCGACTGCAGTGCATGTAGTGTGTGATGTGCGAATTCTCCACCAAGTTGGATGGAAGCCTACCGATTCGGCAATGTTCCCATTCTTGTCTGGCTCGATGAGAAAGAGCTCACGTGTCAACAGTGAGAGATGTTTCAATGGCTCAATAATATCCGCTATACATATTAGGGTGGCCGCAACTCGGGTCATTTTTTTTTTTTTCGAATTCCTTTGCAGAAACATCATTAACATAAATAAAAAAAAATGTCTACCAAGTTTGAACGCATTAAAAAAATTTTAAGGGGTGCCCCCGAAGATTTGAAGTTTTAAATGCAAAATACGTGTATTTATCGAACTTGTTGCTTAATTATTTCCTGCCTTGTATAATAATGATGATAAAAATCTGAAATTTGGCAGACTTATTCTTCATATTGAAGGGTACGGAAAAGATTTTTTTCAGATTTTTCCGAACATTATTTCCATGATTTTAACGGTTACAAAGATACCCATATTTTTTTATTTTTTTAGTACTTTTATCCAGGTCCCTTGAAGTACTTTTAAACGTCACTTTGAGGCATTTAAACAAAATTTGAGCCGTAATTAGGAGTGTACGCTCAACAATAACTCATCAAAACTCGAACTTACGTGAGATTTCATCGATGAAGCGGTTCAAACTAATTCCCTCTGTCAACGTTTGAAACGTTTTTTGAAAATTCCTGATGATTTGCGTCGCGATTAACTTTGTTCCTCGACATTAGTGAGTCTTTTATTGACACTTTTGAACAATATGTGAAGCTACATGGAAATCAATTTTTTTTTTTTTCAAATCAATGGGAGCGTGATATGAATATAGGGGACGTGAAATATCATTTTATAGCACTGTGTGGCCTAAACCCGCAATTGAACAGTATCGTCAAAACAATTTTCAATTATGGATTTCAGTTACAGAACTGAAAAATATTTTTCTATCACATCTCTTACCGACTTTTCCATGTTCTATTACATCTTTGGCTTGTTTGCGCTTATTGAGGTTTAAATTTCATCTTTTTATCGGTGTTCATCGTATATTGATTAAATATTATCAACTAGACTAATTAGTCCTAGCTTTCTGTGATTTTGCCAAGAAATCATAATCTTCTCGTTAATTCCTTTTAGCGTTTTTGTACAGTCCGCCATTCTGTAAACAATTTTTCAACTTTTGCCACACATTTGTATAAACCTGGCCCAAGCATACCAGCTTTTTCCTGAAAATATAATTTTTTCTTCAGAATCAGCACTTTATTATAAACGGTAATTTATCTAACGCATATTAGAAAAAGCACTTTCAACGATTGCAATTTCCTCGGCAATTTATTTCGAGACGATTACGAATTAACGTTGCCAGTAATATGAACGCTTTTCGCAAATCATATTTTCTTGCCGTCGCTGCCTACACTTTCCGTTGTGTTCCGTTAACTCTAGTAGCAAGTGTAATGTATATCAGAAAAAGTGAGGAAGGTTGAAACAAGTTCCAAATTGACACCAGCTTCCTCAGTCAGGATGTCTCCCCATGGTGTTCAAGTACGAGCTATCAATTTGGTGTTCAAATCGTAAGCAAAATTGCCGTTGTCAATGACGTTGCGGAAAGAGGAATCAAACTCATTACAGAGTACAATACCCGACTTACTAACGATGAGGAACAAAAACAGTACGTACTGCAAGTCGTCGGAGATTACCAAAAGACGTATGTAGATGCTAACAAAAGGACTTTGCTTCGACCACTTCGCCGATAAAATCTCACGTAAGTTCGAGTTTTGATGAGTTATTGTTGAGCATACACTCCTAATTACGGCTCAAATTTTGTTTAAATTCGTCAAAGTGACGTTTAAAAGTACTTCAAGGGACCTGGATAAAAGTACTAAAAAAATAAAAAAATATGGGTATCTTTGTAACCGTTAAAATCATGGAAATAATGTTCGGAAAAATCTGAAAAAAATCCTTTCCGTACCCTTCGATATGAAGAATAAGTCTGCCAAATTTCAGATTTTTATCATCATTATTATACAAGGCAGAAAATAATTAAGCAACAAGTTCGATAAATACACGTATTTTGCATTTAAAACTTCAAATCTTCGGGGGCACCCCTTAAAATTTTTTTAACGCGTTCAAACTTGGTAGACATTTTTTTTTATTTATGTTAATGATGTTTCCGCAAAGGAATTTGCAAAACAAAAAAATGACCCGAGTTGCGGCCACCCTAATCAAGAGACTCGGTAGAGTCTCGGGACAAGTACATTTGGCAGCTCTGTCGTCTGCTAGCCCGCGGCTCGCCCAGAGTATATTATCTCGAAACAAAATGATTCGCCGTGGTGGGGGTAAAATATGAAATTTCTTTCCTTAATTACGGAGCCGGGGAGAAATATTATGATTTGAAAATTGAACTGGAGACTTATTATGAAAAGAGCTTTCGATTAAGCCTTGGATCAGCACGATTGATGCCGTATTTGCTGAGAAAAAACTTTGCACAGGCTCAAGATTATGCTAAGATCGAAGTATTGGTGTGTATGTATACGACACACAATGAAAGGCCTTTTGATGCTATCAAGTTTCTGATTGGTCGCGACAGAGCTGCGTTCGAAAACTCGTGGTGCACACAGCTATATGTAATAACGTGGCCCTGTGTGGCCCTGTGGCTATATATTCTTCTGAATAAGTACAAACAAAAAAAAACAGTGCAAACGAGCGAGCGAAAAATGTCAGCTGAGATTTCGAAGGGCCATATTGACGCGAGTGTGAGAGAGATAGCTGAAATAAGTTCATATTTTTCCTTTCCGCCCTTGACATTTTCGAGAAAATAACTGTTACAACTTGTTCTTTGTCGAACAACGAACGTTGGCTAACCATTTATTTGCCCGAGAATGCAAGGTTATGGGAGAAGAATGTGTTGCAGGTTTGTCGTTACCGAGTCTGAACGAATGCTGTAATACGGCTTTGACAGCTCGTCATAACCTCACAAATTCGAATTTTCAGCTGGCATATTACCGACATGCTCCAATGACGGGAGAATATGCTTCATGAATTAATATGCTCCACATGTTTTGACCTATTTATTCCTACACCCACCATCTTATTCATTTATAGCATGACTTACAATGCCGCAGGCATCAGATTAATCGCTATAAGCGATAATATCTCTAGGGAAATAAACTCTTGTCGCTGAGCGACATAAAAATCTTGTTGCTGAGCCACATGAATATCTTGTCGCTGAGGCAAATGATAATCTTGTCGCTGCGAGGGCTCAGTGACATGAAAATCTTGTTGCTGAGGCAAATGAAAATCTTGTCGCTGCGAGGGCTCAGTGACATGAAAATCTTGTCGCTGAGCGACATGAAAATCTTGTCGCTGCAAGGGCTCAGTGACATGAAAATCTTGTCGCTGCGAGGGCTCAGTGACATAAAAATCTTGTCGCTGCGAGGGCTCAGTGACATGAAAATCTTGTCGCTGAACCACATGAAGATTAATCGCTAAGCGATAATATCTCTCAGTGACATAAAAATCTTGTCGCTGAGCGACATGAAAATCTTGTCGCTGCGAGGGCTCAGTGACATAAAAATCATCTCGCTGAGCCACAAGAAAATGTTGTACATTCATCTCTTTTTGATAGTGATGCATTTTTTTCCTGCTAGAGGTCAAATTCAAAAAAAATTGTCCGAAAAAAAAAATTCTAGGAGAAATTCGAAAAAAAATCCAGGCGATTTAGTATGAAAATACGCAACTTCTTGTATCTGTAAAACTTTCTATAAACCCTATCATTCTTGGGTTATATTGAATTTTTCAAAACTTTCTGTTTTTGGCCAAAAACGAAATGACTTTCGGGAAAAAAATCACAACAAATTTTTCAAAAGAGGAAGTTGAAGCTTTTGCATTGCATTCCAAGTTTTATATAGTAGAAGAAAAAAAAATCTCTTATATTGTGTGCCGAATCCGCGATGGTCGAAAAAAGGCATAAAAACGGTCGGGAATCAAAGTCCGTACAAGGCCAAAAAAAGAAATCAATGGAAAAATATTTAAATAAGGCAAACTGGAGCCTGATCTATCCTTTTTGAAACGCCACTATGGAAATTCGAATCTTTCTTTTTGGCAGAGTTGTCTGGTGTATCTAAACGTTTGTGCGGTAGTGTATGAGTGGATCGACGAAACTAAACCAATTCAAACCATGGGGAAAGATTCACGAAGTATGTGATCATGAAAAAATGTAGGTTTCGGAGGAGTCAGAAAAAAAGAAGTGATATCCTAGCCAAAAATCCCCTCCACGGGGAAAAAAGCCTGGACAAGTCCATTTGTTCGTGACCCCCGTTTCCATTTGTTTTCACAGAAAAATCTAACCCCACTAAAAAAAAATTGAAACCTCCAATAAAATGAAAAATAGAAAAAAACCCTAGAAAAAAATAGCTCCTAAAAAAATGGAGAAAAACCCAAAAAAAAATTCAAGACAATTGAATAAAAATACAATAAACGTGAAAATGGAAAAAAAAAGTTGACGATTTTCGCTCAGCACTAAAAATTCTTGATATCCATAAAAGGACAAGTATTCCATTGATGGCTGAAAATCAATTAACGAGAAAAAGGGAAAACTCCCAAAAAGACATAGCACAAAAAAAAGAAACCCTTAAATACAAAATGGCGAATCGACAGAAAAATTTCATACAAAAAATAAAAAACTAAAGTTCGCCATCGCATGTTGAGCAGTTGAGCGGATGCGCACAGAGAACTTGTCCAGCCCGAAAATTTGTGTATTAGCTTCCGCATATTCCCTATAAATAGCAGCGGCTAATACAAAAATTTTCGGGCCAGACAAGTACTCTGTGCGCATCCGCTCAACTGCTCAACATGCGATGGCAAACTTAAGTTTTTTATTTTTTGTATGAAATTTTTCTGTCGATTCGCCATTTTGTATTTAAGGGTTTCTTTTTTTTGTGCCATGTCTTTTTGGGAGTTTTCCCTTTTTCTCGTTAATTGATTTTCAGCCATCAATGGAATACTTGTCCTTTTATGGATATCAAGAATTTTTAGTGCTGAGCGAAAATCGTCAACTTTTTTTTTCCATTTTCACGTTTATTGTATTTTTATTCAATTGTCTTGAATTTTTTTTTGGGTTTTTCTCCATTTTTTTAGGAGCTATTTTTTTCTAGGGTTTTTTTCTATTTTTCATTTTATTGGAGGTTTCAATTTTTTTTTAGTGGGGTTAGATTTTTCTGTGAAAACAAATGGAAACGGGGGTCACGAACAAATGGACTTGTCCAGGCTTTTTTCCCCGTGGAGGGGATTTTTGGCTAGTACATATATATGTATAATATATGTTATACGCGCGCTCCACGCGCCTATATTAGCCGGTAACGTCGAATTTTCTACCTCGCCCGCTATATATAAAAAATTAACACGCATTTATTTTATAAACTCCAATATTTCTTGCGAACTCCTTTACCGCATATACTCCCGTGCATTAGAGTCCCAGAGTAGGGACAAATTGACTCGCGCACCAATCACAAGCGAGGCGCTAAGCCGTTCCCCCACCACGCGACCACCGGCCAATCCTGCGCGACTGGCCGGCTATAAGTAGAGGCCCCCCGCAGAGCTTAATGTCACTTCTTCGCGAGGCAGTGTCCCGAGCAGGGACCTCCAGCCAACACTCTTACGGAGAGCGCGCCGAGCAGGTGCCTCCTGGGATCCGAGCTGTAATAAAGATCTTCCAGAATAAAACGTCGATTTTAAACTGATTTTTTCTCTACTTGCTGCCTTATTCTTCTACCGCCATTTCTCGCCTCCACGGATTTCCAGACAAGCGCCACGAGAGCTAAGGAACATCGAAATAGTCTTTCTCAAGACTCAGGAGGAATCCTCGAAACAGTCTTTCTCAAGACTTACGTAGTAAAAATCTCACCATCCCACCTTCCTCTTCCCAACCGTGCTATCGAGTCAGCACAGAAATTCGGGTCCGGTAGCTGCAAAGCCCACTCGCAATCTCAAGGCTCGATAAACGGTCCCCAATCTTACAAACGCTCACACGAATTACTCGCTGATCAGACTAAATACTCTCCTCGAACATATCCGCTTTGTTCCACACATCGGCGTGCATATCCTCAACTACTCTCTTCTCGAACATATCCGCTTCGTTCTTCACATCGGCGCGCATAACCTCAACTCTTTTAAAATTCCAACGAATGCACGAGTTTCATCAACGTTGTTTCCTTTTCCGCCTCGTTAATATTTTCGGTTTTTTCGCTGCTTTATTACCGCTTACTTGCTATATTCCGATTCGCGCCGCTCGCGTTCAAAATTCTAGTTATTGCGTTAATTATTTTATTACTTTTTATTCATAATGCTGGTATCTCTTAACTTAACATACTTTGTCTATCTCTCTTGCATGCGTTACACCGCGACGTGTAACATATACACTACCCGTCAAAAGTTTCCGGACAAAATTGCGAAAAAGTGTCGGAGCCATTTTTTATGTCATTTTTTAAGCAGTATAGATAAACGAATTTAATAAACGGCATTTTGAAGGGAAGGAATTCTTCTTCAATTTGCTTTTTTTGAAAATATTGTACGATTTTTTTTACGTCCGCTACATTGTTTCGAACACGACCGTTTTCCAACTTTTTTTTTAAGATTTACAGTTAGACCGCGTTTTGAGAAAAAAAAATTTTTCGAGTTCTTTCCGACCGGAACCTCAACGGGGACAGCAAAAACTTCAATTTCGTTTTTTAAAAAGTTCTGTACGATTTTTTTTCATGTAGTTATCTCATTTTTAACGAAAAAAAGCAAAATTTGGAATATGCCACATAACACGAAAACTAGTAAGTTTTTCAAAAAACCTCAAGAGGATAAAAAAATGAGTTTGGTTTAGCCAAATTCATCAGAATTTTTTCCGAATTTTTTCTTAAAATTTTCTTTTCCGACTGATTTCAGTCAAAATTCTGAAAATTTGATCGCGTTTACTTGTTAAATATGGGGTTTTTGATAAAATTTCAAAATAGAAAAAAGTTTTGTTTTTCAATTGTGAAGACATCAGAATTTTTTCAAATTTTTTTTTCGAAATTAATTTTTTCGACTTGCGAAAAAAGTTGGAAAAAAAATGTCGAAAAAAAATTTGAAAAAATTCTGATGTCTTCAGAATTGAAAAACAAAACTTTTTTCTTTCTTGAAATTTTATCAAAAACCCCATATTTAACAAGTAAACGCGATCAAATTTTCAGAATTTCGGCTGAAATCAGTCGGAAAAAAAAATTTCAAGAAAAAATTCGGGAAAAATTCTGATGAGTTTGGCTAAACTAAGCTCATTTTTTTATCCTCTTGAGGTTTTTTGAAAAACTCACTAGTTTTCGTGTTATGTGGCATATTCCAAATGTTGTTTTTTTCCGCTAAAAATGAGATAACTACATGAAAAAAAATCGTACAGAACTTTTTAAAAAACGAAATTGAAGTTTTCGCTGTCCCCGTTGAGGTTCCGGTCGGAAAGAACTCGAAAAAATTTTTTTTCTCAAAACGCGGTCCAACTGTAAATCTTAAAAAAAAAGTTGGAAAACGGTCGTGTTCAAAACAATGTAGCAGACGTAAAAAAAATCGTACAACATTTTCAAAAAAAGCAAATTGAAGAAGAATTCCTTCCCTTCAAAATGCCGTTTATTAAATATGTTTATCTATATTGCTCAAAAAATGACATCAAAAATGGCTCCGACACTTTTTCGCAATTTTGTCCGGAAACTTTTGACGGGTAGTGTATATATATATTATTTAGATATAATTATACGTTCAGGATGTTTGGGTCAATACTAACAACGAACAGAATAAATGAAGCCCATAATTCTGGAGCAATCACTGACTTTTAGAAATTTTTAAACGATTCCGAAAGATCTTATGAAGCAATTTGTGCTGCTAGTGGATGGACAGTGAAACAGCACGGCGCTATTTCTATATCTATATCTATCTATATATATCTATATCTATATATATATATATATACAATCATGAAATCTAGAGCTTAGCCAGTAAAACTGCAATTTTTTTGTCTTTTTATTTTTGAACAGAAGAATTTACTTTTCATTTATTAATCCTTTTTTCATTGTAGTCGTCTGTGTTTCTCTTTCAAGAGTCGTAGTAACGATTTGAGACAAGCATGTTCCCTATCTATATATATATAAGCGAAATACCACTCACTCACTCACTGACTGACTGACTCATCACCAGATCACCGAAACTATAAGCCCGATTTACTTGAAATTTGGCATACATACTTCTTTCGCTATGTACACGCTCACTAAGAACGGGTTTTATCCAAATCGTATCCAAAGTTTATTTTTCACCCTCATCATTTTCTCACTCAATCACCATATATATATATAGAAAAGATGTTATATATATGTGTTATATATATGTTATATACATGTCATATATTTATATGATTTTTTTTCAATCGAAAATCACTGAACGGATTTCAATGAATCTTTCACGGGATTTAAGATCATGATTCAAACTGAATTTGGGGTTCTACGAATTTTTGTTATCTTTATTTTTACGGGAATACGAAAAAAATGACGAAAAAAATACGAGAAAAATGAATTCCTCATTCTTCATAATATATAAAACTGATGAAACTCTGAACGGAATAATTCATGTATCCAAATATTCTCTAATGTGTGGTTTACAGTGAGGATGAATCCCACACACCGGTGTAGTGCGGACGCTACCCTTTGTCTCATGTAAAATATTCCACAATCCGTTAAAAAAAAATATTTGAAATTGGAAAAATAATCAGCTAGAAATGGCTAGATGCGCCTGCCCTATGCAGCGGGCGAAGCCCGCGGGCACAGCTAGTACTGTATACACCTGTCATAGAGTTAATAAACAAAATCGATTGAACAAAAAATCTAAATATGAAAAACATTTTTGAATATCAGAAAAACTTTTCACAGCGAAATAGTGTATTAAAAAAAGAAAAACGAGGAATGGAGAAAAAACACTTAGAAAAGTAAGAATAATGTACTCGACAAGTATAGCTCTCGTACTTTAGATTTTTTTTTACAATGTGACAAATTACAAAATTACAAAAATTTGCGATGTATCCCGAGACTCTATTAAGTCTCTTGATAAAGACCGTGCGTGTGAAAGTTAACGGTTATTTTTTTAAATTTGATATTTGGTTCGAGTCATTAGGGAGAATTTTTTTGTATTAATAGTGACGGTTATGGGGAACTTCAAAATCACAAACATTCAAATACATTAAAACCAATCAACAAATTTACTTCTTTTATGTCTTTTTGAGAAGCCTCGACTTAATTTTGATCATCCCAAACTACTATCAAGAGTGTTGTTAATTGGTCTTAATGCATTTGAATATTTATGATTTTGAAATTTCCATTCGACGATTTTTTGTGAAATTAAATAAAAGTGATTTAGGCTTGTCTTTTTAACTATGATTTTGAATTACATAATTTAACCTTAATTTCGGCAAATACAATCAGGCTTTCTTCCCTAGCAACTATAAATTAGGAAAAATGAAATGATCTTAAGGAAACGCGAAATTCAGGCTACGAGCCCCAAACGTCACTAAAACGTTCCCATACCCGGAAAGAGGAAATGTTAATGGAAAAAATAAGAAGTTACGTAGAACTATGGAATTGGAACGTCACTGAACCACTTCGATGCTCCAATCATCAAAAAGGAAGAAATGTTTGATGGAAACTAATGCCAGGAACAGATTTCATTGGTGTTAGCTAGTTGATGGATGGATGGCGTATAGTGTTTCGGCATATGGCCGTTTCAGCGTTTCGTGAACGGTAACGTCTGCTGAATCAGTTATATGCTGAAACACTACACGCCATCCATTCAGAAACCTCCATAAAAATGGTAAAAAGTAAAGGGTGTGAAAGCCTCGAAATGAGACGAATTTATGACGACTGCTGCTGCTGCTGCACATAACTGTTTATTAGACCTGTCCTTATGAAGGGCAAAATAGAATTTTGATGGTCTTACCCCCCAAATTGGTTCGAAATAATTCAAAAAAAATACCAGAATTTTAAAAAAAATTTCATTCCATATTTACCCACCGCTAGGACGCCTTACTTTTTCCCATAAGAAAAGCATTGACTTTTCGTGATTTTTAATCTTTTTTTTACCGTTGCCCCAATTATCAGCTAAAAAATCTTAAATTCTCAGAAAATGTTGACATTAATGTTATCTTTTTGTCGGATTTTTTGGAATTTGATACAAGCATTTTTGGGCTAGATCAATCACATCTTTATTCTCTGCATGTTGCGAAAAACGCGGAAAAAAGCAAAAAAAAGTCGAAGAACATCGTTTTGAGAGCTAAAAATAGGAGGAATAAAATGGCAGAGGTTAAAAAAAATAGAAAACTATTCGTCGAAGATGATAAATTCTCGGAAATCACTGAAAATAGAAAAAAAAAAAGTCGAAAAGTACACTATACCCATCAAAAGTTTCCGGACAAAATTGCGAAAAAGTGACGGAGCCATTTTCTATGTCATTTTTTGAGCAGTATAGATGAACAAATTTGATAGACGGCATCTTGAAGGGAAGGAATTCCTTTTTCATTTGCTTTTTTTAAAAATGTTCTACGATTTTTTTTACGTCCGCTACATTGTTTTGAACACGACCGTTTTCCACCTTATTTTTTTAGATTTACAGTTGGACCACGTTTTGAGAAAAAAAAAAATTTTCGAGTTTTTTTCGACCAGGACCTTAACGGGGATAGCGAAAACTTTAATTTTGTTTTTTTTTAAGTTCTGTACGATTTTTTTTCTCGTAGTTATCTCATTTTTAGCGAAAAAAGGCAAAATCCACATACCACGAAAACTAGTGAGTTTTTCAAAAAACTTCAAGGGAGTTAAAAAATGAGTTCGGTTCGGTTGAATTTATCCAAATTTTTTCCGAATTTTTTGTGAATATTTTTTTTTCCAACTGATTTCAGTAAAAAATCGTAAAAATTAATCGCCGTTACTTGTTAACTATGGGGTTTTTGATAAAATTATAAGAGAAAAAAGTTTTGTTTTTTAATTCTGAAAACATCACAATTTTTTCAAATTTTTTTTCGACATTATTTTTTTCAACTTGCGAAAAAAAGTTGAAAAAAATAATGTCGAAAAAAAATTTGTAAAAATTCTGATGTCTTCAGAATTGGTCTTCAGATGGGTCAATGAATGTGTACGCGATGCCAACTTCTTGAAATTGGTTTTTGTGGGGGTGCGATATGCTAAAACAGCAAGTGAAGCAGGAAAAACAAAACATTTTAAATCATGGCATAATCGATTCGGCTGCAGGGGTAGCCTTCAATTTTTTTTACGTGATTAATTATTTTGTATGAAGAATTCCGTATGTTTGAAGACTACTCTGATTGAATACTTTCGATATTTAACTCTCCAGATCACGTTTTTCGACTTTTTTCCACGTTTTTCGCAACATACCAAGAATAAAAATGTGATTGATCTAGCCCAAAAATGCTTGTATCAAATTCCAAAAAATCCGACAAAAAGGTAACATTACTGTCAACATTTTCTGAGAATTTAAGATTTTTCAGCTGATAATTACGGCAACGGTAAAAAAAAGATTAAAAATCGCGAAAAGTCAATGCTTTTCTTATGGGAAAAAGTAAGGCTTCCTAGCGGTGGGTAAATATGGAGGGAAAAAATTAAAAAAATTCCGACATTTTTTTTGAATTATTTCGAACCAATTTAGGGGGTAAGACCATTGAAATTCGATTTTGCCCTTCTTAAGGACAGGTCTACTGTTTATACCCGCTCATGCTTGGACTGTTGCGCTCAAATTGTGTTTCGCCCGCCGAGTATTCTTGAACCCCTTTTTCGATGCTCATCTGATTTCGTCCTCTCATTCGTGTGCCGTTCCCTCACTCTCACCCTTTCGCACTCCGATTTACTACGCGTCACCCCAATTAAGTGCGCCGCCTGTGAAACTAATCTTAGATATTGTATTTCCAAATTTGTGTGACATTTGTTTACATCTAAACCATTTGGTGGGCTAGTGGCCACAGGAGTTCGTCACGGGAATTAAGCAAAAGCTCGCCAAGTACTTTGTCCAACATTTCTTTCTCAATCAAATTTTTCATCGTATGGAACTTTTTTCTGCATCGATATCGGGATTTTTTACTTTTCTATTTGATTCTCCTTGTGTGGAAGAGCATTCTAGAACAACTGTACTTCAAATCACTTGATAGATTTTTTTTTTCAATGCGTTTTAATTTATTTGACTATTAATTCTTTTGAAGTTTGTATGACTTTTTGTGAAGTCTAGTCTTAATTTTTGATCACCTGGATGTAATATTCGAGGGTGGTAAGCGTACTTGTCTCAACTTTTTTAAAGCATTCTTGCTGTCTATTATTATTGGAATAGCTTTTGCCCGTGGCTTCGCCGCGCTTTATACCAAAATCCATTCAAATCCGTTCAGCCGTTTTCGAACATAGAGATAATAGTTATCTCACAGAAACCGTCAATTTTTCCGGGATAATAAGTATCTTGTATTATTTTACAACCAAAGACATCTCGATACCAAATTTCATCAAAATCTGTTCAGCCGTTTTAGTTTAAAAAGAGAATATCATGATTATGCTGAATAGCTATTCCGCAGGAACTATGCATTTTTCTGGGATAAAAGTATCATCTATATATTAATCCAAAATTGCGTTCAGCCATTTCCGCATAACCAAGTCTATCCCACAGGAACCGTGTCTTTTTCCGGGATCAAAAATGTTTCCTATGTTACAATCCAGGACTAATTTAGCCGTGTACCAAGTTTCATTCGAATTCGTTGAATGGTTCCCGCGTTATGAAGTGACACAAATTTTCACATTTATACATACACTAGCTGTGCCCGCGGGCTTCGCCCGCTGCATAGGGCAGGCGCATCTAGCCATTTCTAGCTGATTATTTTTCCAATTTCAAATATTTTTTTTTAACGGATTGTGGAATATTTTACATGAGACAAAGGGTAGCGTCCGCACTACACCGGTGTGTGGGATTCATCCTCACTGTAAACCACACATTATAGAATATTTGGATACATGAATTATTCCGTTCAGAGTCTCATCAGTTTTATATAATTACTAGCTGTGCCCGCGGGCTTCGCCCGCTGCATAGGGCAGGCGCATCTAGCCATTTCTAGCTGATTATTTTTCCAATTTCAAATATTTTTTTTTAACGGATTGTGGAATATTTTACATGAGACAAAGGGTAGCGTCCGCACTACACCGGTGTGTGGGATTCATCCTCACTGTAAACCACACATTATAGAATATTTGGATACATGAATTATTCCGTTCAGAGTCTCATCAGTTTTATATAATTATGAAGAATGAGGAATTCATTTTTCTCGTATTTTTTTCGTAATTTTTTTCGTAATCCCGTAAAAATTAAGATAACAAAATTTCGTAGAACCCCAAATTCAGTTTGAATCATGATCTTAAATCCCGTGAAAGATTCATTGAAATCCGTTCAGTGATTTTCGATTGAAAAAAAATCATATATATATATATATGACATATATATAACATATATATATATGACATATATATAACATATATATATGACATATATATAACATATATATATGACATATATATATAACATATATATATAAC
Source organism: Campoplex capitator (assembly GCA_037576405.1). NCBI lineage: Eukaryota > Metazoa > Arthropoda > Insecta > Hymenoptera > Ichneumonidae > Campoplex > Campoplex capitator. Next base: position 12,855,740 of record JARBWI010000323.1, on the reverse strand, counting down.
ACATATATATAACATCTTTCCTATATATATATGGTGATTGGGTGAGAAAATGATGAGGGTGAAAAATAAACTTTGGATACGATTTGGATAAAACCCGTTCTTAGTGAGCGTGTACATAGCGAAAGAAGTATGTATGCCAAATTTCAAGTCAATCGGGCTCATAGTTCCGGTGATCTGGTGATGAGTCAGTCAGTCAGTGAGTGGTATTTCGCTTATATATATATAGATGAAGAATGAGGAATTCATTTTTCTCGTATTTTTTTCGTAATTTTTTTCGTAATCCCGTAAAAATTAAGATAACAAAATTTCGTAGAACCCCAAATTCAGTTTGAATCATGATCTTAAATCCCGTGAAAGATTCATTGAAATCCGTTCAGTGATTTTCGATTGAAAAAAAATCATATATATATATATATGACATATATATAACATATATATATATGACATATATATAACATATATATATGACATATATATAACATATATATATGACATATATATATAACATATATATATAACACATATATATAACATCTTTCCTATATATATATGGTGATTGGGTGAGAAAATGATGAGGGTGAAAAATAAACTTTGGATACGATTTGGATAAAACCCGTTCTTAGTGAGCGTGTACATAGCGAAAGAAGTATGTATGCCAAATTTCAAGTCAATCGGGCTCATAGTTCCGGTGATCTGGTGATGAGTCAGTCAGTCAGTGAGTGGTATTTCGCTTATATATATATAGATGAAGAATGAGGAATTCATTTTTCTCGTATTTTTTTCGTAATTTTTTTCGTAATCCCGTAAAAATTAAGATAACAAAATTTCGTAGAACCCCAAATTCAGTTTGAATCATGATCTTCAATCCCGTGAAAGATTCATTGAAATCCGTTCAGTGATTTTCGATTGAAAAAAAATCATATATATATATGACATATATATAACATATATATATGACATATATATAACATATATATATGACATATATATATAACATATATATATAACACATATATATAACATCTTTCCTATATATATATGGTGATTGGGTGAGAAAATGATGAGGGTGAAAAATAAACTTTGGATACGATTTGGATAAAACCCGTTCTTAGTGAGCGTGTACGTAGCGGAATAAGTATGTATGCCAAATTTCAAGTCAATCGGGCTCATAGTTTCGGTGATCCGGTGATGAGTCAGTCAGTCAGTGAGTGGTATTTCGCTTATATATATATAGATTAGTCATACAGTGTGACCTCTCAATAAGAACGCAAAAGCTCCCAAGGGGAAGGGCTTATCCTGAAATTCGAGTATCCCCACTTACTAACTCTCTCTCACTCACTCTCTGTATTTGGAATAAGATTCTCTCAATAAGAACGGCCGCTCGCGAACGAGTGTTATCCTGTTAAGTGTAAACTTAAAAGCTCAGACTATTGCATACAAGTAAATACAAGTACTGTAACAAAATCTGGATCTCGAAGTAGTAATTCTACAAAAGAACCGGCATTGATCAATCGCAATCGGTATACATTTGAACAGAAAGAGAAAATGGACATAACATTCTTATAATTAACTCACAAAGCTGGTGCTTTCGATTAATAAGAATATTGATTCATATTTTATATAGCATAATTACTCCAGAATATAAGAAAAAAATCAATTAAAACGGAAATGTGCGTTACAATATTTATTTCATTTTGCTTTTTTGCGCTCTTCTAGGCTGGGCGTTCTTATTGAGAGGATCGCACGCGAATATCTTGAGCTCGGAGTTCGAGTCAAAGAGCGTAAAGTGCTCGAGCTAGAAACTAGGGAAGTGTTCTTATTGCGAGTGGTCTTGTTGGGAGGCTACACCGTATTAGTGTATTAATTAATTATTTATATATCGTCAAATTTCTTGCGATAAAATTCTTTTGAAGTATACATTAGAAAATGTAAAAAAATCGTTGTTTGTACTTTTGTTATTTTTGACACCAACTACGTCAAAAATCAAAGTTTGATAGATGTGCTTTAGTCGTTATTGATGTCTCAGGTACCTTAAAAATGGTTCAAAACTGCCATAATTCATTGAAAAAAATTTTAATAGCCAAAATGCGAATTCAAAGTGATCTATCACTGATTCAGCTTTCCTCCTTCTCATGCGTCATACATATGCGCGGAATTGGTCTTTTCGAATTATTTCCTTAATTTCACGCATCATATTCCTCATAATAATGCTCATACTTATTTGTATTTATTGAAATGTGGTCGAAGTCACGTACATATTTCTTATATAATTGAATATCGTCAAAAAAATTTTCAGGAATTAAAAAAAAAAAACGTTCGACCAGTTCTGCTTGCTGTAAAGACTCTAGTAGCGAACTCTTTTCTTCGACATACAAATAACGTTAATTAATGTATTTGTCTCGAGTCGCTACTACGACTCTAGATAGTTCCGATTTCCCACCCTAGCTGGTAGCCTGACACTTTCGTAAGTATCGCTTTGTTGTTTCGATCAACATTCAATGTGGCCGTCGACAAAAGTGAACAACCGCACTTATCAGTCGTATATGTCACGAGTGAAAATGTTGGGAATATACGAATAAGTGCCGGGATTACAGGTAAAAAATGAGGAGAATTCGTTCAAAAAATGGTGTCACTACAATATTATTTTGGGGCTTAAAATCGTTATCCACTCGATTCATTTCAAAGGGGACACAAAGAAAAAGAAAAAATAACGATTTGCGTTATGTCGCGTTTTAAATGTTGGTAACGAATTGGCTCTCGATGATGAGCTGTTATTATTTTCTGATAACTATATTAAAGGCTGCAGTAGCGGCTTCATGTCAAGTATTATAAAATAAAGCCAGCTTAAGCCATGCCGCACTCTAATATCCTCGAAAATGATGGCTTCCACTTTTATTTCTTTCTCTTTCTCGATATCAGTTCTATGCGTTACCCAGCAAAATTGTACATTTGTAGCAAAAGCATTTGGCAAAAGCTGCTAAAGTTCCGATGTGCCGTCCTGTCCACAATTTGGAAATAACTAAAGATTATGCATAATTCTGATAACTTGTGACATAAAAATCGAAACAGGTTTTGTATCTAAACTGTAGTGTCATCCCATGTGATTAGAGCTCTATCGTGACGTAGGATATATCGCAGCATTAAAATGATTAACAGTCGATAAAACCAAATGTTAATCTATCTGTTCGCAAATTACTACAATATATACGTGACTCATTTAAAACATCGTGAGAATCAGTTGAATTATCCGGGAGTCGACAGCACTCGTGACGGCGTTTAGTGGCAGAATGCCAGAACGACCAGAAACTTGGTAACACATGTCCAAGATTAGCTGACCGACTGATTTTTCAAAAATTTGTGGATGTGGGTACGTGTGTGCGTGTGTGAAAATGGTTGTGCCTTCACGCGCATACAACTGTGCTTGTGTCTGCTCGGGCACGTAGGTATATACGTGCAAAATCATAGCCCGCAATGGGCTCAATTCCAGCTCAAATTTGTTTATTCACAAAGGAAAATGTAGAAAATGCACAGCCAAAAATGCAAAGAGGGGAGAGAGAGAGAGAGATGTAGTAGAGCGTCTAAAGAAACCTCTGTCTCTTCCATTGTGTACTTTTTTGAATTGTCTGTTCCTATGCTGTTCACCCATACTCTCCCGATCGATATCATAACACCATTCCGCTCTCACACCCAGTCGAACGCGTCCAATTCGCAAAATTGTACGAATTTCTTCCTCATTGGGTCCTCGCAGAACGATGAGAGATTATTGGTTTTCCCGTCCCATAGAACAGAAAACAAAGTGATAACGTGTTTCAACCCTCGTCTCAAATATAGCCGTCGGCTTCATTACAACACGATCTACGAGGCAACGCAATTTCCTGTGCGCCACTCCAGTCTTACGACAAAATTTTTGCCCCGAAATATCGTACCCTCCGTTCCGAAATCTCATGATCGCGATCGACTGCTCAAAACCACGTTTTTCCTATGTGGTGAATTGAATCCATTCCTTTATCCATCTGGTCTTACGGTATATAAATAAATATGATGGAAACTACTCTTGTGATTATGCCGAATTCGACAAAATAAGGAGTGTTACATCCAAGTCGGAGTGAAACCCCTGTATTTTCAAGGAATAAAATTGAAGATGGAATTTCAACCCCGGATGTCCATATTGAGTTTTCCATCTTTGGAATAGAATCAGCAATCAGGTATATCAATAATGTTTTGTCGCAAAATATGCTCGAAAGGATCCTGCAATAGCCATAAAATATTTTTTTTTATAATTCATTCAATCCGTATCGCAAAAAGCGATCTCGGAAAAAAAGCATAAAATATTGATTCAATTAAGTAAAAAAGTTATCAATCAGTAAATTAAAATCATTGGTTTGTAGCCAACGCTCGTGCTGCTTGTCCTGTTATAACTCAGTGGATAAAGACGGTCGTGATGTAAGAAGCTCACTGCATGGTAGAGTTCTGTTCTCGCCCCCTTCTGTGCTTCATCACTTTCGCATTACACGCGTATTGCATTACGGCTTTGATCAGAAGAGACTCGTTGTGCTATCAGTTTCTTGGTATACATTTTAGATATATCTGTCCTTTCTTCCACAGAATTCACGTGATAATAGATTTTGATGGGGTTTGTCGAGAATACCCAGGGAGAGATGCTTCGGTGTGCAACTGAACAATCGTAGTATTTTATCTCCATGAATGCCGTATACGCGTGACTATGGGGGACGACACAAGGCTGGATATAAGACGTGGGTGCTTGAGGGCTCTCTTCTAATTGGTATTCTAGGATTTTGGTAAAGGGTCCCCGAGCTTCGAGCCAGGGGAAAATGCCTTCCACGACTATTGGTGTATCCATATTTTCTCATTAACGGTGTTCACCACGGCGAAGGGGACTCGACATTCGCAAATCGTATGTTTAGCACAAAAATGGCATTTATTTGCCCTTGAAATAAATAAAGAATGTCAAAGGGTGCAGCTTCCCTAACACAAGTGCTTCAACCCTCTCATAATTTAGACGCTTTGTTAAGAACATTTTATTTATTATAATCTCCAATAATGCTATTAATAATTTCGCAATTTTCAAATCAGTTTTGATAAGTCCTGAAATAGTTTAATATTTATTTATACTGAATCTGATGAAAAGAAATTATCATTCAAAATAAATTCCTTTCGAATGCTCGCTCGACAATTTCTAATCGGATTCAATGATCATAGTTATTCTATATTCTACTATTTTTTTAAAAGTAACAAATCAAATTGATCGTTATCTGGGGACATGTTTATTAACATTTCCATGTATAAGTTTCTGTCGTGGAAGGTTGTCAAATTCATTTTCTTGTCCAATTGAAAATATTCTCTCTCATCTCATCAAAATTGGAACAATCTGGAAATGGGAGTATCATCGTTATCAGGCACTATGCAATGCAATTTTTGTGTTCCCGTGATAGGTTTTACAAGCTTGTACCTCTCATTGAGTTTTTGAGCTACGCCACTTTAATCTTCGGACTTCGGACGATACGAATCGGATCGTTATATTCGGCAAATTATTGACCCTTGATGCCCACTCATACAACTCGAGACGAGTCGTTCTTTGCTTGTTTGCTGACAATGAAGGCTCGTTCGTGCAGCAATTCGTTTTATTGTACCACGTTCCACGTGCACCATCGCAAGGGCCTTGGCCGTGAGCAATCGCAAAAATACTAATGTTCAATAAAAAAAATTTTTGAAATTTTTTTTCGAAAAAAATATCATTGATTCAAAATGAAATGAAAGTAAAAATGGGCCCAGAATGGGACCAGTCCCAAAAATCATATTATAGGTCACTCTATTTCGAAACATTTTTACAAACAAATAAAAAACAGTAATTATCTTAGAAAAAAATAGTTTCCACTTTGGAAGCAAAAAAAATATTTCCTTCGATAATTGAAATCGTTTCATATTTTTGAACGGAAATATGCTTAGAAACGGGAAAATCGATATAACGATGTCGATATTAGTATTTAAACGTTTCCAAAACTTCCGAAATCGACGTTTTTTGAAATATCATAACTCCTCAAAGAAAAGGGATGAGAATCTAAAAAAATGGTGAGGATATTTCTTTCATGGAGTATTTCAATAAAATTTTACAATAAAAAATCAGGAAAAGCAAAAATTGTCTGGGTTACGGGCGAGGTGAAATGGCGTGAAATGCCATATTAACTTGTATTAACTTATAGTACTTAGGGGTCCATGAAAATGTCGAAAGTATAGATGAACTACTCCATGGAGATAGTTTTAATTATTTATCGGTGTCCCATTAGCGAATCTTTGTAAAAAAATGGGAGATGGGTGCATAGAGCCAAACGCCACTTATCTCTCTTTTTCATCCGTCGAGTTTTCGAAGTGCACGTAAGAGAAATCGCAGTTGGAGAATCAGCCCATGAAAATCCTGCATGCATATATATTCGAGCTGCCAACGCACCGCAGCCAACCTAACCGAAAGTTAGCGAAACAGAGGAGAACCTCTCTGCAATTGAATCGCTCTCCGCAGTTCGAACGCTCGAGGCCACTGTCACGTGCAGCCATAGTTTACCGTTCTTCTGCCCTGACGCTCCGTTCAAGTATACCTACGTAAGATACACAGGTATAGTGAACCCGTGAGCAACGATAACTCCTTTAGCCATACGTATTCAGACATATATACATATATAGTCCACCAATCGAGTAGTGCGGAATTCCATGAGGCGTGGAAAACGACCAGGCGTCGCACACCATCTTTGTCCAGTAGACTACCCTAGCAACGAGGAGTAAAAGTCCCCGACGAAGGGGAAGAAAGTAACAAAAATACAGAGAGAAAGAAAGCGAGATAGAAAAAAAGAAAACGTTCGATGTGGATAGCTGGCCAGGAGGAAAGTACACTCTCCACAGAGAAACCTGATACTAGTGGCTACGAGCAAAAATCCTCTTTAGTTCCCACTCGTGCTTTCAATGAAGTACTCTTATATACGATGCTTGGCATATGATACACAGCACGGGTGAAGAAATTATGGTTGGGGACCAGTGGCTTCAACAACCTTTTATCACAGTAACAAAAAGCTTGATGAACACAGCGAACTACATTTTACAAATCAATTTCAACATACCTTCCAAAAAATTCCGTACATGTTGGAACTTTTTAGATTTAATCTGTTTCGATGTTTCATTTTTGTACTTTTTTTTTTAATTTTATTTTTTTATTTATTGATTTATTCTATTTATTTTATTAAGTATCGATAGCGATGGGTAAAAGACCAGTATGCAGTTCCAGCGATCTCCGAAATTTGTTACCCCGGACGAGGCCAATACATCTACTTATACTATGCTGGTCCTTCAATTTTAACTATTAATAACTTATGCGAATAACCTCATTTTTTTCAGAATCCATATTGTTGCATTCAAAACTGCACGACCACTAAAGAGTGTTTCTATCAAAATATTGTAAAAAACCAGGAATGATGAGTGTGTGGTCGAAGTGTGATTCAGCGACCTCACAAATTAAGCAGCCAACGGCAAGGCTAATACTCGGTTAGGTGATTTCTCAAACATGCGCTAGCTCACGTATTAATAGGTCAGCGGGAGGCAGGTTTTCTGAGTTTCCGATACCATCGAAAAACAATTTCATTGTATTTTTCATTTGCAATCTGTTTTTGCATCGGACTTGATTTGATAAAACACGATCAAGGTCTCTGTACTCGGCTACATGTATTTTAATCGAACTCAAACTATTTTATGACTTTTTTCAGTATGAAACGTTAGCTTTTTCCGAGGAATAACTCATTAAAATTTCTTTAGGTGAATTTCTGGGTGTTTTGTATGATTTTATGGATTATCATAAATAACCATGATCGATGAATGTACTTGTTTCGTACCGAAATAGAAAAAGCTGATGTAAATTTTTTATTCTGCTAGTCCTTTTGGAATTCCCTAAAAATCCCTTAAAACACCTCTACGCACCTCTACATACAACGCACCTCTTTCATAAAAATTCAATATTAACAATCTCAAGTCATCGGAAAAAATCCTAATTCTGTTTCGCGCCACGAGGATTAGGCATGCAAAAGACTACACATCTGGCGTGCACATTTTTTATGATGACCAGGATACTTAGTTTTTTCCGCGCGAAGGAAAGGGATTAACTCGAAAGAGTCCCAATCATAAAAGTTTTCGAGAGGAGAAAAAATAGAGTCTTTCCCACTATTTTGAATTTTCACCAATCACCTTTCAAACAATCACTTTTCCCTTCATCCCTTCCAATTTGGTCATTTTTTCAAGAAGAAATAAAAATGTTAGATTTAGTTAATCTTGTAAGAGCCGCAACACAAGCAACATTTAAAATCAAAAAACGCACGAAGATAAAATAACAAACATTTTAAAATACATGCAATTATTTTGTAATCTACAACATTTTTATATTAAAAATTCATAAATTGCAATCCTCGCGATTTATTTCCACGAAATTTGTTATGTTTTATTAATTAAAAACATAACGTATTCAAGAAAACCGTTGCAGTTAAGCAGCATCTCAGGGGTTACAGACCTGAGAGGAAATAATAATTTTCGTGGTTTTCACGATACAGTACTTGTCCATGTTTTTTTTCCGCGGGAGGGGTTTTTTACTATTTTTACCCTACAAGCGCAGAAAGTTGAAAATTCCTGCACTGCACGTGTGGTGTATATGATTTTTCTTTATAGTCGGTTGAAAGTACAATAGATGCATGTTTTGATGCCTGCCCCGACATTTGCCGGCACGAACGAGGCAAGTGCTGCTGGTCGGGAGCAAGCATGAAATACAGCAAATATAATTATAGTTTAAAGAAAAATATAGATTTTAAAGTATACAAATATCCGTATTTTTAGATTATAATTAAAAAACAAATATTGTGACGATACACTTATGTATACTCGTGGCCCGATTCTCAACATTGGGCATCGGTAACAAAACTGCTCGTGCAGGCCTACGAGCATTACCGATGCCACCAAGCGTAAAAAAAAAGTAATTAAAAATTGCGTACATGACTTTCGGTAATTCTTTCGTTAATTATTATTGAAAAATCATTTATTAATGTAATTAGACACAAAAAATTGGAAAAAGATCGCGGAATTAAAAGAAAATACTCGCGTTATAAAAATTCATAACAATTGAAAAAAATAAAAATGTATTTCACTGCGCATGCGCACGGTGTCGAACCCATGAGAAAAAACGAATTAGCAAGAATATTTTCATCGATTGTTAAATTATTTGAAGGAATTTTATTATGGAAAATGACATGATTTATGATTGAATAATAATTAATAACTGTCAAATAAGAAAAATTTGCTATAAATATTGCTGAAAACATGAAAAGCGTACTTATGCCCATCCGAGACGTAAAAGTGAGAATGATTAAAAGTATTAAGTGGGGAGCGTTTGAGGAATGAGAAGTGCGAATGGGAACGAATGTGTGCAGTAAGGGGTTCGAGGCTAACATTAAGCGACTCAACTCAAACAACGAAAAACTCGAGAATTCATGTATATAACAGGCGGTGCACGACCACTCTGAAGATCATTTTTTTCCTTATTCCTGACTGACTCGAAGCAATAAGAATCTCTTAGTAGAGTAGCTCCCTGGCCACTGGGCAAGCCTTATAACCTATTTTCCTACTGTTCCTTGATGTCTGGGATATTGGAGGGGTTCGGCGACATTCCTTTCCCATAGTCCAGGGTTACTCCAATTTTTTTCTACTTCCTGATTTATTGATATTTAGCGTATCGTGGTAGTTTTTTTTGTTGGTTTCAACAATTTGCATTTATTTTGTAACAGAGTACAAGCTTGTTAGTTTTTTTTTTATGGGTTTATTATAAAATTTTGCAAATGTTTGCGATTGTTTTGACCATCCCGCGGTTCTTCTTATTGTTCCTAGGTGCTGTAAGCCGTGAATTTTTCTGTATCGATGCCGGCTCTTTCCAGCATACTCTTTATCCAATGACCAATCGTTTGAGCTGATGCGTCTTTGTGAGGTTTTCTCGTAGCGATTAGTAGTTTTTATCATTAGGTAGTTTCCTTAACTCTTTTGTATATTTTTTGTACACTTTAATATTGCCGTGGCTTCACACAGTTTCGGTCTTTCTTTGAAGAAAAGAAACGAGAGTTCCGGTTGACTTTTTCCCGGTTTCGACGTCTTAATCAGGTCGGGAATCTTGATAGTGATTCCTTTTTTTCCTACAACTATATTATTTATCCTCATAAGCGCTAAAGTTTGTAATCGATGCGCTGTAACTAATGCCAGTAAGGTTGCAAGCCTCTCAGTAATTTCCCTGAGTGAGAGCTCGTGCGCTGTTGGCATTTTTTCAATGTATTCTGAGACCGGTCCTACATCCCACGTAGTGTCATATCGTGGTTTAGAGGGTTTCTTTTTGTGTACGCCTCTAAGAAATCGACATATTAAATCGTCCATGCCAATTTCGTGCTGCGAGATAAGCGCAATAGCAGATCTATCCGAGCAAAGCGTTCCATAGCTGGCCCCTTCACTGTATCTTTCGGTCAGAAATTTAATTACATCCGTAGAGCTCGCCTGGTACATACTGACTCTGTTGTTCACGCTGAATTTTTCCCATCGTCGCAGAGAACTTGGATATTGTTTCATCGTCGATGGAGCTATCTAACTAATTAAAATTTCGACGGTCGGATCTTCTAGGCCTTTCCGTTGAAACGCTTGCTTGATACAGTCGCTACTTCCAGTGAAAGACTCGTAGCCAGGGGATGTCTCTTTGTTCTGCAAGGAGATAGCAACATATTAATTTGAGGTGAAAAACTAATCGGATTCGAAACCTGTAGCGCCATGAATAGTGGGAACCACGGCTGGGACGGCCAACGTGGAACTACGATGATACATTCGGCTCTATCGATAATTATTTTTCGCAATATTTTTGAAATAAGGGAGAACTGTGGAAAAACATAAAGTCGTCCTTTGTCGGTCCATGGAAAAGTAAATGCGTCAACTATCTCTGCATTCGGTTGCGGGAATCGGGAGCAAAATTTTCTGCACTTTTTATTTGCATTTGACGCGAATAAGTCTATCGAGAAAGGTCCAAGTTTTGATTTTATTTTTGAAAAGATTTCTCCCTAAATTTCCTATTCCGTGTCCAGATTTGTAAACCTTGACGCCCTGTCTGTTTCGACGTTTTCTTTGGATGGTATATAAGAGGCAAACACCCCCAGATCTTTAGAATCGCACCATTCCCAGATATTTCTAGCAAGGTCACTCAGATGTGGCAATTGAATGCCCCCCGCTCTGTTAATGTACGATATGGCAGTCGTATTGTCGAGGTGCAGCAAAATTTCGCATCCCGTTAATTTTGATGCGAAGCATTTTAACGCATAACTCACAGCCAAAAGCTCAAGATAATTAATACAGTATTTTTTATGTTTCTCTTCCCAGAATCCGTGGGTACTTTCTTTGTTGCTGTAGGCACCCCAGGCTGTCAAGGACGCATATGAACTAATTTCGAGTGCAAAAACATGCGTTTTTATTTTATTAAAACTCTTGTGAATGCTCTTCTTCCATTATAGTAAATCCCCTTGCAATTTTTTATTAATTGTTACTATTCCCTCATAATCTCTGTCACTCATAATCAGAGCTAAGAATTTTTACCTTTCCAATCTTTTACAGTAAGTTAAACTATATTCTACTGCTGAAGTTGCGGCATTGAGCGTGCCGAGAAGACTTGCTAAATCGCGAATCCTGTGTGTGTATTTTTCCATAAAGGGTTCTATCATAGTATTAATTAGCTTTTTTTTCTTTGGGGTTAACTCCAATCTGTACTCCACTGAGTTAATTACGAAGCCAAGGAATTCGCAGTGTTGAGTAGGGACAAGAACACTTATTTCCGTATTAACGATGAATCCTACGCGCTCTGAAGATTCTCGTGTTTGTACGATATCTTTAGTACGTTTTTTGACGAATCTACTGATCAGCAGAATTTCGTAATTGAGTGAGAACCGCCTTCATCATCTTGGTAAACATGTATGGGCTCGTATTGAAGCCGAAAGAAAGACACTTGGATTGAAAAATTTTCCCTTGAAACGAAAAACGTAGAAATTTTCTGTATAGTTCATGTATCGATCTTCCCCATATAGTCGCCTTTCGATAACACGCTTTTTGCGGATCGAATGCCTTCCATCTTGAAGTGCGGTGCTTCGATAAATTTATTTAATTTTTTCAAATTAATGATAAATCTGTTTGATCCATTCGGTTTTGGTACGAAAAAGTAAGATGAGAGAAATTGACCCACACAGCTTTCGCATTCTTCTATCGCCTCGATTGAAAGTAAATAATTTATACTAATTTTCAAGTCATGTTCTTCGCGTATCAATCTCTTAGGTTCTTGCGGAATGTCAGCTTGCACCGGATCAGATGTGAAGGGAATTTTACACATTGTCGGATAAATTCATCCTTCGCGAGCCGTTCTCATTCCTTAAAACGAAATATTTTAGTCGGCCCGATTTTATGCTTACCGTGTTTATTTCGTTTTCGTTTGTCGAGGTGTTCGAAACTGCGGTTTTCCCGCATATGATCTCTGCTTGAATTTCATTGACGAGCGTCTCTGAGTTCCTCTCACCTGTCGATAATTCGCAGGTGGGCATCTGGAGTTTTCCTGATTCCTTGTAATATTTTTCTCTAGCGGTTTTTCCGCTGGTTTCAAATTCGAGCATGCTTTCTCGACGGATTTAGCTTATTTCACCTGCTTATCGATTCGTTCATCAGTGGGGTAATGAAAGCTTTTCTCGCCACTGGTTGTTGGTGGTGCACGTCTGAGAGTAGTTTTCCTGCATTACAAAGAAATGTTAACAATAATTGCTCATCAACACCTTCTTCTGGAGGATTGACGATCATCAAGATTGCTCCCCCAAGAGCAGAAATCGCTAATCCTACACAATTTTGTGTATATTCGAAGAGTTGGTCGCGTTTCTTCGCTATCTCCGTCACGACTGCAAAGATTTCTGTATTGATTCCGTATAAAAATTCGTTTTTCTCGGATATTTTTCGAGAATGCTCTTCTTGATTTCGTCTGGAAAACCATCTTCCATCCATTTCAGCCATCTCGTCTTAAGCTCTACGTCGAACATAATGCTAAGCTCTTTCGAGGCAGTTGGGTCCTCGCCCAGTAAGTCTAGAAAATGTTCTTTTTGAACGGCTTGTTCCTCGTCGATTATTTCGACGAAAACAAACGTTCGTGAATATTAGTTCATCGCGTTCAAATGCATAACCCCCAGTTTTTACTAACATGGGCAATCGAAAGTTACAAACTTAAACATTTAAAATACTTTTCTCAAGAATGACCAAAAAATTAAAAAAATATACCAAAAAATTAACATTATACGCCCGACAAACTACTGTTTTGTATACCCTATCTGTATATAACGACAACCAATTTATCAGTCTTGTCATGTGAAAAAATAAATATGCAATCAGTTAAAGTTGCTAAAACCATTGAAGAATATGACAGAAATTATATTATCCAAAACTTTGTAAATGTCATAGAAACGATCGCAATGATTGCATAACGTTCGAGTTACGTAAGTCTACATTTTTTTCTATAATAACTCATTACATAGCGACTGAAACACGAATATATTCATCTCCAATTTTTTCATGTTGGTATCCGTACTAAAATATGAAATAGTAAATCTACTGAATTTCATTACAGAAGATACTCTGTGCTCGGGTAGAAGAGAAGCAGCTGATCTTGATGTATATCGGAACTCGCACGTTAGTCGTACATTTTCGTAGAATAATTAAGTAGAGACGCTCTGGTGTTGTCGAGAATGAGATGCGGTTCTCGTACTACTGCGTGCGTGCTCTAAATCGGTACCGTACGTCTGGTGCGACTCTAAAATGATTTAAAGCATGACACGCCTGCGACCGCCTTACGTCTATACTTGCCGGAGATTCGTGAATGCAGAAATTTACCTTACTACTGAAAGAACAGTCATTCGGCCATTCATCTTGGTCTCGAGACACTAGTAGGAAAAGCAAAATAGTGAAAAGTCTGCTGAGATACGTAGGATCGCAAATGACACCAAAATATACTTGATGTTTCTCCATGTCATGTTTAAGAAAATACGATCCTAGGCTAGGAATGAAAAAAGATTATATCGTTGCGAGATGGTTTTCGCATTAGCTCATAAATTATTAATAGGTATTAATAAGAATGTTTCCGATTTCAAACGTCGAAAAATAAAATTGGTCGAATTTAGTTAAATAACCTTTTTTTTCTCTCTCATGTTACAGGTAAGTGTTCACCATTGCTGTGTCAGTATTGAGAATCGTAAGGTGATCAGTTGACGTTACTGGTAATGTACAAACTTGAAAATCTATGTTGAAAGTTAAAGGTGAAACAAATGTCAAGGTTCTATTCGATAGTAAATTGGCATTCAGATTTCACGAGGAGCATTAATCTTGAAAAAAGAGAAGTATTTATATTATTTCAAAATAAATTTTTAGAATTGCGGTTTTTTCGAAAAATCACAATTATTGTTTTTTCTTCTTCTGTCAGTTAGCAGGCATGTCAATGATAATAATCGATCGAAGGAGCTAGAAATATTTTCATAGAACCTGTTTTTTCTGTTGCAAAAAACGAGTTATTCAGTTTTAATAATTTTTCGCTTTTCAAGCATTACAGATATTATTATAACATGAATATGCGTACATGTACATAATATTTGAGGCATTCCGTACCATTTTGAGCGCCCGTGACCTCAACCATGTTTCATTTGCCTGAAAAAGAGTACCTAATGAAAGAAATATCCAAAATATTCGAAACAACTTTTTTTAGACATTTGTTTCTCGTCTTTCAAGATCTGAGTTAAAATTTTTCGAAAAACCTATCATTTTCATCAAGCACAAACCTAATACAAATTTCTTGAGTATTTGATACTTTATTTTTCATGAAATATCGAATAATCGAATATTCGAGAATAGTTCCGGACCTAATACTAATTCTTTGAATATTTGACCCTTTATTCTTCATCAAGAATCAAATAATTGAATATTTGAAAATCCCATCTTACCAAATATCAATTGCCTAAATATTTGATAATGTATTTTTACCGTACATAGAGTTCTCCAATATTTTGCTATTTCTACTTTTTGAATACTTATCCCCCACGCCTTGAATACTGAAGTTTCGTAAATATTTTTTTGCTGATATCTGGATCCACTAGTTTAGACACTCCATTGTTATTATTAAAAACACAAGACAAATTATTTTTTTCTTAAAAAATTTGTTTCCCTTAGTTTTTTGATGATGAAAAGTTCGTCTCGCAAAAAAGTTGACTTTCCACACTATTTATCGTTATATTTAACCTTCTTGGGTTTTTAGGGCGAAAAAAGAAAATTATTATCATGTTTCAGAAAAACCGCACTTCTGAATACTTACCGAAACTAACTTAACCCCAGAGTTGTGAGCATGGGTCGTGACCGTACATTTCAGTGTAAACAGCCTATATGCCTCTAAATTTGGTAAAAATGTTTTTTGAACAAAGGAATTCCGAAGATATCATTTATTCTGTCGTATAGTTAATTGCAATTTGTTATTACTTTAAACATTCGGCAATTTTGTTGGGTGTATAGATTTTTGCATGAACCAAGTTGACATCCATTGACGTCGTATCCTTAGTTGTTAACGATTTGTTGTTAGTTCCGTTTTAGAATCTAACACTTAGGTTTTTCGGTTTGTGTCTTTTCATCCTCTTCCTTATATTCCCTTCATTCTTTCAGTAGGTTCTTAGCAAAGTGTAGAATAACTTTTTATTGATATAAGGAATCACAGATTATTCGTTATAATGAATGAGATACGTGGTTATAATAAAACAATCGTAAAGACCGATAATTCGTGCCTCGATCAGACCAACGTCCTATTCGATCACTCGGCCGTCTCTCACTGTTTTTTCTTTTATGAAAAATTGCAATCGCTGTTTATTTTGCGTTACTCTGACAACATCCTTCGCCTTCTTTCACACGCTCGATCGGGCATCTTTTCTTTTTTTTTATACTACAAAAGCGATTTGCTACCCCAGCTGAATGTCGAAAAAATGAGGTTTTCATCATTTTCTGAATTCTTCAGTTTTCAAATGGGTTTTCCGTCAACTCATTCTCTATGAAATTAAATTTATCGTATATCATTCTATTCATTGTTAAAAAGCGAAGAAAAGGATAAGACATAATCTCTAAAAGATTAACTATCTTACTTGAAATATTTTTTTTCCTTTTTAATTATTTTTTATTTTAATTTATTAATGTTATTATTATAAGTACTTTGCCAAACACTGGTAGATCTTCAAAGGCTGTAGATTAAACTCGTAAGCCACCTTACAACGCAGAATATTATTTGGAATTCCAATATTATTTGGAATTCGTTTGCCGATAGTAACCATTCGATTGTCCACTTTTAAAACCGGTCCAGATATTTTGACTCAAGAGTGTTTCTAATAAACATTAAATATGCCAAGGCAGATCAAAAAATGTGTCAAACAATACTAACTTCTTCCAAAAGAATCTTTCCTCAAGAGAGAATACTCTTATTTTCACAAAACTACTTTTATTTCAGCCATTGAACGTATCATTTCTTATATTCCGAATGTAATCAACAATGAGACAAACGAGCGAACAAGTAGTGAATGATCGTTTCTTATAATATTTGCGTTTACTGGAATTGCTAGTGTCAAAAAAATAATGTCTCTTACGTATGAATGAACCGGGTCGCAAGATAGGGATCGTGGATAAAAAGAGAAGTCTACGGATTTAATCGAAGATTCCGATACTGCTCACTTCCTAGAATTCTCTTAGGACCGAAAACTGTATAGCTTTTTGTCCAGCTAAGATTAGATGTCTAGTTGGGAAGCGCTCTATTCTCCGTGGCCCAACTTCCTATATACGAGACAATGTCACGTGGCATTCACAAGCTATAACCTAGGACCACCTATATCGTCATAGTCTTCCTGTGTATCGCGAATCTATATGCATGTATTCGTGCACACCGATACATTCAAACACATGCGCATACGCGAATTCAACTGTACCAGCTAACTAAATTACTGATGCAAATAACAGTGCTCGCTTCTTGCCAAGATTTAGTGTGGATCGGATTTAGGTGTGCGCAACTTCTAGGTTGGTAAAGGTGCCCACTTATTAAGCCATTAATCCTGAGGACAAACAGTGGCTGCCCGCTTTTAAGCGACGTTAATTACCGTTTGTATATGCCTAAACCCACTCTTCATTCTATCTACCATCCTTGTTCCGAATCCTACACTGCTATCTAACCGGAAGTTCCTTGAAATGAAAACGCTTCCGGTAATCCGCATGAGTCAGGAATTCGTGCAATCAGTATCCGTGGTCTCATCAAGTTTTTTTCTCATTATTATATCGCAGTTTTTACTTTCAGTAGTTCATGAAATTCAAATAAATAATTGATCGATCATCAAAGAGTTTGTTTAGTCTGATTCACAAAAAATTATTCGTAAAATATTACCTTCATTAGTTTTTTAATGTGAAAAAATTTGAGAAATTATTTTTTTTAATATGGCGTCTGTATTTCTTTAATTCTGATGACTTTTACGAAAATGCATACCTAGGTTCAATATCAACGGAAAATAGTAAAGGGGGAGGGGGAGATGCGATGAACTGGTAATATTTCTTCTTTGCCGGGTCAAAGTTGTTACAATTGGGAAAGTTTATAGCCTGCGAAGATAACCTTCGCAGGCCAGGCAACCCTGTACTCTTATCGAAGCTCCCACCGAGCTCCTCTCGGCATGTAACAAACGAGTTGGCCCAATAATGTTCTGGGCTATTTAGCTGCTTCCTCGTCTCTATAAATATACATGCATGTATAGTATTATACAAGAGCTGTTACATCAATCCTGAAGCTTTCATTCATTAGTCTCTCACCTTACGTTTTGAACTAGTGATAGTGCGGCATTGTTTATGAACTCATTGTAATTATGAGTACTCACTAAGCCTTCCACTGCGAAGCGAAAATTAGTTCCTCATACACCACCTATGAATGAATAAAAGTCCTTGAAATTGACATATTGAATTCAGTTTGAAGTTTTTTAAATGACTGAATTCGAATATACGCATCAGGTATTAAATTCAAAATAGTGGATCCAACATCGCCAATGAAAATTTTAAAAATTCAAGAAATCCAAGATGACGGACCTCATAAGACAATACTTCTTTTTGTTTTCCAAAAATAATTTTTCAAGCTATTCCAGAACAACTTTCAGTTCATACCTTCCATATAGTTGGTTACAGTTTTTGGCAATCACTTTTATCCAGTCAGTTTCTGATGCGTATAATCTTTCGATAGACAATGTTTTAGCGTCTAACGACTGTTCAGTAATTATTTTCCAATGATGAATCCTATCGATATTTCTTCAAGTTTTGGGTCAATACAGAATATTATACAGAATTGAAAAATGCTATTAATTTTACAAATATTCACACGGGATAAGTACTGAACTACTGAACTTCATTTGAACAATGTTGACAAAGAAAAAGAACTATGCACAGGCATACATCAGAGATACGAGGAATCATCAACAGTTCGAAGTATACTATACCGCCAGTGATGGGAGTACATCTAGTACCACGGAAAAACAGCATAGATGCTGTAAAAAAAAGTTGAGACAAGTACATTTATTCCCTCCAAATAGCAGTTCTGGATGATCGAACATTAAGTCCAGACTTCACAAAAAGACATTAAATGAACAGAAACTTCAAAATCATAAATAGTTGAATGCATTAAAACCGATAAACAAATTATCTTTCAATTAATTCAAAGTATCATAGTTACTATACAGTTCAGTTATTTTACATGACAAGAATCGAATTGAAAAATGAAAAATCCTAGTACAGAAAAAAACTCCACACGGAAAAAATTTGAGTGAGAAAAAAAGTTCAGTTCTTGACGAGCTTTTGTCTGATTCTCGTCACTTACCTACTACTCATAGTCACGAACTCGCCAAGTACTTCATACATGAAACATTTTTCTCCATCAAATTTATTTCGTATGGAATACAGTCTTACATATCATCAGATTTTCTAGTTACAGTAGGTGTCACTATAGAGACAGCGATTGTGAAACATAAAAAAACACGTGAACTCGCAGCACCTTTCAACACACAATGATTCATTAAATATCGCCCAAAAAATTATCGGAAATTTTCAAAAACCGTTGGAATCGTTTTATTTTTTAAAAGATTCTAGTAGTCGAGTCACTACCGCAACTCTAGATGGCGACATTGTTTCCTCATTCTAGAAGTGGAACGACAGCATGGGATAATTTATCTTGATGCTCTTTTCGTTTCGCTTCTTTTTATGAAAAAGTGCTTTTCTACTTTGTAAATATGGAATTGAATATCGACATATTGAATTGCAGCCTAAAACATGATCCCCCAGTAAGAAAATACGTGCACGAAGTTTTTTTAAGAAATTTTTTCTCATCTTGGCGAACATTCGACAGCACAAAATTCTCCAAATCAGCTTATCGTAATCAAACGTATATCTCCCGTCTTCGAAAAATGCAGGACGCAATTTCCACCTGAAACAAAGAACCCAAAAAAATTTTTATTTCTCAATAGTATAGCTTCTAGTTAAACCAAGAAATTTCAATAAAAAGTGAAAAATTCAACAATTTTTCGCAAGTTGAAAAAAAAATTCATTTGTTTGGAAAAAAAATGCACTTTAGATTGTTTAAAAAGTGGGTTAATCTTAACTTTCTTAAGGTTTTTTAGGTTCAACTAGAAGAGAATTTAATCCCGAATAAAATTGATTCTGTCTCGTTTCGATAGGACGTTTAGTTTTTTCCTTATTTTTCCCGCCGCACGACAAATGCATACTCGAGACGCCTCGGCGAAATGCTTATACCAAGCATAATATGACATATATCTCAATGAAAAAAATTGAGAAGACTGTTGAAATATATAACAATAAACCATGAAAATTTCGTTTCAATCGGATATTTCTTTCCTTCCCAAAAAAGTCCTCGAAAAAATCGATTTTTTGAAGCTTCTAAAGCAGGTCCCCCTTAAAATAATATCAAAATAACCGGTTGTCTCTCAATTAACTGTTGGGACAGGTCAATCTCAAGGTTGGACTTAATTCCATATAGGAAAAAAATCGTATACTAACTCCAAAATAATAGGTTTTTAAAACTTTTCACTATTACTTTTTCATATTTAAATTTTAGATTTTTTCCATACGATTTCTTCACTTATCAATAACCTTTTTTGAGGAGTTTCGAACAGAATTATACCGTGGCAGTTTAAACGCTTGTTCTCTCGATTTTCTTGCGCATAACTATAAAAGTTATCGAAGTAATAATTCTGCGAGTTGACAGCTTGAACCTACTCATCCCCTCTATAAAGGGAAGCTCCGCACAAGCAGGTGTGTGTATGTCACTAGACCTCGAGTAATCGATTCGGTGCATCGTGTCGTGCGTCAGGCCATCACTTCCTGCACACGTTGATATGGTAGGTATTTATCTACTATACACATGTATACTATACATAAGTATGTGCGTGTATATCTGTATTTTAATGTGACATGTACGTTGCACACGACTTGCTCACTCCCTAAGCGTTCCACGCATCAAAGCTCCACCAACGAGGACCTTCGAGAGGTCAGGTGAAGAGAGACAAAGGAGTTCTAAAGCGATACGAAAAACACTCAAGTGAGCTAGCGAGAGGACATGTTGATGGGTAAACTCCCTAGAGTATCACACGAGAATTATTAATTATATCGAATAATTATCAGAATATCTTTGCTGGTCGTCAATATCGCAGCGACAAGGTGAGAAGCATGAAGTGGGAAGATTTACGCAATGGGGCTGCGGCTACAGTCATAGATTCGTCGATATCGCGCAAGAATGCCAACGATAACGTATATGGTCAACGGCGTTATCCTGCTGGATAACGACATGATGTGAAGTCCAGGTCAAGGGCGATTTAGTAGCTTCGGTCGTTGTGACAGCCATGGTGTGGAAGAAGCGTCAAGAGATCAAACTGTGCCTTGTAACAAAATGAGGAGGGCATTTGTTAACAGGCAATGTAATCGAACCAGCATGATATGTGATCCTAGTCTTGAGGCTGTCACGGCCATTATTGTTATAAAATTTTGAGGCTTCCGGACTGATGCCATTTTTTAATGTTTATTATGCAATACGCTGAAACACTACACGGCATCCATCCGGAAGTCTCAAACTTTCATTATATTCGATCGCCAGAGTGAATCCAACCAAAGTATTAATGGAAGAAAACAACTATACAATGAAAAAAAAATTGAATTAAAAAAACTTTGTAAAAATATATTTTCAACTGGAATAAAAAAAAAAAATCAAGAACGAAATTCAAAGACGAAAAGACATGGCAAATAAAACGTCGAATTAAAAACAAAAGAGATTTTGCTTGAATTTTTTTTTTAATTTAACATATTCTTGAAAACTGTGCGGAACTGCGAGATTTCCCGATTTTTTGAACTATCGTATTTCGATCGACATAAATGGCACTCTTCGTGAAAACTTCGAAACATTGCATGTTTTGTATCGAGGATTTTTTTTTTTACATTTCTGTTTAATTAGGATTGCAAGGCTTTTTCGGTGCAACTCACCTGTATCTTCCATGAAATACCACAATCAATGAAAAACAAATGTTATCGATTTAAAAAAAAAATGTTAGCCATTATTAAGACGTATTTGTGCAAACCTGTAATTACCTGTAATGTCCAGAAAAATGCTTCAAGGAGTATGAAAATTAAACTCCGCTGGAACTCTTTGCATTTCAGTACCCAACGGGGGTACGTTAGCCGCAATCGACATGTATAAATGAATCTTGACTCTTCCTCTCATTCTATTTCTCGTTTATTATTAGAACAATGACAACAAAGAATCCTGGTTACTCGCTTTTTATAAACGAAATTAAATTTTTTCAATTGCATGAGAGTTGTAACTTTTTCTAGCTCGCGTATATGAAAGTGCGGCAGGGCTCGCGCTGGCTTGGCGCCGAGCCGCTACCGCGTCTCTTCGCTACACAGCATAGAAGCCTCGTCGATGGCCTCTCGGTTCGTTTAAAACCCCGACGAAACTGCACCTGAAAAATAGGATTGGTAATGGACAAGCTTTGTCCGCGTTGCGAACAGCTTTTTCTCTCAACATATAGCCCGTGTGGCAAGTATTCCGGAGGGCTTCACGGAGGACACAGACACGGTAGGCCCGCTGAACCCTATGGGATCTGCTGTAACGATCGTTCTATTTTGTCGACGGCAATAGCTTTTGTAACGGCGATCACCATTAAGATAGTCAATCCCCTCCCCTGCACCCGCTTTCTGACTCGTTCTAATGTTTCCATCGAAATCGATAAACATGCATCGCTAAAATATGTAAGCGAGTACGATCACAATAGCAGCATTCAGTATATAATTATTTTCCGTTATTTAATTAAAATTCAAAATTCATGCATATACATCATTATCTGAATATGGAAATTTCAGAATATTAAATAATACTCTACCAAGTTGGAAATAGAACGACTAATCTAG
The DNA here is from genome assembly GCA_037576405.1 of Campoplex capitator. NCBI lineage: Eukaryota > Metazoa > Arthropoda > Insecta > Hymenoptera > Ichneumonidae > Campoplex > Campoplex capitator. The sequence continues at coordinate 12,833,144 of JARBWI010000323.1, read as the reverse complement.
AATTATGGTAAAGTCTCGAGACAAGTATACATTTATATAAAAGAGAATTCGCTCAAAGACCGTTTACAGCAAGAAACTCGTTTCCAATTGTATTTGAAAAGTTTCTGACATCTTTTCCGTGACTATTTGTAACGCCTATTAGAAATATGAATATATATCTTATTATTTCGTTTCGTTAAAAAATTGGGTACTTATTTGCAGATATTTTTGAGATTTATTGATTTTTTTCACAGTTGCTGTCTAGTGTCACTAGGGGTCCTGGTAAAAATTGTGGCGATGTTTGAGATCTTCCGTGAATGTGCTACTTCCTATAATCCAATAGTTTTGACGTTCCATTTATGATTACGAACCAACAGTTGTGAGATCCTAAAAATCGCAAATTTCACAGCTAGTAATATTTTTTTTGGTCAATTTTGGTTTGGTTCAAAGTGATCGTGGTTACTTTTAGTTAGTACATTAATTAATAATGATAATGTGAGAACTGAGCATTTATATTGATTCGAACTAACTGTTCCCGAATAACCCGTCCGGGAAGAATCATTTCAAGAGCGAGTTTTATTATTTACCTAATAATAAATGTTGCAGTTCACTTCATCGGAATGAAGAAAAAGACGTTATTTTTTTTTCTTTATTAAAGTTCAATGTTCAGATACGAATGTAACTGAATTTGAAAAAATAAGGCAATCTCAAAAAAAGGACGAGAAAAAACTTCTATGTCACGTTCGAACGATGCAAATTTTAACGTTATCACCGAATTTGAAGAAAAAAACTTTATGCAGATTTTGGCTTCGGTAGATGAATAATTTTAGGACGTTAAACATTAGGCCAAATAGTATATTACACTACAAGGGGCTTCCAAACTTCTGCCCGTGTGGTGTATACTATTTTTCTTCATAGCCGGTCGAAAATACGATCGATTCACGATAGATTCATGTATTGATGCCTGCCCCGACATTTGCCGGCAAAAGCAAAGCGAGTGCTGCTGGTCGGGAGCAGGCATCAAATATAAAAGAAAAGCAAATACAAATACAAAAATAACAATTAATTCCAACTCGTACCATTTTTTTCAATTCTTGGATTATAAATAACGAAACAAGTATACTATTTATCATTAAATAATTAAACAATAAAATTATTAAATATTTTTAAGGATTTTATTGCATGTTTTTGTTTTCATCATTCTTTTCATGATGACATGAGTGATAAAATTCATTTCTTCCGAGCTTGACAGCGATCTTTCATGTTCCATCTTCCGTTTCTTATAAACATCGTAGATGAGTAATTTGTACCGATCCGCAGACTTCTTCGGTAACGTTTCCGTCCGTATTATCAATTGCGCTTCTGCATCAAAATTTCTCAACACCTCTTCCTCGTCCATGGTTTCGTCAGTTGAGACCATTTTGCTCATTATTTTCCTCACAATACCGATCGCATTCAAGCAAAGAAAAAGCAGTTTTGACGTTAACGAAAAAACGGTTAAAGACAAGTCACTGGCGGTAGTCGTGACAGGTATGCATGAAAAAAATTTTTGCTCTCGCTGTTACAGAGGGCGATCGTGTTTTTTTTACCCATGCACGAATCTCGAGCTTTTTGCCTCGAAATCGATGCGGAAAGTGCGTACTTTCGACCGAGGTATGAAGAAAAATTTAATTTTCTTCATACCTCGGTCGAAAGTACGCTCTTTCCGCATCAATTTCGATGCAGAAAGACCGACTTTCTTGCATTGGTAAAACAACTGAATGACGGCGGGAGCAAACACTTTTTCCACGCACAGCTGTATGTGAGGCTCCCGCAACTGTCACCGGTGACAGTTGTCCCTAACCATTTTTTTTCTCTGACGTCAAAGCTGCTCTTTTGTTTACGCTGGTTATTCATAATTTGAAGCATCATATAAATGGACAAAAATCAAAATATCTGTCTGTCAATGAAAATCCACATAATTTATTCGAAAACTGCGTTTTTCATGGTGACATAATTAACAATTTTTATTATGCATGTGACCATGGTAAAAATGAAAAAAAATAATGTACGCATTAATACTATTGATAATTTGCATTTTACGTTTGTTTAATTTAAAAAAAATTATGTTCGTTTAATTCATTTGGATGCTTGTTTAATTTTAAAAATGTTCATGTTTGATAAATTGAAAAAATTTTCTGATTAAATGTTTAATTGTCTACATTGGTTTTTTTTTATTATTTATATATATTTTAATAAAAAAAACTAATGTACGCATTAATATTATTGTTAATTTGCATTTTACGTTTGTTTAATTTAAAACAATTTATGTTTGTTCAATTCAAACAAATTTTGTTTGTTTAATTTGAAAAATTTTCATGTTGAATTTTACAAATTTTCATGTTAGTTGAATTAACAAATTTTCACATTTGTTGAATTAAAAAATTTTCATGTTTGTTAAATTTTTTTTAATTTCCGATAGAATGTTTAGTTGTCTATATAGGTTTTTTTTAATTTGATGCCTGCCCCCCCGACCAGCAGCACTCGCTTCGCTCGTGCCGCAAATGTCGGGGGCAGGCATCAATTTTTTTTTTGATGTTATACATTTAATATTTTGTCTCCGTACTTTCGACCGGCTATGAAGAAAAATAGTATACACCACACAGGCAGAAGTTTGAGAGCCCTGAACTGCGCGTCAAATGCCCTCGGCTTCGCCTCGGGCATTGTGACGCGCAGTGCAGGAATCTCAACTTTCTGCCCTTGTAGTGTAATATACTATTAATAAATAAATTTAGACTCAAGTACTTGGCGAATTTTTCGAAACATCTCCAAGCTTTTGTTTCTCTAAGAACTAATAATAATCACCAGGAATCAATTTAAAAAGAAAAAAATTCAAATATTTCTGAAAGTCATGTGCTTTCGACTATGCATTATAATTAATCCTTCATTTCAAACTGGCTTTTCTGTTCCTACATATAAACAGTAAACTTCGAACTATCACTATATTTATTGCCTTTCATTTAATCAACAGCAAGGCATTATGATAAAGAAGGGAACAGCTAGGGGAATGCTATCTTCACCTGAGCATGCAGTAGGACTACAATTTCAACCGACCGGAAACGTGAAATTGTTTTCCACAGGCAGTATATAGTTTTTTTAAATTTATTTTTCACAAAATGCGAGTACCAGCACGAGTCCTTTATGGCACATCATCTATAGAACGAGAGGAAGAGAGCGAGAGATAGTGGAGTGTAGGGCTCAACTGTCGACGAGCCATCGCGTTATCATCGGGATGCACGCAAGATTCACTGGCTAGGGCAAACGAAATTCGCACCCTAAACTAGCTGTGAGACTTGTCAAAAGGGATCGACCGATCTCTCAGAGTTTCTCCCTCATTTTTTTGCTCTCGTGTACACGTTTATCTATAAACTGGAATGGATAACTTGGTGAATGTGGCATATCATTCTGGACTAGTAATTGATCCATGAATTCTGCAATAACGGTTATTCAAAAAAAAAAAAATAAAGATCCAGTTCATTCTCTGTTTTAGCAATATTTAGTAAAGAAGCTCTAGGTCAGGTCGATGATTAGGTGGATGTTCGTGTAGCCACGCAAGAAATCTCACATGGATCGTTGAGCGAGAGAAAGTTTGTTTTTGCGTTTTTGATAGCACTGACAAACTGAAGTTCAGTAAAAATATTAATCATCCGTAGAGCTCTACTGATTTTCCATGGTAGCCCTCAGCTCTCTCGTTCAAGTGCGATTCAGTGGTACTTTTCGAAAGAATAACCTCGGGCTACACGTTCAGAGACTCGTAAGAGATCTAAGAACAAGGACAGTAGGTTGGAAATGCGCTATGATGTATTGAGAAGGATTCCAACAATCCGAAAGGTATTCGAAAAGAGTATTGTATAATTATTTTCTAAAAGTAAATATTTTAATCAGACTGTGTTTGCGTGCACTAGTAAGGATTTTCAATATAGACCAAAGAAAATAATGTTTCATTGGTAAAGCGAAGCCAGATTCGTGTTGACTAAACTCATTATTTCATGAATGTTGTTGAAAAGTCAAGTACAATCAGGGAAAATTTATATTCGAGTACATGACACGGCAGAACTCGTGCAGTCTTTCACGATTCATCCATTAATTTCCTTTACCGAACTCTCTGTCTCATAAAATGTTTTTTTGTATCTAACACATATTTGAACATATCCATACTATATGTACCGTTTGATTCCAATTAAAAATCTGTCACGACTTGTACTTACAGTAGAGATTGGTTCTCATTCTAAATTCAGGCTACCGTTAATCTTTTGTATTGCGAAATACAATGCACAGTATGTGCGTGCGGTATGGAAAATGAAATGAAGGTAAATTTTGGTAAAAACAGCATTTATTTAGAGTCGTGTGAATTGCGCACTGAAAAATATTTTATTGTGCGATTGAATTACTTCAAAGTTTCAGACTGATGCATGCTCGAACCCTACAAGAAAGTGGAAGACGATACGATTCTATCTGATCAAGAGCGAACCGAGGGTGCCTCAATAGTTAGTGTGCAACGGATCCTGATGCTACAAGTGATAAAAATACAACCATTTCATCACTGCATGATAGCAATGAGCACGTGATAGGTGCATGACTCGCACGATTCTCCATAACGAGCTGTTTTGAGCTTCTCCAGTGTTTGGAGAGGTGACCGCTTAGCCATGCACTGATCCATGCATCGATCGAAGAACAACAGGCAGTTTTTCTGAATTTTTATTTATTTGAATAATCCAAAACTCAAATAATATAGCTCGGTATATATGTATATCAGTAGTATTTTCTCGAAACCTTGTACAAATGCGATAGTACTGCATTATGAAAATGCGAGCCACGGGCAACACTTTTAAGGACTCTCACAGGAGTACAGACGTACTACAGAGTACAGGAATACAGAAGTAGTACAAAACAGGAAAATAGTGCTAATGTATAGTACCAAAAGAAAACCAGAACCATTAAGAATGTAAAATGAAATAAACAAATAAGCATTTTCTCAGTTAACATAGTAATACGAATATCTATCGAGAGTTTTCAATATTTCAGCTAAGGTTCTTGGTCCTGTCTAATGAAAAATGTATACCCTCGCTCGCGCCGTCTTCGTGTCTGGAATTTTTAATTAATGGATCATTCTTTTTGGTGCAATATCGAGGGACAGACTGCCACGTCATTCATACCATGAAGTTTTTTTTTTATCCCAGATACATGTCTGTGTGCATAATATACATACACACAGCCAAGACATACACATTGTTTCATCACAGGAAAAGCTATAAAGCTCTGTCGATGTTTGTGTCGCTTCTCTTACTCCCTCTTGTTCACTCTGACGAATCGGGATGAGTTTTAATTTACGAAGCAGCCGGAAATATGGAGGAAAAACATACACAGAAGGTTGACTATGATGAGAACGTGTTCGGAGTAAGGGAAGAGGATGTTTTAATCTAAGGGTCGATGTATTCTCGACAGAGCTGGTTTGAGGTTGGTCGCTTTTATCGCGAAAGCCATGCAACACGACGCTTGCTCTCATTTGGCGTTTCACCAAAGCCCATTGGTTGGCTCTCTCATCGCTTTTTCGATCTCCGTGACACGTACCCACGTTTCCGTTGGAATATTTCACTCTTGCCGTGAACCGAGAAAATATCGAACAAAGGGCTGCTCACAAACAAATAAAGAAACGTCCTGCATAAACGTATATACCGCTAGTCGATTCTCGCAGTTCTGTCCAGCTACTCGTACCTTATTGTTCCAGGAGTTTTCTGACACCTTAAGTAATAAAGTCGTAGGGTAGAGTTGGATAACTACCTTTGACATTCGAGGTGTTAAAAAACACCTCGAATAATGAAGTAGTTGGGTCGAGTTGGAACGCGTCCAAACGTAGTCCATTATTCTGGTCTGGGAACGGACGATTGAATTTCAAAAGCGACTCGAACAATCGTTTTTATTTGAAATTATGTTTATCAAATTAGCGTGAAAATTCTGATGCCAGGTAAAGATTCTTCGAGACCCAATATCGGACCCAAACAGTGTCCAACATATTTGTTTATCTTAGCATCGGAAATTATCTGCCTAGTTTTGACCAGTATTGGCTGACTAATAGCAGCAACTCGTTGGGGCCCAATGTTCACCCATACGTCACGGTGATAAAAACCAAATAAAAGTTTGTGTCAGGACGATCGTTTTCATAACAAAAAATCATAAAATAAGTGAAAACTATGAAATAATAGTCTAATACGTTAAAACCTCTATTTCACCTCCAATCAAAAATAGCGTATGTTCGCGGGCATTGCGTACATTGTGGGTGATTTTGGTGAATTCAATTTCCTCACGGATTTTAAACATTTTGAAGGCAATAAATCCATTTTCCAGCAGTTTTGGTTAAAAATTAATACATGATCGAATTTCGAGCTTTTGTGACCTGACTATTTTTGAACTCGAAAAGCATTGTTAAATATTTCTTTGAGAACTATTAATTTAAGTTTCAATACATCAGAATGTTGTAATCAACCATCATCTAGACTTGCAAATTTATTAGATAGCTTGATTTCGCACCCATCAAAGTGATGGTATGAATGTGCAATTGCCAACAAAGTACGGAGATTGCCGCACCAACGTTTCCTCTACAAACCATTCTTCGTCTCATTGACTACGAAGAATGACAAAACGTGCTTCATATTATATGACATTCAAGTTTGTATTCATTGGTGTATGTAATTGTTCAATTTCAACAAATAATGTTCATCTACCGAAGTCGAAAACTGCATAAGAATGCTGGACTCTACTGAATTGGAAGAATAAAAATAGTACATTTCAACAATGCAAGCTTCAACACCATTTTTGTATTATTAGAATTTGGTATTAATGATAAAATGTGCGTAGTTTGAACTAGCAAAGAATGGGACCGGCGCTGTGGTCTAGTGGTTAGCGTGCTTGCCTCTAAGCCAGAGCGTCGGGAGGTCCTCGGTTCGATTCCCGGTCCCGTAGCCTTTTCGCGAGAATTAAATATGAACGTGACCAGCTCCAGATGTATATATGAGGCATACGCAAGTACCTGTACATGTGTATGTCACATGTATACAGCTGTAGTTCGTGTTTACATTCTCGCGACAAGGCGTGACGTAGCTCCGGTACCGTGAAGCGAACCCAGGGCCGGCTGTAGTGGCACGGGTTTTCCGCAGTTTCCCTGTGCCCATGGAACCGAGTGCCATGGCGAATGCGCTACAGAGGGGGAAGTCGGATGCGGCCGCATGGGGGCCTGGTTACTGATCCGGACCAGACCCCCAGGGGGGACTGGCTACTGACCCGGGCCGACCCTGTAATAGGCGGAAAGCCTCAACGCAGGGGGAAAATGAACAATAAAAAAAAAAAAAAAAAAAAAAAAAAAAAAACTAGCAAAGAATGTTCTCATTTTTTTTTCTTCAATTTTTACATTGTCACATTTTTCGGAAATTTAATTACAGAGCCAAGCACTGCATATAAATAAAAAAATTGATCTCTGATGGAGGACAAAACTAACATATCGTTCCACATTCCAAAAAGGTAAACTGCAATATTCATCATTATCCAAATCATAGAAATAATTTTTGTGATAATCCTTCCCAAAAAGTTTATTTGGAAACAGATCATTCAAATCAATGTAAATTCTCGCATTATCATTGTTATTTAATATACTAACCAAAAGTGACAGCGGTTACTTACCAAAGTCGAACGCTACGGAAGAAATATTGCTGGGTACTAAATTTGCGATTTATATCATGTCACAACTGTTACTCCATATATAGTGGGAAAGTCAAAGCTGTTGAGAATATATAGGTATAGTAAGCGTCATATTCACGGAGGATTCAAAATATTACTACTATTTTTACCAGTATCACTAGTGTCAATGAAATAGCGACTGCGCAAAAAATATATCTACGAAAAAGTGCTCAATATTTTGACAGAACGAAAAAACAAAATATTAATATCTCTCATACGCGTTAAGCTAAAAATTAAATTAAATTATTAATAAAATTAATCTATTAAATTAAATAACATCTTTAAAAAAAGCTACAGGAGCGATTTAAAAAATTTTCGAAAACAGTTGGAAACAGTTGGTGACAGCAAGCCTCCCAATTACACCAAAAAAAATTGAGAAAAAAAAATCATTTCGGCCGGAGTACTTGGTGAAATTTTTATTTTACTTCACATAATATACCTATATCTCAAAGTTACGAACTCGCCAAGTGCTCCGGCCGAAATATTTTTTTCGCTTTATTTTTTTTGTTTGTAATTGGGAGGTTTGTTAATTTGTTTTAATTTACTTTACTATTTATGATATCAAAATTTTTATTTATTGATTTACTTTTTGTGAAGTTTTCTAAAATCTTGTGATGTTGTGAGTCTAGACCTAATTTTTCGCCACTCGGAACTATTATTCGACGCGAGTAAATGTTTTATATATTACTAACTGTCCTTGTGGGCTTTGCCCGCGGCAACTAACAGGCGCATCTAACCTTTTTCACTCAAACAAACTTTGACTAACCTAATTTTCACTCACACAAGTAACCTTAAAACCACAAACACACTTTGATTCATAATCTTCAATCTCGTGGAAGATTCTTTGTAATAGGTTCAGTGGTTTTCGATTGAAAAAACGGACAAACATTTTTCAGCGATCAATTATATATATATAATAGAGATAGAGTGGTCTTTATTTGGGATTGAAATATATTTTTTTTAATTCCCCCCTTCCCCCGAGTTTGACTCAGAATGAATAAAATAAATGTCCTGAAAAAGCTGGGGTCTGTAAGTTAACGGGAAAGAGTACCAGCAGGGTCGGATATGTCTGTTATTTTAAATAAAGTTGTGCTTGTTATATTTTTGGTGCTATTTTTTTATTTTGTTTTTTCACATGCCTAGAAAGTGTACCGAACCCTTCAATATCACGCAAAACACTGTCAGTCGTACACTATAAAAATATGTAAACACCAATGCCAATTTGAGCCGCATTACAAGTTCGATTGCTTTGTCAAAAAAGCAGATATTTACAAGCGTCTTCCATCACTTCAGGTCCATTTTTTCCCTCACTCCGCTGTTTTTGTTTCTGTCCCTGTGACCACCCCCCTCGCTCTCGAGTGTTTCCCGCAGCAACTCTTTCCTAATGCACTACTATGTGGAATTTGCACGAGGGCCAATGGAAACTGGAAAATGCGGCCGATACATGCAGCAATTTTTTTACTGAGTTTCAGCTGTTTGGCTTTTGTCAGAATTCGTACGGAAGTTTAGTGGCGCTCGCACTCATACTTAGCCCTTGCCGCATGGTATCCCCACGAATGTTTACACATCAAAAAGTAAGCAAATAAATTCACATATGTATGTATTGCATAAAACCGCAAAGAGTCAAAACACAATAGTGTTTAATTTTTATATATTTTAAAGCACACGTAGGTATCGAATAAATTTAAGAGAATTTCTATCGAGAGGAAGTATCCGTATTTTAAACTCTTTAAAACTCCGAAAATAATTTTTTCAGTTTTGATGCTTACTTGAAATATGATAACGATCGATGTGCATCGAATCGTGATAGCTTACATTTCGGGCAAATTTTCTTTGCGGTCTCTGCTAGCGGGCACTACAAAAAGTATACTTGTTTGTCGGTTCAATAGTCGTTGAGTGCCACGGTTTAAGTAACGGGATCATTGGTGCCGATAATGTCTCCCATTTGTGCGCGCAACTGCGTGCCTAGTTCAAGCTTAGCCTTCTTGATACGAACAGCATGACCAAATCCCTCCCCAGATGGACCAGGAAGTTATACCAGTTTCATGCTCCATCGCTGGTGAATGTATAAAGAATGAAAATGTTACTCTCCCTTAGTCAGGCATCATATAAAAAAATTTAGTAAATATACCGCATCACGGTTCCAGTCCAAAATTGGTCCATTTTTTCTCCCGAATACACTTGATCGGATGGATCTCTACCTCCTTTGGTTATGTTGTAGAATTCGATCGTCTTGGATCTCACGGAATCACGAATGCTGCTATCGTTTTGACCAGACGAAACTATCAGAATGGTTTCATTCCTTTTTAGTTGATGAGATAATGAAATCAAGCTGCTTAGGTAAAATCGAGAATCACTTATGGATGTAAAATCCTTCACCACGTCCACGCTACCCAGGCATGATCTTTGAAACGCGGGCTTTTCAAATGCTTCAGACACATTGATGACAATAAGACAAATGATCGAATTTTCTCGAGCAGTTCCCCCAACCGAACGAATTGATCCAAAATCAAATTTTAAGTGACTTTGCCGTTTAAGCTGGTATTTTTTGTTTTCCATGAATCCCTAGAATTGACGAGATAAAAAGGGCCAGCCAAAGATTGATTTCAACTTGCATCGATTTGATATTACGTAGAAACTTATGTTAGAATTTGTTGAAAATCACAGTAAATTTGATTGTGCGTATCGATAAATTTAGTTGCAAGTATTATGTTTGATTCAATGTTTCTCTTTTTTTTCTCCATTCAACTAAGTTCCGTTTCTCTTTTTTCCGTGAATTTTTTTGAGCGTTCACACACTCGTAAATACACGCGCGTGCTTGGCGGAAGCGGGAGGGGAGATAAGGGAAGGATTCCATCTCCATTTGCAAAGCGACATCTCAAGACGCTCTACATAGAATGGCGAGCCAGTGAGAGCAGTGTCGGGGTCGAGGGAGACAGATGCATGGTCTGGAATACTGGAGTGGTGGTTTCAAGCTTTGGCATTTCAGGCAGGCTGAGTGTCTGCGAGCCCGCAAGCAAGAGCGTTGGTCGGTATGCCTCAAGGTGTGCGATAGACCATCTTCACTCTATGCTGACTATTCAGCCTACCTCAACCGCCCGCTTGCTTTCGTTCGTACATACATGTAAATGTGTACTCTGCCTCAGATATTTTGCGGTTCCCTTATCGCATTGTTTCTCGTACGATTAACATCGGGCAATCCACGCATTGCAGTCTCTACTTGATGCGTCAAGAATATCAAAATTAGCGGAGCTTGTAGGGCAGGGAAATCTGGTAAGGGGTCAATGAAGTAATAAGAAGTCGATACACTCGATTTTGTACATTTTTTTTGTTGCATTATGGCTATTTCAAGTTTTTCAAGCACGAAAGAAAATAAGGGATCCGTATGCGAATTCCAGAGTACTGCCGGATCTACCCGCATCGCATAGCATTGACACAATCTCGGCCGTCAAGTTTCGTTTAGTACTACTGGCCCAAACCAAATTATGTTTTTAAACAGAGTTATGCGTCAGCTGTCAACCAGCGCTTGTAAGAAGTAATGTGACGGTACGGTTTTCGTGGCAAGTCGCTACGCGTGAGTTCGAGCAACTAAATGATTAAGAGCAGGCATGAAAAGAAACGAGAATGCGAAGATTTGGGTTCGATAAAAACAATTATGAAATTTATTCAATTAAGCAGATAGATGGTGATTTTCGCAAAAAATAATAGATGCTCAGGGTTTTAAAAAATAAGAACAATGATAAGAAATAATTGATTTCTATTTCTCTCTTTCAATTAAACTACGAGCGATCAGTTCTTCAAGTAGTGATGTGTGTATAGGTGGAGTCATTACAGTAAACGTATATGGATCTCAGCAGTGATTCGTTTTAGTACTCGGGATACACTGAGCCTATGCTTATGATTTCTACTGGCTACAACATATTTCACTATATACACGAGGTCGTCTCTGTATCAGATAACTGCAGGTCAGTTTCACGTATTGTGACCCGGGTTTGAATTAAGTTGGTGCGAGTTCACCAGTTAGCTCTATACCGGGGCTTCATTGATAACCATGCACGTGTGTTTCATATGTCTCAATCATGTATTTTTTATTCTCAATGTCTTGCCGTAACTTGCTGCAAAACTTGGCGTCTGCAGAGCTGACATATTTTATATCATTGACTCTTATATCACCCCACTGCTGGGATCAAACTGGGCTTATGTTATTTTACGAACATTATCAGGTATCAGTCGACAGTTGTCTGAATATTGGCTACATGGTTAGTTAGCTGCTATCATGGGATTCGAGTGATAATCAATTCGGTGCGAGTACAACAGTTGGCTCAGTACTGGGGCTACATTAATAGACTCTTGTGTTTTACATCTCAGCCACACATTTAAAAATGCATGACCGATGTTTTACTTCTGACTGTCGTTTCACATATAGATGACGCATTTCTATTATTTTTTCCTCTTCCGAAGAGATCAGTGAGTACCACCTATTTCATCGCGAAGTCCAGCCAGCTGTTTTTCGAATACAGTCCACGCTAACACCTGTTTTATACGCTGTTAACGTTGATGCATGTCTGGTGCTGTATGCACTAAATTTTCTTGTATCTACTCTGCTGTCGGCTAAGACACTCTTTATCCAGTGGCTTAAACTTCGTGAAGAGATCGCCTTATGTGGCTTTTTCCACGAAATAAAGAGGTTATTTTCGTCATTTCTCAGATCTTTTGTTTCTTTTTTTTTCAATGTAGATTTTCATCTTTGATGCAGGACAAATGATTTTTCCACTTCTCCAAAATGGTAACGAGAGTAAAGATTGTACTCTATTAACTAATGATGTAACTAATCATTATATCAATAGCATCTCATGCTATATATATATTTCTGATGTCTATTAACGACAAAGTTTGCATTCGATGGCCTGTCGTTATAGCGAGAAGCGTAACCAATTTCAAATATTTTTTTTTCCTAGTTATAACTCATCATTCGGTCCCCATTACCTGAAGCAATCTGGAACCAGTGTCCCGTTTATAATTATACTTAGACTTTTGAGGTCTTAATCGTATAACTCCTCTAAGAAATCACCTGATATTTGGATCTTCACCAATTTCTGGTCCATCATAAATCAGTGAAATAGCTGATCGGAAGCTGTTAATGGATCCATGAGATGCCTCTTTGTTGAATTCTTCGGTGAGAAAGAAAAGTATTTGATGTTTCACTTGAAGACGAAGTCATGATATTCATGGTTTCTACTGGGGCTTCTTCTGCCTGTAAAGCTTTCCTGACAAGATTCCCGCAACCAGGGTGATCCTTTCCCACATTCGATGACCCTGATTATTTGAAGATAACGTTAAATCGATTTTTGGTTCAAAATACATTGGCTCTCGTTCTAGCATCGACATATAAATTGGATACCAAGCTTGAGCTGGCCAGATTGGCACCACCTTAATTCCTCTACTATCGTCTACTCTGATTTTTTCTAATACTCGCAGGATAATCGAGAAGGGGGGGAAAGCGTAAAAGAAAGAATATTTCCAAGCTTCCGTGAAAGCATCTACCCTCAATGCCTCTGGGTCTTTTTCCAAGAAAAGTGTAACTCGCATTTCGCATTTATTCGAGGTGCGAATAAATCAATAACTGGTTTCCCCAATTTTTTCACAATGTCATTAAACGCTACTCCCGATAAGGAATACTCGGTTCCCGATTCAAAATGCCAGGACTCGAAATCTGCATCAATATTATCTTTAGAATAACCCTAACCAATAGAGAAACCGATATTTTTGGTGTCGATTGGGTGTCGCTTTTTTGAGTGTTAAGTATCCGAGTAAAGAACGGATTTAAGAGTGTCAACACTTGAATCGGGTGTCACACCTTCAGTTCGGGGGTCAAGTTTCGCATTTCGGTCTGAACTGAAGTGAACCGGTATCGGTGAGTCAACCAGAATGCTGCAAGGCAACAAATTGCCTTTGCTTGCCACCACCGATCATGTTGATTTTAGGCTAAATCGAAAGAAAATTTCTTAATTAGTTTCCAGTTCCATTTTAAAGGCATCACATGGCTCCTGAGCTTCGTAATTAAACGAAATGACGTGACAATTTTCCCCCACCACCGCGAATCGTTTTATTCAGAAACAATATAGCCTCGGCGAGCCTCGGGCCAGCAGAAGACAGAGCTGTCAATGTATACTTGACCCGAGACTCTACCGAGTCTCTTGATAAACATACGATAAATTCTCAAAGTACAAGGAACCATTGTTTAGTCGTAGGCCAAAATATTACTTATATAATATCATTTCATCGACAATTGTTTAATTTACCTATTTCGTTTGTTAACTAAAATGAGCAAGTTAGAAGAGTTTACTGTAGAAATGATTACACGACTTACGTATAATGAATTACAAGTTAATATATATAATCCTTCGTTTTCAGTATATATGGGTTAATAATTCCCCGTAAACAACCTTGTGGTAATGCGGTGAACGTGAACTGGAGATCAGAATGTATACCCGATATTCCCAACAGGGAGAGTGAACCGCAGTGAACGGTACAGCATGCGCCACGAATTATTAACCAATCCTGCAATCAATCGAGTATAAGCACAGAGAATAGGGATGCTGCCTCGTAGTAACAGATATAGAATACATGTCAGTGTACGCGATTTTGTAATGGTATACGTAAGCAATGTGCGTTTTCTCTTTCCCGGGATAAGTATGTATATATAGATCTATGTATTGCCGTTTCATGATTTGTTTATTTACTCCGTTCCAGAGAAACCGAGAAGAGATTGGTATTGAGTAAACTAATCTCCACGAATCAAATAAAACGTGCACGATAATCTATATATGTATATGGGGCATTTCACGTGGCTTCTCAAAAATTCATGTTTTTTATTATTGTATTTTCTTCATGTTTTCCTTCGTGGAAAATAAGCGAACTTGTATTTTGGGATTTTTTGATTAAGTCATTTTTTTTGCTTTTCACAGCTAGATGGATTTTCGACTTTAAGCTCTACTACCCTTTTAGATTCACGATGGAATAACTTGAGAACTATGAGTCCTGAAACAAAAATGACCGGTATCAATTTTATGCAGTTTTCTATGTACTTTGAGACAGAGGATGTTTCGAATCTTAAAAACTAATATTTTTGCGTGTTTTTTTTCATTGTTATGAAAGAATGAGAATTTTCTCAAGCCTTGAACTGGAAAAATAAAATTTCTCAAAGGATTCGTGCAGTTTGTAACACATTTTTTCAAAATTAAACTCATCAAATACGGCTCGTCCGTCAGTGGTTGTGTTGCTTGCAGTTTAAACACTGTTGGGCGATGAGAAATTTTCTCACATATACATGGGGTATTCCACGCCAAGTCGACCACTTTTAAATCTTCTATTTTTTTATTTCGCTCAAATTCTCTTCTGTTGATGTATCCATTGAAAAAACCTCTCTCGATTTTTTCAAATTTTTTTGTCCATCCATTCACGAGACACGACTTTCTTCGAAATTGCATGATTTTTTTCCAAACGCGAGAAGAATTGATCAAATTGAGCTTCTTTTTTCTTTAAATCTGGGTTTTTTATTGCACTTTCTGAAGAAAAGGATGAAAATATGGGTATTAACCATCTTTTGCACTGTTCTTCAGCTTCAAGCAAAAAAAATTGATTTCGGAAAGTTCGACATTTTTTATTTTTTTAAAAAAATTCTCTAAAAAACTTCGACCAATCCAACTGTATTTGAGACAAGTTGCATCGTGGAGGAACATTAATTTTTTAAAAATATAGCATGTTTTTTTTTATATTACATTTTATTTAATCAATTAACCAAAACAAGCATTTAACCTTTTAAGGACGGGGATTTTTACGTTGAAATCGACCTTTTATTTTATATAAAATTTATGCATAATGTCGATGAATTATTGACGTGGAGTGACTGACCAAATCAGTGGTCGATATTTCGACCAGACCCGTCTGTAACGTAAAGGCCTATGTTAGAAATTTCATCTGACGACTTAAGGGTATTTTCCGACGTAATTTGATGCGCTAAAAACGAAAAAAATAGTAAAAAAAATTGTGGAGTCATCCTTGACCTTCAAAATTGCTTTGTTTTTACTTTAGCCTCAAGGTTGATATATTTACGTTTTTTGATGCTCTGGGTTCGACAAAATTTGTCTTTTGGCTCGAATATTACTCAAATCATGACACACCAGAACAGAACAAAACAGAACAGAGTTTGACAATACAAAATACTATTTCTTTAGAGCTCAATGTATACCGATTTTCAGGCCAAAACAGCAAAAAAAATTGATCTTGAAATAGCACTTGCCAAGGTCAAATGAACTTTCGGGATTTTTCACACTATTGTTTTCGTATTCAACTCATAACATTCTCTAAAGAGAACTTCAAATATTTTGTATCGCATGGATGGTCGAAATATCGACCAGACCCGTCCTTAAAAGGTTAATAAAATGCTTGTTTTTTGGTAGAGTATTCAATTCAGAATTGTAATTTTGTTATATTCAATCATTTTCTATCGTAATTTACTTCGATTTTCAGTATGTAAATAAAATTCCTTTCGGTTATTATTCTTTTATTCCATTTACTATTGTCCACCGGAATAGGTTAAAAAATGGCGGATTCGTTTTCATGTTTATGTAGTACACATTTGAAAAGTTCTTGAAATGCACGTTTCCGTTCAGTTTCACGTTACCCCATAGTGATGATCTGCCACCTTTACGGTGACTCAAAAAATGAGGAATTTTGTACATTTTCAGTTGGTGCTCACTCTAGCTAAATCACGTCGTTTATAGTGTTTTTGGTGTCATGTATGAAGTTTTTTCACACGCTCCAGGAGAAAGCCCGACCATTTTTTATTGTTTTCTGAAATATTAAATTCAAATTTAATATGGAAAATGATTCGATTAATGATACATTAATAATAATAAATCATTAAAAATGGAAAAATTGTTATTAAAAATGCTGAAAATCATGAAGAGCGCACTTTTGCGCATCCGAGGCGCAAAAGTGGGGATAGTGGCGAGCGAATGTGAATGCGTGAAAGTGATGAGTGGGGAGCGTTGAACGAATGAGTGGAAACATGCGCAGTAAAAAGTTCGAGGCTTAAATTGAGCAGCGCGTCGGAAGCGAGGGAAAAGTGGGGTATAAAAAGCGGTGCGCGACCCCTCTGATCATCAGTTCCTCTGACTTCTCAGACTGACTCGCACCTACTAAAAGCTCTAGACTCTCTCTCTTCTTGGTTCTGGCAATAGTGGCAATCCATAACACCTCTCTTCCTACTTTCCTTGATGCCTGGGGTATCAGAGCGATCCGGCGACGTTTCAATCCCATAGCCCAGGGTCACACCTATTTTCCTCTTCCCAATTTTTGATGCACGGAGTATCGGAGCGATCCGGGGACGCTTCAATCCCATAGCCCGTGGTCATAAATCTACCTTACCGCGTAGATGCACAAGGTATCGGAGCGATTCGATGACACTTCAATCCTATAGCCTGGGGTCTACATCCTTACCTGGATGGCGGAGGGGTATCGGTGACATTCGGCAATGTTTAGAGCCCATAGCCTGACTCACGCTTTCCTTTTATTTATTTTTTTACCTCCTTTTTTTTACGGATGCCAGAAACAGGGATGATTTATTTATTGATTAATGAATTATTTTATTTTATTGAATTCACGTTTTATTAAATTCAATCCGAGTTAATCATTGGTCACATTTATTTTCAATCGGTAATCCAAGAGGCTGCGGTTAGAATTCGAGTTTATATCGAATCATTTGATTATAAATTATTAATTATCATTTTTGTAAGAGAATTTCCACTCTCGGATTATCGATGAAATTTTGATCAAATATAACAAAGAAAAGTTTTCCAGAATTTTTTGAAAAAAATAAAAAATGTCGAACTGTCCGAAATCGATGTTTTTTTTTTGCTTCAAGCTGAAGAACAGAACAAAACCTCTTCAGAAAGAGGTTCTTCCACTGGATACATCAGCAGAAAAGAATTTTAACGAAATAAAAAAATAGAAGATTTAAAAGTGGTTAACTGGGCGTGGAATACCCAGCATTATAGTTTTAAATGCCTCATTCGATAAGCAAGAACTCGAAAATAATTTCGTCCCCGTGATTGTAGTTCATAAACATTTGTATTCGTTAATAACTCTAAATACTATAATACCTGACGGTACAAAAAAATATTGATGAATTTGAAAAAATCGAAAGTGAAGTTGAAAAAAATTATAATTCTCCTATCATGCAGAAGTGACAATTTGGTAAAGATAGAAAAAAAATTCCAATGCAAAAGTTTTAAAAAAAAGTTGGGATAAGTACATTTACTCCCACCAAATAGTAGTAGATCCAAGTGATTAAAAATGAAGTCTAGACGTCACAAAGATTCATTAAATAAAAAAATAAAAAAAAACATCAAAAGCATTCAAAGTCTGTTACGTCTTAAACGTTGTCACCCTTTGAATTATTGTGGGATGACTATTTTTTCTCATAAATAAATATATAACTTCGGATACTGTTTCGAAATGTTCTGTATTTTTGGAGTTTAAAGAAAAAACGTGAACAAATAATGTTGTTAATATAAATGTTGGTTGATTCGGCAACCTTAAAATAATGTCATTGACTCGGCAACGTGAGATTGTTACAAGGTGACTCGGCAACCGTCAGAAAACAACTCTCCTCACTTTTTGCAAAAAGTAAGGAGTTCGAAATTTACTCCCACTCCTTTGGAGGGGTTGGAAGTTTTTACAAATTATGAACCGTGTATTTTCATTGGTTCCTCGACATCTTAAGGGTTGCCAGTCCGTGCAAGAGGTATACATTTTTTCGCGCACGGACACCTCATTGTAAGAAAAAACACAAGGCCATAAAACATCTGGTCGCCAGAAGGGCGAACAGCGTTTTGATCACTGCGACTCTTTTATTATATCTTGAAAATACGGCAGAATGTGAAAATTGGGAAACCCTTAATCGGCTTACAACAGTAAAAACTGAGTCTCCAAAAATAAAATTATTAATCCTCTCGAGCAATCGACGGCCGGGAAAAATAACTAATAAAACGGGCAAATGTGTCGGATTGAATATTTAGCGGAAAACCCCGATGAAAATACACGTTCCCTTACCCATAATATAAGGAAGATTATTGTTCTATGCTCATTGCTATTTCACTTACTAATACATAGCGTCTCAGTCGACGCTCCAAAGTCAAATACACTAAAATCAATTAACAAATTAGATTTCAATTAATTCCATATATAATTGCTCTACAGTACAGTTATTTCACAGAACAATAAAAAATTTCCATACGGAAAAATTTGATTGAATAAAAAATTCGGACGAAGTACTGGGCGAGCTTTGATCCAATCTTCGTAACGTACCTATAGTCATGAACTCGCGAACAACTTTCGTATTTTGTACGCAATTTTTATTTTCAATATTTTTTTCATTCAAATACATTGAATGAATCGCATAGTTGTACCGTCGACTGCGCTAATGGTCGAATATTTTGAGAGATGCTGAATTAATCAATAGGTGCCTACAGTCTATTTTGTCTGTACATATTTTCATCGGTTTTTTTTCTTCCCGGACCTTCACACACCGCCGGTATTCCGAATTTTACGCAGCAAACTCATTCAAGTCTGTCTCGTTCAATGCTCATCGAAAATCTCTCTCTCTCTCTCTCATTCTCTCAAGTGAGTCACTCGTTTTTTCACGATATCTCCCCTCCCATCGTTTCAGTATCTGCTTCAGCAGCGATGACGTCCCATCATTGTCACGATGAATACTACGACCATAGATTTGAAGATGTGCTTTGATGAGAAGAGCGTTAAAGCATGCGTGTGAATTTAGATGAATATCAAGATGCCTTGCACGTCGTGACTAGTAGAGTTTCAGAAAATTCACCTTTTCAAGAATATTCTGACTTTCATGCGGCAGTCGTACTGTCTGTTGAGTGCTATCAGTCCAGGCACTAGTTGATATCTATTATCGGTTACTTGATATCTAAATTCATATTTGGATAAGAATCTATGAAAGGTGGCTTGAGCTTAAATCGTCAAGAAAGGAGAGACGCAATGGCAAGGATGGTAACTGAGTGCAGAGTGGTGCATGAATAATGGTGAAGACGGAGATGGATTGAGAAGTGTGCAAGCGTTGTCCTGGTATAGAGTGTTCGCTTCCAATTCATGAAAACGGCGGAAGAGAGGAGGGATTGGAATTGAAGTTACGTTGTACACTAACGTCCAACGGACAATGTACCTGGCGTATGGCCAGCCAGCTACCGACGAACCAACCTCGCCATTGTCCAAACTACGGACCACCAACTCCTATATCAGATTCTCGGGGGCTGCTGTTTGTAGTATAAGCCGTCCAGAGTCGGGTGGCAGAAATGTCGAGAGGGGTCTTCCGACTATCCCGACCTCATCCTCCTACATAGCCCCACAAGTCTTTATTTTATACGTCCATTGTGTCTCTCTTCTTCGCCGATTTGTAACCCATTGGCTGAGAACAGGTGCTCGACTGACCAAAGTATTTTGGAAACTTCAATGATTCATCGTAGCCTGTAAAAAGCTTTCCTACAATGTCCAATATAATTCATCTGACGACGTTTTTTTAAATTAATACTGGTAATACGATAAACGGTTAGATGGTGCATATCAAATCGTAACTGTACTTACATGAAAAAATTGATCCACATAAATTAATGATTTTGATATTGCAAAATTCATGAAATTAAAACGAAATTGTAAAATTAATAACTGTCAATTTGTTGTTTTTCTTCGTGTTCCATTACAAAATAGTGTATGTGAAGCATTTTTATACAGTTGTAAATATCAGCAGCTTATTTAAATTTTACGATATTAATTATGAATGAAATGGATAAAATAAAGACTTTCATTATACATAAACCCATTACCCACAGCAGAAAAATTATATAAAAAATTAAAAATGAACATAGTAAAAATTATAAATAATAATGAAAAATTTCACTGCGTACGAGATGCAAAACTCACCGTGCTATCAGTAAAATATTCAGAATGCATAGGGCAACAATTTGTACGCAAATAGTATTTAGTTACATTGAAAATTTAAAAAAAATTGAAAACTACGATTACGATTTACAAAATGTTAATTTCGATTTCTAAGGTACACATTGCAACTTCTTCAATAACGTTAGCCAGAAAAAAATTAGTGTGAAGAGCATTCGAGTAGCCTAGTCGATTTCACTTCGTATAACTCGAGGCCAAATTTCAAACTGTACAAACGTATAACGGCTACTAGTGGATGCGTTGAGACTCATGGCATAAATAGATATAAAAGATTCGATTTCGTATTGATTGTATATTTTGAATTCCCTTGCCTCGAATAAACAAACTTATCTCTTAGACCATCCATTGACGCTGCTGATCATGTTTTAGATTGGCAATATATACATGTATCGTGTATTAGCTAGAACTTCTCTAATCATTGATGCTATAGAAATTAGCGCACGTCCAAGTTTTGGTTTAAGATACGTTTATAATTTAGATCGAATCCTCGTATATAGGCAGAAAATGTTTTTTTTTTTTTCGTGTATACAATACTTCTAGCAATGTGCGAATGATTAAGTCGCATTTCCGAATTCGTAGTTGTTTTTATTTGCTACGACGTTTCCCGCTACGACGGTTTTTTTTTTACGATTTACACAATTTTTGTAAATTTCAATAACCCAAACGCTTGCATCGAGCAAATATTTTGGCAAAACATTTGACGAAGAAGTCAATCACTGACTATTGAATTGGAGCTTTTGACGCATGGCTGACAAGATTATCCTGTTAGCCTTGACAAAAGCTGGTGCCACAGTTTGACTGAAATTCGCTTAACTGCGTGAACAGGTGTTTTAATTGGAATTGAATTTCCAATCTCAGAGTATATACATACATTTACTTCAGCATCGCGTACCACTAATTTTACTAAACTGTTTCATATATTTAAGCTTTTCGGTGGAAAGGGAATTAGTATTAGGGGTACTGAACTTCATTATACCCTGCATCTCGATCCTCGCACTATGCACCATCATAAAAGAGCCACATACTTTTTAGGCCGTTAGGAGCTTCTATGACATGTGTGCACGTTGAGGGTTAAATAAAGGGAAAAATGCAACCTCGTGATACAACCTTGCATCTGCAATAAAGTTACATGATAGATCGCTTACAAGATTTCCTATATGGAAGGATTAATTGTTATTAACAATCTGCAGTCACTACAGGCTACAGGTAGGGTAAATTAAAGCTATTCTATTTATTAAATACGTTTTGGTATTGTTCGCAATCGACGAGACGAAGAAAGCTTGCAAAGGAAGCTTTGGTGCTACAGTCTCTGTACTCTATTGGCAATTTTACGTTTGCCATGGCTCTAATGGATGTGAAATGAAGTAATTTGATAATTTTGTAGATTTTGATAGTTGATCACCAAATTCCAATTCATTCAGTTTTATTAGATTTCTAGTTCAAGAATAGTGAGTATAGAAAAGCTCGAAATTTGATCGTGTATTCATTTTTAGCCAAAATTGCAGGAAAAGTATTTAGCTCCCTTCAAAATGTTTATCTAGCAACCAATCATTGAGAAAACTACTTATCCATCAAAATCAGCCCTGTATGTACGCATCAATCGAGAACGTACAAAATATTGAAATGTTTAATCAACAATAGGATGCTTCGAAGAAAAAAAATATTTTTATTATTCAACTCTAGTTGAGAAGTTACTTCGGTTCGAGAGAAATTCTTCAAAGAACAGATCTAAATACAAATATTTGGACGTCGCTCACACCGTGTGGAATTTCTCATTTAAATAAAATGGGGAAAACTTTTTCGCATGTTTGGAGTTTTATATCTCTTCAACGGGTACTATCATCTCCAATTCTGTGTGTATTCCTGTTGGAAATTTGTCGCCCCACAAAAAATGTTGGAACATTATACCGTTTAGACTCCATTATCGAACTTTCACGAATTCTACCATTTTTATAATTTTTTTCAATAGTTATAAAAACGCTTCCTTCGAATAACGACAACCGATTTAGCTCTTCCGTTAAATACAATAAACGAGAAGCCATATTTTTAAGAGCGGTTTGTGAGATGGATGAATAGATTTGTTGATATAACGAAGCAATCATTGGATTGGGTTGAAAACATAGAGAAATAAAACTTCTTGTTTAGGGATCTGTGAGTTTGAATTTGTCTCTAAATATGAATAATGAATATTTTTAAACTATCAATCGCCTTCGAGAGAATCAATGCGTAGATAAACTGTTTCAATTTTCTCTAACAATTCAATTAAATAATTTGTTTTAACAATTAATAACAAAAAATTGAAATTAATTCAAAAATTGTATCGTTTCAGAAATAATATGCAGTGTAATGAATAAATATAAATTATTTAAAAGAACATCGTGGCATATCCAATAAAGTACGATTGTAACGTTGGAATCCAACTCGAATCATGACTCTGAAATTATTCCGTCTGTCCAAAAATATCGCCATGATAGCTAGCTGATCCCTTAGAATATGCATACATTGGATAAATCAAATTAAGTCCAGAAGAAATATCGGAGCTTCTTATTAACCATTATTCATTATTCTTTCATATTTTCCATATTCAATCAATTCCACATATCTATTCTATTAAAAATTTTCTCCTTCAATTTGATGACCTTTTGACCGGTTCACGTTTAAAAAGGTTCTGGAAGTTTCTCCAGTTTATCACTTTGAAAAATTCTGAGAGGGCGCATCGCATGTCCCAGACGGTGTCTGCCAATTCATGGTTGAATCTTAATTAATTAGCTAATTAATTCTGTTCCTATTTATCGGATCATCTTGAGAACGGTAAGCTGACTTACCCGTCTTGTAGGGTTCGCGAAGCACTTTCACTGGGCCACACCAAGGTGATAAGGTGCAAGTAAATTTCTACGAGCTGGCTCGATCTGATTCCGGGAAAGCTTCTACCGGAGCTGGTAAAACTTTTTAGTAGTAGAAAGAGAACAAAATATGAGTTGAGCTCGCGTATAGAGAGAGTTTCGAGGATCGACCCACAGAAATATGCGATATCACTCCAGCTCTCTCTTTTTCTCACTTATATATAGTCGACAGAGCTGCTGTATTGCGTATGTATATATAACGTACTAAATAAAACAAAGATCTACTTCGTATGTGCAGATGGAAGCGCAACTTTCGAAAATCCAATGTTTGTAATTTTCTAAGTTGTGAAACAATATTGAATATTATAACATGTTTTAATCTCGGCCTGTTATAATGGAAGGCTCCAGCTCCAACGCTTTTCCCAAATACCTGCTCCGAAGCTACGAATTTCGACTGATGTACAGTGTGGGAGAAGTAGCTTATTTCTCAACGATTTTTATTTTTTTCGCACTAATGCGAAAAAAGCTTTATTTATAGCTCGACCTAACGCATTTACGGAAAATCTCTTTTTACATAATTGACAACTTTTTGTTCTGCCATTTTAGAACCATACGACGTCCGAATGTTACAGAATTCACATGCCACCACACGTCGACTCAAGTGTCATCCGAAACTAAATTGACACCTTATTTTGAAGATTTGGCCTTTATCTGAGCTTCATTGAAGCTACCTGATGCTACAAGTCCATCTATGCTTTTAGAAATATCATTTAAACCTCCATAGAACCTGATACTCCTATACTTATTACAAGTGAATTTCAATTCAACATTTCTTTGGAACTCGCTTTGGAATCATATTCGACTTACCGCTTTACACGACCACTATACCAGGTAAAAAGCGTCAAGGCTTTCTCGCATACGCACTCTCCTACAATGGATATAAATTTCGAGAGTCGTATCCAATTCATCGTTCCAACTGGTTCTGTCCTAGACTTTACTAGCCAACGTTTGCACCATGTATCGCAGACTAGAGAAAGATATTTCTATCTTTCTATCTTCTATAATATTCTATCTTCTATATATATTTCTATCTTCTATAAATCCAATGAACAAAAAATGAACTGAGATTTCTGGAGCAAATAAATTTTGGATTAAAAAAAAAACGAAAGCACAAAAAATATCTATAAAAATTGTGTTGATCTACAAGGTGACGTGAGCAGTAATATGCGCATTAGCATGCTCAGCTAATATGCGCAATGTAATACGCACGGACTGAGAAAAAATCAAAACAAGTTTGAAAACAAAACAAGTTTATTTTTTATAAAACTTAATGCTGCATTTTTAAAGATTTGACACATGCCATATAGCAAACTATTATCGAAGTGAGGTTTCTGAAAAAAAATTGAAAGAATGAAGTGCGTATCAATCAGGAGATACGAATAGTGATAGTATACATGAGATTCCTTATTTACCAGGATTCAATATGTGAATATTACAACCTTTTTCGCATTGTTGAAGTCTATTTTTGTTACGGAACAGCTGTTGAATGTTATCTTAACATAATTGTTATTTCACATGATGCTGTATTTAAGTTGTTTCTTAATAATTTCTTTAAAAAAATTAAAAATATACAAAAGACAGGATAGCGACCTCTAAAAATTGAGTTATCGTGCTCAGATTTTAACAGAAATTCTCTTTTATTGCTGTCTAACTATCGCACGTGAATGCGCAAGAAAAAAAAAATAAAAATTTTTTTCGAATCAGTCTAATGATTATGGAGCGACAGTTGTGAAGTCATGAAGATCGCAAAGCTGGTAATATTTTTTCGTTAGTTTTAATTTGGTTGAAGTGACCGTTGTTACTTCCAATAGGTGCATTAATTAACAATGATTATGCGGGAATCAAGTATCTATATTGATTTGAACGAACCGTTCCCAAATAAATTGTCTGCAAACGATCATCTGAAAAATAAGTTCCATTATTTACATGTAAATAATTATAACAGTTTACTTCGTTTGAATGGTGATTGTTTTGCTGATCAAACGAAGAATGGTTGGAAAAGAAGTCTCTGATACTCTGTTTGTTGGCAATTTCATATTTACCATCGATGGGGGTGAAGTCAAGTAATCTGATAATTTTGCAAGATTTCAATTTATTGAAACAGAAAATGAATTGAACGCCTTTTAAAATGTTTACCAAGCAACTGATTCTTAAAAAAATCATTCCTCAAAAACACCCACGAATGTTCGTTTCACCCGAGAATGTGCACAATAATAAAATGTTTATACAACGAGCTATGAATTCCATACAAAAAGTCGACAATTCCCCACAAAAAGCAGTATAAATGCTATTAAAAAAGTTGAAACAAGTAAATTTACTCCATCAAGTGGAAGTTCTGGTGAAAAATCGCTCGTGTCACATAAAACCGCCACAAAGTGTTACATGAGAGCCCTATAAAAATTGTCAATAAAATCAGAATCTCACCAAAGATGCTAATTCAAACCTGACAAAAAAACCAACTCTAAATCTTACAAAAAGTCATTAAAGAAATTGAAACTATAAAAGCAGTAATAGCCGAATACATTACTCTGCGCATTAGATTTCCGGTCCCGTCGTTGCGTGTCAGTTCGAGCTTCCCAAATATCCAGAGCAGCCAAAAAAACAAAAATGCTATTTGGCGAATTTCATGCTTTAAACATTGATTTTATTATTTATTCGTTCGAACAAATATTGAAACTTTTAATTTGCGGATGTGTGTTTTTTGAAACTTGGTTATGAAAAACAGATTTCTGAAGAAGGATAGGAATATACCAGAATTTCATGTTTAATCCGGTCTTTCATTTATAGGCTTGTCGATGATTTAAAAAAGATTATGATAAATGCAATAAATTCGATTGTGTTACATAAATGAAGCGTTACCCAATTATAATATGAAAATGAAGTAAAAATGATGCGACATAACGATTAATAATATTTCTTGCCTCATTATTGAGAATACCAATGTACTCATCCTCGTGATCACTAAAAGATCACAACGTTCAGTGCGAGTTGAAGAAACAAACCAACCATCTGACTATCCATAGTTTTTTTGGATTTTCATATGTTTTTATATACGCTTTCGACACTTTGTTGTGCTCTACAAAAGTGACATGGTGAAAAAAAAAACAAATCTGTAAAGATTCATCAACGAATAATTAAACCATAATTATGGCAGCCAATATGAAATTCAAGGGATGTTGGGAGACGTCACCTGCTTTTTTTGTGCACTACTTTGGAGACGTCTCTCAACATCACCTGAATTTCATATCGTCTGCCATAATTATCGTTCAATCATTCATTGATAAATCTTTACAGATCAGAAAAATTGAATGCTGAAAAAATTGTCTTATTATGGATTTTTTTTTTTTTTTCTCAACCATGCCATTTTGCAGCCAGGAGTTTGTTTTTAGTTTTTTTTTTTTTATTTGACAGTTTTTATTTCACACGTTTTTTAGTTAATTGTTATGGATGAATTATTCGGATAGCACACACGAAAAAATACGCACGAAACGTGAGTGAAAACAACATAACCTCAGAAATGAAAAAATCAGTAAATATATTATGCTACTTATTTGATAAACAAAAACGATCATGTCGAATCATAGCTAAGAATCATGTACACTGGTAATAGAACATATATTTAAAATATGGTCAAATAATTTTTAACTGTTATCAAGTCAAACATGCTGTATGAAAAATTTGTGAACACCCTGACGAATCAGCGAGTCCCTAAAAAATTCGAAAAAAGTCTCAATTGGGACTCGGGACTCAAGTGGACAAGTAAGACCCAAAATAAGTTCCTAATAAAGCTTTTTACTGTGACGTCATGAATCCCAAATCAGGAGTCAGAGTCCCAAACAGGGTCTTTTTTTGCGACTGGTCTTAGACAAAATTCCCGACTCGCACCGAGTGAGGGGAACAAGTCCAATTTGGGACTGACAAGTGAGTCTTACTTGTCCATTTAAGTCCCAAATCCCGAGTCCCAATTGGGACTTTTTTCGGGACTTTTTCCAGAGACTTGCTGATCCGCTAGGGCATCAGCTGATCGTATATAGTGAAACGCACAACTCCCGGCTTTTGCCCGTGCGAACAGTCGAGGGTGAGACATCACGTGCATAGAGAGTTAATGAATTTCCGAACAAGTGTTTATTTATTTATTCAAAGCTAATAGTAACTTTGTGCAAGGAAAAGCGGAAATGCATTGATAGGAGTGATGGAAAAAAAGAAGAGATTTAAACAATTACAAAACTGAATTGACAATTTTTCAGATGTTCTGCATCGAAATAATAAGTCATAAGATAAAATCGAATCGGTCCAATCAGATAATGAAAATACAAGTGAACAAGAAAAGTATCCGACGATCTCAGTACACGATCCGACGAACCTACACAGTGGTACGAAATATCGGAATGCCATCTTGTATGAGAGTTCAGACAGACCAGAATAAATTTCTTATGAACTTGCACTAGAGGCAGGGTATATTAGAGACGAATTTCGCTTAACAAATGCTGCAAAATTATAACAGAAAAAAAGGATACAGAAAATGAATTATTTGAGAATGAACCAGTTGATAAAATGAAATTAACAATCCGCAATGTAGCGGCAACGATATATGCCCACATATGAATCATTTAACGGAAAAGTGTGACCCACAGTCGAAATACTCGAGGTACTCGGCAAGGATTCATGAATTCAATAGAGTATTTACTTTTGAAAAAATATAATGCAAATGCAGCTAGCGCAATTGCATTTTCCAATTTTTATAATGCTTCTCAACAGTATTAACACCAATACAATGGCAATTGTTAGCAAAATATATGAACTTTCAAATGAGCTTAGTCTCGTTTCGATCAGTTGCGATGCGACCGATTGAAAGAGGAGCTTGCAAAGAAGTCCGAAACCAAAACGTCTCGATGTTGTCAAAAACTCGGGGTCTTGAACAAATTGATACGTCTAGATTCACGCTTCATATTGTACTGTCGTGCAGTTTCTTTATCAACTCGACCGTACTTCATCGACGCAGTCTCGAGTATTGCGCACTTCACATATCCGATTTCACTATGCTGTACAATTAGTAAACAGTTTCGTAAATTTTTAATCCTCCAACTTTCGAGGTGGTTATTAATATATTTCTATAATGCCACCAGTGTTCTTCGAAATTAAAGCTGGAAAATTTTCGAAAAATTCGTGAATCGCTCACCTTGGGCTGATTGAATATTCAGAATTGTCAAAAAAAATTCCTTTTGGGTATCACAATTATGAAAAATCTGTCCAAAGTAAGCGGTTCTCGAAACTTTCGGATTTTTTTAAACATTTGATGGCTCGTAGCACACTGTAAATAAATATCATACTTCCACTACGGCTGATGACGTAAAATATTTTACATGAGATATGCACGGATTTTTTCAGATTTCGGAAACGTAGCATTTTTTTCAATATTCTTTTTTAATAAGGATTGTTTATAAGAATCTTTAAAAAATTCAAAGTATTTCATCGACTCAATTCATTATCAATAAGAATCAATGCATTATTCTTATAACAAAAAAATTGAAAAACTAATCCAATTGACAGCTATCAGGGAAAAAGTCCAACGGACTGGCGCGAAATGCCTCATACACATTCTCTGCTAAATTATGGGAAAACTCTAAATCCGTAACTTTTCGAGTCTTGAAAGTTCAATCTCGAGTTAATCTTTGTTTTTTTTTTCTTACGGTTACAACTATAAAACATGTCTAGTCACACATGATTGTTTATACTCATGAAGTTGAATTTCACTCACGTATGTTTGTAATTTTGTATGTTTCAGGTAAGTGTTCTGGATCACTGTATATTCAAAGTTACAAGAATAATCCAACCGATAAAAAGGTATTTTCCTACAGTGAAGCACTGGTAATGTATGATCTTGTAGGTTTTTGCAAATTTCTTTCAACTTAACTTTCATATATATTTTTCTCAGTTATTTTTGTGTTCTTATTCTGAGCATTCCTGCGAGTGGGAGCAATAGGTAAACGGATCGTAATTTCTATTGCTTCCCGAATCAACTCTCCTTTAAGCCGTTGCGATAGATATATCAACAATGCATACTGTTCCGGATATTCATTTATTGAGATGAGGTTCAAACCAGCGGGTACTGCAATAGAAAATCTTAGAAATATTTAGAGAAATTGATTGGTGTTTGGTCGAGATTCAAAACTGGGATTCGCGTCGTACGATCCCGTGTCCTTATCTACTTAATCTCGTTAAATGCTGGTAAATAAATTACTCACGAAATGCACTGTTCATTATTTTTGAAATCCGATATTAATGGCAAAGTACCGGGGTCGTTATGTAAAACGAAACACCGTCGTCCATAACTCACGTATGCACGCGGACTTGTTGCTAACCCAACAATCCGTTACTCAAATCGCTTGTACGTGCAGGAGAGATATTTACGTTCGCTTACTAAATCACTTAATTACGTATACGTTCATTTATGTCCGTGACGTTACGCTAAGTTTACGTTCGCGCAAAAGGTTTTTAAGCTGCGTCTTAAGATTACCCAAAATTTTTCTAAAATAGTAAATTCTTAAAACTAACTACTAAAAATAGTAGAAAATTCTTGTTTTCTGAAAAATACAAAATCAGAAAAGGGACATACGGTTTCTTTCGAGCTTTCAAGCTACATAGAGTTCGCTTGAAGGAATCGCAGAGATGACTAAAAAATTCGCTTTTCAAACAATTGTAAAATTTCTACAGCTGCCACCTTTCTTATATTGAGTTAAAATTTTGAGAATTATCTTTTTTTCAACCTACTTTTGTGGGAAAAAAAAATCGGCAGCCAAATCGCTGACTCAAATGCGCAGGCTTTATTTAAAAAGTAAAACGAATCTGCTCCTGTAAATTTTTATCAAAACACAAAATATTAATAACATGATAATAGATATCGGAAATGGGTTTTGATAAATAATGTTGAAACCCAATGGATTAACTTTATCATTCATTTTTATTATAATGCATAAGGAAGAACCGTTTATACAGTTTAAAGATCTCTGAAAGACTAAAGTCTTAGGACAAAACCATACGATATAGCGGCGTCAAATTACAAAGAACTCTGTTCTTTCTTTCTACGTGGTGACTGTTTATGTTTACATTATTCCTTTGACCCTCTTCGCGTCGATTCGTTTCTGAATCCACAGTTTTATGTTACCCTCACCACCGCGAATCGTTTTATTTAGAGATAATATAGTATCGGTGAGCCTCGGGACAGCTTTCGAGACTCTATACCGAGTCTCTTGACGTATACTATTCTCAGTGCTAGCGACTCTATTATCCATAACAGATGTTTGGTTTGTCTCGAAGAAACAAGAAGAACATACCGATATTGTCAATATAAATTCGAATAATTGTTGAAAAAATGCTGTCAGATTTGAAATTAAATGAATACAAACAATAAGCTTATGAAATCATTCATCCGATATATCGAGTCGAACGCCTGCGTATATTAACCGGAACTAGACTGATTCACTTGTATTTGGTGAAATATTGAGAACTGACTAGATAAAGAAAAAAGCATATAAGAGGAAAATATAAATATATATATATATTAAGCGATTAGTATTATCCAGTCAGTGAACAAACGACGAGGCTGGGGATACATAATGCTATAGAGGAAAGCTGAGGAATCAGCAGAACCGTTCGATATTCGATCAACCGGCTGATACGAATTGGGACGAGCATCGAGTTTCGATAAGACCTTCTGGGTTCTGAATTCGAACCATGCACGCAGCGGTAATAGCGGTGCGCGAGAGGCTTGGACTCATCTAGACTCGATTGATTTTCCATTTGGTTATTTCTACACGACCTCCCTGAAATGCGGTTATACGCTCAAGTCCAATACCCAAACCCGCTTCCCCCAACTTTCTCCCATATCTGTCAATTTTGCCATTTTTCTTTCCTTTCTCGTGTATCGCTTGAGACTCAGCCACGCACTTTATTAGATTTCTGTTTCTATAATGGAACTTTATGTCCCTGGACTACTACTACTACTACTACTACACAAATGAAAAGACAGCGTTCGTAAATATTTCTTTTCTTGGCTTTTCCTTAATGTTTTTCGATAGTGACAATCGAGAATGAATTTGGCATCTTATTTGACATACTATTGGTTGCTAATTTATGAATGGAACTCTCTTCGTACATTTGATTTATTCCAATTTTTAGAAAGTTATTAGTGAGGAATTCAACGCCGAAAGGCTGTTTTCAATTAGCCTTTTTGAATTTCTTGATATTTTTTTCTCCTTTCAAGCTCACCGAATACCGAACATTTGATTATGCTTCTGAAATAATGAAACAATTAATATTTACAAATAAAACTTACAGTTTCCTAAAACAAAAGTAGGAAGACAATCACTCCTACGCACTCATGTTCTACGTCTGTGCCCATTTAATCATATTTTCATACCTTTACACATTTCTATATTTGCCATGTACATTCGAACCCATTCATAACATGCATTCATACGTTCAAATCCAACACGCGTATTAAACACTGATTACAATGAACAAGGGCTCGTTGCGAGGTAAGCAATTAGTCCTCGCGCTCATCGCTTACTCATGGTCCACTACAACGCTCGCTATGCAATCCGAATCATTTCTCTGGCACTCGTTAAAACGGAAAAACAGAAATAATCTCCTTCATACTGTGCGCGGTTCATATTACAAGAAATTCTTAATAAACACTTCAAAACTCCTCTTTACGGAAACCAGTGAGGCAGACATACGTGTAATGTAGAAAGTGAAATGGTGCATCTAACAAACTTGCATAAAAAAATTGAAATAAATCCGACAACATATACACATATCACGTAGAGTCCCGACCAATTTCAATTGGAGTGAAGTGACCGATTGGCAGTGGAGCTTATGGGCAAATGCGAACAGTAACATGGAGATAACATCGAAAATTCAATGTTTCGGGCAAATTGGCACACCAGGCAAAATACGGCATCGGGAAGAGAAAATATCTTGTCAGGAAAAAATCCACCTCGCCGTTTCCTTCGACACTTTTTCGGACTAATTATATCAGTCATTCTTCCTGAAAGAAAAAAAACGATAAATATAACGGATGAATACATCAAATTTTTTAAATAATTATGAATAGTTTTATTTATATTTATTTATAATTTATCGTATTGATTTGTTAATCCGTTTCGGCCCAGAACGCCCCTCGAGGTTCATCGCTATTTAATGGCTACTACTGCTACTCTGGACTAAAAAAAAATTGAAAGCACATAATCTTTTAGTTTAAGATGTGCTCTTTCCGATGATACCCACGACATTTCTCAAAACAATGTTTAATTACAAGAAAATGCGGTTTAAAACAAAAAAAAACATGATTTTTTCACACTTTTTTTTTTAATTGAGTTTTCGAAGGTTTCCCGGTTTGGGATGTACCTGTAACTGTACTAACCGGTGGCATAAATGTTTGAATTTCAATTATCCATGGTCGAAATTTTTTTTATTTTTACATTAGTGTATTTAAAATGGCGATTGACGTGAAAAAAGTAATGATTTTTTTTTTGTTTCAAATGATGCATTTTTAGAAAAGTTGTCAAGTATGAAAAGTTCTTAAATTACTCAAAAAATGCAATAAATTTTTTTTCAAAATGTTTTGAGCGATTTTTTTGATTTTGCAAATAGTCAATTTTTGCAAAATCAAAAATTTTTTTTTGAAAATTTTGAAAAAATTTAGGTGCATTCTTTGACAAATTTTGAGAACTTTTTATACTTTACTATTTTTCCCAGAAGTGCATTGTTTTTGAGGAAAAAATTCCAATGATTTTACACGATCCGATCCTACATTGATATTTGGCATTTTTTTCCTCAAAAACAATGCGCTTCTGGGAAAAATAGTAGAGTATAAAAAGTTCTCAAAATCTGTCAAAGAATATAAACGGATTCCGTGCTTCAAACGGAAACTTCACACGTTGCAGCTCACATTTCAACAAAGACGAAGTCCGCCTGAAAGTCTTAGAAACCCTATGAGAACGAGTTCATTGCTCGTTAGAAGGACTCATCCATTTTGCCTATTTTTAAGCACGTGCCAACTTGATGTTTTTTTTTTAAATGAAAAATCAACCCTTCTCCGGCAGATTTCCGAGTTTATCACAAACCCTTTTTTCGGGAAAATGTCAGCTACAAAGGCCGAATTGAATCGGATCCATTTTACGTGATCGACCGGATTATTTGAGCGTTGCCTGGAAGAGGCAACTTCATCATGTTACAAAGGATTCTAAGCAATAACGCCTGGAAAAGTTGGATCGATATCGACCGATCAGGTTCTCCAAAATATCGTCGAAAAACGGATTTGACTTCAAAAGGGAGAATAACTCAGTCTCGAGCAGTCGTATAGAAAAATGCGGGGTAGATTTTTTTGTGGCATGGAAATTTCAGAGCGCATGCCCGGAGGTTCACATTACCTTAGACAAAAATTGGCAGTGCTCTTACGTTGTTGAATAGAAGTTGCCCGTACATTTTGACTGGACCAGTGTCGAGTAACCACAGCAGTGAAGCAGCATAGCACCATTATTTGAGCTGATGACAGTTCTCTTCTAGCCTCGTTGCACATTGTACCGCTCTGCTATTCTCTCAGCGTACAACATGGCTGCTAGGCTATAAATATTTTCAGATACAAAGAAAGCGTGATCCTGGTTGGACAGTAGCCGACACAGGAGCACTGTATGTCTATTATCATTGTGATCATTATCATTACCGAATTCTATTTCTCATTTATGCGTATTGAGCCCAAATTTCCAAGTATCCACCAAAATAGGCTCCTAAAAGAGCAAGTGATCGTGTATGCACCTACTACTCACCCACCACGGGATGATAAGGGCTTCCCTCAGGAGGCGATGAAGAGGATTGGGCCGTGTGAATTATTTATAGAAATCGATTTAGGCTCGAGCGACACGAACTGATCAATATTTTATTGCATCACGATTATTCTGAGGCTTATAAATGCGTCATAGTATTACTAAAAGCCAAGTGCATATATTATTTTTGCCTCTATTAGACTATCGTGGTTAATAATAAGTTTGCTCGTGAATACAGGGTTGTGCAAGAAGGCAGAAGTTGCACTGAGAAAAATGAATTCGTAAACTCAACAAATTTTTTGTTGGTTCGACAAATTTTCTGTTGGTTCAACAAATTTTTTTGTTGGTTCAACGAATCGTAGCGAACAAAATGAAATTTGTTAACCCAAACGAAATTTGGTTCATTCAAATACTTAATTTCTCACCACGACAAAAATATCGTGAATCAACAAATTTAGTTTGTTCGCCACAATTTCAAATTTTTTTTCTCAGTGTGGTAGCAAAGAAAAGTTGATTCGACAATTTAAAATAAAAACTACGACTACGCCATCATTAAGTCGTGAAAGTTTTATCTTAGGAAAATATTATGAGTCATCCTTGGTTGCTATATCGTCGTAGAATCCAATAATAAAATCACGCGTGATAAATAAAAAGGCGCGATAGCAGCTCGACACCAAGAATTAAAAAAGGAAGCTTGCCCGAGTCCTGCCGCACGGTCTTCCGGTATTTCTTTCTTTTTATCAAATCGTTTTCACGGAAGAACGAGTTGGATAAAAAATTGGAACACATGGCTCAATTTTTTTCGATTCCCCTCTTTTTCCATTGCAAGTCTTTGTTGCAAGTCGATCCATCCATTCAATTTCCAGATATCGTGGACATTTTTCTACCTCGCGTTACCCAATAGGCCATTCAACGAGGCTACCCCTTTTTATTGTGCGCCGCTGCAGCGAGCGAAACTACGTGCCCTCTCGCCCATAGCGCGCGCTCTCTATTCCGCGTTCAACGAGACCATAGAATGGTGGTTTTATGACCAAGGACGAGTTTTTTTGATGCTTGTTACTTTCTTTTTACTCTTTCAAAGTTTGAAAATATCAATAGGGGAGAGCCGAGGACCCCGGAAAAATAGATTTCTTTTTCGTTGGTATGGAAAGTTGGAAAATTCGATCATTTGACTCCGGAGATGCGGTGAGCGAACAGACTGTACAACGAAATGAACAACTTTTTTGGAAATTAACAATTTTTTAAAACCGATTAAAAATTGCTTATCTGGCTGAGGATTAACGTTAGGAAAGTTATATTCAATGAATACATGTATAATTGGCATAAATTTGATAATTACACAAATTTATCTTGTTCATGAATCACATTTGTAATCAGAAACACATCTTCCACGAAAAAGTTTATCTTCGAATTAATGGCATGGGCTGCATAGGAAAAGTAAATATCCCACTGGTATAAGAACAGTACCAATAAGCACAAATTTATCAACAAAGTGTCGTTTGAAACTAAAACAACACTCGCATATAGGAGCTGCCATGTGTAGTTTAAAAAATTTGAGTCCGAATTTTCAAACCAGGTATGCACAATTTCAAGCCCGTAAGGTCTTTGCGGAAAGTTTTCATTTTCAAACATCTTAGTTTTCATTTTATACACAAAAAAGAACAAGTTTATAGTCAAAATCTCGATTTCTCGATTCGGAACGCTGCCATTTTGCGAAAAATGCGTTTAACAAATACCGCTTTTGGATTTGGGAAAACGGATTTTACAGGAACGATATACATGGCTTTTATAATTTGTGTTTTTTTCAATCGAATTAATCAATTTTGTAGACAATAAAGTGTTATTGAATAGAAAAAAAATTGTTACAACACAAAAAATATTTCGATTGGAAAAAGTGGATTTAACGCGATCCTGATTTTAGTCGTTCTCGGTGCAGGTAACGGCCTAATTATAATTTATTGATAAATTATTGTTAATAATTGTGAAGAATAATTTCGAAATCCTCTCTAAATAATCAGTACTGCTCTTATGCTAATAAGATATTCACAGTCCCGCTGCACATTCCATTAATTCTAAAATTCTGATTACATTTTTGTGGCTTGTGAATAAGAAAAAAGTATATGATTATCAAATCTTCGTTGTTGTTTCCAATGAATACAATTTTTCTATCGTTCATCTTTAGTCAAATGAATGAATTTTTTAGGTTTCCAAAAAATTTTCAATTTCAATATAAGATTTTTTTTTTCGAAAGTTGTAAAACCATATTTATCGAACTTTTCAATTCCCTATGTTATCCTTGTGGAAAATCAAAAAATGTAGGGCGATACTCGAAATAATTTCATGTTGAGCTCTCGTTTTAGAAGGTTACTTTTTTTTGGCTTTGTGAACTATTTCAGCCGGAGGAACCCGAAAAGAAAGTATCATTTTTTTTCGGTACACCCTAATTAAGAATAAGTGAAATGGGAATATAACCCCAATAGTCAGCGAGGTTATAACCTCACCCGCCGCATATATCTTTATTCAAGTTTCAGAAACCATCATTTCTCAAACCATAGATCACTTATAATCCAATTTTCATCATCACTACAAAAATTAATAACAAAAGCGCGCGTAACGGTAGTTGGATTGATTATTTTTGTTAAAAAAAAAAAAAAAAAACAAAATTATATTGTATTCCCTGAACATTTTTTTCACAATTATCCAATTTGCTAGCACATCCCGCGTTTCGTAATTACTGAACTTCGTTCAAGAGCTCTTTATATATTTTTAGAAGTCGCTCGAATGACTCATATTTTTTTATGATTTTGACTAACGTTCATGATACAGATATTTCGAATTTTTCGTCTTGCATCGAAAAATATAAATATTTCATAAAACAGTGGTTTATCCAAAATTTGGATCTTTGAAAAAAAAAAATTGAATGGCCGCGCAGGCCACTTAAATTTGATAAAATTAAAAAATTTTAAATTATGATTGTCAGCCGCGATCGAAATAATAAAATCAAATAGTTATTTCAGCGACCGCTAAAAACTTCTTTGGGAGCTTAAGTTTTGGGATAACCACTGTTTCATCATGTGAGGATATTTTTTTATGCGAAAGGAAAAATAGACATTTTTAAAGGGTGGTTATTAGCTATGATAAAAAAAAAAAACAATCAAAGTCATTTGAGCGACCGGTAAAAGTGTTTTTAGAGGTAGAGCGAAAAGACGAATCGTTGTGACCAATCGCAACTCGTTGCTTCCGTCGTCGAAGACTGGTGGCTATGGTTCAAATAGGTCTTGGTATCGTCATATACAAACTCGTCGAATCCTTCGATGTGTTGGTAGCCTGCGCCAAGTCTTTTTCAGCATCCAGGCCACTGATCATGCTCTCAATCGAAAGAGAATTTCTCAATCTCTCTCCAATTCATTTTTTTAAGTACCAAATGACTCCTGAGCTTCGTAATTAAACTGATTGATATGTCAGTATCACCTCCATTACCGCGAATCGACGGCGAGTCCTGGGCCAGCAAACGACAGAGCTATTAACGTACTTGTCTCGAAACTCTACCGAGCCCTTAATATTGCAGAATTCTCGCCACATTGCTGCATTTGCTGCAATATTCCGTGCTATGTGTGGATACTGCCACAAAAGATGGGCAAATATAAGTTTGAAAAAATCTTTTTTCCATCTCTCTGATATAATTTTTTGAGAATTGTATTGAAGTTGGAATGAAAATATTAAGCTTAAAACGTAAGTCACGCGCGTTTATGCATCCTATGACTTCAGAAAAAGCTCCACTCGCCCCTCAAAAATGCAGACACAATGACATAATGAATTAGATAACAAAAAACTTTCAAACTTATCTCGAAGTTATCTAAGTTTTGCCATGACGACTTTTGTCTCTCTTACTCGCTTGTTAGTCTATCCCTCGGGTTTTTGGGGATTCGCGCGTACACCAATGGAATTAATTTACGCTTATTTCTTGCTAATTATTCAATTGCGTCTTCTCGCCTTCGCAAAATCCATCTCGTGGTAGCGTCTTTGGATCGTTACAGATACGATGGTCGGTATTCTCCAGGTGGGAACGGTTGGGCTCAATCGACCCCATTGTTAACACGCGATAAGCTCAATATGAATCAGATAATTTAGTTTGATGAAAGTTTCTCAAACTCATGTGTCAAAAAAAAAACAACAACCGACTAATTGGTAGGCTTTTTTTCATTACGTGCCAGAACTAGTACAGGCAAATTATTTACCGAAATAATTCGTTTTTGGGAGTTTTCGAGGCTGCTGATCTCATTTACGAACTTAGTTTCTACTTTGCAGCTCGACGCAAGAATAATAATTTCCGGAAAATGATTATAAATCGTGCCATTTTGAGGTTAAAATTTGGAATTTTTTCATACTGATCCATATTTTTTCATAGACCATCCCAAAAACTGTTGGGAACCATTTTTTGTGATAGTTGGGCAAAAATTAGGAAAGTTATTCAAATCTTTACATATAATAATGCAATGACAGTTAACCGGTCAATTGTTTGTACTAATAAGTAATTGCACACGTCAGATATCAGACCACACGATACAATTGACGCTTGTCACTGATGTAAATCTGCACTGAGAAAAAAAAGTTATTGGAACAACAAAATCCCTCATTACGGAGTGCCAATAAAATATATGATCATCATAATGTCATAAATCATTGAACGAACACATAAATTTTTTATCAGACTGCACGTTCATTCTGCCAAAGAAATGTGCATTTCAATTGACAAAACTCTTCCAATAACATCAATTTTTATTGAATCAACAATTTTTTTTTCTCTGTGTGGAGCAGTAATAAAGGATCACTTTGGCAAAATATGGACCGTTTTTGAGAGACTGTATCTCGGTAAAAAATGGTACTACCATTGTTCTTCAAAAAGCATTTTGAAGCTTGAATCTTTTTTTTCAAATGCATTTTTGTGAAATACTGATTTTTGGAAATAGCATTTTTGTCACTGTGACGTATGGAAAAAAGAAAAAAAAACAATTTCGTCATTCAATGAGGCAACGAGCACAGCGTCGGTAAAAATTTTTTCAAAAAATTTGTTGTTAATCTGTTTGTCAACAATATCTTCAGCTTCGAATTGTTTTTTAGGAATTTCAAAAGGTCCATTATTGACAATGTTATGCGCGATGAAAGGAAAAAGTGTAATTTTCATTTCGACAGTCTGTAACTCAATAACAAATGGTCACACAGAAAGCTAAAAGACTATTTTGAAAAACTGGGAATGGGCTTTTTAACAGCTTTCAGTTGATTATTAAATTTGAGACAAATTTCATTGCGTCACATTCGTTAGAACGGAAATTCTTCCAAGTTCGATGGTATCCATGAAAAGTATGTGGATCCGGAAGATGCTCAGATTTCCTTTACGATGGACTCTCGATCGAAGAACGACGAGGCGTATCTATTGAAATTTTCAAAACATTACGTGTTTTGTGTTTAAAACTTTTCTTCATTACATTTATCGTAACTTTCCAATTGTAATTGCATGGCCTTTTTAGAAAGGGCGGAATCGTCGTTTAGGTAAATGATGGATGGATCGATGAATTGAATTCAATAAAATTAAGATTTATGAATTGGTGCTTTTCTACTTTTACTACGCGTGCATAAAAATAACACGTGACTTCGTTTAACTTTTTTCTCAACCATTGACGCCAAGTTTTTGTATTCTATTTGCAGTAAACTCGTATGAACGTACATTGTACTTATACGTGTGTTTTTTGGCCGTATGATTAAATATGATTTCGATTTTTTTTTTTCAAAATAAGATAAAAAATGTAAATTTATAACTGAAAGAGCGAGTTTTGATTACTTGGCGTTCATTTTTTTTGTATGTTCCCTAGACCAGTTCAGGTGCGCGGATCAACAATTAAAGAATACTTAACTAGAGAACTTATTATATTTGTTTATTTTTTGAATGGTTAGAAGAATAAAAGAAAGAAAAAACTCGTATTATTTTTTTGAAACTGCTGCGACTTCATTTTCGATATTTCTTTTATTTATCCAAAGTATAGATTTGAGGTAGCTTGGCCGTTTTCCTCCGAAAACCCTCAAGAGAGAAAGAGAGAGAGAGAGAGAGGTCGTTGGATGCGCTTATTTTCCTGAGTAAGACCGGAGGGCAACGATACCACTTAGAGTTCTCTAGGGATAAGCAAGTTACGTTCTGATGTTTACGCGTTGAAAGTTTTCGAGTAGAACTAAAAAAAAAAAAAAGTAATAGGATAACGAAAAAAGTGTACGCGAAAGGAAAAAGGAAAAGAGAAAAGCGACTGAGTTTTAAATGCCTTCTTCGTTAATGCCACGAAAGAAGCGTTGGTGAGTTCTTCTTCATTCCCCTTGGCATCTCACTGAGGGTGTCTTATAGTGTGGTCAATACCGTTGATTCTCTCCACTATTTCATTTCTTCAAACATTCAGCGAGTCTCGCTTGCCCCGTGTAAGATCGACGTTGTCAGGCAGGGAGGAAAGGAGGTCTGAGTTGGTGAGAGGGTAGAAGAGGGGCCCCATCTGAAGACACTCGAAGCGTTTTCGCAACTTTACCACGCTCATCTCAAACTCGGTTTTTCTTTTTTCCTCTTAATTTTTACTCTCTTCATTCTCTCTCACCTTGTTTGATCTCGAGAACGTCTCTCAGCTCTCCCCAGCCTCGTTACACTGATAATTTTTCTTAACAAGTATTTTCTCGCATCTATGAATCGAAATTGGTATGGAGGACAGAGCGCGGTTGTCCAAGAAGAGCTTCAAACTTCGAAAGTGACAAATTATATTATTGCAAATTGGCGGTCACAAAAGTGCCACAGTCTTGATAAAATCAACGACGAAGTAATTTGTAGGAGAAAGCATACGATCGTGGGGGAGAGCGCAATATTATAGCGGTTCTTTGTTCGCGAAGGGTAGGAAGAAGAGAGATAGAGAGAGAGAGAGAGAGAGAGAGAGAGAAATCTAATAGAGTCTCGTCGGTTGTTGGAATTATCTATGCCTGCCCCGGGGTTCTGGGATTACTAGGAAATACGTTGGATACGCGATATTGCGGTGAGCCTCGATGATTCTTCGTCTCTTCTCTACATCTCTTCCTATTTTCCTCGAGGTAGTGTTCTCTATACTCTTTCACTCCACCTGATGCTGTTTTCCCGCGCTCTTTTGCTCTTGAGCCGCGGGCTTGCAAGCTGGACAAGCACGAATGCCGCAGCATCAGCAGTGGATCGTTCATCGCTGGGTTTTATCGGTAGATTAGCATTACTTTACATAGTTTCAAGGGAAAGCATGGAAAGCGGCATGGCATGCACGAGGATTTGCGAAAAAGCATCGGTACGCTTCTGCCTTTCTTGTTTCACTCGTATTCTCTTGCACATTCGCTTACTCAAATGAACCCTCTTTGGTTTTACATTTTAGGCCAATCCGAAGCGTAGTAGATGGGCAGTCAAAGTGCCCTCTAACCCTGGAAAAAAAGTAAAAAAAATCGTCACTTTGGATCACTAATGTTAACACTTCTGACCAAGTACACACGTTCGAAAAATTCATTAAATCTGCGCATTTATTTCCATTATTCGATCTACTAAAAAACTTGTCTGCTCCTCAACCCCCAATCCTTATCACTCGACATGAATCAAAGTTTTTCTATTATCATTGATGCTTATTATTGCATACAATATCCCCTGAGAAGGATACTGGTGTTAAAAAAAAACCTTTTTTCCTGTAACCCGCTGATTTGGATGAAAAAGATAATAGAGCTTGCAAACTTAACAAACGATTATGGTACGCTGTACTGGCAAGCTGCAGCATGCTGGTACTCACTAATAAATATCACTTGTAGGTAAAACAGATTTCTAATTATAAGAGATATATTAATTAAAGGGTAATTTTATGGAGGAATATGAGCAAAGTAAATTGGTGCGCCAGCCACAACCATAATGACTGTAAGTGATATTCATGCACCGCTTGTCTCAAACAAATTGAAAAAAAAGCTTTGACCAATCAAACGCTTTTCAAGATCAGTCCCGTTGCGGACTGATTTTTCTCTATATTTTTTATAGAATAAAATACATTTTGTTTGAATTGAATGTGATTTGAATTGCAAGGTACATAACTCAGTGAAATGCGACTAGTTTATTGTTTCCAATAATGTTCGATTCCATCCGTTTGAATCATGCAATTGAAAAGCAAGCAATTATTATAAGGCTGCTAATAAAATAAATGAACACTGTTTAATTTTTTTATTTCAAAATATCTTCGAGCTCATTTTGTCTGACGCTTCAATGGCTCACACATTTCCAATTATTCGCAACTAGAGTAATCCTCCGCGATGCGAACGCCATCTTCATTCGGTACTTAGCGCCTAACCTCACTGTTCATAATAGAATCAGCTCCAACACCA
Organism: Campoplex capitator; assembly: GCA_037576405.1. Lineage (NCBI taxonomy): Eukaryota > Metazoa > Arthropoda > Insecta > Hymenoptera > Ichneumonidae > Campoplex > Campoplex capitator. Next base: position 12,790,222 of record JARBWI010000323.1, on the reverse strand, counting down.
ATGAAACTCTCGGAGTGGGATAAAACAAAAATATTGTTCTAACATAAATAGCTACTATTTATTACTTACTCATTCAATTTTCAATAAGTTCCACTTTTTGTGAAATGTATTCAGAATAATCATAGTTTGCCATTGACCTTTAAGTCGTTACAGATACTTCGAGGGACCAGCAGCTATCATTGTGACATTTTAAGACAGACAGAATAACTTCAAAGGGACTTTTTGACTAGAATTCTAACACGAGACCTGAGTTATATCTGCAGCTTCATAACGAACCAATCAGAACAGTGGATGAGTTGACAGAACTGCGATTTCATGCGTCACTCATGAATTTTATTTGAGGAACTAACGCAATGGGATGTTTGAGTTTCTATAATTTTTGTCATTAGATTGAATGTGGAACCAAAGAAAAAAAGGTTTTAAAGTAGTCAAGCTGCCGTCGATTGTCCCATACATATATCGAATAGCACACTGAACTGTTTCGCATCGAATCTGGCAGCTCCGAAGCTCGCATTGAACGGTACAAAGTCTCTGCTACATTGTGCCATCTAAAATGCCCAGCAAGTTGATACATGGGTTCAAATTGTCCCGAGGCGGTGCAATATCCTGCTTAGAGAAGACGCGCGCCTGCCTTGCTCTCGGATCGTTGCCCATTGTGTTTTGAGGCTGTGGCGATAGACATTAACTTTTGTGAATAGTCCTTGATTGTATATATAGATATATAATGTGCAAAATAACGACATTTGTATACACATATATATATATATGTATAAATCAATAGATGGACTTTCTCCATTAGTCGCGATTGCCCTTTGGTAAGTAACTGTCCACTGCACTGTTGATTATTCCAGGCTTCACACAGACATTGGAAACGCGTTTGGAAATTCTACCGATCTATTTCTCTTTGCGTTTAATGCAGTACGGCTCTTATCTATGGACATTGGAACGCTTCACGTATTCATATACATATATCCCCGAGTCTTGTTCCCCTGTTCCGCATGGCTTCCATTTCAGTCGATCGCTCGATAGACTCCACTGTTCCATCCTCTGTTTCTCCATTTGTAGACACAGCAGCTTCTACAACGTTCTGTCTACAAATCTCACGATCGCTCCGAGGCATATAGCTTCTGGGATGGTCACTCTTAATGTCAAATCGCGTGTCTCTGTTTCCTCTACTCTTCATAGATCTTCTAGCTGTACAGGTAGAACCTGTACTCGGTGTTGCATAAATCCAAATCCATGAGGAACCCGCCTAGTAGTCAATGCCGAAAGCTCAGCATCATCCATCTTCAACGCTATCTCATATGAGCCGTGTAATCATCACATGGTCCACCAATCCTTCTCCCCATTCTCTCTGCTTATGGCTAGTTTCCTCCCCAATCTCTCGATTATCATGCGCTCCGACCTGATTCCCATTCGACTTCCTCTATATATGCTAGCTACTGGGAGAAATGTATGCTCAGCAAAAACGAACGGACGACAAGAACTCTATTACTGTGATTGTAGGTACAATTCGATTTTATTCCTGTGAAATGACATTTTTCCCAATAATATGATGTTCCAAACATATTTTGATTTATCATGAGAAAAATTCTCTACAAAAGGACGATTAATTTTTTGTTCTTATCCTTTCGTATTTCTGAATCACGATAGCGAAAATTGTTTCTTTACATTTATAAAACGTCAGCATTGTCGAGGATTATTCGAATTCACGTAGTTTCTCCAGTCAGTCATGGATCTGTCAGAGATTGAAGATCAGAAGCTGTGCAGCACAGAATAACTGAATTTCACCCTCATCAAAGGCCAATCACCACAGGAATAAAATAACAACAATAAAAATCTAAAAATTCGATAGTGCGTACACTATCGCACTATCGAATTGGCATATTTTGTGAGTCGTGATTTTATTGGTTACTTTGGTGGATCTCTCTTGTAGCACGTTGTGGTGTTTTTGTGTTGGGAAGGCGATTTCTCACCGGAGTTCGATTTACAACATCATATTCTGGAAGTAGATACTGAGTTGCATCCCGCGAATACACGTTTTTTACATAACTTTTTTTAAATCCCAAATTACGAACAAAAATAAAAAATAAAATAAACTGAATAATAATAGGATTATTGTAAAAGCAAAATTGCAAATTATCGTTTTTTTTCAATTATTGATTTACAAGTCTATGTTTGACAATTCATAACCATGAAAAATGTATATATCTTGAAAATAAAACGTATAACTCTTGTAATTATCAGAGAAATAGTTTCACGATAATTTTATTCACTATTTTACTGATAAAAAACAAGATTTCTAATAGAAATTTGAGTATGATTCTCTTTCAAATGAAAAAACTGTTATTATATTTACTTTGAACTGAAATAAAATTCGAATGGTCATGCAGAGCTGATTGTTCGTAAGGATAATTTATGTAGAACATTCGATTTCTTATGAAAAAATGTTAGCGGCATATCCATCCAAAAATTTTCAGAAGAAATGTAATACAATATTTAAAAATTCGATTATTTTCATGGGTCATTCTTATGGAAAATCGTCAAATGCACTGCGCTGATCGAAAGAATTTTATTCTAAGTTCTCCTTCTAAATTGCTTTTTTTTTTTTAACTCTAATCCAACTTTACTGCGGATGCCAGCAATGAAGAAGTACAAATTTTTCCTTCACACCTAGTCTGTAATTGTATATATGTGAGTAGATCCATTGAATTTCGCACAATTTCTCGGGAGAGGTCATTCGAATTTGCTCCGAATTGAGTGCTTCGAAGTACCTTAAAAACTATTCCCAAATACCAAATTTCAACTCTCCAAGTGCTCAAGGTCATGAGCCTTATAAAGGTCTGAAAATCTCCATTTTTGCCTAGTTTTAAAATGATGCCTCACAAAAACCTTACGTTCAAATGGAATAATACTGGTGTTACGTTTTCTTTAGTATACCATCTAGTTTATAGAAAAATTTTCTTCAGTCGTCCAGACCAAAAGGTTTTTCATTGCGACCAAGTTAAATGCATCGAAAATTTCAATAAAATGAGAATTTTCAAATTGACGCTACAAATTTATTTATAGCCTAATTTACTTCTAACACGGCTCATTTTTTTCATTTTTCATATCCTTAAAGCGAGTCATGCCAAAAATTTCGATTGCGTAAAGAAGCCTAGAGATATTTAATTTCAAAGTTGCTCATTTTTCAAATTTTACGCAAAATCGCTAACTTTGACCTTGCACTACAAATTTCTATCAACTTCAATCGTTACAAAAATTTAGCTGAAAGTAGTTTTTGATGTCTAAAATAACTTCCCCAAAGGAATTTCTTGGCCCGAACTTCCATCACTCTCTACAGCCTGGCGAAAATCGAAATAATTCGAAAAATGTATGATGCAATGTTTCTAATTTTTTTTGGGACGATTTTACGCAGTTTTCAGTATAGTGATATTGAATCGAGGCTAGCACCGTATAAATAGCATCAAATTTTTAGATGATTTGATTTGAAGCACTTTTGAAAGTGTTTTGTATATCATATAATTATATTATTACATAAATGCAAATATAACAATGGAAAAACTTAGATAATGATTGAAGAATAGAGAAAAGAAGGAAGAATTAGCAAAAGATTGAAGGTGGATAGTGAGAAAAGCAGACACAACATGAAACGAGTGGAAGCAGAGTTATGCAGATGCCAGACATTATTTTCTGCTGCGTTCGCAGAAAGTCTCGATACCCTTATCCGAACTATAAGCGTATTCTTTCAGTCTCTTGACTTTTGCTCCAACAGACACAATATAACTATATATATTAATCGTTCGCGCTCCAATAGACATTTGAAACTTTATCGAATTCAACGTAAATTGCGATGCATACCTCGATGCATACTTCCCACCCTGAAACAGTCGTCACCTCGTTAAGCCTTCCACTCTATCTTTCGCTTCTTCCAAAAATGCTGGCTTGGAAAATCCGAGGCTAGGGATACAGCGGGCATCGGGATAGAGTGGGTCCCATTCCACCGCGAAAATTTCAATGTCTTGATAGCTCGTCCAAAACTACGGCTGTTATACGCTGTTTTCTATATAGTTACGTGGTATTGCACTAGTACCGACGATCTGATTGTAACTATCATCCTTGTAAATAGCTGTTTTCTTTCAATTCTTCCTCAAAATGGCCCGGTGGTTCGTAATCTCTTCGAATCGTTTCGAGAAAAAGATTTTTATATTTTCCGCTGCTCCTCTGAGTTGTTAATTCGAACATTGATGGTAATCTGTACGTGTATACTACGAGAAAGCGCTAAAAAAATATTGAATTTTTTGGCCCGTCACAGCGGTGTTTTTTTATAACGACGTCATTAATAACATAGAAAGTAACTTCAGGAATGGTCCGTTGTTTGTCAGGATTTTTGTTTATTATTAATTTTATATTATAAATTCTTTATACCTGAATTATAATCAAAATCGTAAAAAAACGAAAAAATAACATAAGAATTGATCATACGATATCAGTTCTTTGTACGAAATGAATTTGTTGAGTTTTTTCAATTCAATTTCATTTTTAATGCTCCATTTCGACAGTTTGATTGGTTGAAGATTTTCTTTTATCATACAAAATAAAATAATGCTGTGTGACATCTTGAAGTTAATTTTTTCATTTTCGAATGAGAAACGATGTAAAAACAATGATTGATCTTCGTTAATTTTTCTAATATTTTTACAAACGCTCCATTGTAGAACCCTTTTTTTCTCTGCAATTTAATTCTTTGTGGGTAAAATAATTTATTAATGGAATCGATTATATAATCGAATTTTTCTATAACGTCAGCAGATTTATAAGACGAGCGTAAAACTTTTGTTAAATTTATTCAATGAGTTTACAAAAAAAATGAAAGATTCACCCACCATGACATAAAGCTTGAAATGTTTTCGAAAAAGTTATGGTTATGCATGGGAATTTGAAAAGGACCCACAGAGCACGATAAAATTTTTTTTTTTTTCGAGTTCAACACTCTGGTTACGTTAAAGTTATCACATTTGTCTACATATTTTCATACCTATTAATACCGGTTACCACGACGAATTGAAAAAAAAATATATTCTTGAAATCATTCAGTGCATTCAGAATTGAACAGTAAAACTTGTTTCCCTCTTGATATTTTATCACAAGCCTTAAAATTGTAGAGTAATGGCAGTCAATTTATCAAAGTTGCGACTGACAATAATTAGAGAAAAAGAGATTTCAGAAAAAAATGGTCAAAAACGTCAGGTCTGCTAAACGAAAACGACCGAAACCTTTTACCCTCTTAAGATTTTTTTTTCAAACCGAATAGTTCTCGTAGTAGGTAGCATTTTCTGAACTTTTCATTTGTTTGGCAATAACGGAATAACTGTGAAAAAAATATTCGTAAAAAACTTTTCAAACCATAAAGTTGAGAATTTCAGATTTTAGTCGAAGATATTTATTTGGAAAATTTTTTCTGGAAATCGTCCTAACTGTAAAGGCGAAAAAGAAACAAAAACGGTCGTGTTCGAGTTCATACCGTCGGTGTAAAAAAAATTGTAAGAAATTAAAAAAAAAAAAAAAAAATCCTAAAAAAACCACTGAAAACCAACAAACATGTATACATTCTCTTGTTCCATTCCCCCATTGTATAGTACTATCCAGATGTACTACATACATACAGAGCAGAAAAAAATGATAATGCACGAAAAAGAAAAGTTCGCCAGCTTTTCATGAATCCAGTAACCATACCGTGAAGGAATCGGAGTGCAACGGTTCGACGCCTCCTCGAAATCACATTAAGGTTTTTCCTTCAATCTCGGACGTGAAACGCAAGAACCCCACTTCTCCCCTGCCTTTTTCGCTCGCAGTTTCTCTCTCTCTCTCTCTCTCTCTCCCTCTCTTTCGTCGCTTAAAGTGCCCCACTGTGGCGAAAAGTCATAAAATTCACACTGATGCTAGAACCTATAAAAAATATGAAAAAAATACACGAGCCACGCAACAGTTCACTGAAAGTCTAAAAAAAAAATAAAAAAATAAAAAATAAATAAACTCCAAAAAAAACTCCTTCGCGTACTCCAACTTTGTGGAATTTTCCATTTTTTTCGTAGCATATTCACAATAAAAAAGCTTTTCTCTATTTTTTCGTTTGAATTTTCAAATTTTCAATGATTTTGATGTTTTCGTATGTGTGGAAATGTTTGTCGCTCCATTGGATTAAAAAATCACGAATAAAATATTACAATAAAGTATTATTATTTATTAAGTTCTAACGCGGTCATCGAGCGCGGAGAGAGGGACGCATTTCCAACTATTTGAAAATGCATAAAAAGTAACATAATCTGGAAATATTTTTTAAAATCAACCAGCGATAGGATTTCAACGATTCCTAAACAACTCAACTCCATCAAGCCATTGAGTAAAATAATGTTTAAAAAATAATTTTGCGAATTCTTTGGAATTCATTTTTGTCCAATCTCCATTCGAAATATATTGTGGCGAAGAGTTAAGAGCAATTATTTCAGTTTACTCATTTAATTATTTTCAAAAAATGTGTTTGCACTCAATTGTGGTAAACATATTAATTTCATTTAATCTCAGTACTAAAAAATTGATTTGCTCCTGTCCACTGAAATCAGTTTGCAATTAAAAAATTTTGTCGATCCAACTATTCATCACTATTCGGCTCAACATTAGTTGGGTTAGTTGCAAAGTTTTATATCCAACGTAATTATTCATAAATTAAGTATTTCATCGGATTTTGTACAGCGAGAATAATTTGGAAATGAAATAGTTATTCCTCGTTTTTATTCGTGTACATGATCGTATGGTCGGATCGTTCGAGCATCAATATGACTGAAACCTCGAATATTCGGTAATAACAAAACTGCTTACGAGCATATTTACGAACTCGTATGTATGTGTACAGCGACGAAGAATAATAAGGATGAAGGACGAGCCGCATGGCTAGCTTCTCGAAATTTCGAGCAGGCAGAATAACGATGCCTACCTAGTCATTAGTCAACGCTCGAAACCCGTGCTGGCACGTACCTTTTTCTTGCGTCGCGATACAAATTATTTTTCAAATATCAACCGAATTAACAAACCAATTGAGTAGGAAGAATTTTTACCGAACATTGTGCGGTCTCGTATCTTCTTTCAAATTCGTTATCGATTCTCCTACGCAAAATCTTTATCAATATTTTTGATCTCAAAAAATAATCTAGTGTCGAAAGATTTTCGTAAACTATATTGAAAAATATCGATTCCAATTCCTGTTTAAAGTCGTCGCTATTGCGTTTACGCCGAGTTCTATTCGTGCCCATTCACGTGGTGGTCGAGGGATCGCTAAGAGATATCACTCCAAAATGCGTTTTCAATCGTTATTATCGCGAATTGGCTCGAACGAGACCAGCCATCCGACTTCGTTGATGCAGCTATACAGCATGTTCGAAGATTTTGATCAAAATAATAATATTGAAACATGGCCGGAAAGGTAAGCTTTTATAACGATATTTCTTTCTTTCCAATAATGGAATATGTACAAAATGAAGAAGCTGTTTAATGATCGATTAAATACATTACTACCATAGTAAATTAATGGAATTCACTATGGTACCATTGAGCTATTTATTCAGTGTTTAATGATCGATTAAATACATTATTCGAGCAAATTCTTCATTTTGTACAATTCCATCAATTCACTTCCTATTTACTTACTTACTTGTAAATGAATCGAGTTCCATGATTTTATTACAACTATCGTAGTATATAATACTGCTGTTTAAAATTCGAATTTAATCTTCATAAAATAAACTGCGTTGGTCTATTTTTAAGAAATCATTTTGATGAGTTCAGCAATGTCGAATAATTCGACAAAAAAGTGATCCGTTAAAAATATTTTAGTATACCGCCAGAATTTTTATTTGCGTACCCTCGTATGTTACCTGTGTGCTATATTTCATGAGCGAAATTTTATGTCTCATTGTCAAGCTGACTACTATACGTTTGTTGGTATAAGGCGTGTAGAATTGTTTTCTGTTCTTCAAACAGAAATAAACTGAAGAAAGAGAGAGAGAGAGAGAGAAAATAAAAAAACGAAATATGTTCACAACAGCGGTGATAATGAGGTACGAAGGCAGAACAGAGAGCTGTAATTTCAAGTCACTGTTTATAAACTCACCTTTCTCTCTCTCGCTCTATCTCTCCCTTTTCATCATGACTGAAATTCGGTAAACCGAATTTTATTTCTGATCGAAACATTCGACATCTTCATTTAGCTTGATATTTATTTTCTACGTAGACCGAAACAATTTAAAACGGAGCAATACACATTAAAACTTCTATGTACAGAAAAAAGCTTCCAATTGAATTCGATTCTACTAGTTTTTTGTGCACTGGGTGAATGTTTTTTTTTTTTTTTTTTTTTTTTTTTTTTCTAAATGTTTTTCGCATTCGATATTCTATTCGGAATCGTAATAAATCAGCATTGATAGGTAGGTTGGATGGGTCGAGAAGTATTTGCAAGCCTCGACCAAAATTTACGGTGGCCAGCATCGTGTTATCTCGAACGCGGGTACGAGGCGCGAGATCACGAACGACGAGAGAGAGAGAGAGAGAGAGAGAGAGAGAGAGAGAGAGAGAGAGAGAGGAGGGCGGGAGTGAGAGAGTGAGAGGGGAAGAGTGAGAATGTGACAGTGAAAGACATGAAAAGAGAACGCGTTAAGGAAAAGACCGAAATATAGAATGGGAGAAGAGGAGAAAATAAGAAAAATAAACGAAAGATAAAGAGAAAAAAAGATGGAAAAAGTCATATAGATAAATGGGATAGTATGCGTCCAAGAACAAAAGAGAGGTGAAAAGGTAGTGTGCGAATACTCCTCTAGCTTCAAACAGAGAATCACGAGCGTCGAAGAGAAAGAGAGAAATAGAAAGAGAGTGTGTCAGCTATATAGGTAGATGAATTCGAACACGTATCTGCATTCCAGTCAATGAGCATGCCAAGATGAGTGGGAGATCACTGCTCCTCTTTTGTCCCTCCCTTATTTCCGACTCGTTTTTCACGTTCGTCCCCATTACTTTTTTTTTTTTCGGCACCGACTAGACGGATCAACTCGTTACGAAATCGGCGAGATAATGTAGTATTCTACTTCCTAAAGATATCAATTCGCATATCTCTTCATTACGAAATACAAGAATTAAGTGAAACTGAAAATTTTCGTCAAGAATATGAATAAAAATGATTTTATAAACTCCGATTGAATGTCATAAAAAGTGCTTAAACATAAACTATGAGTAATTCGAATAGTCAGATGTTGTTAGAGTCAAGAATTGAAATTTTTTATATCTATTTCACGGGAGTTTGTATAGATCAGTTTCTAGAAGGTGAGATTATTTTTTTATTTATTAATTTTATTGCCAATACGACTTTAATCGATCGAGCCATAGCGCGAAATGTCGATATTCCAATATCCGTTTTCATAAATAAAAATGTTGCTCATCCTCAGTGCTAAACATTTTTCACGCGAAAAAAAAACTATTTTCTTCAAACATTATTGTCATTTTTTATTGTTATTATTATTATTTTTTTCAAAAAAAATTTTTAACGGCGTTTTGACCATGGATCCATTTTTTCTCCCGTTAGTTTTTGGATTTAATAAATCGCATTTTTCAAATATGGTTGGATTTTCTATTACCGATGTAATTTGTCTAAACAACGTCATCGATGTTATAACTTTTAAGCCCATTGCGATTGTAATCAAATAGAAAAAATTATTTTCCCTGCTCATTCAAATTTTTGAAACGAAGAACGATGTTGATCGATTCAAGTGTCAATTCTATCATTTTTCATTGAATCAAATCACTCACAAAGTAATTCATTTACATTTTTATCGTAGAGTAATTACGAGAAATTCGAAACAAATCACACATGTTTAATTTCTGAGCTATCGAATCCGATTGAAAGTCGTTAAACTGGCCATTCTTCGAACAAGAGGGTTAAAGGAAAAATAATGGAAATAGTATAGAAAAATAATTATTTTCAAAAAAACGCATGAATATTATTTTCGATCAAATTATTATTTAAATAGGCTTAAACATGACGAAAACGATGATATAATCGATCGAACATATTAGCAATATTTGTTAGTAACGGAAAGTCAAAAAATAGTTGAAATGGACTCCGGATCAGAGTACGGTGAAAAATCGTATAATTGTTCATAACATAATTTCGAGAATTTTTGAAATCTAACAAAAAATGGGGACGATACTCGAGTCGCAAAAAACAAAGGATAATTAAAAATAGTCAAGCGGCCTAAATTCATTTATATATTCAGTCTCCTGCTCGTGCATCAATGTATAAAATAAAAAAAATATCCATTTGACCGTTCTCATGTATTCGACTGTTCACATTCACCAAGGTACTCTCACAGATAACCGGTCGCCGGTACTCATCCAACTGTAATATGAAATAACTTCTGCGAAGGTAAATTTGGATGGGAAAAAGGACATAAAATACTGTTCGATTGAGCGGTCAGTCCTGTACTTGAGTTTACGATGTTAGCTGGCATCTGTGGTGAGATACCGCATGCATGTGTAATCAGAGATTGCGAATTTCGGAAGCAGGGCGTTAACAAAGTTTGGATGCCGCGAGTCGAGCTGGTACCGGTACCCACCCCTTTCAATTTTGGGACATAGTTAACGGTTCGGTTATCTCCTGTTTAACACCATTGTGTCTACTCGCCAAAGGGTAGTGCGATAGATAGGGCGAGGAAGCTTGATAACGAATCGGCAACGCTGGTATGAGTCAATGCTAGTCGTCCAGGCAGGGAGAGACTGAGAGAGAAAGAGATAATTTAGCCATAGTCCTGGGTTGCGGCACACGGTAAAGCATGAATCACGACGATGAGGGCGAGGAGAGATCGGGGGGTCGTACAATGGTGCTCCAGACACCGTGAAGATCCGGTAATTGAATTATACTCCGATAACTGCTTATCGCCCGGTTAGCCTCGCCGAACCGTGCAAAATAACTTTCGTTCCTTCTCATCGTTTCCCCCCCCCCCGACATCGCGCCCTTCTTTTTTTTCTCCTTTTTCTAAATAGACACATGGCTAATCTCACTAGTCCGCAAAAGAACCACAGAATGAAAAATAATTTGAAAGAGAAATAATAAACATGAAATGTCTCTTCGGCCGGTCTCCAAACATCGAGATGCAGGCTGAGAGACACTATGAGAAAACGAATAAAAAGGAAATTATACATTCTTTTTTCAGCACCGATCGTGAATAGCCGGCAAACGGTGAATGTTCGAAGGCAAGAAATGTAAATATAGATAGAAGAATACATTTTTAACGCGGACGGTTATAGCTTTTCTGCGGGACCAAATCAAATTCCCTCGCTTATTTTTGTAAATCGAACTGGTGATATTTTATCTTTTAGTTTATTTCAAACATGGAAAAATGAAATTATAATCTGTTTTCTTTATTCATTGGTTGATGGTAATAACGCGGTTTTCGATTACAGAATACTTCACTCTTTATTTTCGGTCGAGAAATTTGGGTCTTACATTGTACCAAGCCAATCTTTTCACAATGATCCAACGAAACACGGTTTAACTTAATAATTAATCATTCCTATACACTGAGAAAAAAAATGGTGGAATCAACAAAAATTTTAGTTGCATACGCACGACAAAATATTTCGATAACGTAACAAAATATTTTAACGTCTGAACAAAGTTTTGTATACTGCTCGAAATATTTTGTGCTCGAAATGTTCGTTTCAAGTTGAAGTATCCGCGACAAGTTTATTATCTGGATTTAATCAGATTTTTTTCCACTACGTTTTGTCTCTAGCATGTCTCAACTCACCGTCCAATTCAATGCGCCAATAATATGGGCTCTCATCGAACAATGTGATCATTTCTCCTCCAAGTACCATGAATTGATAATGACGTTAACGACTATTTTTTTTTTCCTCCAAATAAGAATAAAAAGGGAATAGGAACGTAGAGAAAAGCGAATGAATTTTTGTTATTTTTTGAGATGAAAAATTATGGACCAATATAAAAGCTTGTAAAAATATAATAGAACGAAACAAAATTCCAAAATATGTAAAAAAAAATTACACAGAAAAAAAGGATTCGTAAATTCAACAGAAATTGAATTAAACCAACCCAATATTACGATAACGGGTGGCGAAACAAATATGGCATTAATTTAACTCACGTATTGAGTTAATTTGAATGTGTAAAAAAAATATTTTTGCATCCAGATACAGTTGACCCAACCATATATCGACTTGAAATAATAACGTATCAAGTTTGACCAACCACAAGAAAGTTTAAATCAACACAATTATACATCATGATAAAAAAAATTATATTTATTTAAATTTTTTCGTGTATTCGAATAATTTAGTTGGAAGAACTATTCTTGCAGAGAAAATCTTAGTCATCATCAAATTTTCACTTTGATTCATAAATAACCAATTGAACCTTAGAAGAACAAAAATGGCGCAATCAAAAATTTGATAGACAATATAAATCATTTGTCATGATTTGGCCATCCATGGTATGTAAAAATATTTATTATTGACTTCTGAGACAGAAGTCAGTATTATAAAGTCGCATTGGCTTCTCTTGCTTATATAACCGTCTGGTGCGCATTTTGCATATGAGAAATCTCAACGCTTTGCGCCACACTGTGGCTGAACAAAGAAGCTTTCACACCCGAAATTCAGTTAGAACAACCAAATCTTGAGTATCCAGTATTCAATAAACGTGCACGGTAAATTAAAGATGGCTAAATGTTGTTTGGATATCAACAAAATATTGTAGTAAATTTAAACCACTGTGGTATTTATACAGTATTATGTTGGTTATATATATAGTTTGATTTTAAAAACATGAAGGCTAAAATATATTTAACCTGTTGTCGAACCTGGTCAATTGATTTTGCTGAACCCTTGATTCAGCGCAACACAATATACATTTCAATTTAACAAAATACGTCGGTCAATCGGTTGCCACCTGTATAGTATAATGCCAAACAAATATTTAATTATTTGAATCGAAATGTAGTAATATTAAACAAATATTGGGTAATTCCTGTTAAAAAAACGATGCAGTTAAAATGACTAAACCAGTTTCATTGAATCAAACACCGTGTCTTAAATTCAAACTAATTTTAGTCAATTTTAACGAATTTTCGGTGATCGCATATGGTGAGTTAAATTTACCAATCCTTTTTTTTCTGTGTATATTACAATAAAGTGGAATTTTTTCTCTCAAAATGACAGCAGCACGTGGTTCAAATTGATCCTACATTTTTGTCTATGGTATGGTAACTTTCTCTTTCAGAGTAAAATTAACGTGAAAATTTTTTTGATACGTTTTTTCTATTCAGCATTGCGGAATAATTTACTGGTACATGAAAAACATGACTCATACTACCGCGATTTTACATCATTCATACAGACAGTATATTTTTGACAAGAGGAGCAATGTGGCTCCTATAGAATAGGATGCTTCCATGCTCGCATTCGACTGGGTTCACATCGAGAGAGAGAGAGCTCCATTGGATGTGAGCACGCGAAAGCCCTGGTGTTGTACATGTGGCACAATGCTTCCCCTGGTGGAATACTCCGCCATTGTTACAAATGGAAAATGGTAGTGGTATATGCGAGTAGTGTCGTTATGCAATTGTGAATTATTTCATCGTCATATTCTTGAGAGAGTACCTATTGATACCGAAGCGTGTATTAACAAATTTTTTTCTCCAGTCTGCGTAGCAGCCGAAAATAATTCTCATTATGCACAATTGACCTTGGAATATGTATAATTAGCGAACACAAGTTTATTCGTGTATTCTCTCCAAGCAGGATGTACTCAGGAATTTATATGAGAATTTTGAATAGTCCGTTGTGAAATGTGAACATGTAAAGAATGCCACATCGGATACAGGTATCGATTGATCAAAGGTCTGCTGTGCCCTTGTAACATTGATGTGCTGATATTATTATTACCTTATATTGCAAGTTATAGATAAAAAATTTAGAAAAAAAGTTGAATTGAAATAAATAAATATGAAGATGACATACTACCGTTGCAAGAAAAACAGGAGTAATTTGATCCCACAATGGCAAGAAAGTAGATGAAATGGAAGTGAAGTGAGATATTGCTTGATTAATTGATTGTTTTTTATTTTCTTTTTTTTTTTCTCGTAAATTTTGACGATTGAGAACGAATGAGAAGTGATCAATGAGAGTTTTTATGTTATTGTGATAAATACTCAGCCGGGAAATTGAAGGAGCGGAAATTTTTTTTTTGGGATTTTCGAAAAGCCTTAACTTCGAAATGCAGAAAAATGATCGTATATGGAGAAGCCAAAAAAGCGTTTTGAAGCTCGACTTTTCTAGTTTCGAGATCTTGCAATATATTTTCTGAATCCGAGAACGAAACAACATTTGCCCACAATTTTTTTTCCAAGTCGTACATGGGCTTAATAATTAAAGAAAAAAAAAAAAATATTTAGTCCATTGCTTGACTCTGTGCGACGATTATTCGCTGAGATATCGGCTGCAGGATATGCATGTGCCTAAAAATTCTGTCAAACTTCAATATGATCGGTTGAACAGTTTTCCCGATCCGAATCGTCAAAGTTTCAACAAAATTGCAAGGAGCACGAGTATTCGATGCCGAATGGTGAAAAACATTATGAAATTTTTTTTTCGTAATAATCTTCCGTTGATGTTGAATGAAGGAGTAATAAACGTAGTGGTAGGTTTTGTGGGCGCCGAAGAAGTGATTTACCGTACTTTTTTCAGGTTGATATTGAGGGTAAAAAAAATTTTTTTTTTTTTCATAACACAACAAAAAAACATTTTTAGAGAACCGATCAAAGTTCCCAAAACCCTGTTTTCATTTACTCCGTGGTCATTGGTTCACGAGATATCGATGATCAAAGACAAAAGGGTGACTTTTCACCGAACCACCGATATCTCGGCAGTCAACCGTCGTACAGAGTCCAAAAAAACCAAGCTAACTGATCGGGCTCAATGAACCTGACACGCGTTTGGTCGAGATTTTTTTTTTTTTCAAGTCCATGAACAACTTTGAACGAAAATAAAATTTAGATTATTTTATTTTTTTTTCTCGAATTCTCCATCTATTCTTACATATGCACAATATCCCCAAACTGAATACTTTAAGCTTTAAAATGCTTTTTTGGGTTCTCCATACGGTCGTTTTCCACAAAGTGTCAATATTCCAAAAATCACAACAAAACTTGAAAAAATTTTCTGCTGCTTCAACTTATTCGGCTGCGTGTATTTTCTATATTATTTCCAATCTTGTCATCGAAATAAAATAAGTATAATCAAAGATATTGATGTTTTTTTTTCGATCAACTTGAAATATTACAACAAAATAATCGAATTTCCAGAGCCAATTTTGAAAAAATCATCCCACCTCTTGGGGTCGTTAACATCAAATCTTTCCAAAACCACTCCAATATCCAAGGCAACAAAAACACCGGTCAACGGTTGTTTTTATACTGGATCAGTTTAAGAGGTAAGGATTACAGTTTGCAGACGTAGTTTTAAAAATGATTATATTACACGGAAAGAAATAATGAGATTTCTTGCTAATACACCTACCGCAATTAGTGTCTATGTGAAACAGAGTAGTACTCGGTAACATTATTATTTCGTGGTAGTTTTAATATATCTCAGGAAATACAGTTACAGTGCAATTACGAAAATTTAATGGAATGAGTCGCGTATTTGATAATACAACATTATCACTGATTCGGTGAATGAAACAATGCTTGTTCTTTAATTTGTCCTCATTTTGATAAATTACAGTGATGAAAAGCTGAAATGCTCAGCTCAAGAATTTAACGTCTACGAAAAATTTTTATGTCAATTTTTCATAACCAAAGGTTCTCTCTCCTTCCACTCTCGTTCCAACTCGTACGTCAAAAAGTTCGACTATATTTTAAACTTTTACTCAACTGACTATCTTGACTGACCTAACGAACACGCTCGGGTACGTATTACCGTATTCTCTTCTCGAAGTGTCACTATAATACAAATATTGTAAATTCAACGTGGAATATATGTACGCGATATATGAGAAAATGAAATCAAACCAGAGCAGAAACTCAGAGGACTTTGAAACCGATTGGAATGAGTTTTAAATATGCGGACGGATCTTTGGTAGTTTAGGAGTTGTGACCACTTTTCTATTTTTGTCGACCAACTTTTAGTGCAATGAAAGCATTTTATGGTGACACGAGTAATTATTATGGTGGAGAGTGGATTTTTTGTGGATATGCTGCTTTACCCACCAACCGAGCGCTGGAACATAAACTTTCATTGGTTTTAACATGGCGATAAAAAAAATCGGGAAACAAAAATCTCGCGAAGCTTAAATTTCTCATAACTCTTGATGGTATTTGAAAAAAAAAAACGTTCACCCAAACTGTTTTTCTCACTCTAAAAAAAAAAGAAAGTTATCAAAACAACGAAATATCGTACACTACATGGTGCCAATAAAATATTTTATCATCACTACACTGAGAAAAAAAAATGTGAAATTGTGGCGAACAAATTGAATTTGTTGATTCAACAAAACTTTTGTTGATTCAACGATATTTTTGTCGTGGTGAGAAATTAAGTATTTGAATGAACCAAATTTCGTTTGGGTTAACAAATTTCATTTTGTTCGCTACGATTCGTTGAACCAACAAAAAAATTTGTTGAACCAACAGAAAATTTGTCGAACCAACAGAAAATTTGTTGAATTTACAAATTCATTTTTCTCAGTGTATTTTATTAACTATTAAATGAACACACTAGTTTTAGATGAAACTGCAAATTCAATCTGATTGAGAATATGGTCTATTTGTTTGTAATTGCATGTTTTGCAGGATCGTCTCATGATAGTTTTTCAAGGTTCTAGTGTGTTTAAATATCTCGCATTCATGAGAAGAAGTTTTTATGTATCAATATCTTGTAACATTCATTTCCATAAAAAAAGTCATGTATTTATTGCGTTTTCTATCATTCTGGATGGTGATATTCTGCGATTGTTACGGCAACGACTTGACACAATTATATATGCCCTCTTGTACGTATTAACGTGACAACACATTTTCGATGGTGGTAGTTTCTCGTATCTGCATGAAGGACTTGACTACATTTCATTTACGTTCATATTTATACCGTTTTGCTGTTCATAGTTTCGGTTGTGTCAATTTTTTGAAAATGTTTTTAACTGTATTCATCAGGATGTTAACTAAATTATTTTATGAAATAGAGAAAGGAGGGGAGAGAGATATTACCAGCAAGATCAAAGGGTGAAAGGATTTGATTCGTGCATATCACAGACGAGTGAGAGAGAACGACGAAGACACGCAGCATTTTGATGTTTGCTTCTTGCTTCTTGATGTCGACTCCGTCGGTATATCAACGATACTACGTTTCCGGATTGCACTCCTTTCATCTGGCTCTAAGCTATAGCTTTGACATTACGACACTCTCACGGGTTCTCTCAGTGATCTAGATCCTTTCGCGTCCTCGGGCTTTTGAATCAAGAATAAAGAAAGAAAAAACCTCCAACGATTCATTCCATAAGTCATACAATAAATTTATTATCAATTTGCACTTTATACCGACTACAAAATGTATCTTTTTCATTTTTTTTTTTTCATTCGCAGTATTCACTTGGATGCCAACTATTACATTACTACAATTAATTAAGTCCGAAGTCGACGATCGACTTTTTTTTTTAACATCTATGAGTGCTTTTTATCTAATTTCAATGATAATTATTAAATAGGTTCGAATCACTGTAATTCGTTTTTTTTTTAATGAAACTGAAGACGACATATAAAATTTTGGCTATCAAATCTCAATGAAGCTTTCATTATTTCTCATTATAATTTTTTTTAAATCTGGTTTACTAATTGGGTCATTTGATGTTCCGTTTGAACGGATGAGCTATTTCTCAACACATTGTTACATGCAGTTATCGACGTCAATGAAATAGAACGTGTCTAATTACGTTGATTCACCACCGTTCGTGCGAATTCGTTATGGTACAATGAATATAATTATTATATAGATCGAGCCGATATTTCGTGTATCGATGTTTTAGAGTACATTTTCGAGCACAAACTATTTTCATATCCGCTTTCTATTAAAAACCCTAAAATCGTAATGATTTTATTTTACCTTGAATCAAGCACAGAATAGGGATGTTTTAAATACGTAACGTTGCTTATCATGCTCGACAACGATGTTAGCATACAATAATTATTATTTCAACATTGTTAAGTATAATGAGTATTCATTGTATAACGCCAACTGGGATAAATGATCTCTCCGAGCAGCATCATATGTCATATAATTATGTTTGCATCAACTCTTAATCCGTTTTTTTATCTTTATTATCTCACGTAGTGGAACGGGGGTAGGGCTTAATGGCTTTTCAATTAAACTTTTTTAATGCAAGAAATAACCAATATAAAAGTATCATAAAATGCTATTGGATTTGAATGAAACTCATAATCACAGAAATAATAATGGTAAGCGTATCCAAGGCAATGAAATAGCAATGAATCTTATACCTTTTGGTTATAGAGAAAATTTTAATCTCAAATTTTATAGTACAAACGAATCGGATAGTCGAATGAAACCTTCCAATCGATTTTATTGATAGACCAGAGGCTATATTCGTTCTCGTTCAGCCACTCGCATCTTTTTCGAATTCTAGTTCAGCTAAATCTCGATTGTATCCAACTTATTCGCGTATAGTCATAGATATATTGAGCTTTACGAATGGAGCCCATACTCACAGATTCGCCTATATATACAGAACCACTTCATGTACACTACCCGTCAAAAGTTTCCGGACAAAATTGCGAAAAAGTGTCGGAGCCATTTTTTATGTCATTTTTTGAGCAGTATAGATAAACGAATTTAATAAACGGCATTTTGAAGGGAAGGGATTCTTCTTCAATTTGCTTTTTTTGAAAATGTTGTACGATTTTTTTTACGTCCGCTACATTGTTTTCAACACGACCGTTTTCCAACTTTTTTTTTAAGATTTACAGTTGGACCGCGTTTTGAGAAAAAAAATTTTTTCGAGTTCTTTCCGACCGGAACCTCAACGGGAACAGCGAAAACTTCAATTTCGTTTTTTGAAAAGTTCTGTACGATTTTTTTTCATGTAGTTATCTCATTTTTAGCGAAAAAAAGCTAAATTTGGAATATGCCACATAACACGAAAACTAGTAAGTTTTTCAAAAAACCTCAAGAGGATAAAAAAATGAGTTTGGTTTAGCCAAATTCATCAGAATTTTTTCCGAATTTTTTCTTAAAATTTTTTTTTCCGACTGATTTCAGTCAAAATTCTGAAAATTTGATCGCGTTTACTTGTTAAATATGGGGTTTTTGATAAAATTTCAAGATAAAAAAAAGTTTTGTTTTTCAATTCTGAAGACATCAGAATTTTTTCAAATTTTTTTTCGAAATTAATTTTTTCAACTTGCGAAAAAAGTTGGAGAAAAAATGTCGAAAAAAAATTTGAAAAAATTCTGATGTCTTCAGAATTGAAATACAAAACTTTTTTCTATCGTGAAATTTTATCAAAAACCCCATATTTAACAAGTAAACGCGATCAAATTTTCAGAATTTCGGCTGAAATCAGTCGGAAAAAAAAATTTCAAGAAAAAATTCGGAAAAAATTCTGATGAGTTTGGCTAAACCAAGCTCATTTTTTTATCCTCTTGAGGTTTTTTGAAAAACTCACTAGTTTTCGTGTTATGTGGCATATTCCAAATTTTGTTTTTTTTCGCTAAAAATGAGATAACTACATGAAAAAAAATCGTACAGAACTTTTTAAAAAACGAAATTGAAGTTTTCGCTGTTCCCGTTGAGGTTCCGGTCGGAAAGAACTCGAAAAAATTGTTTTTCTCAAAACGCGGTCCAACTGTAAATCTTAAAAAAAAAGTTGGAAAACGGTCGTGTTCAAAACAATGTAGCGGACGTAAAAAAAATCGTACAACATTTTCAAAAAAAGCAAATTGAAGAAGAATTCCTTCCCTTCAAAATGCCGTTTATTAAATTCGTTTATCTATACTGCTCAAAAAATGACATAAAAAATGGCTCCGACACTTTTTCGCAATTTTGTCCGGAAACTTTTGACGGGTAGTGTATATATAGCGCAAAGCTGCAGTCCACAGAAATTCTGTCCCAATTACAAATGGACAATCGAATGCCATCCGGGCGTGACGTGGACGATCTAGTTGCGATTACCGAATCGTTGGGTGCGATCGCGGACACCCACTCGTGTTTCGACCCCCAGAATGATAGAGTCACTATCGAATCTCGCTCTCTCTCTCTTCTCCGTCTCTTCGCGGCTGATGGTGATGCCTCCATCCCTATCATACTAGAAACGGAGCAATGGCAGAACAGAAGCGTCATGATAGCTTTCGAATCTCAACTCGAATCTCTCGTGACACACGTTTTCGAGCGAAAATGTGTCAACTCCGTGTATGGGTGTCTCACTCACTTACATTCCCTCTTTTCTATCTTCGCTGACCGGCGACAAAGCAGGACGACGAGGTACAACGTGGACGAACCGCTGGATCAGCTGCTGACGACTAACGATTAATGACACGTTTCTCCACTCTAATGTTAACTGTCCGACAATCGATGTAATTCATCGCTGGAATAGCAAATTTTACTATAAGATACTGCGGTGGTATCAGAAATTCAAGACATCGCCTATAATCTTCTCATTCGACTGAATTTGTTTCGTAAAAAAAAATTAATATCATATTCCCAAAAATAGATATTGAGAATGTTGAGGATATAGATTCGAACTTGTTCGATTTTTTTTTCCAAATAAATGGTGGACAGTATATTAGTTTGAAAATATGTATTTTAGGATGCTATGGGAAAAATTAGAAAGAAAAAACAAAGTTCAGATGAACTTGATTGCGGAAAATCTTTCTTCGTTCCTAGAGTCAGTGAAATTGTTTTAAGCCTTCATGGACTGACTTTGGATTTCGGACTTTGAAAATATCGATGGGGTTACTTTGTCATTTCGATTACGCTACTCCGAAGTCTAGTTAAAAAAAGAAAATCACACTAAATTGTTTAAGGTAGTACAATCGAGACGGTCCCCTTCAAAAGTAAACCTATTTCAAGGTTTCACAATGGGCAATTATTTTTTTAAAGTCAATGAATTACTTATTCTCAATATACACACGTAAAATATGTGACTATTTGAAAGTTGATACGTAACACAGAGACTAAAATAAAATCAATTTTTCGGATAGTTCTATTGTCGGTAGTCGAAAACTTTCAGCGGGACCTGTATCGCTCGGGTCCTCCTAACCTCACTTTTTAACGTCATTGACAGGTTATGCATCGTAAGACAAACTCAGCCAAACAAATTGTATCACGTATTTCGTGTTTCATACACTCATAACTTGGAAAGTTTACCGTGAAAAGTGATAATTTTTTTCGACAATAATCGTACAATACTTATTTATCATTCTACAGTTTTTTTTTCCGTTTTTGTCGATATACCGATGACTAGACGATCAATATCAGCGAAATTTCACCAAAGTGTGCAGGATAACCTAAACAATGTTAGTTCTAAATATAAAAACTTTCTGTCTCGGACCATTTTTAATATGCACCACCTTAACAGATGTGACAATCGGAAATTACAATCTGAATACTAAACTTAGTTAGTTAGCTACAATCCAAATACTGAATGAGTTGCAAATAATGTGCATATGTTATTTTCCATTTGTTTATAGCATTAATTATTGTTTCGATTTCCTACTTTCAGTTATTGAGAAATCAAAAATTGTTGAAGCCACAATTGTTGTAGCGGAAAGATTTTCCGTTTGAGGATAGTTACCTGACATAATATACTTTAGAAAGATATTAATTTCAGGAAAAAACTGAAAATATCTTCGCTCATCTAAAATCACTTTTTATTGGCCGAAATCATCATTCGTGTTACTCAGTAATCACCATTTTTTTCTGTACGTATGCTAAAGGATCGCGTTGAACAAGCTCATGTCGAAGACGATACGCGGGGATCATTTTACCTATTTTTGATAATAAGGCAAGAAATAATTTCGGATTGAACTGTGTAAAGCACATTAAGTTTGTTGCGACGCGAAATTGTACGAAATATACTTTAGGCGATCAAAAAAAGATCGAAAAAGAGCATCAATAAATTATTGCAGTTTCATGCGAACACTTTTGAATGGTCGCTGTGAAAAAGAGTCACAAATTAACAGCATCACTTTCCGCAGTGGCTCCATTCCAAATAAACATCTCATATTATTCAGAGTGAATTCAGAAGAAAGAGAGTCTTCGCTTCTTCTATTTTACGAATATATCTAGGTTTGCAAAACTTGCATTTTGTGACTTCTTTTGCTGGCGTTGGCTCTGATGCCTCATGATCATACTTTCATTCTGTTGAGTAGTTTCTTCACTGGACGTGCCTTTACCTTTGTCTTTCTCATTATTTTTTCGTTTTGAGAGACCTCCAATTTTATCATTTCATTTGCACGAAACGCTGGTTTCAATCCCTGCTCATTTTTCTGTTACCTATTTTCTCCGAATCGATTTTTATCAGGACAACTGTCCGATACAGCCGTGCTTCCAGTCCATTTCGTCTGATTCACGGGCCTGTCATCATTATATCCAATGGATTAATACTTCTAGGAGTTGGCTTTGAAAATAATGTGGACAACACTTGTCAAATGGCATCAACGACGGGCAGCATAGATGTAGCGATCACAGAGGGTCATAGAAGGAAAGTAATCCCTGATGGTGACGATAGAATGAATCGGATTTGAAAGCAATGCGTGGTTTTCGCTGAATTAAAAAGGCTAGCCATTCCGAGAGAGGGCTGCGACAAAATTGTTGTCAGAAAAAATATTTGGCTTCATTGAAATAATCTCAAGCTTTTCCAATGTATTTATGCTATTCGATAGAACTGCAGCTTTTGGATAAGATTCATTAAAAATTTTCTGATTTCAAATACCGAGACCCGGTGAAAAAAAAAAAAAAACCCGGATGGTTGTTCATGAAACTCACCGAAGTTTGATTGTCGTTAATACTTAAGAGTAATCTATTCTGACCTCAAAAACTGCAACTCATGGCTGCCGTTTGAAGATCGAGATAGAATTTCTGTCTTGCTTTCCCTTGCTTTCAAATATCAGATTGAAATTATTTATCTGTGACAGGTGATCGTTGAAAATAAGGACAGGAGCCTCCGTAAATAGTTTCACATGAGTAAGAAAATGATCGGAGTACTGTATAAATACATTCACATTTATCAAACCCAATTATTCCAGACATACTCTGAACCTGAGAGTGCATTATCCATCAATTCCAGGTTCATTCGTTCTCTTCGAAAAATTGTCACGAGAAGTACTAAAGTTTCTGTAGTTGACATGGATATGACTGTTATTGTAGATTTCCATTTTACGCTGAAGGCACTCGTGTTATCCGTTTTCGTCTCGCTTCCGCCAATATTTTAGTACTAGCTGTGCCCGCGGGCTTCGCCCGCTGCATAGGGCAGGCGCATCTAGCCATTTCTAGCTGATGATTTTTCCAATTTCAAATATTTTTTTTTAACGGATTGTGAAATATTTTACATGAGACAAAAGGTAGCGTCCGCACTACAACGGTATGTGGGATTCATCCTCACTGTAAACCACACATTAGAGAATATTTGGAAACATGAATTATTCCGTTCAGAGTTTCATCAGTTTTATATAATTATGAAGAATGAGGAATTCATTTTTCTCGTATTTTTTTCGTCATTTTTTTCGTATTTCCGTAAAAATTAAGATAACAAAATTTCGTAGAACCCCAAATTCAGTTTGAATCATGATCTTAAATCCCGTGAAAGATTTATTGAAATCCGTTCAGTGATTTTCAATTGAAAAAAAATCATATATATATATATGACATATATATGACATATATATATGACATATATATAACATATATATATAACATATATATACTATATATATGTGACATATATATGACATATATATAACATATATATAACACATATATATAACATCTTTTCTATATATATATGGTGATTGAGTGAGAAAATGATGAGGGTGAAAAATAAACTTTGGATACGATTTGGATAAAATCCGTTCTTAGTGAGCGTGTACGTAGCGAAAGAAGTATGTATGCCAAATTTCAAGTCAATCGGGCTTATAGTTTCGGTGATCCGGTGATGAGTCAGTCAGTCAGTCAGTGAGTGGTATTTCGCTTATATATATATAGATTTTAAGCAGGGGCTGTATATCTACTCAGACTTATTTTGTCAAGTTCGAAATCCGATGTGGAGGAACCAAATGTACTTCCTAAAGATTTTTTAATATGAAAAATAATTTTTCTGACACGTTTATTACAAATGTTCGAGCACGTGCTGCTGATGTTGACTTTGGTACGCGGAGAAATCTCTGGATAATGTTCACCGAATCCTTTGAACTAGACGTTGCTCGCACCAGCCTCGTCGTCACTCAAAAATAATTAATGCCATTTATTTTTCGCTAATTGGTTAGCAAGTGTGAGAATGTCACGGGTGATCATTCACGCATTCGGAACTCCATATCCTGTACATGCTACGGCTATTCCAGTTCTTGACCTTTTGCTAAAAATGTGGCCCTGCCAAGTAGAAATTTGTCATGATCAGCGGCATAGATAGTTTCACCCTTAGTTTTTCGTGTTAGGGCCATGAGTGCTGAATTCTCTACTGGCTGTTTCGAATCGTATTCCTGCGCTTACGACGTCAAGAGCAGCTGCCGCTGCATCTTGACTTTAGCTTCGCGGCGCCAAGTATTTCTTTCATAATTATTTGGTATTATGCCATTAAACCAACAAAATAATTCCGGTATAATGATCTTGAGATCGTTTCGCACCATCAAAATGGGAACATCTTTTACCAAATACCTTCTTGGCGTTTTGTAGCCAAAAATAAACTCAACAATCGTTCCCCAACCTCATTAGATATGTGTCTCAGCACATTTTCAAAAAAAAACTACATTAATGTAATAGCTAGACGAAATTTATACACCTGAACTATTTATTTTACCTTAAATCAAAACTAAAAACCGTACACTGAGAAAAGATAATTGTTGAATCAACCAAATAGCTTCGTGAAATACGTGCAATGTTATACTAAATATCAGTTTCATTAAATAAAAAATATCTTACGTTGATCCAACAAAATCCACGACAACAAATCTCATTTGGTTGATTCAATTGGTATCTTTGTTTAGTGAAATGAAATTATTAATTCGTGCAACTGAACGATTTTTTGAAGGAACGAAATATTTCTTTCGACGTATTCTACGAAGCCTTGGTTAATTCAACTTAACTCTTTTCTCAGTGTAGTATCTCTTCTGGCATCAGCGTCAGCGTAGTTTTTTGCCAGTTTGTATTGTTGAGTTTTTTAAAATCATTTCCATTTCTCGGCGTACAAATTTATACACCGAAAGGCAAAAGAATATGGATGTTAGCTATCAATTACAATGGAGTTGAGCATCTCTTAAGGCCTGTAAACATTAGGTCATCGTTTCATTTTTCGAGATAACAGGAAGATAAGGGGAAAAACGAGGTACTTAAAAAATTTCGATTTGGATAATGTGAAAAGAAGTAAACAAAGTTGGGCCACTCTAGATCGAGTAAACGTTGATTCAACGAAATATTTCGTTAGGTACTCCGTTTTGCTCCTAAACCATTTAAAAATGATACTGTAAGATAATCATCAATATTGTATGAATAAATTAAAATTGTAGTGAAAAAAAAAATTACAAATTCTTCAGAGTTACACCGTTTGGCCCTAATATTTTTATTTTTGAAAATTTCAAAAAATTCCATTGCGAATCATACAGTCTTTGTTTGTTAAGAGTAAGGAACAGACAAAGCAAAGCTTAGAGAAGCAAAGTTTCTCAAACTTCTGAAAAGTACAATATTTCCTTAAGTACCCCGTTTTTCCCTGGTCTCCCTCCCCTATCCATCAACGTTTCATTATTAAAGGATTATCATCTTTGTTTCTTAAAACAGATATTGTACTTTAAAAAAAAATGACAATTATAAAATAACCGATGTGATTGTTGTTAATAATGGAAAATCACATAAGTCACGAGTAAGGAAAAAATGACAATGCAATAGGAAAATAGAAGAAAAAAAAGCAAGACCGGTACTCTCGGATCGCCGATTAAAAACGAATTTCATTGCGACCCCGATTTTGTGAACTCTGGTCGATGAAATTTATCCCACAATCTATCAACTATCGACGGGTTGGCGCCCGTAGGGGAAGCATCCGGTCCAATCAGATCAGATGCGCAAAGACGGGAACATGAACTATGCGCAACCCCGATTTGTTCCAAGTGCGATGCGAAGCCAGTCCCACCGCTGTGTACAAAACCAAGGTCTCAGTTTACATGCATTATTTAAACGCGGTAGCACCAAATGTCAAGTTTCAAAAATATTGTTTTTCAAGCGGCAAAGGTAGAAATGGAGAAGATAAAAATTTGGACTAGTAAATTTATTAACCGCCCGTTTCCATATTTTTGCACGAGTATACCACTCGTACTAAAAATCACAAAAAATCAAATACCGTCGGTACGAAAAACAAGTGACGTCTCTCGAACAAATTATTGAATAAAGTTTAATAGCGCAGATTAGAAATGAGTTAATCCTCGCAAAAAACCAAGGTTGAATTTTACAAGAAGTTGTGAAATAAATTGAGTCCTATGAAAACATATGTGGCCAAGTACTTTGTCTTCATTGTCTTTTAGGGACAATGTCTTTTTAATACAGAAAAAAACGGTTCTCGAAGATAGACTTTCGTTCTCTACCGATCCGAACCTGAATAAATATGGAGTCTGCATAAAAATAAGTCCAATGCAGAAAAATAAAATAAAGATAAAAAAAGTATTATGTCGAATACAAAAAATATCGGCTGAAGTTTTTGGCGAGTTCGCGATCATAACCAATACTTATGCAAATTAAGTGAAAAACACTTGCCAAGTACTTCGGCCGATAAATTTTTTTTTGTGCAATATTTTTTTATTTGCATTTAGATTGCGTTCATCCAATAAATTTATAGTCATGCCAACCGTGACAAACAAAAAAGCAATTGTTCCCGCCACGTTATTAGAGTTATACATTAGGAATTAAAATTTCCCGATCAAGCATAAAATTCGAGTCCGGGGGCCCTCTTTCGACGAGTATATTAACATCGAGCATAAAAATAAAAATGAAGTTGAAACGAGGAAAAAAGAAGGAAGCAAGTTGACCTACATTTCAAGCGGTACCCGATTCACTGCGAATCGAATATCTTTCTATTATCAACCTTTCATAACTCTTGTTTCTTGCACCAACACTCATCTTTCCAGTGACTCCCGGGGAGAAGAGAATTCGCCTCGAGAATCTTTTGCACGATCCTTCTCATTATTCCTTCCTCGTTTCCATCCTCTCCGGTCTCTGAGCCAGAAACGAACTTCCGCCATTGGATTCTGCACTTGCTTTCTTCTTTACGTTTTCTTTCTTATAACTGTGCCCGTCTTTTTTTTTTTTTTTTTTTTTTTTTTTTTTTACTTTCTTCAGTTTTATCCTCGATCGCAGTTTTTCGTCTTGATCATCAGACGGAGATATAAAAATGGAAGAGCTCTTGATTCATCCTTCCTATTTTCATTCTGTCTCATCCGTATTCCTTTCTTTATTCTGACTCGATATTACAATTAGTTCCAGAATCAGACCCGTTCGGATGATAGTTCGGTTCGGGAAATATCTCATACTCGCGTTACATTTTTTTCTTCCTTTCAAACTCCGTATACTTATATTTTTATTATTGTTGTTTTTATGTAGT
The DNA here is from genome assembly GCA_037576405.1 of Campoplex capitator. Classification (NCBI taxonomy): domain Eukaryota; kingdom Metazoa; phylum Arthropoda; class Insecta; order Hymenoptera; family Ichneumonidae; genus Campoplex; species Campoplex capitator. The sequence continues at coordinate 12,762,294 of JARBWI010000323.1, read as the reverse complement.
TATTATCTTTGATGAGCGAGATTGAGTAAATGGTATTTACATGTTTTTAGGCAAAATTCGTTTTTTATCTCTGGCATATAGCAAATCGTTTTCTTCTGTCTCTTTCCCACTTCGTTTATGTCTTTGCATTTATACATTTTATACAGTATCTTTGGCCCGTTTCGATTTTCTTGTTTTATTTATTTATTACACTTTCTTTCGTATGATAATTTGTATATTTCCTCTCTCGTTCGCTTATCCTCGAACATGCTTTTATTTTGATCATCTCGAGTGAGGAGAAATTTGCGCTTGAGCCGCAGGCACGGTGCTGGCACAATTAGTGAAATCCTTAAGGCGGATCATTTGCAAGCTCCAATTTGTGCTGGCTCGATTTGGTTTCGGAGACTTTCTTCGTTCTCTTTTCAACCCTTCCCTCGTGGACGCCTCTTTTTCCTTTTCCTTTTCTTTCTATCCTCTATTCGTTGCTGATTCAGCATTTCTGCCACCGTTATGCACAGAGAGTCATTCAGAGATGATCACCAAGGTGATCGCTCTCGTATATAGAAAGTATTCAACGTCGAATCAACCATCTCAAAATCTGACATTTTTTCTATTTATACCGATATTTAATGTGTTGCTACATTATCAGAAGAACCTGCATGCTGGTTCTTTCAAAGATTGTTTTCTTTGACCATTTATATATGTGGCATTCCACGCGAAATCAGCCACTTCGGAGCTTTCATCAAAGCATTCAAGAAACTGTCTTGAATGTTTTCAATTTTTTTCTTCGACTAACCAGCGAGATAAATTTTCCTTAAAAATTCGATGGTTCTATTGTAGGATGCTAATAATAGAATAAAACTTTTTTTTCTTCAAAATATTGGTTTTTTATTGTACTTTTGGAGTGCGATAACAAAAATATTATCATCCAATGTTTTCTTTACTTTTATTTAGGTTAAAGAACGAAATGGACGATTTCAAGATGATTACATATTATGATTTTTTTCGAAAAAATCTCAAAACAAATTCGACCAAATTAAAGACTTTCAAGATCAGATTCATCGTGGGCACGCTATTCTTTCTATTTCATTTTGTCATTCGAAAAAGATTTATTTCGTTTTTCTAGTAAATTTAGATTAATTTCAACTGTCGCACAATCCTGTTTTCCCGACACTGAAAGTATTTTTTATTCTCTTCGGTGTTTAAACAATTTGTATACTCTGAGTTCTTTTGAATTGAAACAAAATCTCCTAAGCAGAGTACTATCTTTGTTGGGGATCACACAATGGAGTTTTTGAGAACTTCTGAATATAGTGTACTTTTGAATCGATCGATTAGTTTTGTCCAAGCAACATTGCAAGTCTTCCACCGACGAAAATTTAGCAGTTATATTTGGGATGTTTTGCTATTTTATTATTTTTTAATCAACTAGCAATTGGAGGCTCGTTCGCGCAGCCATCTTCTTTACTGTTCCTCCCGCATCGTCACAAAGACAAATGATGCTATTTTTTTTTTTTCAAATTGCTAAAGCTCCCCGAAAAATTGCACTTTTTTCATATAGGATTTTCGACTTTTTTCCAAACAAGTTGAAATGAAATACTTAAAAAGTGGTTGATAATTGTCTGATACATGTTTCCTCAGTCCAAAGCAGAAAATCATTAATTATATACCGTTGAAAGCTTCGTTCATTTTTTTGTTAATTTATATAAAACTACGACTAAAAAATTGGTTTTAGCGACCGTTCCCATAGAGGGCAATTTTATCATCCTCATGTATTTGTTTTTTTTTTGTTTTTGAATGAAATGGTTTCTCTATTTCAGCCAAATTCGACAATAACAGATTTTCCATTCAAAAATTCTATTCGTCCTGATACTTAAAGAAAATTCAATTCAAAGACCAAAAGAACTGAGCGAAATAATTTCAAATGATTATCTTGATTTTCACTATTTCTTTGGAAAATATGAGTTCATTAATGCAAAAACTTTGAAAATAAAACAAGCAAAGCTTCTCTGAAGGGGTTTCACAGAGCATTAAATATTCAGACACATTAAAAATTAAAATAATAATGATGAAGGCTGCAAAGTGGCTTATTCAGATGCATCGTATATTCTAGTCATATCCGATAATGGCGCAAGCGACGTCATCGTTACTAAATCTCATAATCTAATCAAGCCTGTAATAAAATGTATGGGTTATCGATAATCGAGTTTAAAGTAACTTGATGAAAAATCAGTATTTTTCACGCAATATTCAGAAGAGTAAATATTCTGCTGTAGACAATTATGTCAAGAAGCTCAACATTGTTTCGGTTGCTTTGGATAAAAATATATCGAAGTAGACTGGTAAAAAAGATATTGCAATATCGAATTATGTTTGCTTGTACTTTTGATTCAATTTTATATTGAAATTGTACTGAATATCCAAACGATTCTTATCCGCGAATTCCTATGAGCTTCTCTAGAAACGATAGCGTTCTTCTTGATTTTTTTTTCACGATAATTTCTGATGTTTCAAAGTTCTTTGTCGATTTTTGTTAATTTTTTCAACATATCTCTTTACGTTTATTGTTTAATTTTTATTCGACATTTTTGAAAATCGTTTGTTAGCGCTTTCAGCCATAATCAGACTTTACTTCTTCAATTGTTACTTTTCTCTTTCTTCCGTTTTAAAACATATGTAAAATAAACCAGAACATAACGGGAATATCGGTGCTCCGAAACGTATACTTTGATCCAATTAGGAAAAGTGTGAGGAAAGTTTTGAATCACTTTTTGATTATTTTGGCACGACCGAGTCAGTAATAATCAATCGCAATAAGAAAGAAATTCTCCGGTTTAGTAAACGCTATGAATTTCTGTGTATATATCTGTGATTCACAAATAAATGAAACTAAATTTTTAAATAATAAAGAAGCGCTGTTTTAATTGACCCGACATTTTCTTGAAACGAAAATTCATCAAAATATTTTGGCAAATTAAACACATAACTGCTCCCACGCTCTCGCATCTCGTATATGATCTTGAACCATTTGAGTGCATTTCATTGCGCCTTTATGTATCGCACACTGTGACGGGTCAGGCCGGGTCGCAGCAATCAGGCGCAGAAATTCGCTTGCCGAGTGATACGTCGATACATACATGCATCATTTTTGTAAAGTCCTCGTTGAAAAAAAAAAGTTTTTATATTAAGAAAAAACTCCTGACTGCTATAACATAGTACAACTTCAAGAAATCATATGTATTTCTATAAAACATTCCTTAAAAAGAATGAAAAAAGTTTCGAAAAAATGATGTATTGGGAAACCTCTCCACCAAAAGCAGATAATGAATTTTCGAAAGGGTGAAATAAAAATTTATCGATAATAATATATAGATAGATAAAAAGACATTCAATTCGTAAGTACAATTCACTCAGGGTCTATTCCTATGGTTAATGTCTATTGACGATAGGATCAGTCATTCACATGCAAAAATAAAATATCGGAGAGTAATTAACACAGTTGAACAATTGAACGAAAAAGTGTAGGTGATAAAAAAAATGTACAGTTTACATGACATTAACAAACGCTTACAATTAAAAATTACAATTAAATTTAAGTGTGGTCGGGAGAAGTCTCAAAGTCTAATTATAAATGAAAACTCGAGACGTCTTCCAACCACAGAGTTGAATTCGATTGTAACGATAAAATTGAATAATTTCATGGAAGTTGTATATATTTTTTGTACCATCATCTACATTTTTCGTTTAATTATTCAACTCTGATAATGACTCTTTGATTGTCTATTTTCGCAGGTAAATGAGTAAAACTCAAATCTCTCATGGTATGAAATCATATCCTATGAAAAAACTAGAAATAAAATAACTTCTTGCGAGTGACATTTTCGAAAGAAACTCTACTGGACTAATTTTTATAAATGATGTGTTGCGCCAGCTCGGGTGTACAAATCATACGGATAAACCACAGCTGAAGGTAAAGCCATTAGTCACAAACGTCCTCGGACGAAAGTGGGAAGAATTCGAGAAGCGTACGTAAAACTTGTGGCTTGACGGCTGTAAAAATAAATTGAGTCGAAGATTCAGATAAATTAGATTGACCAGCTATGAGAATTCACGCTTCATAATATATCATGATGTTCTTGATTGCAAAACGATGCAACTGAACAAACGAAGCAAATCTCAACTTTCATAACATCGGTTTTTATTATCTTCCATTCTTTCGGTTCATTACTAATCTTTCCGATGGTTAATATGGGTTTGCTCACGACAATCATCCCGAATATCTTTATCACGACTACAGGTACTTCCTGATTACTGTTGTATTTTCATGATAGAGCGTTACTCTATCTCATCACTTCTCATATATCTTCTCATTTGGCTCATTACTTCGTTTTACTGCATATACATATGATCGTGGTAGTTTGACACGAACGATCATATTTTATTTATCGTTACTCTCTTATCTGTTAAGGAGTTCCGGTACAAAAGGCAAAATGTTAAGAAATTAAACAAATTTGGTGATAATGTTTTTCAACATCAAGCACGAAAACACAATTTTTTTCAAAATTTTCTTCTACTTAGTTATCGAGTAATTATACATTAATGCAGATTTCTTATGCCCGAAGTGTATACCTATATATATTGAAACGATATGCTTATACACGTAAACTTTAGTGTTCAATTACTCGATAACTGTGTAGAAGAAAAATCTGAAAAAATTTGTATTGTCAAATTTGGCACTAAAGAATATGTTAACCAAATTTTATAAAATTCTTAACTTTTTGAAATTTTTTGTGTTTTCAACAGGTTTAGCATGGCAACATTGTATCGCCTGTACCGAAACTCCTTAATTTTTATGTATAACCAATTTTTTCAGTTTGCATATATTGATCATTTTCTCAAAGTTCTCTCTCTCTCTCTCTGTCTTTCGAACACACGCACGCACACCCGTTAATGTTTTTCGTATCTTACCGTGTCCATCCACCTATCTTTAAAGAAGACTGCTCGAGGATGCAACTTGAAGCTGGCGAACGAGAAAATACAGGGATTAGTAAGAAAGGGGCGGCGATGGAAAGAGGTTTTTGCACGCTGCAACGGGACCCGGGGATGGGTACTTGGAGCAAACCAACTCGGGAGGGTGCTGGCTTTCGCCGACCGGTGCCGAGAAAAGGGAGTTGCTCCGAAGAGTTTTCGTATGCGGCTCGCGTTACTCCGGACACTACACGTGACCAGCCTAGGCTTTTCCACCCTTGTACTGCACCTCCGCTTCCAACTCAGCCCCTGTTTCACAATGGTTGTGCGGAACGACGAGGGAGTGAGGTCTTCTTCTTTTTTTGAATCGCGAAACCGTCCCTCAACACCGGTTCACCAAACCCTTTTTCTCTCTTCCCATCTTTCTCATGTACCAAGCTTTCGACTATCTCTCTAGTCCGTTATTCCGAGAAATCAATATATCCTTTCACATTCTATCCCTCTCGCCCTTTCTCTTCTCGTTTCACAATTCACGCAAATTCCTTTTTCACACCACCTCACCCACCATCCTCACTGTCGAGCCCTCGAGACATTTAAATTATTCATGCACACGATGTGATTCGAAAGAGGCAGAGAGAAAGAGAGAGAGAGAGAGAGAGAGAGGGATGGGGGGGGGGGGGATTTAAAAAAAGTGAAAAGCGGAAAAAAAATTGCGACTACGTGGCACGAATATTGAAATTTATATCGTGATTGAGAGCATCAATCGGTGGTGGTTTTCTCGAGGTATTATTCTTGCGTCATTGGTAAAAATTGTGAATAAAGGTTGCTATTATTAAAACTCATTATAACTTACATCAGCGGAAAAATAAACGATTTGAAACATCAGAAGTATAAAGACAGTGATACGGTATTGTGGACATGGCAAACCGAACATAAGCTAATTCTTCAAATTCAAAAATCAAATAAAGAAGAATTAACGTAGTCTAAAAACTCACTGATTTATGCTGTCACGTATAATTGAAGTTCACGAAGGAAGACGATTAAAACTATGGTTTTTATACGTTTATTTTCAATCGTGTTTCTAGCCTGAGATAAAAGTTTTCAAACAGACCTAAGAGTCAATCACGACTACAACGACTTAACTCATGCAAATAGATGCGAAACGCATAAATATAAATAAAATCTCGTGATGCGAAAACTCGGTATTGCATGGGTTTCAATATAGTACCGAGAAAAATAAAAATGAGAAAAGGGTAGCGATCGCAGGAGAAGGGTAAACTTTTGCACCACGTTTTGTATCAGTAGCGTGGAAAATCGGTTGGTTAGCCTACGATATATCGCGTAAATGTACGTAACTTTCACCCCCTCTATTTGCTTCCTTTCTATCATTATTTCTCTTTTGCCATATCCTTTGCATATTCTTCTCCATTAATCGCAAACGTCCCAAAAGAAGCGAGCCGTTGGTAAACTGAAAACAATTATGCAAATTCACCGTAGCTGTATAGACTTTTTTTCTGTCTCTCTATCTTCATCTCGCTCACCTTCCACCCCTATCCTTTCCGCTGTATCTCCGACCATTTTCCTAAAGCGAGTGGATAAAACGTGCCTCTCTCCGTTAGGGGTCATTACAGAAACGCGCTGCCAGACAGTGTGACGAGCTGACACGATCCGTCATGCCATCATCCACGGAAAAGAATGGGGAAAAGGAAACTGCGATTCTTATTGGGTAGTAGCAATCAAACAAAAACACACCGGATAACTTTGCAGACGATAATCTAACAATAAAAACTCCGTGAAAATTTCATCTCCTAGATCTCCAAAACAAATACGGTAACCTGCGTTTTTTTTACCAGTATATTTAGGAAATGTAGGTATTTTAACAAAAATAGTAAAATTTTTACGAAGATGTATTCACCTCGAGAATTTTTAGCCACAACCTTAAGGAAGTTCTGCTTCTACTACTTTGAGGCGGGACGTGCGCGGCGCCAGGGGTCCCTATATGCTTATACAGGGGCTAGCCGCCATGCTGCCAACCTGATTTTTTTATCTTCCTCTCTCTCGCTCTTTTGCTCTGTTCAGTTGTCGCAACAAAGGCTTGTGCGGCCATATCCTAAGGAATTCGACAAATTTTCATAAGTTCATTCGGTATATCTCATGAAATACGTGGTACATCAGATCAATTCTTTTTCCCATGCAACTGCAATGTATAGGTCAATACTCGATCGAATTTGCGGTGAGCTTCCATTTTTTTTATTACATCACATTAAATCATTTCTTCCGTCAAAATAGCAATAGCCGTAAGATCCTGTGCAATTTGAAGGCATCTTTACGATTTTTTATCTCGAAAAGTAGATGGTCAACCTTGTTCAAATTTTGCTGGTACACGCGAAATATGTTCAAGAAGGTGCTACAAAAATTTCAAAGCTCCGCCATCTTTTTGAGATTCGAGCAGAATTTCCTCAGTAGTTAATAGTTATGAGCTACTAGACATCCTTCCTCGTAAAAAAATAAAAAATAAACTGAAACTCAGCATCATATAAAAAATCTAATGTGGCAATCTTCAACTTTTACTTCCAGCTGAAAGGATATACAGGGATAATCCGATGAATTATGTATAAATTAAGTAAGATTAGATTTGTCTACTGCGCACTTTCAGTCAATTGTGAGTAGCGTTGAAGCAGTCGGTGAGGTCATTGGCCATGCATTTACGACAGCTACAGCTTTTATTGAGCTGTAATGCGGATACCGTCTTCTTCTAACCATATGTTTTCCGAAGAATTACTCAGACTCACGTATTATAGTGTGGAACCGGAAAATAACTTGAATCGTTACTATATCGACGACCTGAATTCGACGTTTGTTGCAACCGAGTCATGTCCCTTTTGCTAAATCACGTATCTCGTTTGGATAGAGAGATCCGCGAGAACGCAAGAGAGAATAGCGAAACGGGCAGCACGTCCGGTTAATTTCCTGCGGCTAATGAAAGCCTATACGTGTTCCAACCAAAATTGTGAATCTACTTAAGTACGTATAATATTCATGGAGATACATTCGAATCGTGTATCATCATGCAACTACCGCTGTGACTCTTTTAACCTCTGTACCGTTGTACACGAGAGTGCAAAACCAGAGACAATGGGTATCGTCAAATGTTCGCATTGAAACAGAGATGAACATACTCAACGTATAGTCAAATAAACCACGGCAAAACATGGTACTTGAAAACTTTGGAAATTATTGTTTTATAATTTTTTTTTTCTGAATTCCCTCACGGGCACTCTTTCTGGGCAGTCCTGATGCCGAATGAAGGGATCATCACAGTGTGACCCTCCGAAAAATCACTGATTTTCGCGATTTTTTTTTTCATGGTTAGGATAAGCTAATCGGTCTGGTTTTTTTTTTACAAATCGAGGCAGTGATGAAGAATACAAAATGATTTTTTGGAAGTTGATTTATTTATTGTTTAATATTGTAAAAAATTATTGAAAAGTCCGGTTGAAAAAAAGGTCCTGTATGGTGTCCAAGATTGCGGCCTTAATCTTGATCTGAAACCAAAATTTCAAAAAGATTATTAATCTGTAGGGAAGCCGCTATTGGGCTATGGAGGCTTTTTTTATTTTTGTTTTAATTGAGAAAATGGCGGCGGTATGAACAAAACGTATCGAATTTAACTTTTTTTCGACAGTTTTTCGTGAAAAAAAATAAGAAGATAAAAAATAAAAATGAAAATCTTCCATACCACGATAGAAAATGACGCAAAGAATGTTCTGTTAATATTTGAAATGGATAGCTTGAAAACTCTTCTTTTGAGAGTGGACACCGTTTTGGAAAACACCATTCCGAGAAAAACGCGGTCTAAGTTTGGAGTGAGATATTTTCAGATAAATCGTTTACTTACAATATTCCTTCTGCTTCCGCAAATAATTCATTTTCTGCAGAAATCTCGTTTTGACGAGAACCTAAATTATCACAGGAACGTACACGCGCAGATAGGACCAAGACAAAAGGAATAACGGTTGAACGGGGAGATGGACGTGGCAGATGTCACGCTCCGTTCCCTTTTTCTAAGAAATACTGTAGTGATCGAAATAATTCGAATTTCGATTTAAAAATTTGACAGAATGCAGAAAATAATCAAACGATTTTTTGAAAATTTCACTCTGTGATGATCCCTTAACAATTCGTATTATAAAAATCACAGCTCATAGCACAATAGAGTCTTCGTTCTCATCTCTGTTGATAATTATTTTTCAGAAAAAAATCCACGTTTACTTTTAGTTTCAGGTATGCTCATTTTTTCAATTTTGTATTTTATGAGCCCACGCAGTTTCTTCGATTTGAACTCAAAATAAAATATCGCAATAGATTTTTCAACTATGGAAAGGACAAAATTTGTTAAAATTACTAAGAATAATGTAATATTTTCTTGGGTATTTTTATATATTTTCCATAAATAGAAATAAGTATTTCCCATCAGTATTCCTATAAATTTTGCCAAACGAAAGCTCAACCGGAATTCTAATATTCAACTCATCATGTTTACTTTAGCACAATTTAATTTTTTCACTTGTATTTCTGCGGTTTATTGTTGCAAAATGGAAACAGAAGTTATTTCACGTGGAATGTTTAATAGGGCTCCGAGTGACATTTACTTCTACACCCAGCTCCATGAATATAGGTTCATCCGGCCTCCAACACGCTTTTGTCGTCGGCCAAAAAAGCGCACATTCTATTTTCCCATTTCCTTCTTGTTTCTCGCCTAGCCCGTCAATTTGCTGTACCAGCGATTTCGATCTTTCTTAGACCAAAAAGCCTTTAAATAGTTCACGGAGAATTAGCTAGGACCAATTTATGGAACAAGGGTGAATGTCAAACCATTAATTTCTTCGGAATTAATGGTTTGACATTTCTTCTAAAATACATTCTTCGAAATACAATTTCTTCGAAAATACATTCTTTATTGTACGATGGCAATCTCAAATTCTTTGAAACTTTGTTGAACTTTTTATTTAACCTTTTCTTACCGGACGAAGCTTGTACTTCATCGTTCACTCACCGATTATGTTTTCTGTCGACGTTACATATGCATGACTCACATTCAATTAATTACAGCAGAAAGCATTGTAGGTACGGAGGGGGGAGGGAGGCCCGTAACATTATCAACGATGTATTAGTCAACGGGTCATACAACTATGTTATTTGTTTTGCGGAAGCTATTCTCGTTACAAATAAAATTCTGTGAGTGTTTTGTCATAGAGTTGTTTGAGATATTAAAGAAATGATAATCTTCAAAAATGTAGTCGCTTTTCTTCCCATTTTTGTTAAATTTCTACTTTATATGAATTTTCCCATCCATTTCACTGTAAAAACCAAGTGTGTTATTGCCAATACACATTGTAAAAATCGGCGACAAAGAATCTACAGTTTGCTTATGGCGTTAAGCACAGAACACCCTTAATATGTGTTGGAATAACACGCTTGGCTTTTACAGTGTTGTCGATCTTTCGAAATAAAAAAAAAAAAAAAAAAAAAAAAAATAGCAACGATTTTGATATTTTTCAACGATACATATTTGATGTCAGGATATAACGCACCCATACCGTAACTCGCTGTTGACTCGGGTATCTTCATATCAAGCTAATCGATATTCCGACTTGAAGAGCAATACGATAATAGACACGGGTCCCCAGCTATAACAAGTATAAAGCAGTATCTCTATTAACAAGGTATTCGCGCACGCGCGCATGTGGACGTGTGTGTGTGTGAGAGAGAGAGAGAGTAAATTTAAATAGATGCTGCCGGACGCGAGAGTATCCAACAAACGTCAAGACTGATACACGGTTGTCTCCGTGGATGCAATGTGAATCGATCAAGTGATATATTCACATGACTAACCGTCAGGTGCACATGTGCGTCAAGGAAATTAAGCTGCGCGCGTTAACCCACTCGGGATAGAGGATTAGCTAGTCGTCAAAAACAGGGATTCGAGAAAGTTACGAACAAAGTTTGAAGGATGTTGAGACGTGTGAAACTTGAACTCGTTGCAGAAACATTGCTCTCGTGGACATCGTTTGATGCATTTGAAGCTTCGTTGTTTTTCTGTGAAATGTAATGAAAGATGCAATGATCAGCCACTCAATCATTAAACGGAACAGCTATTTATTCGAATACAATTGAATGAAGGAAAACCTGTGAATCTTCGTGCATTGACAATTTTTTTTTCTCCAATTTGAATGTTAATAAAACATGATGAGAATGTGGTTGCAAAGTTTCGAAGCGTAATAGCGTAAGGAACATTGAAAAAAACTATTTTTATATTGCAAAATAATGCAAAAATGATAGGTTCGAACTTTGCTTTTGAAAGTAATTATTTTCTTGATTTACAACTCGTTGCACTTTTATTTCGATCGAACATACAAAACGAATGTCGACAATAGAGGAGTTTTTTTCCATTCGATTCGTAGCACTACAGCAGAAGTTAGATTTCACGCTACTCTACATACTTCGCAGAGGGAAAGCGGTAATACTTAATTGAAACGTTTTGTTTCGAAAAATAAAAAGCTATAAGCGACACTAACAATTGAAAAAACTTTTCCGTAAAAATCTGGGTATGTTTGTAAATATAAAAAAAAAAAAAAATAACAACAACTTCCTATTTTTGCTGATTCTAAGGGATCTCTGGATCTAAGGGATCTAAGTAACTCTGAAGGATACACTATGGAAGTCTACATTTCAAAAAGACTATCTTGGAATAATTTTATAAGAGTCAGCATATACATTCAACATCTATAATCCAAGATGATGCAAAAAGACTTGCCTAGAACTTTTATGTCTCTCTCTCTCTCTCTCTCTCTCTCTTGTATGGAACGGACGGAAGAACAGACCTGTCGACGGCAAAAGCCATAATGCACGGTCTCAACCTCACCAACTGTACTATATCCAAACGTCGACTCAAGTGAACTCTAATCGAATTAACGTCAACAGCCGTCCCCTTGCCTTGCGCTGCCCTCCTAGCCACATGTTTCTGGAGTTTGCCTATGTGTTTGCGTTAATGCTGCTATGATGCTGTCCTACATAGTATCTACCATGTGGCTTTGTTGCATTGTATCTACTATGCTTTGAAAACGAGTTGAACGGCAGCTACTGATCATCTGAAGTATATGTTCAAAATTTCTAATCAAGTGGTTTATGATATTTTTCAGTATGTTTAACATTAAGGGCATCACTGTTTCGCTGCGAATTCCAGAACCATTCAACTGGCGCGACTTCTTTCACACTTTATGGAGTATGAGTTTTTCAACCACATACTATCCGCAGGGGTGAAAGCTGAAAGTTACGCACTACTCCGCGAACAACTCTTTTTCTCGGTATTTTCATACGAAATGTTTTCTGAAACGACAAAAATCACGTCACTAGTCTCATATACTAGTGGACCCGTTTGCCAGTGATAATTCAACATAATCGTATGTAAGTTCACAAAATAAATGAGCATAACAAAATACGTTGTCCATATCAATATTTCGGGTGCTAGAGTCGCGGTAGTGACTCGAGTCAAGCACATTTACGTATACTACAATGTCAAAGACAAGTCGCTACCACTAGAGTCTTTACAGCGAGCAGAACGGTTTCGAACGGTTTTATGAGAGTTTGAGAGATGAGAAGTTAAAACCCGACTGTCATGATGTAAATCCTACTAGAAAATAGTGGTATTGCTTTGAAAAAATATTATCTCCGCGAAATCGTCGTGAATAGACACCCAAAATTTGATGAACATTCACTAAACCGTTTTGAGCAAAATATTTCGACGACCCAACGAAATGTTGTATTCTCTCAATAAAATTTCATTTCAGTATAAAGAAGCTTTGTTGTAAAATTCGAAATTTTGTTGTCGAAAGAAAAAAAAAATGGTTGAATACGTGTAATAAAATATTTGAATATTTCATCAAAGTTTCGTTTTCTGTGAATAAATTCTAGAATGCCGAAAAATGGGAAAGTTTTTGATTGTAGCGATCACTCTACAGTATCGACAAAATAATTGTGACAACGCTGCAAAGTCTAATTGCACATTCAGATAATAAAATCAATGTTCCGACTGATATAAAAGCCATTTATAACGGAAATTTATTTTAAAAAGAGAACATTCGTGTATCGTGTTTCAGTCGATGCTACAGATTGAGTAGAGAGGAGTAGGCACGCTCGGAGTAGAACTGCCAACGACACGGTTAACACTGCAGTGGTTATTGAATATTCTATTACAAATATTTTGAGAATATTGAATAATAATTTGAAGTTAAATCTAATATAAGAAACATGTGTAGATAAAAAAAAAAATTATCACGGTTTACAGTGATAAATACGCATTTTTATAATCAGAAACTTCAATTTTCAAGAGTTGATAGAGATCCGTGAATCCTATGCTTTAACATACAAATACTTATTTGTAATTAATACATTAATATTAACGTACGTGAATTAACATATTAATTACATTAATATATTAATTCACGTACTTCTCTTTTTTTTTCGATCATGCCTATTCGAAACTCTGCAGCTTGACTCATATTGAAAATATTAATATTTCATCCTTTCGTGGCATCGGAGAATAATATTGCGTTTTTCACACACATTTTTTGACATTCAGCGGTCGCTGTCTAGTGACACTACTTGTAGCTAGGAACGTTCTGGTGGTGTGTGAGTTGTATTCGTGATGTGACAGCTGATTGACTTTTTTATGATAATAACAGCGACAGCTGTGAGTTAAAAAAAGGCTATGAAGATCGGGAATGTGAAAGTCCATATCAATAGTGATAGTTGTGAGGTTCGAAAACTACAGTTATCGTGGATTTGAAAAGTGACGGATATTGTTTTTCATTCCTGACTTTTTGCTAGAGTCACAATCGTGACTTTTGATTATAAATCAAGAGTAACAAACAGTGATTCTGGATGATCAGAATAAAGCCTCGACTTCTTGAAAAAAATGCATTGATACTCATAAATACAGTACTCATAAAAACAATGGACAAAAGATGAAGAATTCTCTCGACATTTCTTGAATTGAATTATGGTTTTTCGCTACATATTTTTTGAACCCATAAGAAATTCACGTTGTCGACTATTTGTGTTGGGTTTCTCATTCATCATGATGTTTTAAATCCAATAGATTATGATCTTGGAAAGCACTACTATATCGAACACCGAAACGAACGTATCGAGCGATATTTTTGCCTTATACTATATGTTGTAGCATTGTTTTTCAGTAGCTGCCAGGGAGGTCAAAGGTTTCGCGAATCCTATGACATCGGTTGCGGTTGCCTGAAACTGGCCCATGACCCAGCTAATGTTGAAAACCCGTGGTAACAGTTACTCTCTCCAATAGATAGAATGCAATATCTACCCACGTGTTGGTGTGCGAGGATGTTGAATGGTTGGTTGTGAAAAGGGACGACGCGAAAGGGGTGACTATGCGACATGGTTCGTAGAGGAGGTAGTGATGCAAAGCGAACTCAGCGTGGTGTTCTCCACGGTATTCAATGGTTACGCTCAATGCTCGAATTGACAATGCCTTCAGCCTAATTGCATTCCAGCCTGGCGAATAGGGCTAGTGCTTTGTTTGTGCGATTAGCTACGGTTTCTCCATATCTTTTTGCAGTATCTCTGTATCTTCCCACAAAATCGTCTAGCCCGATGAATAACGGATTTTGACTAGATTTTTCACTGCATTCTAGACGCAATCATTTTTTCGTAAGTAAAATTCCATCATCATACGGTATTCAACAACTAAAACATCATATCCTACCATATTGATACCCTAGCCTCTATCAGTAGATTAAGTTTATTATTTTCTTGTCCAAACTGAAAAATTGAAAGCTTGAATCACATCAACCATCATGTCTTGACCCCTTGGATACATCTAAGTACTAGAAAGTTGCAGCACAAACAGCCTCAATTCTTTGTATGTCTTGATATTCAATGACTTTTATAACTCAAGAGAGCTTTTCATCTTCAGCTAGTTTTTATTCACTTAAAGTGTATAGGGATGTAAAGGGACTGTTTGCCTGCCTTCCTAATAAAAAAAAATAGCAAATGTCCTAGTTTAAAATTGCTAAAGTTACATTTTTTAATTCTTAACCGTTTTTGTGCAGAATTTTTGTGAAAATAAAAAAAAAGTTTGGAACTTTCTACTATTTATAAAGAAAAAATAATTTAGCGAAGATAAAGAAAATTTCAAGTGCTCATGCCATTCGACATTTCTGAGTATTCATCGTTCCAACAAGAATGCGAGAAAAGCCTCATAGCGTGACCGCAGACCCGTTAATTTTCAACTGGCTCTGCTACTTTCTTTTATAGCGAGGATAAAATGCTTTTGCCATTGGGAATGAAACTGTGAACATGTTTCAGATTCTATTAAGGTCCGAATGGACCCTTATGTGAATAAAGGGTTAATGGAATATAACGGATAGCAGGGGAGTGGAGATAGCCGTAAGCTCATCATGAAGCTCGAGCTGCTTCTCGAAAATATTTGACAGCTGATCATATTATAGTTACGTGGCAATGGATGATTGTTCATGGACTGTATTGACTGACAGTGAGTAAGAAAGTAAAAGAAGGATACTTATCGAAAGTATCGTTCACGATACGTATATATATGTTGATCCCAAGGAACCGTCTCGGGCATCCGCCGCAACGTCATCCATCTCACAATGAGAGATGTATACAAAGCTCCTAGTACGAAGGCTCGGTACGTCCACTCGATCCTCTTCACAATATATTGAGGCCTTTTATTAATGGTAGCTCGATCGGCTGGCACCCACCGCGTAATGGCCTATCGATCGATTAATCGAGGTTCGATACTGCATGAACACGGGGTCTCTCCTTTTGGGTGCTTCGATTGAAACTCCATTGTCGAGTGAAGCAGCGTATATAACACAATCATTGGCCATTTATGTGAGATTGGCCAACATACGAACGTGCTTCTGTGAACAGGCGGTCAGTTGTGAATTCTGCCCAATAATGTACTAAATATTGTGCAATAAAATAAGTTTTCACTCTAACTTTTATTCTTAAAAAGATATCAAAATCAGTTCTCCAGAGTCAACAAGGATCTTGAATCTAAAACTTCTTCAGCTATTCTCATCGGTGTTGAATATTTGAATTTTTCATTGTGATCAATAAGAACCAGTAACTTTTTTCACAAACCGTTACACATGCACTCAATTGTGGAATTAAAGAAAAGTTAGATGCAGTTTGCTAACCTAGCCACCCTGCATCCCTCGACCGTGTCCAATTTGCCAATTAAATTTCTATTTTTATCGGAAGTTAAAACTTTCTCAGAACACGAGGTTTGATGTACTCAGTGCATTGCCACTCTTTAACTTTTTAGAGCATCTTTTTTATGTGGCTAATCTACGAATTTTCCGTTTACCAATTATGTCAGTTTGATACGTCATCAGCAGAAATGTGATAATTAAACGGCTGTGATCAAAACTTTACATGATATTGCGTGCTTTATCAATTGAAAACACTCAAATTCTCAGTTTTTGTACGGCCAACGAAAAGTACAATATCATTTAAACTTAGAGAATGAGTCCATAAAATACTCGTATACCTCGAATAATTTTTAATATTCAAACCCGAAATTTAGATTCTTCCTAATGGTCGTTTCTCATTAATTAGTCGTTAGCTATCAAAATACCACCCACACCTCAGAGCAAAAAATGGAAAATTTCTGCAGAATATTTTCATTTTCACATTTATGGATGTGGAATATATCGACGCTGCTTACGAAAAGTAGCATGTTTCCTATCTCTAAAGCATGTAAACATGCTACTTTTCGTAAGCAGCGTCGATATTATCTCAGCGAGCTTCGGGCCAGCAGACGACAGAGCTGTCAATGTACTTGTCCCGAGACCCTACCGAGTCTCCTGATACAAGATACATAACATGTATTTAAAGAAAAACTTTTGCTTGAATATATATTATAACTACAAATTTAGCAGCATACCACATTGTTTTGTAAGTGTCCAAAATTCTAATAGCTAATCAACGATCCTTCAATTAATAAGAGATATCGCGATTGAATCATGCTACTAGTAGAGCAGCTTTTATGAATGAAGTTATGCAACCACGAAAGCTTCCCAACTGGAATATATTTCACTCGCGTAATCTCCATTGTGTCTTTCTTAAATTGCTCATTAGTGTAGATTGTAGGAGCGATGTGACAGTGTAGATGGCCCAGAAATTTAGCAAATAGCGAACGATTTCTGAGTCAACTTAAGTGACGATACGCAAATGTAGTATCCATCATAATAGACCGGACGTCAAGTGAATGAAAAGAAGTAAATTTGCTATGGGTCGGGAAGAATTTCATAAATCGTAGTTCGAATCTCAGCTGTTCTTAATGTATTAAGATTTATTTTTAACGCTGAGCAAAAACGTGACTCTCCGAAAACAGAAAAATGTAATACAGGAAAAAAAAAGATATTTCACAGCCCATATAACTGGTATCACGATAGATATTGGTTTGTTTGAAGTAAGGAAGATAAAAACGATAATCCACAATTACGTCGAAAAGGATTAACATTTTAAAATGATTTTCAATACATTACACGTTTTTTTTTTTTTTTTTTTTGAATCGCCGAAATATTTTAACTCGAACGAATAAAGAAAAGAAAAATTCCCTTTCATTGTTCCTACTGTGAAACGATGTCATGTGGGATTAACTAAATCCCAAAGGTAAAATCTATTTCGTGTTACAAGCGATATTCTAGGCGATAAAACTAGGCGAAGGATGATATATCTACGATAATTACTGTCACCGTGTGGATCAACTATATACGTATATTAATGTGTCATATATATACATATACGAAAGGTCCACCGATATGCTAAGTTTTCTCATAAATCGGGGAATATTTTTATGTGAGAACTTTTCCACCAGGACTTTTCTCGCTTCGCGAACTGCCAGACCTATATAATATCGTGGATCTCTCTAAAAGCCTCTCGCTATGTACAGATCCCAAGAGCCGTTTCACTGGATTGGTAGTATGCATATATATATATTTATATATACAGTGAGGGACTGTGAGCGAGAAAAGGGGAGAAAGAAACTAACGTCCGGAACATCTCGACCAATTTACGACATTTGTAATTTTATTTTTCGACACTTTTGTATTATCAAGTTCAGAACCTCAAATAAACAAAAAACGTCTTCGATAAGGAAGTGACGGAGTAGTAATGGGCGTTTTCACCATCAGTAACTTTGAAGCCAACGCTCGAGATAGTAGGTTCAGTGATTTTTTTCATTTGCCATACTCTATTCGTTTCGAAATATGAATCATTCAGCAAGTAGAGTCAAGAGTCACGTGATATTACATGCAAATTTAAAACAACTTTCGAGCTGACTGGGTAATGTACAGAGTTGTTATGTTATAATGGATGAATGTTGCCCTTCTTCAAAAGTTGTCAAAGGTTAGACACATTGTATAATGTTCTTGAAAACCCATCGAATCGATTAATTTTTCTTGAGTTAGCTACTGTAGCGTTATAAACATGTTAATGAAAAAATGATTACAAAATGGTCCTCTATACTTCGACTTTGTTCTCAACCCGTTCGTTCACGGGAGCAGTTTGAGAAAAAAGTCCAAAACCATGATATTTGAATACATAGGAGTTATGAAATGGTAGTTCAGAAAAGCCCATACCTCCGAGTGATTGGAATTTTTGTACAGCCATGAGTACTGAGTCGCTGATTACGAATGTGGTAGTGAAAATACCCGCAAATTTGATTTTAAAGATCAAACCAAAAAAACCGTTTTTTTTTCAAGCTTTTTCCATTCTATCGTAATGAATGTTGATCTTAGAGAAAAATGTTTACTCCCCACCCAACGATTTCTATGTATCCAACGATTCCACAAACAAAAAACATTCAAAAACATAACAATACAAAAAATTGAAAAAAAAAAAAAAAATGCACTTTCAAGATCTAACCCCCACCTTCTCGCAGTAAAGTGCGTAAGTAAATTATAATATCGATACTATTGGAGTTTGGCAACATATATGCATTTTCGAGCATTGTCACATTTTACTCAAAAACGATAAAGACGACAAAAACTATACGAAAAGTGTATGGAGCAAAAAATGTCCATTTTTTCATGGGCAACAATTTTTGTTCTCAACATTTTTCTTTAAGCTTAACATTTATTAAGATGAAATGGCAAAAACTTGAAAAGCGGTTTTAGCGAGTTTTGGCTTCGAAAATTAAATTTGCAAGTATTTTCACCACCATATATGCGTAACGAGCGAGTCAAGATATATATATCTATAGGAAAATTCAGATCAATCAGAGGGGGGAAGGGCTTTTCGGAACTTTCTCCATTTTTCACGGCTTATGTCAGAACGAATCAAGAATTTCGCAGACTGTTTGACCTACATTTCACGAATATATCAACCAACTGAGAAAAAACAAAAATCATTTTCGCCCGTCGAAAAATAAAGCCATGCGTTATTACAATGGTAGTTAATAAAAGTTATAATTGGCAGTTATGGTTTTTTTTACATTAAGACCAACTAGAAACAAAGTTTGCAGTACCACCCTGGGTCGAGCCCTAGACTCACGTCGAAGGGAGATGGAGCATTGAGACTTACCTCGAAAAGCTAGTTAGTACGCTGCAAAGCCAAATACATCATAGACCAAACAGTCTTGACAGTTAGCAACCTTCATTAATGGTAATACATCTGATTACAGAAGTAAACGGCTCATTCTTGACGCTCTACCCTATTTTTTCTGCATGTGAAATAAATACACTAACAATAAGACATAAGGAACCATAATCACTGGTTTGCAGCAAGAGTAACGAGACTGCAAATATATATATTTTGTATTGTTTCTGCGTATACTCTCTCGGGTTTTTACCAGCCCATCCCATCACTTCAACCCCACATTTCTCCTTAGACTATTGCCAGCGACCACTCTTTTCTAACGCATCGCATTTGCACGAGGGCACAGGGAAACTGTTGAAATCCCGGCCGATATGGGTAACTATATTTTTACTGACATCAGAAACTCAGGAAAACAGTGCTCTGTAATTGATGCACAAGTCAGTGCATGCCTAACAATAAGCAGCCTTCCATCCAAATATTAGTCTCGCCTGAGGCTGCTAGTTGAAAGATCGTCTAAGCCACCGCACACCAACCTTTCACCGATTCCTACCGGTGACTTCGGACACACATTAAATACGATGCGGAAGACTGGGTCAGAGTAAAAGAAACAGGGCAACTAAAAAATTCAACAAAACTTTTTTATCTTCTCAGTTGAGACCTCTGCTTGTGTCAGAATCGACAACCGATAATACATTTACCATCGTTTACCATCACCTAAACGTCGAATTATCTTGCAAGAAATTGACTTCTGCTTTCAGTGCCAGATTTCCGGAATTTTCAAATTTGCTCTCGGGTCCGATTAGCTATAATTATGATAGGGTGAAATTGTAAAAATCATGGTATAATTTTGTTTATTAATTATAACATTAACCGGCAAGATATATTCGAGACAAAATGATGATTCGATATTTCCTCAGGCTAGTCTTCCTAAAATTGTATTTATAGGAGTGTTTTTGTGTAAAATTGTTGTGACTTGAAAATAAAAAATTGTTGGCTTCACGCGAATACTATTTTCATATAAAGTTGAATATCCTGACGTCTCGAAGACAGGAGAGAGAAGGCGAGCAAGGCTGTTCCCTTTCCACGGAGAATCGTCGATAACTTCCAACGTGGTGCAGGAATCTCGAGAAGAGCTTACAGGAAGGGCAGGAATATAGTCAAGGAAAAGAGAGAGACAAAAAGGATGAGATATGGTATAAGAGAACTTGACGCTTCCGTTGCTCGTTCGATCGGTGAGACTTCTATTGAAACGGGCGCGCAAGCTTTAAGCTCGCAGGAAATTGCATAAAATTGAAAAGACGAGAGCATCTATAGGCCCCATCAGACTTGTGCTCCATTCTCCTTTTTCTTCGTCTTCTTATTTTTCCTCCACCGTTTGTTTCTTCTTTTTATTCTCCCTCATTGACGATCAAGCAAGTCGGGAATAAAAACTCTGTTCGCAGCCGGTACTACTGTGGAAATAGTTAGTGTTGACGAGGCAAGAAGCAAGCATGGAAGAGGCTGCGATAGAAATAGGGAAAAGAGAGAGAGAGAGAGGAAGAAAGAAAGTCGGGAAAATTGTCATCTTGTTTGATTAGTCCATTTAAGAAATCCCATGGATTGCACGATGGATTTGTAGAATAATTTGATATATATAAATAAATTCTTATGAATGTGTTAGCATATCCGACAGAGTAGCCACTTGCAACTGATGCAATTAAGTCGCATTTTCTTGTCATTTTCTTGAATTTGTAAACAAAGTTATGAATTTTTCGACGCGATTATAGCCCATTATAGTCATCGTCCTGCGTAGGCTGACAGGCCTTTCTATAATCGGTCAAGCCATGTAAAAGAATTTCAACTTCGAACATTCGAGGTAAGGTTAGATGACTGATCCAGACTCTTAAGGTTGTTTAGAAGAAGAGTGGGTATGGATCACAATGGGGGTAACTTTCCTATGCTTACACATTGGGCGCCATAGCTATTTTTTTTGGAGCCCTATAAGCTTCCCACCAGTATTTTTTTTATTTACTCGATGCAAATGCCCAATATTTGCATTATCCGTATACTTCGTCACAGTTAACATGATATCTTGTCTTGTCTCATTTTTCAATGGTTTCACCTTCATTTAATTGACAATGATAAAATCACGAACAATCGCGGCAACGCTGGGGCCCTTTTGTCGCCCGTGCTCGATAACGCAGGCTCGGGCCTGGCTCGTTACCGGCTGATGGCTAATGTAGATGCAACATAACCTCAAAAAAATTTCAAACGGTGTCACTTGCTCTGAATATTTTTGTACACAAACAAATGTTTGAATTACGGCATCATGAATCGTAAGCAAAGTGAAGACACCACTGTCGTGGTGAAAAAAAAAATATTCATGTAGAAAAAGTATAATCAGCGATTGAAACAACATTTCATTTTCGAATTTCGCGCGCGTATTCAATGGCGCTCCGTCAATCTAATGTACTGCTCTTCCCTCTGCCGCGACACTGCAGCGTTGCCACGCCTGTCAGACACTCGCTCGTTTGGAGTGAATTTTGACACGTTTTTCAATCTTTATCCCACTACATCTTCGAAGAAATTCTCCAAAATCCAAAAATTTCGGTACTGATTGACATAGAATATTTCAGAGAATAAAATAAAACAGAATTTCAATAAAAGAGCCCGAATCACCGCGTAAAATACTGCTGTGTGTACCTCCACTCGTGATTTCTCAGTAATGACACGAGCTATCTAAATCAATTTTTCGTGAACGATTCTTCACATATCGTTGTCATCTGCACTCTCCTATGCTCGCAATGTATTTTAAAAAACGAATATCTTAAAAACTATATGAGGAGATTTCAAATTTTTCCAAGACATAAAATAAATTATCTTCCATTCATTCCATTTAAAAAAGTACATGGTCAACGGTGCAACTCAACTCTTCCCAACTACCTTAAAACACACGAGTCCTGGCATTTGTAAGTGCAGGCAATCAGAAGTTCAAGGAAAACTTTTCTATCTTTTTGAAATTTCCACGCGAATTTTTATTAGTTTCTATCCATCGAACTCGATAATCTCCATATCTTTCAATTGCCACCTCCAAACGTCAGAGGCTTCTTTTGGTTTAATTCCGAGTAAAGTAATTTTTGTCTTATAACTAGTATTTTTTCCAAGGTCCAACCTCATTTTTATCGTTCGAACATGATTTGAATGCGGGCTGTGCGTCCCTTATGAGAGGTTTATAAATTACAATTTCTTGCTTAGTTCTCTAGGATTAGTGATTTCGCTAAACTCATATTTCTAATCTTTTTTTTATATCACCATTCCAATAACATGCAAATGCTTTTTTAAATATTTTTTTATCTTTCTTAGATATTAAATTACACTAGGGAACATTTACAGACTTTCTTCGTATAAGCTCTCAATTCGTATGGAGAGTAGTGCCTACGAAGGCTTTCGTAGGCACCGAACACGAACTTCGCAACTAAATTCATCTTCTATGGTAGGTTTCGGAAAACATAGAGTTCTCAGGGTAAAACGGTAAAACCCACGTGTTTTAGGCCATATTTAAAAATTCTTTGCCAATCTAATATGCTAGAATAGTTGCGGAAAAAGCTTTAATTATCTTTTTTTCACGTAAAAATATGGAATTTATAATTTATAGCAACACAGCTAAGTTTGGATAAATCGGGTATGTGCTTACACATGGAACAACAAAGAATCATTGATATTGTTCTAATGGGACGTGTTATGAAATATTTCCGACAATTACACAATAGTCTGCGAGGTTTAAGAGTGCTTTTGGGGGCCAAAGTTTTTCTAAACGTCTACCCAAACTTTTTGTATACAACTAACGTGACGGACAGTTGTCGTATCCAGATTCGTGTTCAGTATGGATAAATATATCGAGGATTGCTAGACACATTTTAGAATCCAGTTGATATCTGTTTAGAGCGAGAATAATCTCGTTTTTCTCCATCGTCACCAAGATATTGTAATTCTACTTTTTATCTATCTAAACTTCTTTTTCGTGTTGCTTCTGAGAACGGTGGATGGTGGACCGCCACGAGCCTGAAGCACTGAAGAATTATCAAAGTTTCGCTGAGCCCAGCGGAAGCTGAAACGTTATTTCTTTACCGAAGTCGTGAATGGAACGAAATGGTAAGGAAGGAGCGAAAAAGATCGACAAGAGGTCAGGGAGGTAAAATATAGGATTGAGTGAAACAGAGAAAAAGATACGAACTGTGCACGGTGATAGAGTTCGAAAATGGGCGCAGTTCCAATCCACGCTTCTGAAAACTTTCAAACTGTGACTGTATATCTCTCGAGTCGCCTGGTGTCATTCGCTCCTAGGTTCTGAACTGGAACTGGTGAATGCAGGAGTGGGAAAAGATGTAGATAAGGGCAAGAGGAAAGGCAAAAGATAAAAGTAAAATTGAAAGTGAATAGTATGTAGAAAGCGAAAAATAGCTGGCAAGAATGACGAACCGAAGTAGAAGCGGAACTGTAAAAAGACGAAAAGCAAGAGAAGGCAAAAAGAAAGACTGAACGAAAGAGAAAGGATGATCAAACAGTGTGAGCAACTCGAACTTCTAGTCTTCTCTGTTCTCATTTTTCTTTATGATGTTGCGCTATTCTCCTTTTTCTTTTTTCCTCTTGTTTTTTGTTAACCAAAATAGATACTAGGATGTATCACTTCAAGGTAAATTTTTTTCTCCAGTTCTCACCTCAAAAATCCTCAGTTCATATCTAAAAACAAATGTTTGTCCATGGAAAATGGTGTTCAAAATTATTCAGAGGTCTCACATTAACGTTGCAGTTTTCTCATTTTATTAATATTGAAAAAACGTCTTTTTTGAGACTCGAAATTCTAGTATACGGTTTTTGACCAATAGGTTTTTACGGAAAAATAAATTCTCTCCACAAAAATCTATTGACCGAAGTCTATAAAGTCAACTGTTTTCGAGAAAATGATGTGTAGACTTTATATTGTATGAAAATATATCAACGGTGCTACTGCATTAGAGCGTAACCAAATAGAAAATATCGTGTTATAGCCGCGAATTTGTCTCAAGAACAACGATGTATCTGAAATTCTATATCGGAAAAATCGTGATAGATTTTAGTTTTTACAGCTTTGAACAAAATCTTCTTTTGGATCGACTTATCACATTACTACTTATGTCACCTAAATCAAGTGTGGAACACACAAATAATAACATCGGATGGATTTTATGGAAGTAGCTTTTTGAAGTTCTGGTATTTCACATAATTATTAACATCGACTGGCAATATTCTATAGTTTCGTAGATAATTGACATTGTCACAAAAATATCTATTGAATAAAGGCTTTTCACTCGTTATAGTATCACTCGACTAGCCACACGGGCAAAACAGTTGTACGGTTCACCACGATCAATTGTATTTGGAGTTTTATCATAACATAATATTTGTCAAAATAAAAAAAAAAAAATGTGCATATGTTCTTTTACTAACGGTTTATGTTTTAGGTTATAATTTATCGTGATCATGTGCACATATTCATTTATATGGAAAAAAACTTTTTTTATTATATTGTAACATATCGTTCAACCGTTCAACCAATGGCATGATGAGACAATGCCGCTATTTTACATTCGCTTGCATCGCTTTCAGTGGACTTTACACCGTCGGTGGCTGCTCATAACTCTGATACATATCTGTATACTTCTTCATCAGTTATTTTTTTTCAATATGGTTCAATTGAAATTGAGTAATACAAGGCTATATCGAACTATATTAAATTGACAGGGTGTTTCAATTCCGGAAAATTTTGTGGGGACAATGATGGAGAAATGTCAATTAGATTTCCCTATTCAAAGATAATAATCGAAAAGGCGTTTAAGCGTAAAAAAAAAATTATCTAATCAGAAAATATACATAGAAACACTGAAGAAGGGATTTCTGAAAAAGAATAATATGAAAGTTATTCGAAAATAACTTAAGCGGTTAGGCCACTTTAGAGCGAGGAAAAATCGATATACACTACCCGTCAAAATTTTCCGGACAAAATTGTGAAAAAGTCTCGGAACCATTTGTGATATCATTTTTTGAGCAGTATAGATAAACAATTTTAATAAATGGCATTTTAAAGGGAAGGAATCCCTCTTTGATTTTCTTTTTTAAAAATCTTCTATGACTTTTTTTACGTCCGCTACATTGTTTTGAACACGACCGTTTTCCGCCTTTTTCTTTTAGATTTACAGTTGGACTGCGTTTTGAGAAAAAAAAAAATTTCAATTCTTTTTTGACCGGGACCTTAACGGGGACTGCGAAAAATGTAATTTTGTTTTTTAAAAAGTTCTGTACGATCTTTTTTTCTCGTAGTTATCTCATTTTTAGCGAAAAAAGAGCAAAATTTGGAATATGCCACATAGGATGGAAACTATTGAATTGTTCAAAAAACCTCAAGAGAGTGAAAAAAATGCGTTCGTTTTTGCTGAATTCATTAAAAAAATTTCCGAATTTTTTCCCAAAATTTTTTTTTACGACTGATTTCAATCAAAATTCGGAAAAACTGATCGCCTTTACTTGTTAACTATGGGGTTTTTGATAAAATTTCAAGATGGAAAAAAGTTTTGTTTTTCAATTCCGAAGACATGACAATTTTTTCACTTCAATTCTCGCTTTATCGTTTTGTAATAAAAGGAAGAAAGAATCACTTCATGGTTTGCCTTATTGTACAACACATAATAAGCATATGAATACGAACAGACGGGAACAAATAAATCCACGTCGACTCTGCCAAATGAAAATTGAAAAAAAAACAATCCAAAACCAATCCGAATCGAAGCAAGGTGAATGAGAAAAAAAACAATCACTATACCAATAATCAGTAATTGGAATGATAAAAAAAACCCCTTACCCGGCTATGATGTATCGTCGTTGTAATATTTATGTGGAAGTGAATGTTCATAACGGTAAAACTTCATATTTTGTAATGTTGACTGTAGAATTTGAAACGACTATTGAAAATGTCTGAATATCTGGTGAGACTCTTTTTATTACGACTTTAATCATATGCAGTGATAACCGCTTAGTAGACTTGTGCAAACAATTTTTGTTCATCACTCTTATATGGTAAAGCGGGAATGCGTCCTCGTCCATACCCAATATTTACGTAGGACAATGTGGGTGGGTAGTGGTCATATTGGCTTTTTTTCCACGAGGATCCCTTCGCGAATGCACCAGTTGTGTCCTCATCCACGGATACCCCATGGGCGCTAAAGAAACGTAACAAAAATCACCATAAAACCGGCACCATTCTCCATCGCAGCGGTGGATACGTTACCGGAAAATAAACTGCCTATAGGTGGTTGCATAAATTCTACTACTGCGGTTTTTTTCGAGACTCGGAGAATTTTAACGCAATAAATGTCTGCACATTTATTTAATCTTGTCTGCGCACATAACGCACCACTTTTTCCGGCTACAGAGAGGGATTTCCATACTTTACTATAGAGAGTGATCGTTGATACAGTGTTTTTTTTTTTTTTTTTTTTTTTTTTTTTGTAAGACGGCTATCCTATCGATTTTTATAACGAATAGTGGATGAATAAATCCTAAGTATGCCGAAACAATTCCGGTCTCAAATCACCGATCTGAAACCATGCGAAACTGGAAAGCCCCTATTACTCTACTCTCACCCCAACTTTCACGTTCATGGACGAGAGCCCAAAACCACGATTTTGAACTTATCGTTTTACAGCCAAACTCGTATATAATCGATAAATGATGCTCAAACAAAAAATGATAATTTGACAGTTTTGCGTGTCAAGTTTAATAAACGGGAATTGGCGAAAATATGAACTAATTATAGCAGTACGTTAGATTTTCAGAATGTAGTTAAACGCTGTCTCAATAGTACCCAGAACCCCTTTCTCAGACCATTGTAATGTTGCACACGCTACTAAAGCACTTTGAAAAAATGCACCGAAAAAAGTGACTCGTTGCAGCCCGTTTGAAAATCATTTTTTAGTCATAGGCTCTCGTTCGATAAAACAAGTTCTACGATCATGATGTTAATCTTTTTCCGTGCTCAATGTCTATAGTCATATCAACATCGTGATTTCCTTTCATTTTTTCCAATCGACAAATGATCAACTGTTAGTGAAAGCACGTTCGTTCAAAAGTAAAAAAAAAACATGAACACTCTGAAGATCGGATCAACAGTCTTTACGCTTCATCGGATTTTTTCCTCTCCATGTAGTGATAACCAAATCCGTGTTCTCTTCTTCCTCATTCCTCCCTTCCTCTCCCTCTTTCTTCCGTGGTCTCTAGCTCACCTGAAAGGTATTCATGCACCGCTGGGAAATCAGGCATTCGATGAAGTGATTCTATCCAGTTTTAATTCTATTTTGTAGGTATTTGCTTGGAATGAATATTGCTTTTCTTCCTTCAGTTCTCCCAGATTTCCCCAGCTGCTGTATGGATTTTATCTGGCTCTGTACGTATGTAATATGAGCTATTTCGACTGCAAATCAACTGTCTCAATTCTTCATGTCACTGCGTACATTGCTTATTTGTGTGCCTCTAAATATTGGGGAAAGGTGCAAAAGCAGTCAGTATTCTTAAATCGGTAAAGTTATAGTCGAATAACATTGAAAATTTTTCAAGTTTCATCGCAAAACACATGATTGATAAAAAATGTATCCGTGCAGAAATTCGATTTTCCGGTTGCCTATCTACAAAATGAAAGTTTGTTGGACAAACATATTTCACGGTATTAATTTTAATTTCAATTATTTTATTGTGTACGAGCGAGCGATGAGTAAATAATAGGGAGAGAACATAGAGAATTTTCTGGCTGTCAAAATTAGTATCGTTCGTGAGGGGAGGCATAGGCAATGTCAAAGTCATTGCGCTTTGTCATCGATGGAACGCGAAAATCATATGGAGCTAGAGTCGCTGACTCGAAGCTCTCACTCGGACCCTTCTATGTGTCTATCATCATTGGGGATCTTCGGTAAATCTCGTCTGTATTGAAGTTCAACTTCGGTCAGTGTCGCGCTCCAGAATTCAACGTTGTATAGGAAAAATTTGGCGAGTACGAAAAGGGCAGTTGGAGCCCTAATCCGCGTAACCGCGATTCCATAATTTATCACGGACTTTTGTTTTGGACAGCAACGAAATCTGACATTTCTTTTCGAGCCGTGACCGACCCGATTAAGAAGACGTGGTCTTTTCTATCCGTGGTTCTTTTTCGGATTTACATTCTTAGGAACTGTAGCGGTAAGCCGTCGTCTCACTTTTCATGTTGTGTATTTTTGGTTTTGGAAAAGAGCTCTTGTATTAACCCTTTAACGGCCACACCTATTTCTGAACGGCTTAAAATTATTCCCTCTGATAGTATAACTGAAAAAGGGTAGACCATGAATGTTCAACCATAATTTTATCGATAAGGGCCTGGGAAATAGTGTTTTCGAACTGTAGAAAATTTCCTGCATGGACGGTTTTACACTCTTAGTTCGAACTATTATTCCAATTCAATCACGAATCTTCAAAGCCTAGTGTGTCTAGTCAAGCTTCGTTTATCCAATTTCATCAGAAAATATTTCGAGAATGTCCATTTTCTTACTTTTTTGATCGAAAACGGACAGCAGATGCCAAGCATCGTATATTTTCACGGCTACATTATCGCTATATTGAAATAATTCATATGTTTACGTTTGAATTTCAAGCTATCCTGACACCTGAAGCTCTATCTAGCATGGATTGATAGCACCGCAAACTAATTCGTCCACTATAACGTCTTCATGTTTTTACAGGAGGGGTGAAAGTAGACGTAGCAAATTTGCTACAATGGCAGTTAAAGGGTTAAGGAAAATATTGTAACAATTTATCGACATTGAACGAGCGATATTGTTTCGGGGTACGTTAGCGTTTGAAAAGAAATTCCGTAAACTTTCAGTCACGAGATAAAATCTTCCGCGAAGAAAAATTAAATTTTAAGGATGTAACTATCTGCATTTCCCCGGTATAATTGGTTGATTAACTCGCGATATCAATTCTTATTTATTATGAAAATTATCGAAGACGGTTAGCAGAAGATTGTAATTTAATTGGCTTACTTTATAATTTATTGCCATAGATATTTTATTTTATGCAACTTTTTTTCTGGAAATCATCTGAAACATTTATCATTGAATCGTCTTAATATATTCTTTCACATTTTTTTTTCATACTTTTTTTCTTTTTAAACGACGGTTATTGTTAACGGGAAAACCATATGCTCTCATTTCATTCGTTGTCTTTTACAGATTGACACCGTTTCCGAAAGCTTATAATTTCTTTCAATATTAAACAATAAAAGTTTCCAGAAATCTTCATGCCATTAAGGGTTTATTACATGGTCAACACTGAACGATTCTCAATTGCATGTTTTCGAAAACACGATAAATTGCTCCATACCAATAAATTTATAATGTTTCTATTTATTTTCTAATTTGAATAATGAATAAATTCATTCACGGTAAAGTAGAAAGTCGTTTATTCTTTGATTGATTTCTTGTATAGTCGAGTTGGTCAAAAGCATATTCGTGCCTTGTAGAATAATTGTGATTTTTCTTTTACTATGGTACGGCAAGTTTTCTCAAGCAATCATTTCAATCAGCATCTATAATAGGCGAGAAGAGCTGAAGGAGAGGAAAGAGAATAATGAAGAATATTCAGCTATTGTCAATAAAGCGTCTCGTAGCAATTAAAATCTTTTATTCAATAAGACACGACTCGGTTACTTGATAGAACGACTATAATGATATTGCTGAACAGTGACAGTCACGGTTTCAACTTGTGAAATAAAAGAATAAAGTTCTGGCGCAAATCTGGGGCCGTTTTCTATAGAACAAAATCTGTACCACCGACGAACACGAAGATAATAACGAAGGTCGGATCTACTTTAATCACTCTCCATTTTATGTGTCCCTTGGGCTGTTGCAATAAGTTCGTGACGCTATTTCTAGCTACTGATTTGAACGACAAGTCTACTAACTACTTATAGAAGCAAATTGGTACTGCAGAAATAATAACAATTATTTTGATTAATAAGTATTGACTTCAATGATAAAATCTTCATGTTCTCCTAGAGTCCAGTAATCATATATCACGTTCAAGCAATTTATGCTCTGCAAAAGGCTTCGACACTGCATAGTATTTCGTTGAATAGATAAAATTGTTTGTAGATTCCATCGTTAATTCAGTTAATTGAGTGGGGGATTTGCTTTTTCTTAAGAATATATTTTATTTTCAAAATGTGTCACTAGTTGCTTTGATGAAATGGAGCTCAAGGCAAATACTGTTTCGAGTGCAGAATACGAGTAGTTGAAGTGAAATTTTTTTTCAAAAATTTCAGTTTCACAGAGCGTATTACCAGTCAGATTATTAAAAATCTGACCACAGTTCAGTAATGAAAGATTTTTCCACTCTTCCTACTTGGTTTTTGCTAAAAGTCACTTCGTTCAGGCAATTCGAAAATATCACAATGTAATGTGAAATTACTCATTTTGGGAATTTCATTCTAAAGTTAATTTTATAGAATCAGTATGAAGTAAGTAAGTCCTGTATACTTTCAATATAGTGGTAACAAGGGTTTAACTAACAATTGTCTGACTTGACGTCACCGAATTATCTAGCCAAGTCGACTCCATTTGTCCTTTCGAAGATTTTTTCAATCAAAGCATGTTAGTTTGTGATTAAAATAAAGCTGATATTAGAAGGAGTATTTCTTCATTTCTGTATTTCTTTAGTACAGTTTCAAATTGAAAAATACCACATAAGATTTAAAATTTATCTGAATGGGAGATCATTGACGGGATGAAATAATAATTCTACTAATTCTACTAACGTAAACCGTTGAATGAATCTGGATGAAAATTGGTATACAGATAGACCATGTCCTGGTATAACCCACAGGATACTTTTTATCTTGGTAATGCGTTCCTGCGGGATAATAGTTCATTTTATAGCAAGGTTCTGTCTACCGAACTTCACCTTATTCTTACTGTTTTAAGTACCAACATATCGGCGTTACCTGTCGTTTCATTGAGGTTTATTTTGTCATATTAAGCTTCTCTCACTGGATGGCATTGTCGTTGATTTAGTGTGAAGACTCTCGAATGAGTTTCGTCACTGTGATTTAGTTAAAGTAACAGTCTTCGAGGCACCGACATGTTCAGGTTTTGTAATTTAGTTTGGAGGACGGCGTCTTATGTGTTATGTAATACCCCACTAATATAGTAAATGTGAAATTTTCAGAAAATTTCATCTTGTGAAAACACTTTTCACGCGGATGAAGACACGAAAGCTAGTACATAATAAATAAATTTAATTATTCAAAGCGAATGTAAAAGTAGTAATAGCAACCATATTTATTAATAGTGTCTCGTGTAAGCAACGGAGGTTTGATCGCCAATGTACATAAGTAATTTCAATTCACTGCTAAAGATGGGATGTGATTAGTATCATGCATTAGATGCATAAAGATATGATATGTTCCTTCACCGAGGTTTCTTTCTCTACTCTCTGGTCATCAACTTTTTGTATTGTATTAACAGTAAAATCCTGTTGCACGCTTATAATACTTACATCCGTTTGTGGACTATATCGAAAAAGATGATTTTTTTTTACTACTTTTCTCTCAACTTCCAGCTTACTTTTTATTCTTTTCATTTTTGACGATGCAGTGAATCAACTGTATACCGGGTAAGTGCTCATCGTGTCAGCTGTACCTCCACTATTTGCCAGGGTGTCAAGCTGACATGGAGTTAATGGCTACTGGTTCAGCGGCACCCCTCAGGTTGCCATCATGTAGTTCTCTAACCGTAGTAGATCTACTCCGGATAAGATGTTCACTGTGATATAACTATACCTGTATCGACGATAAACCGTAGCAGCTCGAAATTCCCTTCAAGCTCGCGAATTCTCACTTCATTCTGGTCGTACTGTTCGAGTATACACGAAACAGCGGGTGAAAAGTAAAGATTAGCGAGCCTCGGGGACGTATCAAATTCCTATCAGTCGGAGTTTACACAGCGTACGATTGCTACGGTGGACACTTGGTCCAGTATGGGCTTGCGATGGTTAGTGAGTTACATGACGGCAAGCTGCGGCGCAGCATAGTTGCTACAGTAGGTAATAGCTTTTATTATACGGACATTTCTACTTATTTGGATAGAAGGTAGTGAAACCGGACTGTTACGAGTGAAAGCTGTCACAGGGAGCAGCTGAAACGGCACATGATACAATTTCTATGGTTGGAGAGTCAAGGCCTAGTTACGCGGTACATTGGGCACGAGGAGTAGTTGCATAGAAACAGTTGAAACTCTGCTCTCTGCTCTTCGAACCCATTCCATGTTTAACGTATCATTTGTTCAATGTAACTCAATAACAATATACATAGATGGCAGACATTTTTTCCATCGGTTTCTGTGAGCTTCTTAATATGCCCGCATACACACGGATACGTTAATATGTATATTTGCAAACTTATATGTACATATGTAACGCAAGCAGATGGATGGGCAGCTTGCATTCGCTATTGCAAAATGTTATCGCTTGCCCGGGAAATACAGAAGCGTAATAAGGATTACCAGCACGAGAGTATTCGGCTGGCTGTGTAATCGGCATTGAGCATTTGTTGGGTAATTCTACGTACGTTGACACAAGATTCTAAAATGAGCTACCAAATTTCGTATATATATGGGGCATTTCATGACAAATTCATCTGACTCATGAACTTGTATCTGCGATTTCGCTACAATTGGGACATGTTTTGATACTCATTCAAAAACTATTCTGTGATTTTTTCCATTTTTTTCGGCTAATTGTTTCCGAGATATTGATTTTTTTTTTAATTCAACGGCTTTTTTTCGTTTGTCCAGCACATTTTGAAAAATTGATTCATATATTGATCAATAAATCGATCAATTTTTCAAAATGTTATGGACAAATGAAAAAACAATCGATATCCCAGAAACTATTGCTCGGCAAAAATCGAAAAAAAAATCACAGAAATGTCTTTGAATGAGTACTGAAACATATTCCAAATGTAGGAAAATCGCAGATGCAAACTCATTTGATAGATAAATTTGGTATGGAATATCCCATATGTACTCACACGCATATTCGTTGCTCTTACGGCGAATATATGTGTACATTGACGATTATCAAATAAAAGGACCCAATGCACATAGGATAGCGTGTAGGAATCTGTAGATCAAGCCCTTTTGCATGATGGTAATCGATGTGTACGTACGTGTGGCTTCCAAGCGTGTCAGAGGGAACCGCATCTCTCAGATTGAACGCGTAAAGCTAATTAACTGACTATACTGTAACAGAAGCAACCAGTATCCCAAGTAATTTGAATTGCAGCTATGTAGATATTCGAGCACGTATATTGACACTTGAATAGGAAGAGAAGCTGTGAGAATTGTGGGAATGAGACTTAGGCAATGGGCACATCCGAGGTTTCTGGTATGACTAACTATTTGTATGACCTGATAGTGAAGGCGAAACCGCATTTTGTACCTATTCGTATAACTTATTGTGCGCTCTGTCTTTCTTGAATACAGAACTCCAGAAAATTAATCTTTACGCGCTTTTTAAGTAAAGAGATCTCTTCGCTCTTCTATTCAGATAAGTAGCTGCTACAGACACTTTCAATGTTTCTTAACGCCCTTGAAATATCGCAATGACTTCCAGATTATTCATGCGGTTTTCTAGAGTTCGTAAATGCAAGCAGTGAACATTCACCACCCTTGTGTGCTAGGCTCTCGATGTGGCCTAGCATTAATGAAAGTCAATGACGAGGGGATCAACAAAAGGTGAAGAGGCATCTTGGCTCTAATGCTTCTTTTCAGGGTGTCTATTCGGCAGACGTCAAAGCAGGTAGTGATGACATTTAGATGGATTAATTTATTGTGCAACGGTGTTTTTTCGGAATACGAAATTAATCTTTCCCCATAGATTCTCTGGGGCTATGGGGGATGCTTTTCCCATTGGAATGTCAGCTCAGCTGCAAGTTGAAACAAGCGGCAATGATGAATTGGGCCCGGTTCATTTTCAAAATCTGATTAGAACGTTTTAGTGTACTGTAAATAGTTTGAGATATCTTCCTCAGAAGCATATTTTGAAAGATGCAAGTTCACCAAGGTGTACAGAATTGCGAAAAATGATATCGCACGAAATACAGTTGAGATGGATAGGTCAATATCTCTGGGTACAGTTCCTTTTGTCTTATAGATATAATTTACAGCGAGTTTTTTACACTTGAATGTTTCTTTCCTTGAAACCAAACGTATCAACTTATTCTTCGCCCAATTTTTCTACGATTTTAACTTTTTCCATGTCTGAGTATTAGGGTGATTAAAAAAAAAAGTTTCATTTTTTTTTGGCCAACGAACCGATCGAAAAGTTATTTTAGTGCAAAAAAAGAAAGTTTACCAAAGAAGAGCTCGAAATAAAAATATTTAGAGGTGACTCACGCGTATTGTAGTTTCCTCTTTAAATAACATGAGAAATACTACGCGCTTCTTTGAGAGATATTGGGCCTCGAAGTCCACGAGTGGAATTATTCGGTGTATTCATTGAATTATTTTCATTAATATTGCTGTATCTACCTTTATTATTATCATTATTTTCGTTGTTATCGTTATTATTTCCGCTACCGCTCGGGGTCGGATCTAGATCACAGTTCCTATCATTTGTTGTTACTAGATGATTAAGGGTAGGTTCTGTATTAAGAGTAGATCATTTACCTTTATTACGGACCACCTCAATGCTCAAGTGCAAGGAAAAAATTCGATAATTCCTTATGTTAGATGCTCGTACTTGAAAGAACTTGAAAGAAACTGGCACAGTCCAAGCTCAAGTGTTTGATACGGACAGAAATAGAAAGATCTATTGAAGATACTTGGAACAAAAGATAGATTTTCACGTACACGGATTGGTCTCCGCAGTGAGGCCAACCACGATTAGAGTATCGATTTGTGATCTCGCGTCCGCTCCCGATGTCACTTATTGACTCACCGACTCATCTTTTTTAATTCCTTGACTATTCACGCATATCCTTCCACGCTCGCATCCATCCAGTTACATCTTTATCGTTCCTGCGCCTCTACCAACCGACACTCACTCTCTCACGCACTCCACTATCATTTCCAGTATTCTAAATGTTATTTAATAAAACCATTGTATCGATAGCTGATATTCGGAGCTATCACTCGCATTGATTTTTTTTCGCGAAATTCGTATAATTGTATTTTTTTCGGAGGGCAACTGTCTGTGAAACAGAATCGAATAAAGCGAATATGCTTGGCAAAGACACCTATACCGACGAACAATCAGGCCAGGGCATGGAGGGTATTTTCTTTTCCTCTCATCGTTTTCTTAACGTGTGTGTTGATAAATATATATATATAAATTCGGGTGCGTATCTCCTCCACTCTGAGTTTCTTCCTATCGTCTCCTGTAGGGCCCCGCCTCGTGCATAATTCAAACGGATAGGTCGTTATGAAAGTTTTACCATTACAAACTCGAAATAAAAAGTAGGAATGAGAGCGAAGAGGACGCGCTAAGAGATCCACTCGACGCTCCAAGCCAGTCTTCCTTAGATTGTATTCCAAATTGCCGTAGCTTGCTACGAATTAACGGAAGAATAAAGCGGGAAACCTTTTACTATTCCTTTTTGTCCTCATTTTGTGGTCTATTCGTCTATCAATTATTTCGGCTCTTCGTATCAAACTAGTCGAGAATATAACAGTCAACGACCTTTAGATTGCAAAAGCGATTGCGTCTTTTTGATTCCATTAACGGTAGCGTACGTAGACGACTTTGTAATCGTCGATTCTACATCACAACTGACTGTGAACAGATTTGAATCTATCAACCGTGCAGAACATAGCCGAGCTTTCTAAATAACGAGGATGGAAAATTCTTTGCACCATAGTCTTTCCCAATAACGTGACAATTTCTCGCTATCTTTAGCCAGTTTATTTGCGCTCCGAAATATGATTTATCGAAGGACCAGAGGAACGATTCCCGATGTTGGTTGTGATGCATTATTTAGTTAAGCATTTGATTCCTGTATTACTTCCGGCTCATAATAAATATGAACATTGTAAATTGTTGTATACTTATATTCATTACCATCTGTCTCACCTGTCCCTTTTCAGACGTAACTTGACAATTGTGATGGTGATTTCAACGTTTATTTGAATCTCAAATATTTTTATTTTTGTTCAGTTTATCATCTTCTTATTCTGAAATCTGGCATTGTGGCGTGATGGAGGCAATATGGCGGCGTAAATGGCGCATTATATGTGCATGTAACATCTACGTGCGACATGTAAGTGTGTCACACGCCGGTATAATGGACCCTTGCCCTAATAAAAAAATTGAGCACCAGGTATCGACTTTTGTTAAATCCATCTTGAAAGTCAAGCTTCTTTTTTTTTTACTGTGATTAATAATAGCTCATTCGATTAATGAATCAAAGGAAATAGACTGCCATTCAATGAGATAATCAATTAATAAAAAAAAAGTTTTCTCGAGTAATGTACACATAACCAAACTTCACAGACTTGATTTATTCTTTCGTTCCAGTACAAATTTGCATCTACTCTTTTCATACGTCATGCATAAACAAAAATGGCTGGAATATTATGTATTTCTCACCTTTATAAACCTATATTGCATCATCAATCTTGCAGTGTTTTCGCAATACAAAGGTCACCGCTGGGACATCCATTACGCGGTATGCTGAGTAATTGGTTTCGAAAATTGAAATCGACTGCCTCCCTCTGGTCTTCTCTCTATTTCTCTGTTTCTCTCTCCTTTCTTCTATGTAGTGGTGCTGGAGCTCACTGAAAGCTCTCCACTTTCAGCGATCGCGACTGTTCTCCGAACCCCTTCCTTCTCACTGGAGCACTATCGCTCAGCCCTGCCACACATAGTCCACTTGAACTACGATCAGCAACCCTGGAACAGCCACCAAGTAATCTCGCGATGTCTCCGCGTGTAACCCTTGTTCCAGATGCAATCAATGCGAGTTAACGTTTACTTCCTCGTTAACGGAACCCGTTTGGACGGTATATCCGATACTCGCGAGGGTCGGATTTTGGCTATATACCTCGATTGTATATATGAATATCAGTAACTACACCCGAGGCTAAACTGGTACTCATACATAAAATACATGAAGAAAACGAAGCTTAAAATTCTAGAGGAATCTACTAGGAATACAATACTTGAAGACAGTATACGTACTGAATTACAGTATTAACTCGAGCAGCGGTACTAAGAATTGTTCTATAGCCACCGTAGTGAAAATAATAATACCCATACCATTTCATAGGACTCGCAAGTCTTTTTCACTATAAGAATAGTAAAAAAATATTTTCAATAGGATAAAAATTGTCTTACCTGCGGCAATATTCAGCCATCCCATAACTTTTGTGACACCCTGTATATAGTATGGCAGGCATGAAAACAAAACTATGCGAGTTGTAAGGCCTCACATGTGTTCGATGTATATTCATTATTATTTATTATAGAATTTATAATGTTCATTACTTTTTCCTATCCACATAGAACTTTTTAGAATTTGGGTGAAGAAATGCTATGCTTTTTCGCAATTGGTGCCTACATTTTTTTGACATTCTTTAGTACGATTTGATTTCTCACGAAACGAAACGATTTTGTTTTCTTCGTGTAGTGTCACATTTCGAAGATTTCTATTTCAAGTAGAAACAGCACCAATGAAGAATGTTGAAATGTTTATTAAAAAGGTAAAACTAATAAAGTTTCGTGATACCACATCGAGACAATTATGATTCCGATCGAAAACGTTTATGTTTGAAAAAGATAGATAACCGGCAGCAATAAATGCATGGCCCGTCTGGGCTTCACTACAAAAGTCATCACTACGAAACTTCCATGTTTGATTCTCAAAAGATATTTCAATAGAATGTATTTCAACAGAATCTTATCGTCAATTTTTGAAAAAGATTTATTCATTATAACGAATAGCTTATTTATTCTTGAATTAACGAGGTATTTTTTTCTGCCCATTTTATCGCAAACCCCACATCGGCAGTGGAAAAAAACTTGTCGCTGCTAAAACTTTGTCTTTACAAAAAAGCCATTCAATCTCAACATTGAGACAATTGTTTTTTTTTTTTTTTTTTTTTTTCACATAAATTGACATTTCTTGTCAAGCCAAGAAACGACCATGTTTCAAAGTGCGTATTCAGTCCAAGAAAATTATAATCGATATTTTCAAATAGCAAAGCGAAGATCCACCCCCTTCAAAACCTCATTTGCTGAATTGGAATATCTGCTCTTTTAACAAAGCAATCGAATTTGTAATACGTCTTGAAATGTTATTGGCGTTTACATATTTTTGGCTGGCAGTCCATTCGAATGATTTTTTTTCGACGACTGACATTGTTTCGAGTGAAGTTAATGGATTTAGCATACTTTCTACACATGAAAAAAAAAATGACAACCAAAAATATAGCAAGCACGAATTTTCGACAAATTCAATTTAAATTAAATAAGAGATGGGACGTTTTTTTTAATCATTTGGAGTTAAGAGGATGGATCAGTCGACGAAACACTCCGCCGCTGCCCACCATGCTTGGCGGTACTGCAGAGCTCGCAAGGAGCTACCGCAGACCACCACCAGATGTGGCAGCGCCCGACTTCCATCAGGTTTCAACGCACTAGACGTGCAGGAGAAACCTGATGCAGTTCAATGAGAATTGAACTTTTCAGCGATAAAAATCACTGGGTACTCGCTTGAAAAAGCGATCATAATCAATAAACAATTTGTATATTGTTTATACGAAAAGACGATCGTTCTTTCGTACGTCTCCAACGATTTTTATCGTTGGGCAGTTCAATGTAAACTGAATTCTCCAGCGATAAAAATCACTGGGTTCTCGCTTGAAAAAGCGGTCATAATTAATAAACAATTTATACTGTTTATACGAAAGAACGATCGTTCTTTCGTACGTCTCCAACGATTTTTATCGTTGGGCAGTTCTATGTGAACAGAATTCTCCAGCGATAAAAATCACTGGGTTCTCGCTCGAAAAAGCGGTCATAATTAATAAACAATTTATACTGTTTATACGAAAGAACGATCGTTCTTTCGTACGTCTCCAACAATTTTTATCGTTGGGCGCAGTTCAATGTAAACTGAATTCTCCAACGATGAAAATCACTGGGTTCTCGCTTGAAAAAGCGGTGATAATTAATAAACAATTTATATTGCTTATACGAAAGAACGATCGTTCTTTCGTACGTCTCGAATGATTTTTATCGTTGGGCAGTTCAATGTAAACTGAATTCTCCAACGATAAAAATCACTGGGTTCTCGCTTGAAAAAGCGGTCATAATTAATAAACAATTTATATTGTTTATACGAAAGAACGATCGGTCTTTCGTACGTCTCCAACGATTTTTATCGTTGGGCAGTTCAATGTGAATCGAATTCTCCAGCGATACAAATCACTGGGTTTTCGCTTCAAAAAGCGGTAGAAATCAATAAAAAAATTTTATATTTTTTATACGACAGTTCGGTCCTTCTTGACGTGTTTGCTAATATTACGCGCACTGATCGAAAAAAGCAAGCCCGCGATGACTTCGGTACGCGTGCACGTGTGTGTTAGCGTGTGTCAACACGCTCGAATTCGAAAGAAGGGGGGTACATGTAAACAACGTATACAATGTATACTGCCGTTGTCATTCTCTCTCGAGACAGAATCGAGAGAGAATAATGTATTCCGTAAAACACAACACTTTTCACAAATATCCACAACGTAAATGAAACTTCGTTTGTTCTTCCAGCAAATATCCCAATGCTGTATGAGGCTGCACGAGCTCCGCATGCCGATTGCCAAACAATTGAAGTATAAGCTCGTGGCAGCAACATAATCGATAATTGAGAAATTGATGTTTGCACCACGAAGCGGAATTTTGGTGAACTAAAATAGCATAGAATTTGATGCAACCGGGCTCAAAATGTTGGTTGTGATATTGCGCTTCCGCTGACAGGCCAAAAAATTGATTCGTCAATTATTTTCGGAGTAATTGTAAGATTACTCCGATGGTAACAAAAAATCCAAATTTTTTTGAGAATTTCCCAAAATCGCTCTGTCAGCGGATTTCTGCCATACCACTGTATACACAGTTTAACTTTCATCGCAATTGGTTCAGCAGTGTGGACAAATTTCCCATTCAAAAATTCGAAGCCGACTGATCCATCCTCGTACAATATGGCTCAACATCAAGGATAATCCTTGATTACAGTAGAAAT
The DNA here is from genome assembly GCA_037576405.1 of Campoplex capitator. NCBI lineage: Eukaryota > Metazoa > Arthropoda > Insecta > Hymenoptera > Ichneumonidae > Campoplex > Campoplex capitator. The sequence goes on along the minus strand of JARBWI010000323.1, from coordinate 12,721,364 downwards.
ATCGTGATATGTCAAAATTATTAATTGTACGAATAAATTTTGTACGAATAAACCTTTCTTTACATACATTTCTAATATTTTTCAATCAAAAAATGCAAACATACAAAAAGTGTACTCGAAACTAAACAAGAGAGTGGCCCAAGGGATATAATGAACCGTGTCAAACATAGAAATACAATAACAAGATTGCAGTGAATCGACTATTTGCTTCCTCTATATTTCGAAATATTCTGACCACTACAAACCGACGAGGTATAAAAATGATCATGAAAAGAAGTGATATTGCAACTGTACTAGCGTCAGATTTGCTGTAGCATATCAGCAGGGTACCGTAAATAGACACATTTGAAAAGAGCTTTGCTCAGTCCCCTTCTTGTCGTTACAGCTGAAATTTCACCGCTGCAGTTCAACTTGGATGTATATATATATATTAGGGTGGTTCAAAAAAAATCGATATTTTTTTTTCCCCAATGGGTACGTTTCGATATTTGCAGTAAGGTAAAAAAAGAAGCCTGTCAAAATTTGAGCCCTAAAAAAAATTTTTTAGAGGTCGCTCATCGCTATTTTGTATTTCCCATTTAAATAACACGGGAAAGACATCGCTTGCTGCTCCTGAATTTTATACCTCGCCAACGCGTGATCGTAGCATAATGCCACAGGCGGTTTTTTGTAGGGATTCAAACGCACTATCAAAAAGATCTCTTATCGTTTTGCGATAAATCAACTCTTTCGGAAGATATTTATGGTTAAAGTTGACTTTGTAGTCAATTTTAAGATTTTTTCACTTTTCCGGCGAAACTATCGAACTCATCACAAAATTTTATGGGACTTTTTTTGAAAATCATGTGTATTTCTATAAAATCACGTTCGTAGATAATTGAAAAATCGAATTGCTGTATTACGAGCTCATTCTTTAAAGGAAAATTGCGATTTCCGTCAAACAAATCGTTCTATTAACTAAAAATTTCAATAAAAAGACTCCAATTTTCATTGAGTTGCTATATGTAATGTTTATTGTCGATGAAACTTTCAAAACATATCGGACTTTTTTCACATTTTATTGATAGTTTTTCCTGCAGCATTCAATTTTTTTTTAATTAAAAAATAAAAAGGTGGAAACGTTGAAAAGTATTTCAAATTTGGGTGAATATTTACAATTCGTTCTGACAGGATTAAGCAAGCGGCGACGGTGTTCTTTTACTACTTGTAAAATATATCGCAGTTGTTCCACGCTACTGCATTGAGCAATGTCGTTCAAAACCCCTTAAATTTGTAAAAATCGAAAATTTTCTTATTACTTTCATGATTACATCACAATGATAGATCTATCTCGAGAAAGTCATAAAGCAAATCGAAATTTTCACAAAGTTACTTTTGATTGCTTATTTATAGTACAAAAAAGTTATCGCCTTTTTTTCACTCATTGATTACTCTCCAAATTCACTTTTATTATCGAATTCTAATATTCGATTTGCGAACGACTTATTCCTTCATGTGGACATAGCACTGTGATCTAACCATGAGAGTTATCAGGGGAATGTGGATTTTTTTAAAAGTCCAAGTGTTGTTAGTGATGTTGCCGAACGTGGAATGGCCTTAATAGAGGGTGTTGTGTCCGCGAAGACCGTCACGAAGGGACGAGTTATCGAGGACTAGTATTCAAGGGACTAAGGCCAACAATAATTGCCGAACGAAGAATGAGGAACAATTCCAATACGTAGTAAAAGTCGTACAAGCACATCGTCGATGTCTTCCGGATTGTAAAAAAAAAAATCTGAAAGAGATCCGTTTTTTCATACCGAGTATATTTTTTTCGATTGTCTTACGCTGGTTGTTTTTACGAGCCACACTCTGACTGCACAAGCATGACTGTTATTTCATTTTTCAAACTGGAAAAAAAGCATTAAGGATTACATTGTAACTTAGTAAAGATTGGAGTCATTTTATTGAAATTTTTAGTCAATAGAACGATTTGTTTGACGGAAATCGCAATTTTCCTTTAAAGAATGAGCTCGTAATGCAACAATTCGATTTTTCAATTCTCTACTAACTTGATTTTATAGAAATGCACACGATTTTCAAGAAAAGTCCCATAACATTTTGTGATGAGTTCGATAGTTTCGCCGGAAAAGTGAAAAAATCTTAAAATTGACTACAAAGTCAACTTTAACCATAAATATCTTCCGAAAGAGTTCATTTATCGTAAAACGATAAGAGATCTTTTTGATAGTGCGTTTGAATCCCTACGAAAACCCGCCTGTGGCATTATGCTACGATCACGCGTTGGCGAGGTTTAAAATTCAGAAGCAGCAAGCGATGTCTTTCCCGTGTTATTTAAATGGGAAATACAAAATAGCGATGAGCGACCTCTAAAAAATTTTTTTTAGGGCTCAAATTTTGACAGGCTTCTTTTTTTACCTTACTGCAACTATCAAAACGTACCCATTGGGAAAAAAAAAATATCGATTTTTTTTGAACCACCCTAATATATATATGTATAAAGTGAAAACTAGAAACAGAGTATCAAAACTACCAACATTACTTGATACATCCCGATGGAATGACTGCGCGTACGAACATGCATACATTCGCAAACATGTGGATGCAAATGGGCGTTTTACACGGGACTTTATATGTATACTTCAATACATCATTCGCCGTGAATAGAACTAATCCGACCGTGAATTCACACTAGCGATTTTTCCTTGGTGAAAAAAACGTATACACTTCAATGAAATATTTTTCTTCTTCACATACAACACGCTTGACATTTTTTAGTATATCGTGTATGCGAGACCAGGCTTTGATCCCAGAGTAATTAAATGGAACCCTTCTCCATCTTTTCACAATATGAAATGTTATTGTTCTCTAATCCTGGAATCATCCTTTTTGTCTACTACTATCATTCGTACTACTTCCTCTACTTAATGTTGATTCCCATAGCTAAATAAGTCTTCGCATGCCATGCGATGCCAAATTCACCTATCGAATGAAATTGCATCTGCGATTTTGCTACAATGGGGATATGTTTCAGAACGTATTCAAAGAAACTTCTTTGATTTTTCCGCCTAATATTTTTCAAGATATCGATTTCTAAAAATTTGACGATTTTTTTTTTCAATTTTCCATAACATTTTGAAAAATTAATCGATTCGGTCGTTTTTTTTTTAAATCTTCCGCTTTTAAACATTGTTTTTGAAAAAAATCAGAAGAAAATTCTTTGCTCAGGTCAACGTAGTTATTTTTATTCAATTTGTATTGTAATTGTGTTTTTAAGGATGTCAGGGCCTTTCGATTTTTTTTTATTCTCCAAAAAATCTTTACTTGATCTGTAATTTTTCAAGCTTGGTCCCATCGAAGGCCAACCATACTCACTATTATCTCCGATTTTTGAAATTTTAGGAAAAATTTTTTCTCCAAAAGTACCGGGAATATCATCCCAAAAATACTTCAACGGGTAATCAAAGAACAAATAAGTTCTGTAGTAAAAATTTTCCTTAGAAAAAAATGCAAAAAAGCAATTCAAACAATTTAAAAAAATCGAAAAAAATCACAGAAATGTCTTTGAATAAGTACTAAAACATATCCTAATCGTAGTGAAAACGCAGATGTAAATTCATTTGATAGGTAAATTTGGCATATAATGCCCCATATATTATGACCAGTTTCCTATTGGCTGTGTATACTCTATTTCGAGAAATCGTTTTCTTTCTCTCTGATATTCCTTGATATTTTCTCTCTCATTCTGCTTGTGTGGATCATTCGCATCTAATATTACGGATCCACGATGCATAGATCTCCAAGGTTTAGTCTCGGAGACAGCTTTGCTCATGAACGTCGCCTGCTCAAGGAGGTTTTTGAAACCAATCCATAAATTTCCTATGTACCAAGGGATCGTCTAAGATTTGAATAGATGCCTGCCTGTCTTCCAATGCTTTTGAAGTCTCTGGTTGCAATACCAAAAGCACTGGTTCGAATAGAGTTGACCAATATTCGTTGACAGAAACTTCCATACCCTTAACATCACCCCAAGCGAAACTTTTCTGCGAACCTTTCATGTCCTTATCCTGTATCTCTCCAATCCCTTTTTGACTCCATGTAAACTCCATCGATGCGTCCTCCCAGTTGATTCTGATTTCTCTCTCTCTCTCTCACACACACACACGCCCGCACACATGGACACAGGAATGTATATAAGTAGGCAAGCGTCCCCGAATACGCACAGACGTGTGCACACACTTTTTTATACATAGCTTGGAGTTCATGAATAACATAAGCAAAGGTATATTGCGAGTAAAGTTTGGAACTGCGCGATGATGTCTGCATTCGTTTTTGAAATGTGTACAAATATATGAACATAAGTGCATTTTGTATTTCATAATTTTCCCACAAGCGTGGCAGGGCTTGAATGAACAAAATGATTGAATAAATAAATGTATGCAAGTTGTTGTAAGATTAGAATATTTATATGTCCATCGCGGTTTCTGTTCATGACCATGGCTCAAACCTAACTGGCGTATTGACGTATCTTCATAAATATATCGATGAGGTGAGGGATCCTTGTACATGTCTGGTCATATCAGATCAAAGGATCCTCATTTACCCTTTGCAATTAAGCTACTACGTATCTGTACATTTTCTCTTACGATGATATAGCTGTATGGGCTTTCACGATGAGGGAAAGCGATTTGCAAATATCTATATATTGATGACAGAAATACACTTAATGCGGACGAAATTGTTTTGAAGAATTCAAAAAGCTGACTCTACAATTATTACTTAATCGTGTAACTGAGATGGGGTAAACGTGGTTTTAAGAAAGGTGCCCGGATTTTGTAATATCTCTGTGTTAATCACATGACTAGTCGAACGATGATCTATAGAGGTAATCCATTGCTTACCAGCCTTAGGATATATTTTTTTGTTCGTACTCTTCTTGTTTCTCGACTTCCGATCGGATACGTGTACGTATAGAATATGTGAGTATACAGAAGAGCAGTTGCGATTTTTTTCTCTCACGAATACCGCAGTCTTCCGGTCAACTTGTTCCAAGGATATTTTCAGAGAGCACGTATATTCTTTTCACGTTCCTCGATCGCTTCCAACACACTACTTGACCACGATATCAAGGTTGTTATTTCGTACAAATATAGTGTGTACTTTGTATCAGCTATAACGGAATGAATGAAAACAAGCTTTAAAAAAAATTCTTGGTATTGCTCCTAAAACGATTCGGCTTGTGTTTCCCGAGCATCATGTTTTTCTTCCCTTTGCTCTTTTTCTTCGATCAGAAGATAAATGTGGCAGTCAAGTTTTTAAACATCGTACAAGTCCACCAGAGAATTCAGAAGAGCAGGCAAACACAGAACCCCTATTCCTGAGCATAGGGTTGTACATGTATATCCATACCATATGCGTGTACCGTCCATTAAATTATCACGGCCATCGAGTCCCTCGACAACTTGATGGCGTACCGCTTGAACGACCAAGGGGAGAGCACTGAACACAAGGCAAGGCCACAAGCATGGTTTACGCCTCAAGCGACCACAGGATTAAGAGCGAGTATGCTTAAGATCTTTTCCGGTGATTTCGTCGTAAAAAAAAAAACGAGTTACACTTTGCTCAGGAATACTTGATTTTTCTTTCCTATTTTTACCTGTTCTCCCGTAACCGCAACGATGATCTAATACCATATACCCTTATGCTTTGATGTTCCTTTTTTAATCGACTTCCCAAAAGAAGAAGGTCCTTAATTCGACTAGGTTTTATGCATCGCTTTTTATTTTTAAGAAGAAACTTCTCAAGTGGACCCATATTAATCTCGTTATGATTTGATAGCTAGCATCTCAACATTTTTATAAATGGTTTAGTTCTGGTTGAAATTTGAATTTATTACTCATCATCTAAACATCTAACATCTAAATAGCATGTGACTAACCAAATCATTCCACGAATTAAGGAGCCGATTTTGAAGATTCAAGCCCATTTTTTGACATGATTTTGCCAGCGAAAACAGCTCGAAATCGATAAATGATAAACCTTTAAAAAAATGAAAACGGGCTTGAAAGATGATCAGAAGAATAAATGGATTTTTTTTCCATTGCCGATACTGCAGAATTATTATTATATAAGATAAAAAATGAAAGTCTGTGCCAAAGTTTCAAATTTTATAATTCTCATTTGTATAGCACTGACTATGAATATTTTTATGTGACAATGATTTCGTTCTTGTAAACATAGATTTCGTAGACATTGTTGAAATGTACATTTTTTTTTACCTTCCTGGGTATTCCAAGAGGCAGCTTTTTTTTTCTTGAAAGTTACTTCAAGATATTCTCATCATTTTAAGCGCAACAATCATATTTGTCTCGGACGAACCGACCCATAAACAGCGAACGACGCTTTTGCAGTAAGAAAAATTCTCAACATTTCTCACCATTATGTGTGAATAACTTCTAGTTTATGAATGATACCCTATCCCAGATAAAAATTAGCAAAACAAAAATTGATCTGGTTCTGGTGATTATGTACTGTGACTTGATTGGAGATTCCATTCAGATCAGAAAAAAATGCATTAATGAACTGGAAATTCATTCAATTTAATAAATGAATAAATTGAAGAAAATTCATAAATGGGATTGAAATATAACGTTGAAGTAACGGCCTAAGCCAAGATCGCTACAGACTTCGAAAGCTCATGGGCTTTGGAATTACTATCGATAACGATGACCTCATTCTGGAGTTGCAAACTATAATTAAATTCTAACTGCAAGTGAATAACGGTAAATTTTTTTAGTAAATTAATCCGATACCTAAGAGAAAAGCGGTTGAGAGTGTTATCGCTCAGAATTTCATAATTCATCACCTCTTGATAGGTCGGTCACGACTTTTACGAGATCGTATATAGTAATGTAATTGAGAAAATGTCTTAAAGTGCATCTGAACTGGATTGCTGACTTTTTAATTCATTCAGGAGAGACTGGTTCTTCGTGTTGAGAGAATCGGTTGGAAAATGTCATCTATTACCTCCATTGAATTAATTCGTGAGCAGCGACGACTCCATTCATTCGCGAGGTTGGAGTTGGTGGACAGTACGAAAGTCGGAGATAGGCACAAAGTCCACTGATGTGAATGAAAAAAGTCGAGCGTACTAGAATTCTTGAGGCAGTTACTGAATCAAAAGTTTCTCTTAACGAAACTGGTGTCATCTCGACGATGCGCTGCAAAACAGACGAGGGGAGGTAAAACTCTTAACGGAGTTGGACTCTGACCAAGCACAAGCTAAAAGCTTCAAGAAACGCACGTTGAAGGGCTGAAACGGTTCAAGAGAACGAAGCAAAAATAGGCGAACAAGGCGCAGAATGAGAATCTCATTGACTTCCGGTGAAAACGTTTCAACTTGTTCTTACTGCGAAAGCACCAAGACAAGAGAGAGAATGGTTTCGTGAAATGAACGAAAGACTAAGTAAGTCGATTACGTTACCGAGTAACGAGAGAATTCCACGACCTTTAATGGCATCATTCGTCGTTAGGATGTCGAAGCTTTCCTACTTTAGACTTCGATCTCGCTTACCGCGCCTGATTCTCTCACAAACTGGTAGAAACTAATCCAACTAACTTCGGTATACGATGATACTAGGTCGGTCACGTACGGAACGGGGATAAAGTATGGCTTCGTTGAGTTAAATAATTCTCGTAATTCTTCCGTAAATCTATCAAATGTATATGAGGTTTTGGTGCTGTTATGTCAGTCTCCGCTTTTCGCCGCTGCATGATTCGTGGCCGTACAATTGATCACGCGATCACTGTAGCAAGGTTTCTATAACTTTTCATTCCACGCTACATATAATTGATAAAATTGATGGTGTTCAATAGCATGAATGTAAAAAATGACGATCCAATGATTCTGTCAAACTGCAAACTAGCTAAAAGTGCAACTACATCACTCATACAGACTGAACATGATTTCACTCGATAGAATCGATTAAGTGAGTGCAACTTTTGCCGGAAACATTTTTCTTGAACGTTACAAGTTTGAAATATACGTTCCGTCTGGTTGTGTCTTGAGATGCTACACATACACCATTGTCCGGATACACCAGTCATAGACAGATGTCAAAAGCAGTCTTGATTACATACTAGTTTCAATCGTGAAGAATTCACCCTAATCCATCACGAAAGTACGCCAACGAATTGTCTAAATCGATAGAAAAGAATTTCATTTCTCAACCTAGTTCCTATTTACTATTTCCATTGCCCAACCACTCCCATCCCCTCTCTCCTCAACGAATACTCCGCAATTTCGTTGATGATCGAAAATTGTTGAGTATTTTTATATTCAATTTTCGTTTTATTCGTTAGTGTTGAAGGATCCAAATCTTTTATTAAAAACTTTTCTTCAAAGACGTGGAATGCTCTATTTGGACGAGTATAATGTAAATACATCGGAAAAAATAATCTCATTTATGGAATCTTCTCAAACAAGTTCAAACCTGCAAAATAGAATTTCCATTTTTACAGAATCTGACCAACATCATGAATTATCCCACGATTTTTAAGTATGGAATAAATACATTTGCGATACATATTTAATAACGACTTGCCACTGTTGTAATGATTTTGTTACAAGAAAATGAGCAATTTGAGTTTTTAACGGTGAAACTTGATAACAGTTTTCATGAAATAATCGATTAAGCCTGTGGTAGATTGTGGTGGATTAATCAATCCTGTGCTATGTATGATTAACTTTGAGAACAGCTTCTGAAACACTTGAAGAATTGATGCACGCGCTATCGTTTAAGATTTTAATTGATCCCATCTGAATTTTAATTGAGTAAAATATTTTTGTTCATCCGCATCTTCAGGAAGATTGTCTTCGAACATTGGATATTGTATTCATCATTTCAAGTGCTTGTTCAGTTCAAATACTATATTTTTTTAATGACAAGATTAAATAAAACTGGAATATTTCCGTTCAACGACTCATTTTCATGGCAAGATGTACAATTTCAGTATGTACTATAAGGGATACAAATTTGTATTAGACAGGTTTCACTACGTTGCCTTCACTCTCAATAATTTCACAAGAATATAGCATCCGACAATTTAATTTGTACGACCTTTAATCACCCGAGGATGGTTAGGATGTGCTCGTTAGTTACAGGCGTCTGTCGAAGGGTGAGCGGGCGATAAAAACCGCCTTCCGATTAAATTGAGCACAAAAACGCTCTTTACTCAAGCTTCGGAGTAAACGAGGGAGAGTAAAAAAAGAGCGCACGATGGACCAATATAACTAAGGGTGAAAAGTTCCCGAGAATAGCAGAAGTAGTACTCCCTCCAAAAATGATATCTACATTTCCAGCAGCGTGGTATGCAATGAAACGAGATGTAATACCTGGCTTATGAAGTAATACTTCGGTAAATCTGTCTCCAATCCTGAAAATAATAGAACGACTGTTTAATATTTTATGAGATACAAATTATTCTTAAGAAAGTTTTTTTTTCAATCTTTAAGCCTCGAGTTAAACTCCGCTCGGTTTTAAACATTATCGATTTACTAGACACACATGATCCAACATGTAATCGCATGTACTGACGGTAACTGTCAGTAAATCAAGAGAAGCGGTATAAGGGAATAATTATATGAGATACTATGAACTGACTAAAAAAATATAGGTACCGAAAAATCATCGTCAAATTAGAGGGATGTTGCGAAACGTTTCCTCGTTCTTTTGTTCACATTTTTTCTCTTAACTGCTACAATTATTTTTTCATTATTGTCATTAGACACTTTTTGTTTACACTTCATTGATCAGAAAAATGATATTATATGTACTGAGTTTTCTTGTTTTTTCAAAGATTTTTTTTCATTATTCAGCTATAAACTACGCGGCAGTTTTTCTGTTATTCTTGCCCCTTCTAATATTTTATAAATTCAATAACGGAGAACAAAATGTTTATAAATGAAAAACCGTTCCAACAGGACGGTCCAACAATAACAATTTTTATTGTTTGCAAAGAATTTCGAAGGGTTAAGGAATTCAATGTTTGGAATTAATTATTTGGGAGAGAAAAAATAGAAAATGCAATCCGCGAGTTGAACACTTTCATGAAACAATTTTGACTAGACCAATATTAATCACCAGTAAGAAAAAACTTGGCGTACAAAAAAAATCACTAATGAACGTATTCATGAAACGTTTGTAACCAAAAATGAATCGTGTATTAATAAACAATTTTTTTTTTTAATATTGAGTGAAATAAAACTGAAGCTTCACATTCAAGCTGCATATTAATCAATGAAACGATGTAAAACTGTATTATAACAGAAAAACCACGCCAAACGTAAATTGCAATTTGTCGTGAATACAAGATACATAAAAAAAATAAAGTGAAATCATGATGAGAAAATAATTAATGAATTGAAACTCCAACCCAAGATAGCACAACGAATTACTGAAACAATGATAACTATAGATAAAAATTTTTCATTATATTGAAAAATTCAAGTTCGCTTGCTATTAGCGATCCGCACTTGTAGTTCATACATTAGTCGGATTTCTGAGAAACTACTGATTTAGCGCAAAATAGCGGTTTTTCTATAAGTACCAAGAAATTTTTTAAAAACGATCGCCAAAATTAGAGTGCGGATCAAGGAAATAACGACAGAATATGAAATGTTATAACAAGTAGCAGTAGAATGATTGTCGAAAGATCAACTACTGCCACTAAATGTAAGAGCTGTCATAACATTGATTCCAACGATGTCATTTTTCAAGTGACGCCAATTCCACCATTAGTAGTCTAGAACACGACCAGACACCGACTATCTGAAAAACTTGACTTCAGTAGCCAACTTTATACTAAAGCCCCTTGCACGAAATAAGGTATCGGCTGCAAGAGGCTTAAGCAAGAATGGGCTGCTTTCCGTGAGTGCGGAATAAACAAGAAGTAATTGTGTTCTCTATATACCTAACACTGAGCTGCTACTGATTAGCCAAAAGTTTGACAAAACTAAAAAGCCAAAAGTCCAGGTACGCTAGATAAGAAACGCTAGCTATGCACTAACACCAAACGCATTATCTGGGGGATTTCAAGGCGGGAAGACGTGCTTTCTCAGAGTGAGAATTCAGAACAACATCAATGCTCTTTGTGATGAGTAAAAAATATATGGTTCCCTGAAGCTGTGTATGCGAAATTATCGCAATATGTTTATTCTTGTCTCCTTTTTGAACGACAAATTTATCGCCATGAGTAATTAAAAATCTAGATGAGAGTTTATCACCTAAACGCAATTGAGTTATATACAGAGAATATGTGAACGCGAACTGAACTCACGTTTGCTTGGCTTGCTATCGAAAATAAAAGGTCAGCTGAGATTCTCTTAGGTTCTCGATGCTTCGCCCGTCTTTCTATACACCTATGTGATAGCAAACCCTCAAGTCACTCGATATTACGTGGACCGTGTTTCAAGCACGCTAAGTATGTCCTACGGGTGAAACAGCATTACATCCGTCTTTGATTGCCGACTCCCCGTACATTCGAGTTCTATCCAAGATTGTACGATTTGCTTTAGATACGCGCGTCGCTTGTTTACCAAAGGTATCGAGCCCCATGAGGTTACGTACTCTTTAATTAAACTGTTCGATTTGCTGAGTTTGATCGATTGCGCTCTGAATTTCACATACGCCTGCAGACCCACTGTATCTTGTTCTTTTTTCTCAGACTTTCTCGTTACTCTGACTGGTGATTTTGCACCTCATACAGACATACAGCATTTTCTTCGATCCCTCTGTAACTGGTGATGCATCATACTGACTAGCTTCAGAGTATCACTTTTCATTCTGATTCGAGTTTGAATTGATTCAATGCGTTGAATTCAAATGATAACAATTGGCTTTCAAAAGTATGATCAGTTGCATTACCAGCAACGGTTCACTGTGAAGTAATTGAGAAATTTATTAATTAACTGAACGGTATTCCCAGATTATTGTAATTACGTCATTATAATTATCATCTTCATTTAGACAACTTATTAGAAAATCTACAAATAGAGAAATAGATTACGTAGTCGTTACGAGCGGACAACTGTAGAAGAAAAGTTATTATTTACTTTAAGAAACAGATCTTTGGCTACAATTTTGTAGAGTGTAATTTTGAAACTGCTACAATTTTGAAGAGTATAAAATGATCTATAAGACCAGCATAATTACAAGATGATTACATAAGATGTAGCCGAGAATTACATTGATGATGATGATGATGAAAATGAAAAACTTACGTGTTACGGAAATGGAAAACTTTTGCCTTCTGAAGGTTCAACTTAGAATTTAAATAAAGAATTGAAATTTGGTGAAGATTTTTTTTCATCGATAAGGAAGCGTTCAAGAAACAGACAGAGACAGAGAGAGGGTAAAAAATCCAAAATCACTTTATTAAGAATCATCCTAATATATATTTAGGAGCGATGCGGAGTTGTCGAATGATTGGTTACCATGGGTATAACAACCACAGAGAAGAATAAGAAGGGGAAGGGGAAAGAAACCGAAAGTCGATATCATCGAATGTTCTTCGCTGCGTATAACGCATATTGAGTCATAATACAGCATTGTGGTATTGGACAGAAACATTTAACACGGTGAGGGGGTTGAATTGCAATAAAAATATTGTTATTCCATATTTTATTTTATTATAATTTAGTAATGAATTTGTAAGTCTGAAACTCTGGGCAGATACAGAAATTCACGACCGTAAAGAACGTCCCATCGCTTTATGTCGTGTTGTGGCTACAGCAAAAAGTTTCAACACTGATCCTTGAAAAAATAGACCTAAAAGTTATTATCTATTTGATTTAAATACAACTTTCTAGCCAAAGTAAATAGAATTCCTGTTGAATTCATTTAAAAGAATTCGAACAAACGATCTTAGTAGTTCCAAATGGAACTGTCTCCTATAGGTGTACATGCTCAGCGTTGCCAATATGATGATGTCAATATTTCCTCAGGTGCGAATAAAATACTTGTCCAGGTATTGATATCATTCATTTTACTGCCGAGCGTAAACTAGATGTTGACGTTGAAGTCCAGTGACACTTCAGACTTTCTAGAATTGCGTTTCGCTATCGCGTCCTTTCAAATGGTACATTTATGTAGGAAACGTAGCCTTCGATGGCTACTGTCTTGCATGATTGATCATTTTTGTTATAAATGTAGAACCTTTTTTTTTGTGTAAGCGCAGAAATAATATGAAAAGTTTTGAAAAAAATATATATTTCGACCGATATTTAGTGAAAGAAAACAACTTTGATCGTCGTATCGTGATAACCTCATTTTCCCCCAATTAACCAATTCCCATATTCCTGCGAGACCTCCCACAAGTGTTCGTGATAACCACTGCTCGCATTGGCGTGGAGGCCGAGAGGAATTATTGTAGAAAACCCAGCTGTTACAGAAGGCTACATTGTTAGTGCGTTAACGTTAGTTGAGGAAGTTCTTATATTTTTTTTGTGCTCTGTAAAATTATCACTTCAGCACTGGGAAAAAAATTGTTGATTCAAAAGAAATTGATGTTATTAGAAGAGTTTTGTCAACAGAAATGCGCGTTTCTTTGTCAGTATGAACGCGCAGTTTGATAAAAAATTAATGTGACCGTTCAATGGCTTATGACATTATGATGATCGTATATTTCATCGGCACTCCGTAATGAGAGATTTTGTTGTTCCAATAACTTTTTTCTCTTGGTGAGGGACCTGCACGACCCTAGGGTATTGACAAATTTTCAAGAGTTAATTCATCATATCTCATGACGTGCGTGGTATATAGGGGTCCCATTTTTTATATGTCACTGTAGTATATAGTTCTGTACTTGATCAAATTTTCAATGAGCCATCACCTTTTTCGATACATGATATTGAATCATTTCTCACGTCAAAACAATATGAGTCATAAGGCTCTGTGCTATTTAAAAGTAGCTTTCCCATTTTTATCCCAGAAAGTAAACGCTGTTCAAATTGTGCAGATACACGCGGAATATGTTTCTGAACGTGCCATTTAAATTGCAAAGATCTGCACATCTTTTCAAGTTCTAATGAGAACTCTTTTAACCCCAGGAGTATTGTAGAAAAACTGCTTCCCACTCGGCGATTGATGCGCATAACGGTAAGCATTCAACCGTTAAAGGCCTTAGGAAAGAATAATTTTAGGGTCTCGTGTCTCACGTCTGATCGTACTTTTCGATCTAATGATCTCCGGTTTGATTATTATCAAAACGGTGGCAAGGAGCAAATGCTATGGGCAATCCAAATGAATAAAGCATACAAAATGTAGCTGAAATGCAATTCTGAGATCGAGATATCAACCACTACATTTTGTGCTCTTATGCAGGTCCGAATAACGGCTTGTGAAAAACGTACAATCCAACCTCATCCAATAGAATCGTCTATCATAGCGCTTCTTTTCCCTCCAGGGAACCAACTTTTTCGCATCGAGGTCTTATTCTTCCCGTTACGAATGTCCTCGAAATTTGTGTCCCAAGAGCCTACAAGGCAAACGTTCCTCGCGACCAGAAACGTACTTCAGAAACGATAGCAGGGCGTTACAGGGTCGGTATAGGTAGAAAACCATTCGCTCCCTTGCACTGCAGTCATACACGATCAACTGTCTCTCTCTTCTCCCCACCCCCCTCCCACCCCTCTCTATCTCTCTCACCATCTTTCTGTCTCACTCGGCCTCTCACGACGATCAACCCCTAAAATATTGGCAAAGTTTCGACGAGCCGCAGTAAGCGGAGGAAAGGAGAAACATTACACACACACAGATATACAGACACGTAGGCACGTGCCCACATACACACAGAACGGGAAGAAGATAAAAGTCCCTGGGTGCTTCCAATGCCAGTGCCACAGCTTCTTTTTCTCTGGAAGCCATTGTTCCTGTCGTTTCCGGTAACTTCTCTCGAATCACCACATACATAACTTCAAGAACACGGACTTGTACGGAAACTTCATCTACCGAGGTCACCTTTGAGTTTGATTTCTTTTGTTCAAGGCATAATATACGTCGTTATACTTTCTGTATGAAATATAATGCCGTTTTTCAAGGAAATAGCTATTATCCATCGATATACCTAGAAGTGTTTGAAAAATACACCTCACAGTACTGGATTACCGTACTGAAATGAAAATTATAGTTACAGTATCTTTTAAACAGTCCAGAATGGATAGATACTATTTTTCTCTATTCTCTTAACTGCGAACTTGCTTCTCGAATATAGATCTCTAGAAAGGCTGGGTCGGGTAGCTTTGAACAGGCCGTTACGTCTTATTACTACAGTATATCTCGACAAAGAAAACTCCAGATGAAGAACGAAAAGTCATAAAATAAATTGTCTTGAGTATTGGTGTTAGTTGGTAATTTAAGATAGAATGAAATAAGTGTCGATATCATCTGTTTCGTTAACGTAATAGAGAAACACATCGATATAACCAATGTCGACTGAAATTATGTGAGTGGTGCTACTCCAATATAATTTGCGCAATTCATCAAGGCTTCGGTAAATAGTAAACGATGTTATCTGTAGCTGCACAGCGTAAAGACACAGATGCACAGAATAATTGAACTCAAAAAACAAAAAGCGATCGTCTACAAAGTCTATCAATGTGAAGATGGTAAAGAAAATGGCGTGTGATTCATAACAAGCCGGATACGGTACAAGCTGAATGGAGTAGTCACAAATGAGAAATTTTTGTCAAGGTTGGAGTCGTTGTAATACGTAACCGTTTCTGTTCATTGCTCCCATCCGTATTGCAACATATCACAGTTGCAGAATTTAATCTATTCATTTAGATAATCGCAAATTTTGCATGCTTCCAATATGATGTGAATGGATCAAGAATCAAAAAGGTTTCTCAAGGCTTCAACATTTCATCATATATACTCAGTTTCATGCGCTTTTTAAAGTAAAGTTTTTTGTTTGTCTTCGTCAAATGCTTGACATTTCTCGTTGGCTCATGCCCGCTGTTCCGGAGTCATTTAGTCTGGTCATGTTATCATTTTTCAATGCAGTAGGATAAGTATTTATTCTTTTACATTTTTTTTATTATATTATTTTATATTATATTTATTATATTATTTATTATATTATTTATATATATCTATATATATATAAGCGAAATACCACTCACTCACTGACTCACTCATCACCAGATCACCGAAACTATGAGCCCGATTGACTTGAAATTTGGCATACATACTTCTTTCGCTATGTACACGCTCACTAAGAACGGGTTTTATCCAAATCGTATCCAAAGTTTATTTTTCACCCTCATCATTTTCTCACCCAATCACCATATATATATATAAAAGATGTTATATATATATGTTATATATATGTCATATATATATATGTTATATATATCTCTATATATATGTTTTGCCGCTTTTCAACCGAAAATCACTGAACCGATTTCAATGAATCTTTCACGGGATTTAAGATCATGATTCAAACTGAGTTTGAGGTTCTACGAAATTTTGTTATCTTAATTTTTACGGGAATACGAAAAAAAAAAATTAGCAATTTCATTCAATCAGCTAGAAATGGCTAGATGCGCCTGCCCTATGCAGCGGGCGAAGCCCGCGGGCACAGCTAGTTATATATATTTTATATATTTTATTTATATATATATATATACATATATATTATATATATTTATTATATTATATTTATATTATATTATATATTACTTTATACAATATAATATTTATAATATTATATTGTATATAATAAAATATAATATTATATTATACAATATAATATTTATAATATTATATTGTATGGCCAGACCATTTCGCAATATTGGAACGTGAATTTTGGCGGTTGGTGAAAGTTCATTGCGTTAATTTAACTGTATCATCAATTTCCGAAGGACGCAATCAATTAAACTTTCGATATAATTATCAAATAACGATATCGAACAAGCCAGAATAACGAAATGAGGGTCCTGGATCACATGACAGAACAGATCCAAAAATATTTTCTGTAGATCCTTCTTGTTAGAGAAGTTATTCCGACTGATTTCACAAAGAAGACGTGATCTCGATTTGTCAATCCGAAAATATAACTTTCATTTCACAACGTATAACATAAAATGCGTGCCTCTCTTACATATTTTGTCATGAATTCAGACGTACTATGAACATGATGAGTAATGGAAATGAGGTGAAATGCATACTTGACTACATTTACTTTTACAACCTCTGAGGGTCACTCGCAGTTCGATTGGCTGTTTCGTTTGCGCTTCTTCGATTCAGAAAATCGATCGAATTCTCGCACGTGCTTATAATTTTGGACAGTACGCGCTGGACTTCGAAAGTCCAATTAATATTGATGTATATTTCATTTGATTGGTAAATTCTTCAATTCATACAAGGTCCCTGGAAAACATCTTTAATATGCTATTTGAGGGTTCGTTAAATATCCCATTTTTGATTTTGGTGTATCGAATATTACATCTTTCCCACTTTGATCTAGCAGACACAGTTTACAGCGAAGTAAGGTAGAAGTTTGGGTAATAAAGAAGTCAGTTTCTCAGAGGTGTAGCATCCCCCGGGTATCAGCGTACATTTACCGATAGAAAATAGTCGAAGCGTTGAATCTGGTCTTGTCGAAACAGCACTAGCGTCTTGGATGTTGACGACACCATGGTAGTTGCTCATAGCCGGACAGGGTTTCATGCGGTATTCAGAAGGTTTAGTTAGAAGGAGAAAGTTGCACAAGGCTCTCTCGCTGTAGGGCTCTTGAGGGTGTAAGGAATAACTCGTGCGGAAAATCGTTTTAAGCCACGCCAGCTAATATTAACTTTCAAGAAGACGCGGCAAGGTCCTTTTGCTTCATCTCCTTCGTTCTTGTGCCTTATTCCTGTGGCCCGTTCATCCGTCTTTACGCCTTGAGCACACCCTTGATTTCTCCGTCGTTTCTGGTCCGGACCCTTCGTTACCGTAGCCATAACCATCGACTTATTGTGGCTATATGATGGTTTCGAACATCCCAGTTAACCCACTAGATTAAAAAGTCCAACGATTCATTCCTTCAACTTCTTTCACGATGTTAACGCGCCTCTTTATTTATTCTACTTTGCATGTGAAAAAATGTTTTCAACCGAAGGCGAAATAATTATTGACAAATAGTTTCTACCATTCGTCAACAGAGATGTAACTGATACTATCGTTTTACTTCCAATATATATATTCAAACTTAATGCTCGTTTTTTGTGTCTTCTTCCAGTATTATGAATAACAACAAGCAGCAAAAACCCGATCCAGACAACATTAAAATGTTTGTTGGTCAAGTACCCAAGGATATGGGAGAAAACGATCTTCGAGCGATGTTCGAAGAATACGGTAGAGTTCACCAGCTGAATGTACTTCGAGACAAATTCACCGGTTGCAGTAGAGGTAAGTTATAAACAATAATATCTATATATAATAATCTGTTCGATGAAAAAAGTTTGGCGAATCGAATTCGAAAAGAAAAAAATGAGTGGTTACCGAGGGCTGAGCGCCTAATTTTGTATAGAACAAAAGTAACAGCAATTCGAATGGAATTATAAAAATTCCAAAAAATTAAAATCTTTTTTTGAATATCCTCGGGAAAAAAACATCGAAAAATTTGGTTTGACGTTGAAGATAGATGTACAGCGAGCAAATCCCGTAAGCACCGCTACCTAGTAATAAATTACGCCATGATTGATTTGTTATTTCGCAAATTCGTTTCACATAAGACTTGAGGTAAGTTTGAACATTAGATAACCATTTGTATAAAAAATCGACTGATCCTTCGTAATTAAGTTATATTCACGTTACCCTAAAGGAGATATATAAAGAAGGGTCGCGCATTCGCCGAAACCCTCCCATAGCAGTTGTATGATGGCAACACAATTTGACGTATCATTCTATCTGATATTGATTTCCAGTAGAGAACGTACCGCTGAGGGTACACACGAGGTATGGCGTAACTGTCCGCGTCCTGACGACGACCATCCTTGCGATACTAAAACCATGCTTCTCGACAATGTGGGCACATTCATGCCCATTCATAACGTGGTATTGTTTCTAAATTGACATAGGTAACGATGTGTCCCTGACAGCTGTGCAGTGAAAACCAGGAGTGTAGATGAGTCCCGGATATATAGCTCAAGCGTCATTAACGCTTGGGTAAATTAACAAGTAGATGTCCACTGGAAGTTTACTTCTAAATGAGCGATCAATAAGAACTTTGTTTCTGAGCACAAATTATGAAACGATCGGTAGCACGATATTGTCAAGAAATAGCAATTAAGAAAATAATCTGATGCTTAGGCCTGTTTGAGGAGCATATTGCGGGATTTAAAAAAAAAAGTAAAGTACGATCGTTTTGATTTATTACTTGTTATTATTACCATCGTAAACTATTGAATCAAAATTTGATCATGTAATTTTGTAATATTTTATTATATTTTTTCTAAGGATGTAGATATGATGTTCAGGCGTCGAAAAATCATGACCAGTTTTGATGATGAATGGCGTAGTGACATGAACCACGTAGTGCTTCATATGCAATTTTTCTCTCGGAATGACTCGGAAATGTCTTTTTTGCACCATCAATTAGACGCATCTCTATTGCTATGTTTCGATGTTTCCTTATCCATTTTTACGGTTTTACACGCTGTTCACTCGATTGAATAACAAAATTTATATAACTATCGATTTGGTTCAAAATAACTATCCTCCAATTACTAGTTTTTTCTCGTCCTTGTCTGTACAGTTGTGGATTCTAATATACGAGAAGATTTATCGAGATATACGCGGGTATAAGGATGACGTGAAACAATAGAGAGGCAAAATCGTTGCAGCTGCCATGCTATTCACAGCGTGCATTTCCGGCGGGCTCTCGCGACTATACGCTATAATTTCGTTATTATTTCGAATTTCGCTGCAAAATTTTTTCGGTATGCCCTCGAGAAAAATCGATTTTTCGAAGCCCGAACACCGGAGTATACTCTTAACTCTATTCTCTATGAAGGTTATTCGTTTATGTTCGGAAAATGTTAAACGGATGTTCTCCAGAGAAAACCGGGTTTGTTTAATGCCCGTTAAAATGATTAATTGAGTCATTTTTTTGTTTCTTTCAACGTCCAATGAAGTACTTTTTTTGCGATGAGAATCAACAAAATCGTAGCCACTTCGAAATAAAGTTTGAAAATTGATTTTTTTTCGTGTTTTTCGTTAAACAAAATATAAAATTTTCAGGAAAACGCTGCCATACGACGATACGATAGGGCATAAAAAATAATGTGGCAAAATTTCAGACAAATATTTCAAGTACTTGGAAAGTTTCGAGAAAAAAACGCGATTGAAGTTTCCAATACTTTACTTCCACGTTAACTGTCCACTTACAATCATAAAATTTTGTAAATTTTCGAAAACAATTGGAAGCGATATCGCTTTGGTAGAGACTCTCTGGCAGCGACTCGTCATATATATAGACAATCCATCATAACCCTTGTCTCTCAATGATTCTCATCCTCTTTCGTCTCCTAAACCTTTTTATCTTTCGGTTGTTTTGTGTTTTTTTTGTCATTTCTTTTCTAAGGAAAGTTGTAGCAACTACGTTGCACTAAATTTCTGAACGTAAATTAACAGCATGTTGAATAAAATTTTTAAATACTGTATGAGAATCAAATTTCATCACAAATTTTTGCACCTGCACGTTCCTTTCAGTTTGCTGTTATTTTTGTAGTGGCGGAGTTTTTATTTATCAAACGAAAAATTATTGAAAAAAAAATTATTTCAATCATTTACATTTCATTTTTAGACCGCAGGTTTAAAAATTTTTCAATTTCCTCCAACGATTTGTCAGTAATTATGTAACACAGAGAAATGTACTGATTTTTTTTGTATTTCGAATTTATCAATGTTTCCATTTTCACGGATATATACATAATTTAAAATTGAAATTACACAACACAATAATACACCAAATAAATTGGGTCTAGCTAAAGTCCAACGACACGTAAGGTCAAACTGACAAAAAATGTAGGCACAGGCAAAGACACGCGGACAGCTACAAGAGCCAACAACGGCGTGAAGTATCGATCGTCATTTTCGTATTATTCGATTACTTATTTTTTTTTAGTCACGCTGATATCACGATAATAAATATTTTTGTGGTCCCATTTCATTATGACTGAAAAGCATGTTCATCGGCAGAAGGAAGTATGTTCCAAAACTGGTAAAGTTATGTCTGGTTTGTTTCACAAACATTCTCCACGAAAGAAATGTGAAAATCATCTGGTCGCGGTTTTTGCTCGGGCGAGCAGCCGGACCTTAAAAATGAACATCATCGTTGAATTAACATTGCAATACGTAGGCTCTTACTCTTAAATGTAATATTATTCGATCTGTAAACTTGATCGGAATTTATTTATTTGACAAGCGAGTAATAGCATCTAAGAAACAACGGATACTAGGGACACGTATGTGTATGTCCAGCATTGGGCGGTGAACGATCAATGTCTGTTTTCAGACAGCCATTGTGGTCGCTAGTAGTTTTTGATGCCATTGGTATTGATCGTATCACCGTAACCGCGAATGTAAGGATAGGTGAGCGGGCAATATGTAGGGTGATCCAGAAAATGTTGAAGGAGTAATGAACTGATGAGCAGGGCATAAAAGCTTGAAAAAAAAAAAAAAAAAAAAAAGAACGAAGCAAGCATCGCAGCTCTCATATTTACTTATTCCAAGCATAGCCCAATTAGTAAGTATTAATCATTCTACGAAAGAAGCGAGTAAAAAAATTACGTTAACGTGGAACAGTAAATATTCCGAACTTCATAATGTTATGAATATGAGGTATTCCAAGCTGAATCGGCGGACTTTTCCCCTAACCCCTGCTAATTTGATTCGTTTTTTATTTTAATATGATTCCATCGAGTCTAATAGACACTTTAATTTTTTTTTTAGACTTTTATAAACGACCCTTATTAGAGAACATTTTTTTCGAAAAAAAGCCCCGTTTTAAAGATCTAAAAAAATTCCAAAAAGTCCGTTATTATATGTAGATCAAGCTATAATCCATAATGGATGTATGGTTTTTTTTGTGTGTTTACGAGCTATCAACGTTAAAAAAAAAAATGTTGGAAAATTCCGGAGCCGCTCACTTTGGGCTGGTGTTTGAATACTTTCATAGCCAAAATGAATTTTCCTGACATTTTCTGAGTATTCTATCAGTTCAAAGTGAGAGATTCTCGAATTTTTCGGAATTTTTCAACATTGATAGTCCGTGAAACAAAGAAAAAAACCATACTTGCACTACGGGTGATAGTTTCAAATTTTCCACACATAATCACGGATGTTAGGAAATTTTTTTATATTTTTAAAACGAGGCGTTTTTTTTTACGAGATATCAACGTTGAGGAAATTCAGAAAAATTCGAGAACTGCTTACTTTGTGCAGATACTTTAATATTGTGATACCTAAATTGAATTTTCCTGACAATTCTGGAACAATCAATCAGCCCCAAGCTAGCGGTTCTCGAATTTTTCGGAATTTTCAGAATGTCAGTAGCTCGTAAAACACAGAAAAAAATCATACTTCCACTACAGATGATAATAAAAAATTTTCCACATATAATCATGGATTTTTGAGAATTTTTTCAGATTTTTGAAACGGAGCGTTTCTTTTCAATTTTTTTTCTATAGGGGTTATCGATAAAAATCTAAAAAATAAATTTAGGGTGTCTTTTAGACTCGATGTAATCATATTTTTAAAAAAATGAATCAAATTAGCAGAGGTCGGGGAAAAATTTCGCCAGTTTGGCGTGGAATACCTCATATACATCTTGCTCAATCATCGAACGGGAACTGACTTACCCTAAAAAATTCATAATAAAATTGAATAGGGATTACATATATTGAATAACTTGATGTGCAGCTAAAAAGAATCAAAATTCTTATGATTGGTATGATCCGTTGAATATTTACATGATATATTGATTTCCTCGTTCGAGGATAACAGAAATAATTGTTCGTTACCAAATTTTCGAATACAATTGGTTGAACTGAACTCGTTAGGTTGTGCAATGTGCAATCTAAATTCAAATAACTGGATAAACATATTAAACATATTTCATTTTCAAGGCTTGTTCAGTCATCGGTTATGATTTCTAATAGGCATAAAAAAGCATAACATAAATACATATTCTATTAACTCGCATCAAAATATTGTTTTTGCGTACATCATTATTTGTTGTGTAT
Organism: Campoplex capitator; assembly: GCA_037576405.1. Taxonomy (NCBI): domain Eukaryota; kingdom Metazoa; phylum Arthropoda; class Insecta; order Hymenoptera; family Ichneumonidae; genus Campoplex; species Campoplex capitator. Next base: position 12,698,077 of record JARBWI010000323.1, on the reverse strand, counting down.
ACAAAACGATTTGGGTTACACTCAATGGAAAAATGCGCGCAACAAAATTATAATGCCTCATTATCATCGTTACTCATAATACACTGAGAAAAATGAATTCGTAAATTCAACAAATTTTTTGTTGGTTCGACAAATTTTCTGTTGGTTCAACAAATTTTTTTGTTGGTTCAACGAATCGTAGCGAACAAAATGAAATTTGTTAACCCAAACGAAATATGGTTTATTCAAATACTTAATTTCTCACCACGACAAAAATATCGTTGAATCAACAAAAGTTTTGTTAAATCAACAAATTTAATTTGTTCCACACAATTTCAAATTTTTTTTCTGAGTGTATTATATTCTGTTCCTATAAGCTTATAGGTACAGTATATAAGGTATATCTATAGGTAAAATTTTTTTTTTTTTTATACTTGGCGTTGCGCCGCTACTACAGCTCTTGGTTAGGATATACTTAAAGAACGTCTTTATCGTAATTAGATGAAACAGATTTATTTGATCTGTACGATGAGATTCAGTTCCATCTTCCGAAAATCCAGAGACCCTAGAGACGTAAGACGTGGTCGTGCGTCAAACCCGTATTAACATTGTTGAGAATCTAAGTGTAAAAAACAAATTTTGGATCCTGATCTTTCAGGCTATAAAAATTTGTAACTATGCAACGTTATTCCTGGGCATTGCAATCTGTAAAAGGGTACACTGAAAAAAGGTGTATAGTGTTACAAACGGGGCGTATAGTTGGGCCAACTACGCCCCGAGATCGGATGTCGGCGAAAGCAATGGCGTAGTTAAAGGTACTTTGTTGGGCCAACGACGCCTGCAATTAGGAGTAAAATTTCCAAAACTCAATAAAATCAAAACATTATTTCAACGAAATTGAATAAATAGTTAGGTATCGTCGCATTGCTTGGTCGATGGGCTAACGTGTTTTAATCAACCGGATCAATCATGTTTAAATAAAATATATTGTATTGTATAATTGGTACGTAAAATGATTCCATGGATCATTTATGATATTGGAATGATGGTCATAAATTTTCGAATTTCGTTTAAACGTATATACTTTTTGATTGATTTTTCAAGGGCTAAGGTGAGTTGAGATAATGTCCAAGTTATGAAAGACGTGGGTAATCCATATCAAGTTCATAATATCGTAATAAAAATTGAAGGAACGAGTGAGTGATGGCCAGCATTTGTTGAAAATAAAGCAGAATATACACTGAGAAAAATGAATTCGTAAATTCAACAAATTTTTTGTTGGTTCGACAAATTTTCGGTTGGTTCAACAAATTTTTTTGTTGGTTCAACGAATCGTAGCGAACAAAATGAAATTTGTTAACCCAAACGAAATTTGTTTCATTCAAATACTTAATTTCTCACCACGACAAAAATATCGTTGAATCAACAAAAGTTTTGTTGAATCAACAAATTTAATTTGTTCGCCACAATTTCAAATTTTTTTTCTCAGTGTATAGTGAGTCTGATCGATCAGTCATAGATATTGACAAAATGATCTTTACTAGCGGCATTAAACATCCGCTTCTACTCTCCAAAGTTTACAATGGACTCACTTCACCCTCGTAGCTCTAACCCCCTGAGTGACGAGGCGACGGATCAGAAAGCGTTCGCAAATATTGACTGGCTGCAAACAGGTTGGACCTCTTCGCGATCGCGATTTCAACCTCGGAGGTTCATCCTCAAGCCTCCGTCATGGATCTACCCATTCCTTCTTGCATATAGACCACCGGGCTGCTACCATTCTCCAGTCTCTCATGCACTCTTAATACTTCACTGACGATACACGTGGATAAATTGTGTTTATAAATATCAGCGATTTTCCCCAGATCAACTATTGTCTTTCTATTTTTTATTCATTTTTACTCAGAATGAAGTTTTTTTTGTCTAGTTCACTAAATTCTGACATTCCGATTTACTAAATTGCCTAATAATGGTATTTGCGTCCTCATAAGCCTAACATTCTAAGGTATATTCGCCCTTTGGCGTCTCCCGATAATATAAGATGCTCTTGTGCCCCATTTCCCTCAGGATTTTTCACTGTACAAAATTTTTTTATAAAATTTAACAGTAATCAATGGAGTGTAGTAGAACTGAAAACGTTAATATTTTTTTCACTCCGTTAGGCATTCCATAATGTTACTTATATTTTTTAACGTCCCGAAATATCGTTTCCATTTTTCCGAACATTTTTTTTTTTTCGAAAAAGTAATGTTATCGGCGTGAGGATATCTTGCACACAGAATATCTGCAGACCTGCTGACGTTGGAGATTTCACGGTGCTTAATGAGAAGTGCGAATACCTTTAGAAAGTGCGGAATCTGGTATGTACGTCATGGACTTCGAGAATGTATTTATGCTTGTAAAAAGTGCAGAGCACTATTTGCTTGTAAATTAATTTGGCAATATTAGTCATGGCTTCGAGCAGTTTGGTCTTTCAGGAATCAAGAGCATCATCAAAGGCCTTGACCACCGTGGTCCCGTCTCTCCTCCAGGGATATCCCGTGCATCAATTTAGTTTAGGCACCTCCATGATCAGAATTCTCTAACTTAGTCGGGGTCTTTGCCTGGAAACGCAAGGAACTCTATTAAAGTCCTATCAGGAGCAAACGTTTAAAAAAATATTCAAATTCCAATGAGAATATAAATTCCAATCGTGCTTTGTCACATACCGCTATTTCTATCACTTCCAATATTACGGTCATATGGCCAAATGACGTCATTGCTGCTCAAGAGATGGAACATTATTTAAAATTATTCAAAACGTACTATAGCTGTGCCTGCAGCTTCACCCGCATGAAAAGTATTTTCACGGTGTGGAATTTTTTTTTTTATTTCGCATTTATAAAAATAGCATGATATTCTACCGAAATAACACTAATGTGATAAAGGCGCGATGACACTTTCGTACCAAATTTAATCTGAATATTACACCCGTTTTAGCAAGAAAACGTAATTATTTGGTAGGTGCATGAAAATACTAATACTATTCAATTATCAGTGTGTTACGTATTCGTGCATACTGTCAGCACCACCCAAAAGAAGGCTCCGCATTTTTGGATTCGCACTACCGAAATCATATGTTTGGAAAATTTTTGTCTTGATTATAACGTGATAGGATCGGATAGGATAAGGGTAAAATATTTTCAATAAACCTGACGAAATGTCTAATGCAGATTTTCCAATTCTTAATATCAATTTGGCTCTGACTTTCTAATTTTATCGGGACCCAACTTAACTTTGATATGTTCAAGGCTCCGACACTTTCGTCTTATCGGAACCCGACTCGGGCCAAAGATAAATATAAAAATTTCTTCAAATTGCTACTCCCGACTAGGTCCTCAACGAGTTGCCTTGAACGTGCCATGCTGCGAATAACCCTGGTTACCCTGACAATCCTCTGTCAAAATGTAACTCGGAGGTGCTGTGGCAATGTATACTATGGTGTTCACGTTCATCCCCTTGAAGGCTCTGTTTCAAGTTAGGGCTGCCCTGATATTTCGACGCACGGGATCATCGAAAATATTTCAGTCGTGATGCCTTTATAAAAAATAGAATTAGTCACTCAATCGAATCGGCAAACTAAATAGGATTTCACCCTCCACAAGATTTAAGTAAGTAAGTTGTACTTGAGTTTTCACGAATAAACCGAGTGTCATATTGTGTTGTTCAATTACACTGAGAGTTTTCTGCATCAACCTACAACGCCAAATTCCGCTCACGCAACCGCTGGGAGCGAATGATTAACGATTTCCATTTTCGATAACAAATCTATCTCGAATCATATTGACCATTGTTAAGAACCCGCTAAATCATTGAAAATAAGAAACAGGGTATACTGACAATAATAAATTGTACAACACAGAAAAGGCGAAATCTATGTATTCATTAAAGGTGCACCATTTGAAGAACATTTGGCTACATCAGCTACGGCAGCGTTCTCATCCAAATGTGTTTTCACAGCTCCGATCAACGTTTTTTTTTTTTTTTTCTCTTTTTTCACGTCCACGATAAACGCAGTGGTCCCGACGAAGCGCCTCAAGTATACAAATGGCCATGTGAAAGAATCTCCAGATGGGTGTCAATTAGAGAGAAGTGCAGACTCGTGTCTACGTCGTGGTGGTTTGGTACGGCTTCAGCAAGCAGTGAAGCGTCTCAAATTGGCTAGCTCACAGCAAACATACGTGTGCATGTGTGCGTGCACGTGCGAGTGGAAGTGAGTGGCTGTGAGTTAGTATGGATAGGTACGTGGATACGGACGAGCGTAAGTGCTGTTGCGAGTGTATGTACACGTGGACCATCGGGAGCTTTCCTTTTTTGCAGTGCTCACCGTGTATCGAGCAGGATCGACTCTTCGTTCAACCCTTATAGTAAAAAAAAAAAAAAAAAAACATTTCCCCACTTCCTTTATACTGTACCTCTTTTCGGTCCTATTGTAGAGAGGCATGATTTGATTTTTTTCCCACAAGAGACACAGCTGTTATCTAAAACTTCGTAGACTCAATTTCTTAAATTGCCAAAACTAAGGAATAACAGATAATGCATTTCCCAAGTCTTTTTTTTCAAAAGATAATAAAATATTGCTGCATAAAAGAGCATGAGTTGGATTTAGGACTAGAATAGCCTTTATTCAACTTTTATTATAATTCTCTTCTATATATATTCTTTTTCTATAATTTATGGCACTATATTATCTTGCGTTTCGAAAACAGGAAAAATTAGAACACGCGGAAATAATTTTTGGCTTGCCTTATGGGGGTCGTCTAGTGTGTCTGGTCAAAAAAATCGATTTTTTTTTCTTTCATGAAATTCAAAGCCGAAAGGGGTCGTCTAGTGTGTCATTTCAAAAAAATCGATTTTTTTTTTTTAATTACGGGCACGTTTATAAAAAACGGTTTTTTCGCTATAATATTTCGAAAACCAGTCGATCGATTTTGCCCAAATTTATACAGCATCTTTAGTACAGTGCCTTCAGTTAATGCCTGGACGTGCTTCAGTACAGGCACTCTGTGAAGTTGCCATCATCGTTCGTATTTCAACCAAATTTCAGACTGATGTGTCACGAGTCGTTCCTAACCCGTGAGGTGATTTAACCTACTGAAAGAATGACAGCGCTTAGGCATCGCAACTGCAACTTGAAGGCAGGCATCCAAAATGGTGGGAACGACGAGAACGATGAATTCGAAATTGAAAAAATAAACACATCTCGCTCCGGAATAATTATGATAAAATGAATATGATGAGTGGTGATAAACAAAATAATGTTGCACTGGGAAGTGGTCAATAAATAGGCTGAAATTATACACGGAATATTTTCATATTGAAACGATACTTTTAGAGTCCTTAACAAAAATTAGTCTCGTAGATGATACAACCAGATTTGCCACGTAAACCAAGTGAATCCAATGTTCAGCGCGATGGCGTTCGCACACATCGAGCACATTAAAACCGGTTTACCTGTGTTGGTACTTGGATTCATTTGGATTTTCTAAAAATTATCCCCAATTCGGAATCTGATTATATTCATTGTTGCATTGTCGAGCGACAGTTTAAAGGAATCGAATTCTACATTTTCGAGATGATTCCAACGAATAATATCATTACGTGCGATTATTTGGATCGGTTTGTCTTCAAAATTTAGTAGGTAATAGCTGGAATCATCTGTGGACGCGTTTTCAGAAAAATTTCACCGTTACGCAGCTTGATGCTACTTGGTTCGCATTAGCTATCGCACACTTCAAGCACACTACAACCAGTTTACCCTCGTTTGTATTCATTTGTGGCTTTATGAAAACTCGCATCGATTCCGGATTTTATTACATTCATTGTTGCTTTCTCGAGCGACAGTGTGAAATATTCGAATTAAACATTTTCCAGATGAATCCACGAAAGAAAATGATTGCGTGCAATTATTTGGATCAGTTTGTCTTTAAAATTTAGTCGGTAATAGCTGGAATCATCTGTCGTCACGTATTCAGAAAAATCTCACCGGCTCACAGCTCGACGCATCTGAATGAATTCCAAAATGGGGCTCCGAAAATTTCCGGTCTATTGGCAATATTTTTTTTCTTTTTTGTATTTTGTGACCTCGCCGCGAATTCTCTCTGTAATTTTTTATGGTAAATGATCTTTGAAGAAAGCGAAAAATGTGTTCACAACACATCCTCGTGTTGAGTTGTTTTTTCCCATGGGCAACAAAAAATCATCTGTAACGCTGTGTAATCCTCATCAAAATGAAAAGCTACGAAATGATTAAAACGGAAGCACTATCATAATATATCACTTTAGCTGTAGTGGTTTCATTTTAATCTTTTCACGGCTTTGAATTGTAACGAACTTCAGCATTATAGATGATTTCAGGTTGCTCATGGGAAAAGACAAATGAATGTGTTGTAAACAGATTTTCCGTTTTCTTCAATTGACATTTTGCTCGGGAAAATGACGGGATACATCCGCGGAGAGATCACGAAATACGAAAAAAATATTGCCAATGTGCCGGAGATTCTCGGCCGTCTCATCGTCGAACTCGTCGAAATTTTCGACCGAAACGAGGACAACGCCAAGGGAATGAAGGGAATCAGCCTGCGAGACGTTGACGGATTGCTGGCGAAAATATACAAAAAAAAGCAAACTCGAAACATGACCAGGCGCGATTATTATCGCAAATTCGTCGATAATAATCGGTCGTTATTGGAAAATTTCGCACGCAAAAAAAAAATACAGACGGTTCGGAGAGAAGACTGTGAATAGTAAGTAAATGAACTTATGTAAAAATGTTTGACGATTCTGAAGTTTCTATCGTTGAAAACGGACGAAATCAATTTTTTTTTCAAAGTCCACGTGTCCTTTCGTTTCCTCATAGAGAAAGCGGTGACAGTGAAATTTTTTTTCTTCTTCCAGTTTTCAATTTCAATGTGCTTAAAATGCCCCAAAAAGTCGAAAAATCATATCTAGAAAAAATGTGATGTGTGAGCGTGTGTGTGTGTGTGTGTGTGTGTGTGTGTGTGTGTTCTCGCAATGTAAAATTCAAACGTTTATAACTTATGCACAGATGTTAATCTACACCAGCTCTTCATTTGCTGGAATTTTGTCGGAATTGATTTAAGAAACGACATATTCTAGGGCATTTTGAAATTTAAAAAAAAATGACAAAATCGTTCCAACTTCTGCAAATTCCAAGATTCATTATTAATTTTTTCATGAATAGAGCATCATCATAAGAAGGTTGGTATCGAATTTGGGAATAATCGGGTGAATAGTTGAAATTTTATGGGTTTTCGAGTTTTACGAAAATCTCAGTTTTTCCAAAAATCGTTAAAACGCTTGAATTTTTGAAAATGTTGTAAAATATTGTGACTAAATCTTTACTTCCTTTTTTATTTTAGAAAAGTTGTCGAAATTTTATTCTTTAAATGCACAAAAAAAAACGCTGCAAATTGAAATTTGCAAATTGCTTCCTCACGATGCTCAAGATGCACGATGCTCGAAGTTTCCTCTATGAAGAAGCCAAAATCAAAAATGTAGCCAAAATTTAAAATATAGGCTTCCTCTCAGAGGAAGCTTTGAGCATCGTGCATCTTGAGCATCTCGAGGAAGCAATTTGCAAATTTCAATTTGTTTTTTATTTCGCGAATAATTCGAGAAACAAATATAAATCGTGGATGCAAATTTTGGGATCGATCGAAAGTATAGAAAGTCGATTTTAACCCTTCGAAGTCATACTTCTGTGACTGATCTCGGTGGTCACACTGGGTTGATTATACCCAGTCCATTTTTGAACCCGCATTGTGACCATTTTATCAGCTCGAAAATTCTCAATAAATTACTGAACATCTCTTAAATATTTTAGTTTAGACACGAAAAACTTTCCAGAAAGAAATCGAACGCAATCATGTTTTTTAAAGGTTGACGAGCAGTCACCTCGAATTTTCGAAAAGAAAATTCTCCATCGTCGCTTGACTAATCAGAAAGACACTCCGTCAGCGGACGCGGGACGATGGCAAAAATCCGCTGACAGGGGCTTTTTTAAATTGCTGAAATCGTATCGAAAAACTTCAATTTCGAAAATTGCAGCTGTCTCTCTCGCACTCACATAGCGAGAAAGCGACTGCTGCTAATTCCTTAAGGTGATGGAGGTGTCGCTTTCGAAATTGAATATCTTCGACACGGTTCGATCGATGAAAAAAAGGCCCTGTCAGCGTATTTTTGCCATTTTTCCGCGTCCGCTGACAGGGTCTTTTTTGATTAGTCAAACGAAACCGGAGAATTTTCATTTCGAAAATTTGAAGGGATTGCTGCATCCTCTTGAGTGCAGAATGAAGAAAATAAACGGGGAAAATAAGTTTTTCACTAGAATAATCGTCTCTTGGTGGATTCTCAATATTTTGCCTTTCCTTCACATCGTTGTTGAAAAAAAAAACACTCCCAATACTACGCGATGCTGAAATTTTGTAAGTATTCGACCCCCTTGAAATCAACTTTCCATACTTTCGATCGATCCAAAAATTTGTATCCACCATTTTTATTTGTTTCCCGAATTATTCGCGAAATAAAAAGAAGACACGTGGACTTTGGAAAAAAATCGATTTCGTTTATTTCAAAGAATGAAAACTTCAACATCTTCACATTCTCCATCATAGTAGCTCAGCTTTTTTCGAAACTCTACTTTTAAATAGAATGCAACGAGTTATATATATGCAAGGGATATTAATATTTCTCTCTTCATGAATAAGTTGGAAACGAATGTTTGTTACAGTGACTCATACTTTGGAATTGGTTTGGCAGCTAGGGCAGATCTGCTGGAAATGACGGAGCGTCAAGTTCAAGCTATTGGGTAAATACTCCCGCAACATGTTCAGATGTTTTCTCCCATCATGATCTCAAAATTAAACTGCAGCCTAATTATAGAGTGCTTGATCGATTGAGCTATAAATCAATTTTTTTTCAACTAAAATTTCAATTAAATTTGCATTTTTTTTAAATCGTTAACAGTGACGAGGTAGAAGCAGGCAGGAGCGAGCAGGAGGAAGGAGGGAACGAAGCTGGAGATGACGAGGTCGGTGCAAAAGAGGTGGACGAACCGTTCAGGGAGGTTGCACGTGAGAAGAAAAGAAAAAGGAAGACGGAGTTGGAACTCCTTATCACAAATGCAAAAAACTAAAATAAAAAAATAATAAAAATCTTCGCTGAAAACTACTCGACTCATTTTTTTAACGATTTTATTGAATCCAGGAGGATTTTCTAGGAGATAAGAAATAATCAAACAACAGAGTACTAGAGTCAGTGAACTATCGCCACAACAATAGAGGCTCACGACTGCGGCCAGGATGGGCCAAAAACGCGTTTCGTTCGATTCTCTATCGAACGGGCTATTCGTGGGGAGACCGAAAAAAATGTTTGGGTTTGTTCGGGTTTGTTCCGACGGTTGTTTGGGTTTGAACGGGCTATTCGTAGGGAGACCGAAAAAATGTGTGGTAAATATTTACAAGTGGTCCTTTTGCGAAAAACGGGCCCATTTTTTTTTAACATTTTTATCAATAACAAACCATAGAACAATCAATTGTAGGGAGGGGGAAGGTAAAAAAAAAAAATATTTTTTAATTTTCTCTCTCTTTCTCTGCCTCCCTCTCATCACTATCATCATTGTTGTCAACATTTTGGAAAAAATCATTCATGGCGGTGAAAAAAGCATGAAGACGCTTGGTGTGGTTGCTGTAATATCGGCGAAACATGAATTCCGCGATGTATTCGCTCATAAAATGTGCGAATGATTTCTGTCGATCCTCTAATTCCATACACCTATCATGCTTCTGTATGCAAAATTCGTTTACAACTTTGTTTACATTTTTTCATCGTACAGAAATTCCGTAAGGAATTTCGTAAGGAAGGGGAGGGGCTGCGCCCCCCCCCCACTTACCAGGACACACACCCAAACAAACCATCACCCACAGAAGACAAACGTGAACAAGTCAAACAAACGTTAACAAGTCCCCAAACTGCATACTAACACAATTTTTTTTTTTTTTACCTTCCCCCTTCTCAAAATTAATCGTAATATCATTTTTTATCAATATCACACGTCGTAAAAAAAATTTGGGACCATTTTTCGCAAAAGGACCACTTGTAAATAATTACCAAATGTGTTTTTCAGAGAGAACCTGGGACTCTGACATTTTTCGATTGAAAAAATTTAAAAAATCTTTTTTCACGATGGGCCAAAAAGGCGTTTCGTTCGATTCTCTATCGAACGGGCTATTCGCGGTGAAACCGAAAAAAAACGTTTCCTTCTGAGAGAATCCTGGGACTGATTGTGAGATTTTTTGTTAAAAAAAAAAAAATTTTTGTTGGAAAATGTTTCTCGCCGCAATGGTTTTTCGGCAAAACGGGCGAGGCTCAAATGCTACCCTACCATTTCGGAGTAATCGCATTTTACATTTTCCAGATGAATCCAACGAATAATATGATTGCGTGCGATTATAGGGATCGTTTTGCTTCTGAATCTCAATCAGTCATAGCTGGAATCATCAGTCGTCGCGTATTCAGAAAAATCTCGCCGTCCCACAGCACGATGCTACATGATTCACATAACGAATGAATCCAATGTTCAGTGCATCGGCTTTCGCATACTTCGAGCACACTGAAACCAGTTTACCTACATTGGTACTTGGATTCATTTGGATCTTTCTAGAAATTATTCCCAATCCTCAATCTGATTATATCCATCGTTCCATTGTCGAGCGATAGTTTAACGTCAACGAAACTCTGTTTTCAACGAAAATCTCGAAAATTCCTTGATGCATTGTCGAGCGACAGTTTGAAGTAATTGAAATCTACATTTTCCAGATGATTCCAACTAATACTATGATTGCGTGCGATTGTTGGGATCAGTTGGTCTCCAAACTACAATCAGTTATAGCTGGAATCATCTGACCAAATGAAAATCTCCAACATTCCTTGTTGTATTGTCGAGCGACAGTTTGAAGTAATCGAAATCTACATTTTCCAGATGATTCCGAATAATTATATGATTGCGTGTGATTGTTGGCATCAGTTGCTTTCCAAACTTCGATCAGTCATAGCTGGAATCATCCGACCGACTGAAAATCTCGAACATTCCTTGTTGTATTGTCGAGCGACAGTTCGAAGTAATCGGAATCTACATTTTCCAGATGATTCCAACTAATAGTATGATTGCGTGTGATTGTGGGGATCAGTTGCTTTCCAAACTTCAATCAGTCATAGCTGGAATCATCCGACCAAATCAAAATCTCCAACATTCCTTGTTGTATTGTCGAGCGACAGTTTGAAGTAATCGAAATCTACATTTTCCAGATGATTCCAACTAATACTATGATTGCGTGCGATTGTTGGGATCAGTTGGTCTTCAAATTTCAATCAGTCATAGCTGGAATCATTCGACCGAATTAAAATCTCCAACATTCCTTGTTGAATTGTCGAGAGACAGTTTGAAGTAATCAAAATCTACATTTTCCAGATGATTCCAACTAATTATATGATTGCGTGTGATTGTTGGGATCAGTTGGTCTCCAAATTTCAATCAGTCATAGCTGGAATCATCCGACCAAATTGAAATCGCCAACATTCCTTGTTGAATTGTCGAGAGACAGTTTGAAGTAATCAAAATCTACATTTTCCAGATGATTCCAACTAATTATATGATTGCGTGTGATTGTTGGGATCAGTTGGTCTCCAAATTTCAATCAGTCATAGCTGGAATCATCCGACCAAATTGAAATCGCCAACATTCCTTGTTGTATTGTCGAGCGACAGTTTGAAGTAATCGAAATCTACATTTTCCAGATGATTCCAACTAATACTATGATTGCGTGTGATTGTGGGGATCAGTTGCTTTCCAAACTTCAATCAGTCATAGCTGGAATCATCCGACCAAATTAAAATCTCCAACATTCCTTGTTGTATTGTCGAGCGACAGTTTGAAGTAATCGAAATCTACATTTTCCAGATGATTCCAACTAATACTATGATTGCGTGCGATTGTTGGGATCAGTTGGTCTTCAAATTTCAATCAGTCATAGCTGGAATCATTCGACCGAATTAAAATCTCCAACATTCCTTGTTGAATTGTCGAGAGACAGTTTGAAGTAATCAAAATCTACATTTTCCAGATGATTCCAACTAATTATATGATTGCGTGTGATTGTTGGGATCAGTTGGTCTCCAAATTTCAATCAGTCATAGCTGGAATCATTCGACCGAATTAAAATCTCCAACATTCCTTGTTGAATTGTCGAGAGACAGTTTGAAGTAATCGAAATCTACATTTTCCAGATGATTCCAACTAATACTATGATTGCGTGTGATTGTGGGGATCAGTTGCTTTCTAAACTTCAATCAGTCATAGCTGGAATCATCCGATCGAATTAAAATCTCCAACCTTCCTTGTTGTATTGTCGAGCGACAGTTTGAAGTAATCGGAATCTACATTTTTCAGATGATTCCAACTAATACTATGATTGCGTGCGATTGTTGGGATCAGTTGGTCTCCAAATTTCAATCAGTCATAGCTGGAATCATCTGACCGAATTAAAATCTCCAACATTCCTAGTTGAATTGTCGAGAGACAGTTTGAAGTAATCGAAATCTACATTTTCCAGATGATTCCAACTAATTATATGATTGCGTGCGATTGTTGGAATCAGTTGGTCTCCAAATTTCAATCAGTCATAGCTGGAATCATCTAACCGAATTAAAATCTCCAACATTCCTTGTTGTATTGTCGAGCGACAGTTTGAAGTAATCGGAATCTACATTTTCCAGATGATTCCAACTAATTATATGATTGCGTGTGATTGTGGGGATCAGTTGCTTTTCAAACTTCAATCAGTCATAGCTGGAATCATCCGACCTAATTAAAATCTCCAACATTCCTTGTGGTATTGTCGAGCGACAGTTTGAAGTAATCGGAATCTACATTTTCCAGATGATTCCAACTAATTATATGATTGCGTGCGATTGTTGGAATCAGTCTGTCTCCAAACTTCAATCAGTCATAGCTGGAATCATTTGACGTCGCCTATTCAGAAAAATCTCACCGTTCCACAGCTCGTTGCTACTCGATTTACATGAATGGATGAATCCAATGTTTAGTGCATCGGCTTTTGCATCCTTCGAGCACACTGAAACCAGTTTATCACATCGGTACTTGGATTCATTTGGACCTTCCTCAAAATTCATACCAATTGAGAAAGAATTAATTACATTCCTTGTTGAATTGTCGAGAGACAGATGAAGTAATCGAAATCTACATTTTCCAGATGATTCCAACTAATTATATGATTGCGTGCGATTGTTGGGATCAGTCGCTTTCCAAACTTCAATCAGTCATAGCTGGAATCATCCGACCAAATTAATATCTCCAACATTCCTTGTTGTATTGTCGAGAGACAGTTCGAAGTAATCGAAATCTACATTTTCCAGATGATTCCAACTAATTATATGATTGCGTGGGATTGTGGGGATCAGTTGCTTTCCAAATTTCAATCAGTCATAGCTGGAATCATCTAACCGAATTAAAATCTCCAACATTCCTTGTGGTATTGTCGAGCGACAGTTTGAAGTAATCGGAATCTCCATTTTCCAGATGATTCCAACTAATTATATGATTGCGTGTGATTGTGGGGATCAGTTGCTTTCCAAACTTCAATCAGTCATAGCTGGAATCATCCGACCTAATTAAAATCTCCAACATTCCTTGTGGTATTGTCGAGCGACAGTTTGAAGTAATCGGAATCTACATTTTCCAGATGATTCCAACTAATACTATGATTGCGTGCGATTGTTGGAATCAGTTTGTCTCCAAACTTCAATCAGTCATAGCTGGAATCATTTGACGTCGCCTATTCAGAAAAATCTCACCGTTCCACAGCTCGTTGCTACTCGATTTACATGAATGGATGAATCCAATGTTTAGTGCATCGGCTTTTGCATCCTTCGAGCACACTGAAACCAGTTTATCACATCGGTACTTGGATTCATTTGGACCTTCCTCAAAATTCATACCAATTGAGAAAGAATTAATTACATTCCTTGTTGAATTGTCGAGAGACAGATGAAGTAATCGAAATCTACATTTTCCAGATGATTCCAACTAATTATATGATTGCGTGCGATTGTTGGGATCAGTCGCTTTCCAAACTTCAATCAGTCATAGCTGGAATCATCCGACCAAATTAAAATCTCCAAAATTCCTTGTTGTATTGTCGAGCGACAGTTTGAAGTAATCGAAATCTACATTTTCCAGATGATTCCAACTAATACTATGATTGCGTGCGATTGTTGGGATCAGTTGGTCTCCAAACTTCGATCAGTCATAGCTGGAATCATCCGACCGAATGAAAATCTCGAACATTCCTTGTTGTATTGTCGAGCGACAGTTTGAAGTAATCGAAATCTACATTTTCCAGATGATTCCAACTAATTATATGATTGCGTGTGATTGTTGGGATCAGTTGGTCTCCAAACTTCAATCAGTCATAGCTGGAATCATCTGACCGAATGAAAATCTCCAACATTCCTTGTCGTATTGTCGATGCGACAGTTTGAAGTAATCGAAATCTACATTTTCCAGATGATTCCAACTAATTATATGATTGCGTGCGATTGTTGCGATCAGTTGGTCTGCAAACTTCAATCAATCATAGCTGGAATCATTTGTCGTCGCGTATTCAGAAAAATACCACCGTTCGCCAGCTCAATGCTACTTGATTCACTAAACGAATGAATCCAATGTTCAGTGAATTTGCTTTTGTATACGTCGAGCACACCAAAACCAGTTTACCTTCGTTCCTATTTGGACTCATTTGTGGATTTACAAAAACTCGCATCAATTCCGAATTTTTCTACATTCATTGTTGCTCTCTCAGCAACAAGGGCATCAACATCTGATCAACGGGTGAGAAAAATTGACAAATAAAAAATGTTTTTTCATTATTATTCCTAAATAATAAAAATTGATAAACGAAATGTGACGGTCTGGCAATAATGAAAGGAATAGAGGGGGCCCTAGCGCAGTAGTTAGCGCTCCGGACTCCGACTCCGTGTGTCCCGGGATCGAGTCCCACTCGGATCACCTTTTTATTCGCTCATTATTGCTGGACCGTGCCTCGTCACAGAAAAATGATTGGAAACGCTTAGTGTAACTGTTTAGTCAAGGAGTTTAATGGTCAACAGAACACTAAGTTAAAAAAAGCTGTGATCAATAGGGGATCCAACACCCATCGTTGTCGATAACGGCTTGCATTCTATTTGGCATAGAATTTACCAAGTTCGCACACAAATCGCGCCTCCCCTGAATTTCTGCCCAAACGCGGTTGACGTGAGCCACGAGCGCTTCCCTGTTTCGGTCCTCTCCGGACACCCATTCTCGGACCATCACACCTATTCCAATAAAAAATGTGTTAGAAACTATGAGCAGTGCATAAGGCCAAGTTGAATTTTCAAATGTAAAGAGTTGAATAATCAACTCGAGTAGTATTTGCTGTTCGGCCTTTTCGTCTGGTTATACCAACAAACTAAAGGAACCTGACGTTATCTTTAAATTGAAGGAAACAGATAGAGTATCCAAGCAGATGCTATAAGAACATACTCCATAGGTTCTCGATCGGGTTTAAGTCCGGAGACCTGCTGGGCCAGTCTATCAGCTCTACTTCCGGATGGTCACGGAACCAGGCCGTTGTCGCTCGTGAAGTGTGGACTGCGCTGTTGTCGTGCATAAATTGAATGGTCCGGTGTCGGTCTGCAGGGAAGCGAGCCCTAGCGCATGGCAGCATTGTATTTTGCAATACGCCAACATACGCTGCGGAATCCATGCGCGGTGGAATTTCGCAAAGAATCATCGCTCCTTCAGCAGACATACACCCCCAGAAACCAGCAGATATCCTGCCACTCCACTGCTTCTCTACGACATACCGTTCATCACATTCAAACGCTTTTGCACGCGGGCGATAAACATGTCGACGTCCATCGGCCGAGGAAGTGAAAACCTATTGGGAAGAAACGTGATGGAATAATGGATATGCTTCTAAATATTGAGGGCAGATGAGTTAAGAGTATACTTGGTCGGTCGATCGGGATCCATTCAAAATATTTATCACGCTCTCAAGAGTGCATATCGTATAATTATTGTTTTGACTGGAACTTGGTTGTGGAAAAATATTTTTTATCAATGACAGAGACCAGACTAGCTTATACCTTTTCGTCTGACCAGATAACATTAGCCCACTGTTCCGGGGTCCACAACAAATGTGCTTCAGCAAACATTAGTCTCTGTTGACGATGGATTTCAGTGAGGGGACTTTTTTTCAACGGCCGATGAGCGGTAACACCGACATTTTTCAAGCGGCTTAGTGCCGTGTTTACACTTATCGGTATGCCCGTTGCGTGCAATGCTTCGGGCACCGTGGTGAACGGATTCTCCTCTACGTACTGGCACAACTGAACATCCTGTTCAGGAGTTGTTTTGAGAGGTCTTTTATTGCGTTTGCGGTGATCAGCTAGTGCATTCGCACCGCCTTCGGCGTGATGTCTGATCCACAAACTCACGGTTTTTCGATTACACCCAATCGCTTGGGCAATCTCATTTTGCAGCATGCCAGCCATATGCATGCCAATGATTTTACCACGAACAGCTGGATCATAATTAGCGAAAACATGACGTTCCTCTTGAGGCTGAGCCATTTTTCGACGAACTGTCACGACACTTCAAAAGAAATGACTGCACATATGTGAAGCTCATCGCATGAACTCATCGGTTGTAAACTATGTTCAACAGACCGCGTCTTTCAATCAAATCTAAATAAATGACAACTGGACAAAATGATTTTTTTCCCTTACTATGCCTTTAGAACTAACCATCTCGATTGGGACTATGAAAAACATAAAGAATTAACCGATCTACGAAAGGAAAGATGAGCCGGTCCAACGATTATACGTAATGATGTTTTCGCCCCTATTTATCCTAAAGTCGAATGAATTTATTCTTATTATGAGATAACAAGTATGCACGAGTTTGATACGAGCTGTGGAACGATAAGAATTTTCCAAATCAGCGACGACAGATGATTTCAGGTATTACCGGTTCAATTTTGAAGACAAACCGATCCAGATATCTGCACGCAATCATATTTTATCGTGGATTCATCTGGAAAATGTAGAATTCGATTTCTCCAAAGTGTCGCTCGGAAATCCAACAATGAATGTAATCAAATTCGGAATTGGGTTAAATTTTTAGAAAGATTCAAATGAATCCAAGTACCAACGTGGGTAAACTAGTTTTAGTATGCTCGAAGTGTGCGAAAGCCATCGCACTGAGCATTGGATTCATTTAAATTTCATTTGATAATTTGAACCAAGTAGCATCGAGCTATGAGACGACGCGATTTTCCTGAACACGCGACGCTAGATGATTCCAGCTAATACCTACTCAATTTTCAAAACAAACCGATCCCAATAATCGCATGCAATCATATTATTCGTTAGAATCATCTGGAAAATATATAATTCGATTCCATTAAACTGTCGCTCGACAATGCAACAATGAATGTTATAAGATTCGGGATTGGTGATAATTTTTAGAAAGATCCAGACGAGTCCAAGTCCTAACGTAGGTGAATTGGTTTTAGTGTGCTCGAAATGTGCGAAAGCCATCGCACTGAACATTGGATTCATTCATTATGTGAATCAAGTAGCATCGAGCTGCGTAACGGTAAAATTTTTCTGAAAACGCGTCCACAGATGATTCCAGCTATTACCTACTAAATTTTGAAGACAAACCGATCCAAATAATCGCACGTAATGATATTATTCGTTGGAATCATCTCGAAAATGTAGAATTCGATTCCTTTAAACTGTCGCTCGACAATGCAACAATGAATATAATCAGATTCCGAATTGGGGATAATTTTTAGAAAATCCAAATGAATCCAAGTACCAACACAGGTAAACCGGTTTTAATGTGCTCGATGTGTGCGAACGCCATCGCGCTGAACATTGGATTCACTTGGTTTACGTGGCAAATCTGGTTGTATCATCTACGAGACTAATTTTTGTTAAGGACTCTAAAAGTATCGTTTCAATATGAAAATATTCCGTGTATAATTTCAGCCTATTTATTGACCACTTCCCAGTGCAACATTATTTTGTTTATCACCACTCATCATATTCATTTTATCATAATTATTCCGGAGCGAGATGTGTTTATTTTTTCAATTTCGAATTCATCGTTCTCGTCGTTCCCACCATTTTGGATGCCTGCCTTCAAGTTGCAGTTGCGATGCCTAAGCGCTGTCATTCTTTCAGTAGGTTAAATCACCTCACGGGTTAGGAACGACTCGTGACACATCAGTCTGAAATTTGGTTGAAATACGAACGATGATGGCAACTTCACAGAGTGCCTGTACTGAAGCACGTCCAGGCATTAACTGAAGGCACTGTACATATATAACTACAAGTTGATCTAAAATAATTGAAATTGCTTCATTAGTTTTCTTTTTACCGACTGAATAGCCCCTAAAAAAAGTGCGAGAATTTTAATTTTTTCTTCAAAAGCGTAAAAAATTATTATTTTTTAAAATTCTGACTTTATTTTAGTTCCATGTAAAGCCTCAAGTCTCACAATTAAAATGGCGCTTGGTTTTTTTGATTTTAGATAAGTAAAACTGCCGGAATCATGGCAGCAGTGAAGCACCTTTTCATTCATATGTGTTCCTGTTGCCCGGTGTATCTCCGATTGTGTTAAATATATCAAGTTCAAAAAATACACAATGTTTGCTCAAATAATAATAAAAATGACATACAATTTAGACATTTTTTTATTTGCATGGTTTATCCAAAAAACAATCCCCAAAAAAGCATTAACAAAATAGCCTTCACACTGGACGACCCCCTTAATAGTTTTCCGAAAAACCTGAAAATTCACAGATGTCATCCCGATGAATATAGGTGTTTTATAAAATCGACCAATCTCGAATATAGATACACCGCATGTCTTGTCTTGCCTGGCCGAACCTTTTATTTTCAATACTTGGCATCACAACGCTGCTGCGTCTTTGGATAAGAAATGAAGCGAACCAAATTGACAAGTTTTATAGCTCCAGGACACGTCGAAGGTTCGATGCGGAATTCGGAATTATCTGTGATAATTATTTGATGAGTTGAGAGTGGTTTCTTAGAATATGCATAAGGGCTGCAAGAGATGTCTCCGGACATCCTCCAAATTCCATATCAAATGCCATAATTGGCCATAACGAGTTTATGGTTACCACGCCAGTCTTCTTTACAAATTCATTTTGAAGCAAACCGTGTGACTTGTTCATTATCGAAAAATCGTACATGTTCTTCAAAGTTGTTCAGTTATGTGTTAGGTAATACACGAAAAGCTATCATGTAAGCGCATGAATTATTTTGCAAGTTATAACACGAATCATTCCTGCCGCATGGGTTTTCTACCATTGTCGTCGGTCAAATAATATGAATCTTAGGAAAATTAAATAAAAACAAAGCATGTGCAAAATTCTATGCTTATAATTCCTGTATTGTTTGTATTGTACGCACCGTAATTATGTGCACTATAAGTAAAAAATGAAAGGAAATGATGCAGCGAGCTTTATTGGGCTTGTTGAACAAAAAATAAGGATTCTAACCAGAAAGTACGGTTATAACCAAAGTCGTAATGTATGAAATGTTCTGCGAGTTTTGAGGTCAGCTCATACTACAAAATTTACTTTGAAATTCAAGGTAGCGATCGATGCAAGTTCACAGTATCCAATATCCAAATAATATGGCTGTAAATTGTAAATGACCTACCCAAATAAACAAACAAATGTAAATTACTGCAATCGATTGATGGATGATGCCTATTATGAAGATACTTTTGTTGCAAAATGTATGTTATAAAATTAATGTTATGCGCATTGGAAAGTGAAGCGAAAATAGCAAATTTTATTTATGGGTAAGAGCAATGTTGAATTTTTAATGTCATGAATAATAAAATGAAATGTAGAAGTGAAAGATATTTACAAAAAATTTTTTACGGTTATAAAAATATTTATTATATGTTGCATATTTTTTTTTCAACGACATTTTTTGAAAACATGAAATAATGGAATGCTTGATAAAATTTCACTCGTGTCTTACAATTTTCCAATTTACGTTACGGATATTTTATAAGATATAAAAATTCACTCAATATTCCGGTAAAATTTTTTATTTTCGACGAAACATTTTATTGTATTTTCATGAAATTTTTTTTTTCATTCAATAATAATCTGAGAAATTTTAGTAGCTTATTATCGTACAATCGTTACCGGACAGTGATTTTTCTATTAATTTTCAAATACGCGAGTTTTCTTAGCTTTATTTGGACAAAAAAGCAGGCAAAAATTGTTAGATTTATTCCTGGAAATCTCATTTTATTGATTGTAAGTAAATAACAGAACGAATTAGAATGAGACATAATAACAGGAAGAATTAAAAAATGATAACAATACATTTTTGGTTTGACTAAACATTTTATCAGAAATTGCTGTTCCACATTATATTTTAACCCTTTGAGAGGCGATGGTATACATATATATACCACCATTTTTTCTTTAGTTTTTTTCATTATTGCCGTCGTATTTTGCAATACCATTATACTTCTCAGTAGTTTCAAGTGTCTTGAAGGTTCAAGTTATCAGATACTTATGGAATAGAGTGTACATGCGTTTATTTATAATTAGTTATAAATACTTCAGAGGCAAAAACTCATTTTTTTCAGAATGAATTCAGCTGTTCTTAAACGGATTGTCGAATTGCTTTGAAATTTATTTTACATATATTCCATGTCTATTACTACTATATGAGGTATTCCACGTCAAACCGGCGGACTTTTTCCCTGCCCCTCGCCGATTTGGTTAATTATTTTTTATATGATTATATGAAGTCTAAAAGACACCCTGGAATTTTTTCAGATTTTTCTGAAGAGTCATTTTCGAGAAAAAAAAAAAAAACATCCAAAAAAGTCCAAAAAAAAGCCCCATTTTAAAAATCTGAAAAAATTCCTAAAAATCGCTGATTATATGCCAAACACTTTAAGCTACCGCCCGTAATGGAAGTACGATTTTTTCTGGGTGTTAATCGGCTAATAACGTTGAAAAAATTCAAAAAATGCTGAAAAACACGTACTCTGACCCAATAGTTGAATATTTTCGTACCCAAAAATTTTCTTTAAGCCAAAAAAATTTTTGGCTTAAAAAATTCAAAAAATTTTTTTTGAGCCAAAAAAAATTTTTTTCAAGACAAAAAAAATTTTTGGCTTAAAAAATTGAAAAAAATTTTTTTAAGCCAAAAAAAATTTTTGGGTACGAAAATATTCAACTATTGGGTCAGAGTACGTGTTTTTCAGCATTTTTTGAATTTTTTCAACGTTATTAGCCGATTAACACCCAGAAAAAATCGTACTTCCACTACGGGCGGTAGCTTAAAGTGTTTGGCATATAATCAGCGATTTTTAGGAATTTTTTCAGATTTTTAAAATGGGGCTTTTTTTTGGACTTTTTTGGATGTTTTTTTTTTTTTTTTTCGAAAAGGACTCTTCAGAAAAATCTGAAAAAATTCCAGGGTGTCTTTTAGACTTCATATAATCATATAAAAAATAATTAACCAAATCGGCGAGGGGCAGGGAAAAAGTCCGCCGGTTTGACGTGGAATACCTCATATACATTTTCCCAGATTTTTTAGGAAGCTAAAATTTTCAAACTAAAAATGATCGAATTTTCTAAAAATCGAATTTCAAAAAAACAAATTCATATTCTATATTTTATAGAAAAGTAAAAAAAAATTGAACTAGTTTTTCGCCACGTTCACGTCGTTAGTTCTGGGTCATGCTAAGAGGGATAAGAATATGCGTATATGCACCAATTTTTAGTGTCTACGACACTTAATGAACTTTTATACTAATTGTAGTCTCCATATTGAATCCGCCATTTTTTACTTTCCAATTCTGATGTCAGATTCGTAATCAGTAATCCCAAGAACCCTTAGAACATCGATGACTTTTGAAATTTATTAAATAGAAAAATGTGCCTCTCAAAGGGTTAACTGAACAAATTATACACATACAATAAAAAGTACTGAAGAGGGCACTGATCGGGGCCGTTGCGTGCGAAACAAAGAAATTTTAAAAGAAAAAGGAAGATGAGATTTTAGATCGGGAGTTAAAATACTGTCAGGAAAAAGTTTTCACGTTTGTCTCACGAAAACGTCAACAACTATTTTCATAAAAATTCGGATTCGGCACAAATATAATCTCGAAACTTGCAGGTTGTCTCCCCGTTTTTATTGCGGTATGATACATTTTCCAATTTGTTTCTCTTCGTCTGCAATTTCATCTATATCCATTAACTGAACTGCAGAGTCCAATCCAATTCCGAGATTGTGTACGCAAGGAGCACGCGCAAGCAGTGTACGTGAAAATGTACCACATACGTAAGAAGACCCACAGTTCACACACCGCCTGAGAATCAGTAGTGTCAACGACAGATATATGTCTTGATTGTAGTGTCCGCGAGGATTCTCTACTCATACAATATTGCACGAATAGTTGACAACATTATATAACGATGATCTGACGCTCGAAATCTTAGTTATAGCTTCTACCGCATAGACTTTAACCAAAGATGTTGACTTAAGGTTGTTGTGGGGCCAGCTCAAAATGCTACCATCGAGCTGAATTTTTTTTCTGGATATTAACGAACCCTTCCTTGATCGCCCTGTGAAATTTCAGGACGATTCACAGTACCATTCTTGAAAAAAAATCAGAAAGTCGAAGTTTTTAATGCGTTCTTTATACACTATGCGCTTATGGAAACATTTCGAACATTTTTCAGTCTATAAGATTAATCTCCTGTAAAAATGCTACCACGGAGTTGAAAAAATATACACGGTTTGATGAAATATCAGACTAACTTTTGGTACCTTCAAAATTAGAATTCACAGCACCGTTTCAAAGTTATTCGTGGATTTAAACGCGAATTTGCTTTCAAATCAAGTAAGGCTCTAGAAACATGACAACGGCGTAGACGGTGTAAGTGCTCGCTGCTTTACCCACATTCGGTAATCATACACAAAACGTTTGTCTTCTGTCGAGAGTTGACGTTTGATTTTGAGGTTATGGACATACCGTGTATATCTCTAGCTTAGTGACACTGCCGCCAACCTGACCATTATCATATGATATGACTTACGACGTTGCCAATCCGTATTACATAAATTGAGGTATAAATAATGATATCAAATAATTCTATAAAGTAATGAAAATATTTCGTATAACCATCAATTCGTCAAAAATGCATATTTTGATGATCAGCCGTGAAAAAATTGTTCGAAAACGTACATTAAGTGGGACGATTATTTCATAGCACGTAGTTGGTAAAAACCAATCGGCCCCATGCATAAGCATAGGGCGCCCCCCTCATACTTCACCCCCTACGGCTAGACCCCACAACAACCTTAACGCGTAGGAGCCACACATATACCGAGCGTATACTCTCGTACCAGCCACTCTTATTACAAAAGTGAAATTCGAAATTTGAAACAGTCAAACTCTCGCATTAGCATCCAAAAAGTATTGAATAACCACAGCTTTTTGGATTTAAAACTTCTGGAATGGCTGTCGTTAATATTTATACGAATGCTAAAAACATTATATCGATAGTGAAAACACACGGTATAAGGAAAACGATAATTGTATCGACTAAACAATCAAAACATTGAAAAGCCTTTTTTCGCAAGAAATAACGAAATTTGTTGTTTTGCTTCAACATAAAATACGTTTTCTCATTTAACTTTGTAATATATTTCACCTTTAAACCCTCTTTACTCGTCTCAAATATCTAGAGTCATAGTCGCCCGTCGCAAAGAGTTTCACATTAGCCGCGTGATCTAACACGAACACTTTTTTTTATTGCGTGATAACTTGACTCATCGAACCAATTGGAAAAGTTTTCATAGAAGAAACCGTTTAAAGGTGTAAGTAGACAATTATTATTGAAAAAAAAACTTATCTTTCTTGATCATCTTGAAGAATAAGTTGCTGCTAACAAAAACAGTTGAGGAGCAAATACTTGGAAACACCATCGTAAAGTCCCTCTGCCGAGAAAGACGATAGTCATTGACTTTAGAATCGCAATTAGCGTTCGAGGCTCTTAATGAAGTGGCTAGAGAAGAGGTCCCGTTGAAGGAGTTAGAGGAGTGAGTGCGATGCCTTTCAACACCACTAGGTAGAAAGCGTGCATCCACTTTATACGGTATTTCGTGAGGGACGAGAACCTACCACTGGGGAGAAAAAGTAGTCTTAAAGATTGAAGCAGCTGAAGAGGGCGAAGTGGCCTTTGACAGGGAATTTCCGTATTCTTAGAAGGACTCTTCGCGTATAAACACTCACCTGAAAAAACGAACTTTAAGATCGATCGTTCTTTTTCTCTTTCTGCTCGGTAGTTCCAAAGAGCTAAGAGTTGCGTTGAATCTAGCGTTGGCTTGACCCCATACAAGCATTGAAATTTATTCAGTCGCGATAGTACAAGGTTAATTTATTACTTCAAAACAGTATTGACTTTTGACAATGAAAAGCCTTCGATAGTTAGAACCTCAACATTCCTAAATCTATCCAATAGTTATCCGAAGTGCGTGAGTTCCATTAAAAAAGCTGTTGTTCTATCATACGAAAAATATAAAATCGACCGATCCTAATCTACCGATATCAAAAATGTAGAAGTCATAAGTTCCATCAAAAAATTCCTTGAAATCCAAAATTTGCGTGACTCCAACGATATTATTAAAACTTTGACTTTTCCTAAAAGTTTTATCGGTTCTTCTCAAATTCGATGGAACATAAATAATCTTACCTTCAAGCGTAAAGTCGGTCGAGTTTTATTTCCGTTTTTTTTTTTTTTTTTTTTTTTTCATTCGACAAAATTCTTAATAAATCAAAGATATCATCGAGACATCTTGACATTCAGCCACAGCCCTGTTAAAACATGAATGATTATGCTCGTTTTTCATTACATGGTGTACAATATGGAACACTTGGGCTGAACATTTCAGTTCTCAGAATTTTCGCTCACAATCAGTGATGATAACGGATTTTGAGCAAACTTTATTTTTATGGAATTATAATTATCATTTCAGTACTAAAAGAGTAATTTTGGTCAGGTTTGTAACTATCGTATCCATATTGATACTGTTATTTCCGCAATATGTTTGTTATTTTTATATTTTTGTAATCGTTTTTCTCATTACAAATAAGGTTTATAATCCAAACTTATTCGGTATTACTTTTCGGAATAATTCAATAAGTTTGGGTTGCTTATATTTTATAATTACAATTTCAGAAAAATTTCAGAATTTCATCTTTGTGATTTAATGATAGTGAATTCGCATTTACAAACGTTCAGCGGTCTTGGTAGTTGGTTCGACACTGCTGTTGCCGTTGCTGCTGTTACTATACTTCCCATCACCCATACCCTCTGTATACTTCATCGCCTTCATGCGATACAAAACATTTGAAAGACCATATCTTATATCTCCATTGGTATTAACACGATAGGGAGACACGCTGTTTACCCCACGTCCTTGCCAGATTGAGTCATCTCCCCTGCCTCTGTATTTTTTCATTTTACTTTTATCCCTCCGTTTTTATTCAATCTGCATATCTCCAAGTTTTCCCCTTGTCCATACTTTTCTTCTATTTACACCCTTACACTGCTACATACATCTCCAATGGTAAAATTCAAGATAACCAGACTCTTGACTGCCCTCAGGAACATATTTTTTTTGTGTTTTCTCGATGTGCGAGCTTTCATGAAAAATAATTTTGAAAAACGCTCTCTCCAAATTCAGAAATTCGCCATAGACTTTTTCACATAAATACAGTTTTCACTCATCCCTCTTTTTAGTTCTTTGTATGTATAAATTATGGCGCAAGGATGAAAAATTGAAAAAATGATTTAATAGACGATGATAAATTAATAAAATAAATGAATTGATAAACGTCACGTCTGCAGACATAAAATCCAGCTGTCAGGGTACTAAAAACCAATCGACCGCTATATGTTCAGCACACCAAACTTCTGTTATATGCTATTGCAACCATGTGTCTCCAAAATACGCTAAACATATATATCTTCGAAGAGTCAGAAACATTCAACAAGGGCATCCGTACATTATAACAGGCATGTTGATTCACGACTTTCATCAGAACTTACGGGTGCAGAAGTTGAACGAGAGAAAATCTCGAGGGTGTTGAGGCTGTGTTGAGAAAACGAGGAAAAAGAAAAAAAAACTGAAAATAGAGGGAGCCCCAAAGCCCAGTGATGAAATATTATAAAACTAATGAGCTTCATCCGTCAGACTAGCTGGGTTGTTGGAGACAAATGAGAATGATGGGTGCGAGAGAGGAAGCAACGGTGCACTATTGAGCTACTTTTCTTGAAGCACTAAGAAGAACACAAAATTCACGCGCATACTCGATCTTGGTTCGTTTTCTTTGGGGCAACGGTGAAAGACGGCAAGTAACCCCCCCCCCCTCTCCTTCTTCTCTCTCTTTTTCTCTCCTTCTCTTCCTTCCAACTATCCAGAGATATAATGCAGCTCTCGTCCCCAGTAATTCTGCTACTTTGTATGCGAAAAGTGTAAGGGTTGCTTTAGAGCCGAACGCATAAATGGGGCATACCGTGCATCGTATTCAACGTCGTTTTATGCGCCAAACCACCATGCTGTGGAAGGTTACTCGAAAGGTGAGAACTTTGCCCTCACTGCAAAACAAAAACTCGTCACTTAAAAATATTTAGTGGTACTAGAACCCGAAGCGACGCGACATTATTAATATTTTCTCCGTAAATTTGCTAACTCTGATTATCAAAAACTCTGCCTTTTCCTTATTCCACTTACGTATAGTTCCTTGGATGCTTAGTCCCATTCGTGTTTATTTCATATCAAAAAGTACTAATTTTTGTGACCGGTTACAGACTTTTTGATCAATAAACTTTGTAGCCCATCTTCTGCATCCTATTTTTCGGGATTCGTCATAACTGCTGAGCTCTAGAAACTACCTTAGCGTAGCTAGGATAAATAATTGCACCAAGGTGTAAAATCGATTGCTCGATAAATCAGCTTCGATTAGCCATGATTCTGGCTATATGAAGAAGGTATGTATATACGTGTACGTGTGAATGAGAGAACGTGCAAGAAGAGCTCGCGTGCCCAAGTAAATTGGCCGGCGAATGAGGTACATGGTATCTAACCATATATAGATGTATAACGTATACAGGCTGAGTGCTCGAACGGGTGAACTTCTCACCTGATCTCCCTGCTCTACCAGGGAGTTTTATCAATTTAGGAACACACGTAGTGTGTATGAGGAGATTGGCCAATGCCAACCGAGCGTCCAATTTAATTAGCGATTGGTGTTTGAGGGAATACGAAGCTAGAGCTCGTTCTGTGTTGGAAGAGAGAACGAAAAGCTGAGGTGAAGATAGAATATGTATACGTTAGTGAGAATGAGCGAGAGCGAGATAGAAAGAAAAGGGCAGAGCAGAGTATAGGAGCTACTGCCCCCGTCTCCCGCGCTACTTCGTCAATCCATTTCACGAGTAACGAAAGGGGCGAGAGACAACGGGCAAACGCTCTATCGTGCACTTGGCAAAAGTACTGTAGCGTAGGAAAAGCGATCCTCAATCAGCGAGAGTCCGTAACGGGAACGCGATATCCAACGCCTCTAACAGCTTACCGGCTGCGAGACCAGAAGTCCATTGCTCTGTGCAGCTCATCCTTCACGGTCTTCCTCGCTTTGCGCATAACGCTTGAACTTCTCGCCCCTTATTTCATCCATGAAGTGACGTTCCTTCGTACCCTCTTCACATTTCTCGTTTCCATGGATTCGTATTGTGAATTTTGTTTTGTGATCACGCCGGAATGTCATCCAGTCGTCGTTGAATGTGCATGTCATATTTGCCCCGTTATGCTCGAAGGGAAAGCCAACGTTTTTTCAACGATTTTCCGAGCACTACTTGACCCTTATCATGCTTTCATTCCTGTATGAAATAATTGCCATGAATTTCTTGAGGTGGAATAGCCGTGACAGTGGCATTCAAATATACAGATATGTCCAGATCTTACAATGGCCAATCATTTGAGAAAGTGATGAATTTAGTTTTCATTCGACTCTTTGTTCCACTAGTTGACGTTCCATTGCTGTTAAATAGTATGATAGCTGTCTCCGTTAGCATCACTTGAAGTATTTGGAAATCTCTGTATCGTGATTACAGTATCCGGGTGCAACATACTTATGTAATGTTAAAGTTAACGCAAGGTATTTCCAGAGTAACTAAACCGGGAAATTTTTCTTCTTCATCTATAAAATATATAAAATACGAAATTCATCTTACAGTTTTCTAAACTTTCTAATTATGTGGTTCTAAGAGAAAATTAACAACGTGAAAACAGCTTTAGTTCAGCCATCCACCATGGAACTTCGTAAAAAATACACTGTCAATGTGACCAGCGTCAGTAGCTGCAGTTTGTAATTTTGTACAATTTAAAATTTCTTCTCCAGGAGTTGAAATTTTCGAAAAAAATAAGCGAAAAAGCGTTTTGTTAAGCTGAAGAACTTGGCGAGTTCGTGACCACGAACATCATACACTATTGAATCCCGATTTTTTCTTTTTATTTACAACTATAATCTGTTACTAATTGTAACAATAAATAGTTTTGTGTGCTAAAAACAGTAGAAAGAGAATCCAGTTGGGCATCCAATGACGAACCACTGGTGATTGGTATGTGAGAAATTGGTTTGTAGTTTCCCGATTGAGTGCATTATTTTCATCTTTTTCATCGCCCTTTTTTAATTCAAAATATTTTAGTTTTTTTCGTTACTTTTTTTTACTCTTTCCAATATACTGTTCGGCAGATGAGATTTTTCTCGTTGTTCTATACCACGTTTTTTATATTCAGAATCTTGTTCATTATCTTTCGACGTTTTGAAATTCCAATGATGTTATTTACACTATTTTCATTCTACTTTTTTTCAAGTGTACTACAAATTCTCTAGCCGCGAGTATTTTTTTATTGTAATATCGTTAATTCTTGCAACGTTATTGATATGCACTCCAATTGAGTATTCTTTCGGGTGATATATCCATGATTTTCTCCATTATAATTGTTGAGAATAGATCAGAATAAGCACCGGATCCCTTAAAAGTAAACAATTCAAGCAAACAAGCATCCTGACCGCTAATAAAAGAAAACTAACTGACAAAATAACGTAAACACGGCCATCTGCCAGCATGAGTAGTCAGAAATGGCGTAAAATATGAAGACAGGAATGAACGTATTTAAGGCGGAATTATCCATTGTTATGTCGATATAGTTAAGCAGCTTTTTAGATGGCTATTTTTTTCCGTAATCATAAATACGGTTACGTGAATTTCTCCCAAGTACCGGGTACTACTTAACGCTGATTGAATTTTCTTTTTAACATAAAAAATCTCTTTTGATTTGGAAAAAAATGAAAAAAATAATTATAAAACTTTTGAGTGTATTTTAAATGAACGATTACAACGTTTTTCCTTCTTGGTGCTTTGTCTTAAGCCCTCTAGTTCTCGAGACACGACAATCGATTGTTTCACAACTTTTTGAGTTCCGACCAAAAAAGAAGTGGAAAAAATGTAAAAAAAATTCTGTAAATAATCTTATGAATAGGCAATTGATTGAAAATCAAGAAAATATCTCTACATTTAGATACACGGTGTGTCCAGAAAAGATTGAAACTGCAAAATTATACCGTTTTCACTTACTTCTCGCCTGTAAAAGAGAAACAAATTGAACATTTATATATTGTACATGCCGGAAGATAGTCAACAAACTTAGAAACCGAAAATTTAAAACAAGTTTTTTAAATGGGTCTTATTATCGATTGTTTACGTGTAACATTAATTATTATCGTTGACATTTCATATAAACGTAGAATATAGAGTTTCGAGTTTTCCAAAAAATTATTAGAATGACCTCTTTTCGGAAGACCAGTAGCCGAACGGCTACTTTTTCGTTTTTACATGAATTCTGGACATCAGTCCAAGAGGCAGGCGTAAGCACACGATGTAGCACCCTTTTTTCAAACAGTTTTATAACGTTATCAATTGGCAATGCAGAGACAATACGTTGGCAGCCAATTCTTCTGCGATATACTCCACATCGTTTTTGATGGTTGAACAATTCAGGTTTGCCAAGTGTGCACTTCACTCATACTTTTTGAAATCATGAAGAAATCTTTGAAAAATGATTAGAACGAAATTCAGAGCCCTGGACATTTACCTCTTTAATTTTTTTCGTTCTCAAAAGAATTTCGGGGATCAACTCGTAAAACAGACATGAGCAAATCATCGGGCTACTATTGTGGCGAACGTGATACTTATTGTTAAATGTGGTACATTTAACGTTATTAATAATTCGATGTTTACCGCATGAGCAAATCTTCTACAAGTTTTACTCACCAGCTCTCTAACTATTGGTTTTCTCTCATCATCACCGGACCGTTCCTCACGCTCTCTGCCGACTCGAAAAGCTTGACCACTACATATCTGTCCTGGCAGTTGGCAATTCATGAATTCACACTAAAAATGAAATTTTGTTGAAATATTGTAATATTTCGTTGCATGTGTTGAACAAAATTTTTTTTTTCAGACAACAAAATTTCGAATGTTACAATCAAACTTCTTTATACCGAAACCAAACTTTGTTGACACAATAAAATATTTTATTGCGTGGTCGAAATAAATTTTCATACGTCCAAAAAAGTCATTTAAAGATGACAATGAGTTCTTGTATAGTGGTGTGATTCTCAATATCGAAGAAACAGCATACATTTAAACCTACGTCTTTACAGGTCGATACCTGTTCGCTATTTCTGTCGATATCCTGTATGACACTAGCAAGCAAAAGCTTATCACCATCCTGGAATAGCTTTTTCCGAGAGATGAGAATTAATCTTCTAAAATGATTTGTTCTTTAAATATTAAAGCTGTTCTACTATTAGTTCGTACGATAAAAAGTCTACGATTTTATTTCATCATTTCCTGTTTTTTTTTGTTTACTGATGGAATTAAAAACATCGTTTTTAAGAATTTTCAGTCTACGGTGCTTAAAAAAATGTAGGAAGGATCAATACACGCGAAAATATAGGACAAACTAATATAGGAATTGAAAACTTCCACTACGATTCGATAAAAAAAGTGTTATGTTTATTATTGTAAAACATCGATATATAGAGAAAAAAAGGAAAATTCACATTATTCAATAGGAGCAATTGCACTGAACTTATCATTTTATTCAAAGTCGTCGATGTATATCGATGTGTTCGACTGGCCATTGCGTCGGTTCGCGGTGGCTAACTTTACTAAGAGTGAGGTGTAAACCCCACTCTCCAAGCGTATATGTTACCTATAACTTGCAAGTATATACCTATATCTGGTTCTCGACCACATCCCCGTGGCCCAATGTAATATTCATAACGCTCGATACGGTCGGAGCAGACTTGTCCAGCAGCGTTAACATTGCTCTTTCTTTCTCTCTCTTCCTCGTGAACACATACATACAAGTATATACGCGTAACCACTACCTAATACTTTGAACACTCCTGCCGATCAATACGAAATTGGATCGCGAAAATAGTGTACCGGCCTCCACTTGCCACTGTGCTCCAACAAAATTTCTGCCCACTTTGCTCATCTGCCTGAATCGCTATTACCAAAAGGGCGGTTAGCTGCACCGTAACGTGATGACAATCACAAGAGCACCAGAGAATCCACGTCTTTAGAGTACACACCCTCATCGGCATCCACATGGTATTTGTGAAGCAAGTTGATCGAATTTCAATTCTTTTTTACCCAACGAGTTGGTCAGACAATAATATTTTTTGGATAACTTGTTCTTGAAAACAGCGTTGGAATTTTGAAAATCTCGCTACATTTTCACAAACTGAATTACGTTGTATGGTCAATGCATTTATGAACGCTTTTTCAAATTGATCGTTGACTGAGCGTACTAAAATTTTATGTATTTAAAGCCAATTTTCCTGTGACAGAAAAATGCTTGAATTTATCATTATCAACAACTATTATAGAAACTTAAAAACAGTTGAAGACCTTTGGGACTCATTTATTGACAAAATGCATATGCTTTGTTTATTTATTATACATGATAAATTAGTCCTCC
This sequence comes from Campoplex capitator, assembly GCA_037576405.1. Lineage (NCBI taxonomy): Eukaryota > Metazoa > Arthropoda > Insecta > Hymenoptera > Ichneumonidae > Campoplex > Campoplex capitator. The sequence continues at coordinate 12,665,779 of JARBWI010000323.1, read as the reverse complement.
GTATATAACATGCATTATTAAAAGACTCGGTAAAGTCTTGAGACAAGTACATGCGAACGGAGCTCTTTTTCGAGCACTGACCGAGTCCATACATTCTCGGGATAAAACTATTTACGGTAATGGGGCTAAAAAATGTATGAAATTTTAGCAAATTGTAAATACCAGAAGTTGTTCAGTGTGGGCTCATCGAGCCAACTTTGAATTGACTAAGCGAAAATTAGCACAATATTGGCTGCATAATTGCTAAACAAAAAAACTTGGCGCAGGTACAAGATTATGCTTGAACCTGACACATTCACGAATTTGACGTGTGTGTATATGCACGAGAAAACGAACAAAACCCTCGTTCGACGCATCACAACACATTTTCATGATGCCGCCAAAACGACAGTTTTCGATTGGTCATTTTCTATATCTATATCGCTGATGTGTCGTCAGCTGTTATAGTCGCAATTCTGCATTCGAATATTGATAAAACAAGAATGAGAAATAACATGGATATTGAAAAAAGTAATTTCGAAATTCGTTGAATAAATAAAACGTGTTAGATTAACTCTTCGCGTAAAAAGTTAGTCGTCGAAATGTATGATGACATATTTGAATAAAATCGTGGATTTTTTTCGCTCCGAAGTTCATTTTTATTCAAAATTACACTGTGACCTCGATTGTTGAAACAGTGACGGGACCAGCTCCGCATCTCACTTATAAATATTGAGGTGCGTCGAAAAAAAATGATTTCGGCTATTGCTCCACAATTTCCGATTTTCTACAAGAATAATACGGAAAAATGAAAAATTCGATAAATATTGTTTTTACAACTCGATCCTGAAAAAAAATCCAATGGCGATACCGCTTAGATATTTTTGGGTAGTGGTCGAGTGGTGGGGGTAGAACAGTTTTTGCTCATGTTCGCGGCTAATTTTCACCTATTTTTCAACATTTGGATGAAAAACGAAGATTTACGTTTCGTAGCTAAACACTTCTACTTTAAAAATCTGCTCGATAAATTGAAATCGGACGACTTCCAGAGCATCCAGCCTTGCTGAAAAAAATGGCCCTCTTGACTTCTGAGTGCCATAACTAAAAAACTATTTAGCCGACAGCACCTGGATTTTTCACAGAGGAAGTATTTATCGATACCTACAATCGTGCAAAAAACGATCCAACTTCATAAATGGTGACGATAAAATTTTTTGAAAAAACGTCTTTTTTTTATGTTTTTTTCAATTTTCTCCGTTAATTATTAACCGATCGAGTCGTTTTAGGACTCATTCTTTTCGCATTTTTATTCTCTACATTTCGTCTCTTGGTTGCTTTTCCATAGCTCCATTGGTTTTCGTTTTATAAGCAAAAAACTAAAAAAAGTGCGTTTTTTTCAGTAATTTGTTAATAACAAATAAGATACTCGGAATCTCGTGTCCAAAACTATGCAGTTAACATCAGGGGGCCTTTCCGCGTGTGATGGCACTCGCGGTTATCTGTTAGTATTTTTGTCAAAATCTGATGATTTTGTAGCTTCGTTTCCTGGTCTACATCTGAAGCCATTTTCAGCTGTCGCCGAGCTACCCTCGCCTCTTGGGTGTTTTCCAGGGATCGCCGGTTAGCGTTCTCGACTCGAATACATGTATTTCGGCGAAAAAGAAAAAAAAATTGGTTTTTTGAAAATTGTAACTATACCCCCCCCCCCCCCCCTCCCTTAAAGATGAAAACAAAACAACAAAACAGAGGTGTACAGGGCATTTTCGATTAATCGAATCTCGATTTATGGAATATTCCTTACTAAGCAACTCATATCGTTCTCTCTAATTGGAACATTCGTCTGGTGCGAAGAAACAGAAAGTTAAAACGTGTGCACAACGCTCTATATATATGTAAGCGATAAGTGGAGCTGGTCCTACCACCATTCGAAGAATCAAGGCTGTAGTGTATTTCGGTTACTCGATTTAGGTGTGGACGGCTGGCAAGTATAATGAGAGGGAGGATATAGCTTCACGGAGCGCGTGAACTCAAGTGGAGAGTCTTGTGCTCATGGGTCTCAGCCTGCGATATTTATATTCCTAGCACCTAACTACTGTAAATCCCTGGGCGGCAATTAGGGGTGGTCGTTAACGTGAAAGCCGCTGTGTTTCGTGAAACGAGAACCCCCATACAAAAAAACCAGGGTTGTTCAGCTTAGGCTTGATTCGTTACAATTTCCAGCCGTTGATCTTCTGTTTCTCTTCCTTATTTCGGGCTCTTTATCTGCTCCGTTCGGCCGCAAATATACGAGAAAAATAAATTGGCTTTTGGGCTCTGAAGTACGCTGGTACATGATGACGCGAACAAAAATTTCAGAAAAAGTTCACATTCATTGCTCGAAATTACACGTCTGGCAATCGAACGGAAATCGATCATCGGAAATCCCATACTCTGATGGACTGCATATCCATGATCAAACCAGTTGATTATTTGATTGTACATTATACTGTGGTGTTATCTGATTCTAGGACGGATACAGGTTTTAATAAAATTCAGTACATTTTTTGAGAAAATGTTAATGAACCTGGACATTGTTTTAGAATATAAATCTGGTATCCTTGCCAGTTGCGACACTAATACCGAAATTTCATTGATTTAAAAGACAGTTTATTGCTAAACAGCATAAAGTGCCTCCAACATCATGTAAGACATCAGACTTGACAGGGAATCAACCTTTGCTTTTAGCTTCAGATGTGCTTGTTATATCGAAGTAAATTATTCACATTTATTTTTGTTAAATCAAATTTATTTTTATTTTTCACATTCATCTGGTTGTGAATACCAATATATGCATTCGAATATGCATGCATGTATAGGTTGTAACGACTTTTCCCGTAAGCCGAATAAAATAACTCACTCTCGATAAACTGTGGGCACCAGTCCAAGATACTTTTTAAACCCATTTTTTTTTCCACTTATTGAAAACGAGATTCAACGGTTTTTTTGACCGTAGCTGTAATTTGAAATCAGGTTGGTAGAGAGGCAAGGTCAAGGGGTTGTACAAAAGAACTTACATCAACTCGATAACAAATCCGGAATTACAAGTTTTATTTTATAAAAGAAAAACAATGATTTGAAGAATATTATTATTCGATTTGAATTATTTTCCTAAAACTTTTTTATATAATACATATTTGGTCTCTTCGCGACAATGAGATTACAAAATAGTCAAGTTTCTTTTTTAATTATCTGTTAACCATCAGAAATAAATCGTATGATCAATCAAATAACATCGATCCTTTATTAGCAAATTATACACGATAAATTCGGAGAGCCATGCCCTTCGAATTTCTTTTAACAAAAAGATTAACTATCGATAGTACAAATAATTATATGTATTAAATTTTTATATAAACAAGAACTCTCGCTGAAGGAAGTAGACTGAATTCCTCTCAGCAATTCTCAATATTCAACAACGGAATACACGCCAGATTTTATACCGCAACGAAAAATTCTTCTCAAAAGTGAACGTACCCCGACAAATGATGGAATTACTGTTACACGGATCAGAGTGCTAACCCTCCACCCTTCTCGTCTACTTGCGAGAATCTGCATTTTTCTTGAAACTTCGCTCGCCCCTTTTCATACTCGTCAATTCGTCCGATACAATTTCGAATTTCTGGAACGCAACGCTGACCAACGTTGAACCTCGAAACAGCTGACAATGAGAGCTACTGAAGTATCCCGATGCTGATAGACGCATCTATCGAACTTAGACAACTCCATGTGAGGGCTTTGAGTTAGCGACCCTCGCTATGATGTTCGCGTTCCAACGTTAACAATACGAGATGACCTTGACAATGCCTTCCCTTGAGCGATACAGATTCTCACGACCAAGAAATTCTCAACGTTTTCTCTCTCTCTCTCTCTCTCATTGGATGTGTCGTGACCGTCGCTGGCTCGTACAAAATAAAATAATCGAAATAGAAACTAATACTACAGGGAAATAGCTTCGCATTTGCCCAACTATCATTTTCTCGAGAGGAATCCTTCGTCGATACACAACGTCTCCTCCCATGCCGGGATCCTCTTTTATGATCTTTATGAGCCATTTTTTCCAATTATTCAGTGGATAGTGTCGTGTTTGAACAGCAACATTAAACAATAGTCTAGTCTAAATCAAGCAGAAAAAAGTGAATGTTTCTATGACAGATTTCCAAAGTTCATGTTCTATAAGAAATTTGACTCCGATACATCAAAAAAACATGTCAGAAACACCATATTGAATTTTCGATTCAAATTATTAATTGCAGGCGGAACACTATTGGTGATACGTTCATTCGAACGAAATACTGTAGCGCCATTCGCGTATCTCTTTCACTCATTTCATGGTACATTATATCTCTTATTTTTTTTGTACTTCAGTCCTTTGAGTAAGTTCATTCATAAATTATTTACATACATTTATTTGAGGACAGATTTTCAAAAGTTAATATGTTTGCTATCGGGAGCACCATTTCAATGTTTTTGTATATTCAATAATGATGCGAGTATTTTCCAAGTTTGTAAAGAAATATTCAGAAGCTGCTGCTGCATTTTATAATCGCACATTCAAAATATAATCAGGTATCAATGCGTGGCGAGGTAATTCGTTGAGGTTGTTATTTTTTTACGGAATTGAAATTCTCAGCTCACATATACATGATAAACCAATAAACATTTTTTTCAGAATCAAGTGATTATTGATCTATTATTGAATTATGAATGAACTAGGAATTATGATCAATTTATCGAATCATTGCAAGTTTTACCTACAAAGGCATAATTGACACTTTTGTTTGGGCAAATGTTGGGTGAAGATGTTTCACTGTCAACTATGAAAACTTTTCTTGATTTTTATTGTCCAACTTGATGTCTTTTTTCATTTCTGGAAGCCTCCGCTCCACTATGTCGTTGGCAACTCCCATAGAGTGGTGCACAACCAGTCTCTAAGCTCCAGGTTTTTCAAACGATCCAAGAACTTTCCACTAAACGGATGGCACAGCGACCACCATCGAGAAATTATTTGTCCCATTACAGTTAAAGCGTTAAAAGAGTGCATTTTAAATGAATTGAAAAGGATGGGTCGCAATGAATAATCTGAGGACAAATTAATTTAGAAATATTCCGCGACGAGTTACTCATTTGATAAAACGAGAAAATTGAGGTGCATTCGATTTTGGCTTCACACTGCAATTAAGCAAATTATATATCATACTTTTCGTTCATGACGAATGTGACTTCAAGAGCTTCACGCACCGCAAGGCGTGGGTACGCTTCAGAGCAACCCCTAACGTGCCTCAGACTTGGCATTTCTCCCAAGCGGCAATGTCAAGGTAACCAGAGAAAACGCTTTTTCTCTACTGTTTCTCTTCTCTCGCTCTCCATTATTTCCAACGAAGAGTGAGATATTCTCTATCCTACCTACAGGCAAGAACTTGATAGTGTACGGCAAAGACCGCGTGTCACAGACCGGTCGGAAATTCACTCTCGGAAACAGACAGACCGAAATGGCGGAATACGAGAATAGGTAGCAACATGGTGGTTGCTGGCGTGAAATTAGCTGCCAGGACACGATGTACGATTTCCTCATAGTTGTTTAACTTTTCGATCTCCTCTATACTCTTAAGGCCAGAGAATTCAGGTCAGACCCCTCATTCTTCTCAACTAATCCAAGTCGATATCACACGAAACGACTAATAAGTTAAGCTAACCACAAATTCTCTCGTATACACTATTGACACTAGAGTGCAAACAACTCCGATGTACTTACCCTGAACTTTTCAGCAATGGAATCTCTTCAGCCAAAGGAAATAATAATGTAACTGTCACTACCTTTCTCCTTGTCAAGTTAGAGACCGAATAAACTGAAAAGCGTTTATATGAATTCATATATTTTTATGTAGTTGTCTCAATAAAACGGTTTTTTAGTTGTTTTTTTTTCGAAGGATACATCCAAACACCAATGTGTTCTTGCATACCGAATTTTCAAAAGATTTAGTTCTGTCGATTCTAAATTAATCTTATCAATCGTATCACACTCAAACAATCGTAGTTTTACCTGCATGCATTTCTAATGAAGTTTAGTTCAGTTTAGTTAGTTTAGAAATATAGGAAAGAAAATCAAACGCTAGGTATCAGATGTCACGGCGTTTATTATTTCTATAATTCTAATCTAAAAAAACAAATTATATGCCATACTTCACATATTGAACGCAGAGTTTTTAAAGGGACTGGAGCACGATGAGTATGTTCAGTAAAGCAGTCATTTTCGTTTCTACTTAATATTTCACGGTAGCCACAAAAACGACTTTCTACTCGTGCCAACAGATTTTATTCAGTTCTTTTGAGGTGACAGAAGAAGATTGGTCATGATGGGATGGCAGAAAGCAGACTGGTCGTCAGGGGTGAATGTTCCTATCGTCTGTGGGACCTGCTTCGGGACTACGACGAATATAGCTTCTTGCATTCACAGTGATACCACCTGTATGCATGGAGTATATTTGTAAGTGCAAGCCACACACCGCACTTGGCTTTCTACAGCCTTGTTTACTTTGCGCAATGATTCTACCGGCAGCATTGCATTGCGAAAAGAAAAGCTATGGCGGAACGAGGAGGCGTCAACGTTGCGAAGGGATGAGAGATGGTTGAGAAGAACTCAGGAAGAAGCTTCAGGGCAGATGTGTAGCCGTACTCTCTTCGTGCTATATTCATTAGAGGGAAGTGGAGTTGTTCCTGCGGTGTGGGGTTACTAGGCACCCATTGACCTTTCCCTCCCACGGCTTTCTGCCTCATACATGACGTAGATTCTTAAAAAAAAAAAAAAAAAAAAAACGAAGTCATTTCCTTTCTGTGTATGTACGTATCAAGCTACACTACATCCTTGATTCTTCGAACAGCGATGGGACCGACTCGACATCGGACTTATGAATATAGAACGTTGCGCACTCTTCGTCTTATCGCTTTTGCGCACCAGACAAATGGCCGACTGGACCGGAGGCTCTCTCTAGCGAGCGTGGACCGATCGATATTCGGCGCATAGTCGAGGATATTTCATCAATTGGAGTCTCTTGTATCGGGGTCTCGGTGTATTTATCGAGTATCGTATCAATGTATCTTTTATTGACCAACGAGAGACGTTTTTTTTTCACCTGCAGACGGAGAGTGAATGAGCACTCTGTTTCATACAGGTAATTCAAACCGCAATGGAACGAATCGTAGTTCCATTGTCAAGCATAATCTTGATGAGTATCGTACACTTTTAACCTTGCACAGAAAGCAATCCGAATTTCCAACTGTCTCGAGATACACTTATTATTATATTGATTCCATTACTTCTTTCACTCGCCACGTCTTTCGTATATCCTGATAGCTCTCATGTTGAAATAAAGCAATCCATTTTTTATGCATGGTTCCCTATAATGGACAACATGACATTGAGGTCAGGAAAAGGACGCCTTTCATCCATTATATGATGTACAGTTCGGAGAGTTGTTAGACCTATAAGGAAACCGCAAAGCATCTGCGGATATTGAATTTCAAGCTTCCTCGGCCTACTTTTCGTTAGTAAAGCGACACTGGATTGAGATGGGTTGCCACTGTACAGCGAGTAAGAACAACGCAAGACATACGGTATCCACGATGAGGACGAAGCTCCTACAACACCGAACACAACACCATGTTTTGTGGTTACTGAGGCTTTACTACTCTGTTTACACAGGACTAGATGTGAAGTCGTCCATAGAGGATTCCCTGTTTTAACTCGACAAACAGTATTATTTCATGAATTTAATAGATCTAGGTTTTACATAGTAAATTTTTTCATTTCTACTTCTGACTACCTGAGTGAGCTGAAGCCGGGAGTTTCGCATTCGACTTGTGGAAGTGACACATCGTTGAACAGTAAAATAAGATTTTTGATAATTCAGGTATGAGACAAAATATTTTTGTCAGTTTTTACTATATCTTCATGAATTGAATATTTTTCTAAATATTAAAAATTGTGCATTACGTTAAAGTACACACACCAGATTATAAATTTGTACGATGGTTGTTCTTTTTTTTATTTTCTTATTTTTTTTCCAACGATTGTTATCGTCGGTGTAGGCGACGTTTTCTTTGTGCAAAAAGATTGAACAGGGCGGGTAGGCCAACATTGATAAGAAGTTGATTATCTCATGTATTAGCGAACCTCTCATTAGTATTGTTTTTTCTGAAATTGTTTGCATTCGACAAAATACAAAATATAAAATTACTCTATGCATGGATATGCATACACACATATATGGCTATATCAGCCAACTCCTTACTAACGTGATGATCATGAGTAATTTCATTCGAATGCACATGAGAATCAGTTTATTGCACACTGAGAAAAGAAAATAGTTGAATCAACCAAATGGCTTCGTGAAATACGTCCAATGTAATATTCTGTTCTACCAAATATCAGTTTCATTAAATGAAAAATATCTTACGTTGATCCAACAAAATCCACGACAACAAATTTCATTTGGTTGATTCAATTGGTATCTTTGTTTAGTGAAATAAAATTAATAATTCGTGCAACTGAACGATTTTTTGAATGAACGAAATATTTCTTTCGACATATTCTACGAAGCCTTGGTTAATTCAACTAAACTCTTTTCTCAGTGCATATTGAAATATTTAATACTGGCGAGAATTCGTTTTTTACTTGTTTTAATAATTGTTTTTTGAAGTGGAGACGTACCATATAGTTAATCACTTCCTAACCCCAAATCAACTCACCCCAATACTGGAGTAAGATCACTGAAAAACGGATGGCGAACAAGAACAATGAGATCACGTACTTTAGTATCCTATGATCAAACTAAAATCATTACCTGAGTGGTATGTGTGCTGAGTAGATTCCTATATATGACATAGTGATATTCAGATAAATATTTCAAAGACATCGGGCAGGCTGTTTTCTAATGAGCAGGAAAAAAATCAACGAATAATAGCAAAATTCAAACAATGACCCATTTAGCGTGGATCATCCGATGTATCATATAATATTTGCGTATATATTATTATATATAAGAGTGTGGTAGATATATCAAGAGGCATCATTTGATTTATATACGGTACCCGATTGGTCGAAAACTCTTGTGTAACGTTTCGCTACGTGGTAAGAGATTTTGCATCTATGATCGGCCCAATACTGACAATTGGTACTTGTAACGTGCAAGAGTATGCTAGTATGTCACTACGGGGCCTAATGTATAAAACTTCTTTTCATTAGTGAATAAAAAAAAAAGTGTTTGAACGACACCAAAACGATAATCATAAGAACATCATTTGGAACGACAATGATTAAACCTCAGCATACATGATACTTTATATTCGCACATGTCCTCTGTTGAGCAGCATTGAGAATGTAGTGTAATAATAGGAGTACCACAGCTAGTAGTTGCCGAAGCGATACTACCGAGAATCGTCCAAATAACACCTATTAGCCGTGGCATGTGCTGCCATGGAGTAAATGTGAAGGTACAGGTACATTGTAAAGCAAATTAGTAAGACGGAGAGAACGATAGAAAGGGAGTGAAGGAACAGGAAAAGCAGATTCTAAAAGCAAGAGTATAAGCGAGCACAAGGTATACCGGGGTATGTTCACTTATTAAATTTACCAACCTCAAATTCTGGCCTCTGGAGAAGCGGAAGCGAGTGTGAGGTCCAAAGTGAATGAGGGGGCATAAGAGAGCACCCGACTAGGCGTGGACTCTCATTCCAGTGTGAGGAAGAGAGAGGTGGGATTTCAGGAGGTACCCAGGAGTTGTGGAATTAGGGCGTAGGTATAATATACAACTTCGGTACCACCAAATTCCCTCCTAAATACCCCGCCTAACTGGCTTACCGAGAAACAGCCAGCAAGTGCACAACCAGAACCGCTGGAGAAAGTTACGTATGTGTGCGTTCGCAGTCTGCTTTTCTGCAGGCTTACGACACAATTACACCCTCTCTCACATAAGAGGTTGGTAAAACCAGCTGAGCTACACAGAGAGACTCTGACCGATATTGCATAGTAAATATTACTCGAATCCGACAAGCACTATATAGAAGTCTCTGTTACTGTTTCTACGAGTTTTCCATGATTGTATAAGCTGCACACATTGCTGATAATAGAAAATGTGGAAGATCTGGCTGGTTCTAGTTTTCTAAAATACATACACTACTAAATACATAGACTACATAATGTGAACAATGAAACTAAAATCCCAAACAATTCAAGGGGTAAATCATTCGGAAGAACGGTGGGTGAATCATCTGTGCAATACATCTCTTTTTTTGCCGCCTTAGCTCTCGTCCTACGTCCTCTGACAGCGCCTTTTTGTAATCGATCATAGAGTAATAGATAGATAAGATCATGATGTTTTGTACAAGGAAAAGGAGGTTTCTGTCACGAACCTAACAAACTGGTTCATTATACGTTCAAACATTTTTACGACGCATCTTGTAAGTGGTACTGATATATCTATGTTTTGCTCCATATTCCAAATTTCCAGATACAAACGTAAGGATCTTATCTGGTCCCACTGTAGCTTCTTTGTTTAAGCTGTAAAAATGTACGAAAGCTCATTATTATAGATGTTATCTCACCGAGTATAAGGGTGAACCTGCATCATTATAGGATAGATAGTGAAGAGTGAGTAGACAATCCAGGAGTGCTGGAGAAATACAGTTGGTGATGGACGCAGCACATGCGCCGATGATTCTTAAATTGATGACAAATATGATCAGGAGTCATCGATGATTCACTCTGTATGGCCATGTCATTGGTGTACGAGAAGTTCAAATGAGTGGCACAAAAAGACTGAATAAACGGGAGTGTTGACGGATAAAGTGAAGAACCCAAATCAACGATGGATGACCGTAATTTGTTGTAATCGTAACGCTCACCCAATTCAACATTATTGCAAGCATTGTGGAAGCAAAAATATGTATGACACATCATCTTATTCGCAATGAAGGACACAATGGAAAGAATCAATTAACAGGGATGGCAATGAGCGAAAAAAAACTTCAAACTGCGTCAAATCTTTCGACTAAATTGTATATTATGTAAACATCTGCCGTTTATTGAAATATTTTAGTGTCTCTTGATGCCATAAGGGAAGCTTATTGAGCGTGTAAACTATTGAATACATCGTTCTCAAAGTTGCTGTGCCATGTGCTGTGACAAAAAGGGGCCAGTGAACAACCACTGCCTTGAAAACACGTGGAAGACGTGAATAGGATTAGAGTGGGAATGGTATACCAACACATGTTAGACTCATGATATTCTTCCGTGGTATTAACGATGCAAAAAGGCCGTAGTTTCTACTAGTTGATTCAACGTAGTATCGATCAGACTGAAGTCAGTAGCGCCAGCGCGAAAAACTTCGTCTTTCTACAAACATCGACTCGTCTAGAATTCACAACAATAAAGAGGATAAGAATATATTATATACATACAATAACACATATTGGGATTAAAAAAAAAAAAAAACGTGAAAATCTAGACATCAGTGGTGGTGAATATTGGAGTTGCCCGAAATAATCGCCCACTATTCGGTACTATACCTGCTATTTCTATATGAAGTATAGGGGCAAGGGGGGCAGCCCCGACGAATTGAAAGTCTCGGCCAGCACAAATATGTATGCTTGCTAGGGTGTTTACTATAAATATTTGCGTCTCCCGGTGTTCGTTCATGTTCATTACAATGAACACGTGAAAACAAAACATTGATAGCAAGTGCATAGCAAGCGTACATTTGAGTATAATGGCCAAGGTTCCCAGTTAGCTGAGGCTGTGCCCCCCTTTCTTCTATGTCAACAATGTATAATATTCGTTGCAGAAACCTCAAATTTATATGGAAATCGATGATTTTTACACACAAAAAAAATATTATTATTTATTTTATTGAAGTACAGCGGACGAATACGCCCTGCTATCACGACCTCGTGACATGAATCGAATTTTCACCGTCGTAAAGCAACCGCGAAGCCTGTTTAATTTTCCACACAATATGGTTCAAGAGATACTGCCTTTCTGATTTGAACCCTGATTAAAATTTCGTTCTCGATGAAAATAAAATTTCCTAGTTTTAACTTGGTGCCTTCTGGCAAACAAGTTCTTATATATTTCTGTTCTTTTACCTTACTCCCATTTTTTTTCAACTATACGTCGTAGTTATGTCCGTTATTCAACAAATAACTCAATTGATTCTTGTTCGGCGATATCTGTCTTAAGGTAACTACGGTTTCCCCATTTATCAATGGATTTGTACTCAAATTCGTAATGTTTCTAGTACCGGAATGTTATTTCGCTCATTATTTCATTTTTATCCTATTGATTCATATACATCGGAAAATGATGTTTTACTATTACGACGGCCTTAGCCTTGACGATTTTTTCTTATATCCACAATACTTGAAAAAAAAACTCACATCTTCCGAGAGTAACAATTTTAAAAAAGTTCAGAAATAGCCTACCACCGATATCTTTTGAACCAACCGATATATCGCCGAATCTCAATTTATGGATTTTTCCCATATTTATTTGAAACATGGAACTTTTGGTTAAAACTGAAACAAAATGATCAATCATCGTTGTCAACTTTTTTGCATGCATTGCAAAAATATTCCTTTCAATTCCAGTTTTGAGACCGGCTTTTACGAACATTATCGTTACAAAATCTCAAGACTTCTGAATGGATGGGCACTACATGGTATCCATCCGGAAGCTTTTTTTCAAATTCTTTTATTCCTTTTATTTGATTTATTCTTTATCCTTTTATTATTATTTTATTTAGTATTATTACTTTCATTATACTTTTATTCCTTTTTATTTTTTTATTCCTTTTATTCTTTCAGATGTTCATTGCCATGTTTATTTTTAAAAAACCCTGAAATACTATGACTGACTACAAAATTGTTAACGCTGGGCTGATCGAATGATGCCACTGATGATCGCATAAATTTGACGCCTCGTTTGATATTGTGTTCAAACGAATGTTGCCAATTTTGCCGAAAATTTTTCGTCAATTTTTTTCATCGCTAGAAATACTTGGTAGATTCATCAAAAATAAGGAAAATGAACATATTTTCCCTTACGCCCGGTGGATCACGCGCTACGGGTATCACGTTCAACCGAGCTGGAGGATCCAACGTGAGGATGACGCTAATTCAATTTTCAGCGCGTTCCAAAGAGGAGCTTTGACTGACGCTCTGACTGCTGTTGTAGCATACGCCTTTGGTGAAACTGTAAGCCACATTTAGTTGTATCTACCCGGGTCGGTTCAGAAGAGACGTTTACGAATTCCCGAATGCCATTCAGACAGACAAACGGACAACGTGGTTAAAAAGAGCTTTCGAGCGCTCCCATGCAAATGCAATTGGCTGGTCCCGTAAACCATTCAAGAATACCTAAATATGGCGCGCGCACGCGCGTGTGTGTGTGCGCGCGTGTGTGTGGGAGAATACTATTGTAAGAAAAACCTTTGTTCTTTCTAGTACTGACCATTGTACGCTGCTTATTTTTTGATCATCATGTACGATCTCCTTCATCCATCGTGTGCTTTTGTATGCGCACATGTAGTTCGTATGTGATATGGATGTGCGTAAAAAATGATCGGCGTTGAACCCGTTGCATGTATGGAAAATCATATCCTCTCTTCAGCTTCAACGATTTGATGCGTTGCTGAATAGTTTCTGCAGGCTTTTTAGATACGAAGGCCTCAACGGATAAAAGCATTCTTACTCCAATTAATAAGAGGAAAGGAGCCTCATAAATCTATAGTCAGTATGTCATCATTTCGCCATTTGTCCCGCACTGCGTCGCACCCGAAACTCTGCTACCGCCCCATAGTGCCGAAATATCCGGTCCTCATGCGCATATAATTCACCGCGCTCGTTATTGTCGTTGAAAACTGACAGCTCTCAAGATGCCTCAGCTGTACAGTGGCTCTAAAGCGAAGACGCTCAGAACGCCACTCAGATGCAAGATGACTCTAGGCTATAGCTACACCCAGAAACAAGATCTATTTCAATCTACTAGGATTATTTATTAGATTTTTAAAAATTTAAATTTAAAAAAATTCTATTTGCCTCAATTAAAAAGCTGTATTTGAATCAAATAAATAATTCTATTTGAGTGCATTTATTCGGGTACCCACGTCAAAGCTTATCACTCCGACCACTACGTGGCGCAGATCGTCGAAACATTTCTTATATGCGAATTGCGCTCTGGATGTGCATAAATAGCGGAAACCCAAGTTATACTTACTCAAAACGGACCATGTCTCAACACAAACAGACGGTCGTGAATTCTTATGTCCACCCAGGGTTCCGGACCCATCAAAATATTAAGTAATAATAATAATAATAATAATAATATTAAATGTGGTGTAAAAATATTTATTTGATTCGAATAGATCCTAGTAGTTGAACCAACTAGATGTTTTTTCTGGGTGTATGTTTGTCTTCATACACTGCAGCCTCGATTTATCGAATCTGAATTTATACAATACTCCCCACCATATGGAACCCGTTCAGATCGGTTTAAGTTTAGTAGGGAAAGGACCCGCGAATGTGGAAAATTATTAGAGCAGTTCGAAATAAATTTGGGCTTCTTAAGGATCTAAATGTCGATTCCATACGAGGAGCTGCCGCGTCATAACTAAAAAATGCTCTAGACGGGGAATCACATGGCTGATTGAGTTCACGTGAAAATGCTTCAGTAAAAAACCTTCTTGAGGACTCAGGCGGGTATTATGAACCGATTTGAGGAATTCGCCAAAACGATTAAAAAATTATAAATTTGAGTTGGATTTTCAAACATTTAATCTGTCTCTATCTACCTATTCATTACATGAATTATACGTAGACGAGTAAATAATACCAATTGTTCGAACAAAATCATTCGGTTTCGGTGATTTGGTTGATTCATCTATAAAAAATTTTCATGATTTGATTGAGTAAACTAAATCATTTATCCAACAACATGTTCCAGGCTGCCGTGCTTTTTTATTAGTTTTTTTTTCTCGATATAATACGTCCGATCACGAGTAACGCAAAGAAAGTTGAAAGATCTTTTGACCACACTGATGAGACGAAATTCTTATTATTTTCGTACTCCCCTTTCAAAATGATAATGGAACGCACCATAAGTTCTCGCTCCTGTGAATATCGTCCTCCCTAAGTATTTTTCCCCTAGCGGTTTTGTTTGTGTGTTTAATACTCATCGATACGTACTGTTTTCGTTTTAACCCTGTATTTTAGCTTTTCACATTTTCAACATTCAATGAAAAACTCTTCGAAAGGGAGGACCCCCTTACTCTATATTCAAAGGACTTCATCCTCCAAAGCAAAACCCTTAGAAGATATGATTTCCAATGTGCCTGGATCTTTAGCGCATATTATATTTTAACGAAGACAAAGTTGCAAAGTCTCTCCGTCAATACACCCTGAAATTGAAGGGAGTCTCCGATGACATGATGCTGATATTGTCATCTTTTCAAAGAAAAACTCAAGCTGATCGCACTCATCAGACAGCATCTTGATATCCGTCTTTGAAACGGGTATGAAGATATTATCACGAGCATTCGACACGGTAGAGAGAACAAGTAATAGGAAATTTGCGTCGCTCGTTAACGATCCTCTCGTGATACCCGCACTTGCCAACGGCGGTTCTCAACGAAGAGATCTTCCCTCAGATTTAACGAGGTATATATATCGAATAGCAGACGTCTCATCGTTGTTTCCTCGAGCCTGTGCTCAGCACGATGATTGTTGACGCACAGAGAGCCTGTTATCGATTGAGGGTGCTATTGATATGCGCTATGGAGCTACATATTGGAACGAAATAGCATGTTTTCTTCTCCGAATCTAATTTCAAGATTGAACTTAGCTGTTCAGGTGATTTATATTTTATATGTAACACTGCAACCTCAGTTTATGCAACCTCAATTAATACAATGACAACTACTATCCAACCCGTATAGATCAGTTCATGATGGTATTGGCAGCACCTGGTCCAATCCAGTTCTTGGTCAAAGGTGCAGAGATGAAGAGACAAAGCGTATGCGATTTTAATTGATGCATCTGACATGTGCGGCTGGTCTTGCCACTGTTAGATGAATCGAGGTTGTAGTGTAATTCGACCCAGAATAGTCAATAGACAAAAATAATATGAAACAATTTTGATGGTAAGGTGTCAGGTGTGCTTCTCGACTGTTATTCATTATTCGTCGATGACAATTACGCAGCAGAATTTCGCTCAATTTTCATTTCGCTCAATTTTTTTCAAAATCTTTTTGAATCAATTTTTTTTTCTACATTCTTTTTGATCGCGATTCGAAGAATCGTCGAAAAAATTGATTTGTCGTATCTTGAGAACTACAGGACTCCAGAAACAGTAACATGAAAGAAAAAAATTGTAATTATCAATTGTTTAAAAAGTCCTTCGATTTTTTTTTTCCATTTTTTGACAAATTGACAAGGAATTTTTTTCTCGCCATTTCACTGCAAGCCCCACATTGACAGGGAAAAATTTAACTAGATTTATTCGAACTTTATTTTTGACATAAAAGAATGAACAAATAACAGACAATCATGTCTCTTGCCTCATTTATACTCGTTTCGCATCGATTTTTGGGGGCCCGTTCGTATCGTTTTAAACGTTGTGGAAGTACTGGCACCTCAGTAAAAATAATTTGAAAAAATTTTTGGTAAAAAAAAAATTTTGATAAAAATTCTGAAAAAATTTGAGCAAAAAGAAAATTAAAAATTAAAAAAATGTCCCATATTGATATTTGCCTCAAACTCCATGGTTCTTGAGTGAAGCCACTCCTCCAATCGGAGTTTCGATGGGGAACTATGAAAAAAAAAAATCTTGAACAAAAATTCTGAAAAAACTCTAGAGTATTCAGTATGACCGTACACAATTTTTTATCCTCTTGACAATTTCATCAAAACCCTGTAGTTTCTTTGCTACGCAAAATTTTGTGAAAATAGTATTTTTTACAAAAGTGGCATATTTTTGCAAAAAAAAATCGTACAAAACTTTATAAAAAACAAAATTGAAGCTAGTGCTCTCTCTTTTAAGTTTTCCATGGAAAAAAAACGATGAAAGAAAAATTTCCATGAATACTGCGGGCGATTTTGAACAGTTAATGGGTCCAAAAAAAATCGTAAAAAATATTTAAAAAAAAAAAAAAAAAAAAAAAAAAAACAGGAATGAAGCTGAATATGTACTCTTCAAAACCCCGTTTGGGAAATTGGCATATCTGCTTTTTTGGCAAAGCAATTAAACATTTAGTGCGGCTCAAAATTATAATTGGCGTTTTCATACTTTTGACCCCGGCAGTGTAGCTTGTCTATTGAACATGCCTATAACGTGTACATTCTTGAGTGAAGCGAAAAAGTACATATCGATTCCGACTTTTTTCGATTCCCAGATAGTAAAGATGAAGGTACTATCGTAATTGCTTCGAGATAGAAAAAGTATTCGATGTTTTTCTTGCCAGCCAAAATATCATAAGGTAAAGAAGAGAGGCACGAGAATGCAGGACCATAATTTAGAGCGGGCCTTCATTTCCGGAATGTCTCGTCTGATGTACCAACATTTCGGGTAGTAATTTCGTGATCGCTATCCAAGCAAAATGCGCTCTCTGGAACTTTCACAGCTATGTAACAGGCGCTTCTGCTCAGTTAGTCAATTAAAAAGTCCTTCGAGACTATTTTTTCAAGGAATGCATGCTCGGCATTTGTTTATAGCTGGTTCTTATAGGCTGCTTTTTAACACAAGAATGTGGATGATCAAGAAGCAGGCGAATGATCGTGCAAGAACGCAAATTGGAAGACGATGCAAGCATCCTGTGGTTTGGCGTGAAGGCGTTTGCATGCAATTGGTGAAACTGCATTTTAAAGTCGATGGAGTAAAACGCTCCTCAATTCACTACCTCTGAGAGTGGTTCGCTTATCGCTTTTTTCTCAGATTGTGCTTTCTTCACCCCTGCTTTGTTTTTCTCTCACGTGCTCACACACAGACGCTCTTCTTCTTCTTACTGTCTCTGACCTTTAAAAATTCAATAAACTCACATGAAGTGGAAAAATATTATAATCACAATCGAATTTAGGTGATGTCGAAAGATTTCTTTGTTCTATATTTCTATAGTCTTGAAGACGTCATTTAATATCATCTGAATAATATTCTTCCATTTAATGTGAATTTATTTATACTTTTGGGTATACAAACTTGCAAATTTCGAAGAAGATAGTGAAAAGTTCTATGTGAAAGTGCACATATTTTTTTTGTAGCAGTGAATATTTTATGCGGTCAACAAAGGTCATTTCTTTCGCTCGTTTTGTACCTTACTAAATAGACAAAATCATAACAAGATAGTACTTTCATTACAAGTAATACCGATCATTGACCACGTTTACACAGCACTCTTATTCCGGGTTCACAGCACCCGGTGTAGGAAAATTCGATATTAAATTGCATGTAAACGGTACTTTACACCCGGAATAACCAAACCCGTTTAGTTATTCTAATCCTCTTCATGAGTGGATGCAGAATAAGTAAATCGGAATAAAGAGGCGTGTAAACGGTAACGGTTGAAACACAGCTGTTGTTGCAACATCGATAATGTGAAAAATTTTATAAAATTGAATAGTGCGTTAGTTCAGTGCTTCACATTGCATTAGAAACATTTTAATTTCATGATGGAAAGAAATAAAAATAAGGGGTGCACACAATACAGAGCCTGTCAGTTAACTCTGAGGGTTGATCCTTCGAAGGAATAAATTCTTCCATGTAATTAACATGAAAGTTTGGATAAATTGAAGTATATTTTTTTGCTCGACTCAATATTGCTCCAAAAAATCTGAAACTTAGTGCATGTTTTCCGTATGGTTATTAGTATTTCAGAGAGCATCGGAAGATTTCAGTGACACAAGCTTTGTACGAACTATACGACAAACATTCATTTCCTAAATACGGAATTGGAGTAAATGGGAATGATCGTTCGAGTGAATAACAAATTTATTTACAATACATTGAATAATTTCATGTGAGTCATCAAATATTTTTTGAAAATGTTGAAAAAAAAAGAAAAAAAAATTCTGAAATGCTAAAAAAATTATAAGGATTTCTTTGAAACGAAAAAAAATTAGGTTTATCGACCTTTTATAATAAAAATCTTCGATTCAGTTGTATATAGTTACTTGGAGTGTCGGTGTCTTCTGATACTACCGCTCCGGCTACGTAGATATGACGACGCGCTCCATAATCTCGAATAAAACGGAACCACTTCGAATATATCGCTTATGAGACTTTTCCTATTTAACAAAGAAACTAAGGAATCTTATCCCCAAAACAGGATGCCAGAAAAATATGCCCGCGAAATATATCTGACAAATAAAACCCCGGTTAAGTTTAGTATTATGGTCGATTAGACAAGGTGAGTGAAACTACATTGATATTAACCCTCTCAGACCGAGACCCATTTTCCGTTGAATAAGAATTATTTCCTTCACAGCTTTATCTCGAAATACCTTCTAGTTGATGAATCCATCGTAACATTTCAATTTTTTTTTTGGGAAATACGAATTTTTGAATGGTGCGTGCGCGCTGCACCAGGCACTTGGAGGGTAAAATCAGGAAAATTTACGATAAAATTTAACGAATATCACTGTAAATACATCATATCAACTTCCAGTTGAAAGGATATAACGTTTGGAATATGAGAAACAAATGTTTACGTGCTTTTTTTTTGCGATCACTGAAACAAGTTTTCACATCACGCTAATTTGACACGGGTCGCCGTCGAGATATTGATATTTTGACGGGTAAAAACAGTTTAGCTCAGGGTTTAGAAGTATCTATGGTACCATCTTACCTTGCTTGATAAAACTAGGCAGCTAGAATCCTGACCTTGACGACCCATGCAGTTTTATGGGGCTTCAAAGTGCGTGTTGCGTAGAAGCAACATACGGTCCGAGAGGGTTAAAAGACTTGATAATTAATTAAGTTCCACAAATGATCACGGCACACATTTGAAAAATCGTCGCCATGCATAATTCTATTAAAATGATATCTAAATCGATGATTTATGGCTCATTTACAAATTTCAAAATAATAAGCTGTCTTTTGACATTCGTATGCTTTGGCAACTTTTTTGGCCGGTGAGAGCAGTGAAATCCGTAAACACCCAAAATTATGAAAAATAAATCAGGAAAGCCCTGGGAAATTAGACGTGTTCAATTTTCATTTTAGCTACTTGCGAATTTTATTCAAAATGTTTCACCACTTGAACCTGATTTTTTATTTTCGTTTTAAGTTGCAAATGTGAGGTTATAGCCCTGACAAATGATCAAAACTCTTAAAAAAAGTATTTAGTTACTTATTTATGGTAGTTCAAGTTTTTTTTTATTGGTGAGCCTTAGTGGGTAATTACAATGCCGCTATACTAGATTATTCCCGTTCGTGTAAACATTGGTGCTTAATCAGGTTTCACTACACCTGATATAGCAAACCCGGAATAAAAACATAGTCATTGAGTGTTCAAGATGAACTGACTCACAACAAATTAAAGGAGAAGATCATTTGTCTTCCTTGTTTCATAGGTTTTTCATGGATCGCAATATATTTTATCACAACAATCCTGAAACTTCTTGTGCTTTTCCTTTTCTTTCTTATTCTCTTGTTCGTGTATAACTTTTGAATTACGAATTCAAGTGAATTCGTCGCAATGCCGTGAACATTGCAAATAGAATGATACAACAAAAAAACAACACAATATAATCGTTGATGATTTTTAGATAGTGAACATTAAATTTGTTCATCCGAAACAGCATCAGGTACGTCTTCATTTTTCAGGTTATACGGTTGCTGCAGTTACTTATTGTGACTCAAAGTTTCCACATCATTGCTATTCTTTGACGAATATGAGATCTATATAGCCTGCAACATTGGTGGAAGAAACTAAAACTTTTTCACATTTCACAGTAAACAGTAAGTCATAATAAGTTTGACAGTTTTACTTTGAAAAATGACATTTCACTTGCATGTTTGTGACAGCGGGTTGTAAGCCGAACAAATATATTGCCACCATTCTACCTTCAGTGAACGCTGCTAGGAGTTCCTTCCTCGCCGTACATGAGCTCTACCGGTCTCTTGTTCATACCGAGACGGTATTCCCTCCCATCCGTTGCCAACGTTTTCAGTTCGATGAACACAATCAAAGAAGATACAGGGGGTGCGAAAAAAATGAATGAATATCATGAAGCTATTAAAAACGGGAAACGCTGTGGAGCAAATTTTATTGATGGGATGCTCTTCAGCAATTTTTTTTTCTTGTCAATAATATACGTTTGATGTGTTAGAAACTCTCAATAAAACGTGTCAAATAATAATCATTAATATAATTACAATTCATATCGTTCGAGTAATTAATGATTAATCAATTTCAGTAGTTCATCTAGTTCATGTAAAATGCAATTGAAGGTTCCTTAAAAGTTCAGGAGGTGAAAAGCTAAGAAATCCAATATAGTAGACTATCCGTTCGATCAATAGCTCGAATATAGTGTTATTATAGATCTCTCGTCGTAGCCGGAGCAAAGAAGCATTTTTCTTGCCCGATATCGGAAGACTTTCTCGTTCATTGTATGAGCGGTCGGACATTTTCATCCCCATGACATTATAGGCGCATCGTTCCTGTAACGAGAATGGGCTTGTGGAATGAAAAGGGTGAGACGCAGATGGGAACGTAGTCGCTATAATAATAACGACAATAATAATAATACTGAATGGAAAATATAAGTTATTCCCTCCTTGAAATTTTCCCTCTTTCTCCTTCTTCCTCTTGTCCTCACACTCCTCACCCCGTCAGTCTCGTTCTCTCTCTCTCTCTCTCTCTCTCTCTCTCTTGATCTATTCTTTTTCTTTTGATACCATTTCACCCTTTCCCTTTCTCTCTCATCCTGTCTCATGTCTCAGCTACTAACAGATGGAACTTCACAACAACACACGGGTGGTACTTTAGTTAAGTTTTAAGTGGAAACTTTAGCTTAACTCGCCCAAGATAGAGCCCATGACATTTTCATGGCACAAGCAGTGCGCTTAAAAGAGTATACACCGAAGTGTGATATAAACATATGGGATATTCCATCGCAAATTGTCAGTTTTGAATCAACGCTTCTGATAAAATCCATGGTTTCTGTAGTTAAAACTCATTTGGAGCAGCTTTCTAGATTAAAAAAAATTCTTATCGTAACCAGTCTGAGAGATAAAATTTATTATAATAATTATCATTGTTTAAAAAATTATTCAAAATTATCTCAATCATTTTTGCCAATACCAAACATGGAATATATTGTAACGTTTCAGTATTTCTGGGCAATGGTAAATTGTCCAAAAATAGAAACTTAGGATTTTTGAGATCCTCTTCTCTCTCGTAGGAGAGGTTATTGTTATTGTGCAGGTCCGTGCACTGACCTGACCGGCATGCATGTCTTTCCCGGAGTAGAAATTTTTCGAGAGCACTGAGTGCAATGTGCTCCTGGAGTCGCCAATAGTGCTATGCGCTCCATCATCTATCGTGACGCAATCGGGTTAGGCCTCGCTATTGCGCCACCGTACTTTTATTGTACGAGACGTGTTTTTCCTCAATCGAGGATCAATGCTCCGGTATTCATGTGGTATGTGGTTTTTGGATAGGAATAAGGAGCAGGAGAATGGAAAGGTGAGGGAGCCTTATCTGCGTACGGGTGATGCTCCGCTGACGCGAGAGCGCTAAGTCCGTCGCCCTCTGTCAGGATTTCTGTGAAACCAGAAATCGTGACAGGGGATGAGGCTGTCCCGTTACAATATTTTTTTCTTCAGTGTTCATCCCCTTCGACTTTTCTCGATTGAAATTTTATAGGAATGGATATTTGAAAGAATGGATATTTAATTTAAAAAACAAATGTCTATTGTTTGCTGAAAAGCCGAGCAAATCAATCGGATGAGAAAGTTGTTTTCGTTTAAAAATAAATGTAAAAGTGCCGTAATATTTCTCCATTGAGCATTTTAACCCTTCGTGTGTCTTCCAATTTTCACTATACACGGTGTGAACACTGACCCTTTTAGGGAACAGTCGATTTTTCAAAGCTTTCTAGGCTTTCGAAAAATCTGAAAAAATTCTGAATTACTTCTTGAAGTGTCTACTACATGGCTCAGTGGTTGTCAAAGTCAAAAGTTCAAACCCGTTGTCAATAAAAATCGAAAAATAGTCGAAAAAGTGGAAAAAAACAGATTTTCGTTAAAAAATTCGTAACTTTACAATAAATGAATTTAAAAAAAAACGGTTATAGGCTTTTGTAGTTCAAACTATGACCTTTTAAAAGAATATAGTGTCTTTTGCTTGGGGTTCAAAAAGTTGAATTATTCAAGCACCTGAAAGTGGGTAATATTTCTCGGATTTAGGCTTGTTATAAATGAACGGAACGACAACTATTTGGCACAAAGTGAGTTTTTATTTTTGAAAAAAGATATTGTATCAAATATTAATGATACTGCGTCAAAAAAAATAGAAATTTACATTGCGCAATTAAAACAAAAGTGCGCCCGGTGGTCTTCACACACCGGCTTTCCGCACGATATACAACCGAAAATTGTTTTTTTATTTTTTTCCCAGTCACAAGCTGAACATCGTTTACGTTTTTCCAGTTTTCCCGTCGTTTTGATGTCCCCTCCATTCGTCTATGATGTCCCTTCCTTCCAAAAGCAAAAAAAACGGCATCCACTTACCTTCGAAAATGCCAACGCCGTGTGTACTCTGACCCTTTTAGGGGACGGCCGTGACTTTGACTGCGTGGCGTTTGCAAGTAAACTGCCAAACCCGCGCGCCCTTCGGGCCTTTAGCCCCCACTAGTCCCTAGATTTTTTAGGGGATGTAGCCAAACCCCGCCCTCTATTCATGAGAGAGAAATTTCAATTTTAAATTTCGACTGTTCCTTTAAAGACCCACAAGACACACGAAGGGTTAATTCTTAGCAAAAATGATTTTCTTTATATAGTATGGCATTTTTGATTTCCTTTGTAAATTTCGATGACAAAATACCATTGATCTCATCAATCTCATGCCTGGAGCGATTGTTGAAAAATATGTACCAGAACTGATTGTTTCTCCATCAAAAAACTCAGTTCAAAACTCATCAGATAAATAATTATTCCCAATATAAATGAGTAGGATAATCAAAGGAAGATGAGACTGAGAAAATAGTATTAATTAGGATCACGACTTCAAAAAATACTGTTAACCGTTTTTTTCCCGCTAAAATGATTTTTTTTTATCTGTCCTGTTTCTAAACATATATTTATTTCAACGGCAAAAAAGACTATGCGCCATCGAAACATAATATTAAAAATCTTAACAAATCTCAATACAATTTTGTAGGTGGATTCATGGGTTAGCCGTGAATTTAAATAAGTACCGTACTTCAAAACGCAAAGGTTTCAAACTCTTCTCACATCACAATATTGCCGCATAATTAAACTGGATTCAAAAACATTTTCATCATATAATAACTTTTTTGTAAATTTTTTATGAGATTATTTATCGGTGGGGCCATTACTTCCCGAAAAAAAAAATTAACGTATAGACTTTTAAAAAAACTGACTGGAGTATTTCGAAACAAAAATTTTGACGCCTTTGTCGACTATTCATGACGTTATAAATATTTTACGAGGAAAACCCAGATTTTCTTAGAATACTCAGCAGCTGATTAATTGGAATAAAAATTCCAAAAGAATCAGACGTGATACTTTTGACAAGAACTAGTAGAGGAAAAAACGACAAAAAAGCTAATTCAAAAGTGTTTGATTTGGCATAAAAATGTCCTATATGCATGAACTCATTCCTATCGTTTCGTTTTTTTTTTTGCACTGCATTTGTTTTTTTTTTTTTTTTTTGTAACGTTTACGAGCATTTCTCGCCGGCAGTGCATTTTGTAACATTAATTCCAATCGAATAATATCGTATTCTTTAAGGGGGGAAGCTGGTCTAGAATTTTGAAGAAACCGAAATTTTTTTTTTTGTCTTAAAAGGTACTTTAGGGTCTTAAAAATAACATACCAAAGGATGGATGTCGGCAAAAATGTCTAAATGCCCAAACTTTCCATTCTGCGGCAGCGCCTCTCAGGTATGCCCCGAGCGCCCTTTATCCCTGGCGCACGCATTACAGCGTGCGCCGGGATCATAACGATTCCCTTTCCGGGGGGATAAAGATCATTTTCCGAAAGGAAAAAGAAGCCGAAGAGATTGATACAGAAGGGCAATTGTACGGCGCAGGCATCGCAGATTAAAAGTATATACGCATTTAATATGATTTTATAGTACGTAAAACTTTAAACGCGTTTTTCTCGAAATGACTTTTTTTGAACTGGCCGAAGACATAACTCGAGCAAATCTTCACCGATCTATACGAAATTTTGACAGTACATTCGAAATACCTTTCTCCGGAGACGTACGTAGGATTTTTTTTTTATATTGCATAGTTTTTTTTTTAGTCAACAATTTTGTCGTTTTTTTATAGTGAAAATTTTAATGTTTTGTTCAAACGTGCACCATTTCGCGAAAAAACAAAATATCGAAAAAATGCTACGTACGTCTCTTGCTGTTGTTATATAGAAACTAAAAATTTTCGGGATTTTATTCCCGGACCAAAATTAAGGAGGTTACATCTTCGGCCATGGACCCGTCTAAAAATCGAGGCGCCTCCGAAGAAATGCCGGACACCGCCATTTTGAATTTAATTGACACGAAAAAATTTGTATTTGTATATTAAAACCTAAATTATAAAACCTCTTTCACAGATTTTCGATTGATCTTTTTGTTGAGTCATAAAAAATTCATAAATTATGCCCATTTTTTTACGCTCTAGACCAGCTTCCCCCCTTAATTCTACCTATGTATATCATTAACTTAGGTAATTATTACACAACTTTTAAGCACATTAGCCGAAAATAGTTGAAAATATCTTAGATGTTAACTGAATTTCAACAATAATTATGAGGCCCGTTGCGAATTGTTTATACGGATAAGTACTTCTATAATTCATGATTAATTCCACATCGATACTTTTCGTTAGAAGAAGTACACAAGTTATCTCCATCTACAAATAAATACGAAGCGACGAGCGAATTAGTCAACAAATATAATTTTTCTCCTGTATCCAAAATGGTTATCAGCGCCATTGGGAAAACTGGTTATAATACAGAATTCATACGATCAATAACCCCCCACTACCCAACACCCAAAAAAATAAAAATATTGATATACCGAATTTTTCTGATTCGGGGTTTCTTTTGATACATATAGCAATAGGGTATAAATATCAGTGCAATAGCATGGGTGGAACAGTGTACATATATACATAACATAACCATACTATGCATCTAGGTAAGACTTTGCAGACGCGACACCTGTTTCCCGACACTTCTGCTTGCGACAGGGGTAGATACATTTGTTACAGTATATTGTACCATTATGTATAAGGCGTTCCAAGCTATTTTAAATGGCCATGGCGTCGACCTTTTGAATTTTTTCCTGAAATTTTTTTATAAAATAGTACCCCATGAAAAGATATTTCATACCAATTTTTAGATTGTTATCTCACTTCTCTCGAGAGCGATAATTTAAAAAAAAATCAAGTTTTAGAACGGTTGAAATCGTTCTATAGCCGGTGCCCCTTAAACTAATTAAGTTTTTCAACAAATATTGAAAAACATAATTGTTATTATTTCGGGTTATACTTCCATGAAAGAATAAAAAATAATTATCAATCATCGTTGTCGACGTTATTTCTACATCGGGAGTAAAACTTTTTTTTTAAATGTGATTAGCATTTTTCATTATTTTAAAAACATTGATAAAGTGATACGATACAATATGATATGACCGATTATACCATCTTTAACGCTAATCCGCTCTTGAGTCATTTTACCTTCAGTATTTTATTGAATGAATAATTTTTTCTTTCGAATTTCAGTTGAAATCATGTTCCAAGCAAGGATATAACTAATTTCATGGTTGCCAAGCCTCCTATGATCAAATGCCCCGAAAGTAGCCCCATGTGATCAAATGGGTGTGTTTAATTTGTCATCGGAATTTCTTATTTTTTATGAAACACTAGAAATAATTTAAAGAGTTACTGAAAACAATTTTAAACTCCAAATTTAATCAAAGTTTGAAAAATATTTCAGAAATTGTTTTTCACTTTTCCACAACGTGCTGATGCTTTATAAAAAATACAGCTAGTTAGAACTGAAAAAATTAGAAAATGATGAATGAAAGAAAAAATTTTTGACACAAAATAAGTTATTTTTTGCAGATTCCAGCAAAAGTGCCATATTTAAGCATCAAAGGTCCTTAAAATAAAAATCTGAGGCTCCTCCAGGTAGACATTTCTTTTTTGAAGAGACGTCAAATATTTAAAAATAGCTCGCTGTGAAATCACTTAACGTACGAAAACATTTTACAAATAATGTAATAAGAAAATCACAAGTTACGGGCCTCGCCACCCAATTTTTTCGTTCGGAGGTTTCTTTTTGTAAATATCCTGTTTTTGCATCAAAGTAATTTTCTCAACCAGTTAGTTGAGCGAAAAAATGTAACGTTTTTTCAATCACTCCACTTATTTAGATCCTGATTATGTTTTCTCTTGGTTATCCTGATCATAATTATTTTGGGCTGGAACAATTTCAATGTATGTATATTATATAAATATAGTGTATAAAAGGAATTTAACCGAGGAAGGTTGCGAAACTGTGACGGAGATTAGTTGAAAATATACGATCAGCGTCATCAAATCTTCCAACAAATGGGAGAACGTGGTAGAAATACATATAAGCTATCTGCTAGCTGGATATACCAGCTCTGACGTTTCTTTTATGTGCAATAAGCCATGCTAATATCCAGAAAGACTTTCATCGCTTAAAAATAATTTGAGCGGTTATCCAGCGCTGGACTTGCCTTTCTGGAGGTCGAGAGTGCAAGGCATATAATTTTGTTGTGCTTGGTATCTCGTTTAGTTTGCATTTATAGTTAGCTAGTAATGCTCATATCGGTTATATATATCACGGATAAGTGTACTCAAAAATTCCATATGATCAAGCTTGCTTTTCATGAAAAAAAAAAAAATTCATATTCAATAGAATTTAATTCGTGTTACGAGAAGTGCCCCAAATTTGTGCAGACATTTGATTTTTGGCGAAAATGTAGTTTTTAAAATAAAACATCAATAAATATATACGAGTGAATGTACCAATGGTTAAGATCGTTCGTAACGCAAGAATAGAGTTAAGCTGACATAATATTTTACACCATGTTAAGGCTTCGACTAATGAATTATTTTATCGGTCCAACCCTACAGGCGAATATAGCAAAGAGATAGTCGTGTTAAGCGAGAAATTGAAATACTATCTTTCACAAGATCCGAGGGTTGGTGTACAAGAACCCCGTTTGCTTCGACAGTTTGCTCGGTGCGGCCCGAATTTCGATAGAGGTTGAAGTTTCTCTCAGTCCCTCGCGTTCTCTATCCCTTGCTCGCTCCTTTTGTTTCTTCTCACTGTCTCCCTTCAGCATCCAGAGTGATATGCCAGGTGTAACCCTCGTGAACGTTTCGCCCGGGATCAGTGGGTAATGTCTGAAGCAAATCCTCACGAAGATATACGAGGTGAGTTCTCCAGGGTGTAATCGTGAGATCTCCCGTTCCTAGGCATCAATCGAGCCTTGCCATTATTTGTTTACGCACGTTTTCCACCCTTTCTCTAACTTTCTCTCTCTCTCTCTCTCCATGCCCAACTAAATCGATATAATCTCGAACGTTTCGAGACAACGGGTGTCATATATTTCATCAACCTGCACGATTCCGCTCTTACATCCACGGCACCGGTAGTCTCTGTCATGTCTTTTCACAGTCATTGTATCATTTGGGAAAAACATGGTATAAATATACGAAGTTAATAGGACAAAATTCCACTCAACATTCTATGGGTGGAACACGCTTTATTCTTCAGCGTCTCGGTCTCTTCGCAACATGCTATGCAACGTTGCCAGCCTGATTCTTTTTTTGTGATTTTCGTGAGTGCTCCGTGTTTTCTTTATCCGGAGTGATATAGAGCAGTGGGGCTGTTGTAGTTTTATTCATAATTCTTGTAATAGTTAGTATCACTCAATATTAATCATTGTACAAAAATGCTAGTATGATCATTCCTATTTTCAGATATAGGATAAAGATCTTTTATTCGGAACTCTCGTATTCCTTTTGTCTAGAACCGTTTAATATTGTGTGACACGTGAGTTTTTCTATGGAGGGGTAACCCGTGAACCGTTTGTTGCCCGATTCATAACGCTGTTTTTTCACGAAGTATCCTATTACCTATTGAGAAACATAAACGTTTATTTATTGCAGGATACCTTCAGATTGGTAAGTAAAGCTATTGGACTCAAGATCTCCAAATATAAACCTCGAAATAATGACTTTCCCAGTTTGAAAAAGTATGATCCGAGAAAATCAATAATTTTATAAAACTGTGTGCGTGAAAAAAGTTCAATCCCGTGAACAGTATTGAGGCCATACGGCGCACATTTTTGTGGTGCCCAAAACATGATCGCCACCGTATGGCACGCACTAATTATTTTGTGATTGGCTTAAACGAGTAGCTAAAACATTAGTGGGTCGGGTCGACACCCGGTGCATGTAAAAAAAAAAATCCAGGCCGGATATTATTCTTTATTAGCCTTTAAAGACAAGAAGGCTTTTGTGCTTCACGCAGGCTGATCCACAAGGGGCTCACATGCAAGGCGATTTCCACACGGGATGTGTGACTTTTCTATGCTGGTGGAACAAGTGTCTGAAACAATCGATATTCAATAATTTAACACTGCCAAATTATATGTAAATAGCGTTGAAATTTTTCATATTAGTTCATTGCATATCCCTTCTTGCCTTCAAAACTGTTGAGCTTTTCATCTCGAAAGACTTCAATTCACCTATTTATCTCAACCAAATCTGTTATCCTGAGTCTAAGCTTTTTTCCATAATAATTCTATAAAACATATGTACATGAGGTATTCCACGTCAAACCGGCGGACTTTTTCCTCGACCCTCACCGATTTGGTTAATTATTTTTTATATGATTATATGAAATCCAAAAGACACCCTGAAATTTTTTCAGATTTTTCTGAACGGCCAGTTAAAAAAAATAAATAAAAGAAATTTAAAAAAAATCGAAAAAAAGCCTCTTTTTAAAAATCTGCAAAAATTCCTAAAAATCGGTGATTATGTGCCAAACATTTTAAACTACCGCCCGTAGTGGAAGTACGATTTTTTCTGTGTTTTTATGAGCTATTAAAGTTGAAAAAATTCTCAAAAAATCAAGAACCACTCATTTCGGGCCAATAGTTGAATATTTTCGTACCCAAACATTTTTTTGGGATATTTCAGATCAGTACAAAACAAAAAAAATTGAGCCAGGCAAAAAGTTGAGGTATGCATTCAATAGTTTTATTCAACTTTATCAAATAATATGTGAATCTATTTTTTTCCAACTCTAGAAAAAGATCCTTCCATGACCGGTGTAATAGCTTCAAATATTGTACGTATAATCTTATTATATTGGGAATTCGTAACTACTAGCTGATCAAGGTCCATATTTTTTATTTGATTGCTCGAAAATTGTGACGAAAATTAGTTTTAGGTACCCAAATATTCAACTACTGGGCCAGACTAAGTGTTTTCCGGCATTTTTTGAATTTTTTCAACGTTATTAGCCGATTAACACACAGAAAAAATCGTACTTCCACTACGGGTGGTAGCTTAAAATATTTGGCATATAATCAGCGATTTTTGGGAATTTTTTCAGATTTTTAAAAAGAGGCTTTTTTCGATTTTTTTTTATTAAAATTTTTTTTTTTAACTGGCTGTTCAGAAAAATCGGGAAAAATTCCAGGGTGTCTTTTAGACTTCATATAATAATATAAAAAATAATTAACCAAATCGGCGAGGGTCAGGGAAATAGTCCGCCGGTTTGACGTGGAATACCTCACATGCACTCGTTCTTTCTGAATCCTCATCTCACCAATCCGTTACCAATTTGTTGACTAATATTATTATTGTGAAAGTCTGATTATTTGTAATTTGACTGCGTTCTAATGCAGCTATTGAAATCTGCATGGAATTTTACACAGGAATAGTCATAGTCGCAGTCAAAGAGATATCGGACTTTTATCCCAATAGGGGGACCTAAATTCTAAAAATTCTATTAGCACTACTATTACACTGCTATTAGCGCAAATATCACTAAATGATTTATGAATCTAACGAGCCGTTCGAATATCGCAGTCAAATTAACAAAGATATCCTTCGCCGCTGGTAACGCTGCAAGCCACGCCAGTGGACGTATGCCAGATGTATGCCAATAAAAAAGGAATTTATAAAACTTCCAACAGTCCAAATCTCTTGTACTCTTTCTCTCTCCCATTCACCATAAAAATCTGTACAAAAAAGTACTTCCGGAAAAAACAAATATCGCAAAAATTATTTTGTTCAAATGGTATCATTCATTCAGAAAGTTATAGTTCCTCGCAAAAAATTTTTCACTAATTTAGGAACTCACAAAAAGATAAAATCTTATGAAAAATGCTCATTCAAATCCGGTAAAAAATTAAGCCTAAACTTCACAGTGAGCCATCTTCTAAATGAAAACTATAAAAGCTTCAATAGTCAAATACATTGAAACCCTTCAATCTTCAATAAAAAAAAAAAACTTTCAATTCAATAAAAGTATAGGCTTTCTACACAATAAGCACAAGAGTAAAACATAAATTTCAAAAAATTTCGATACAATAAAATTGCAAACTAAATAAATTGATTAAAAAATATATTTCAGGCGTAATACTTAGTGTACTAAGTGTAAAACTGAGTAAGTTCTTGCGCACGAGGTAAATTTTGGTAGCGAAAAAAATTCCCAGAGTATATTTATTTCAAAGTATATTTATTATAAAAAAATTCTCCAATCCAATTTTTTTTGTTTTGAATGTTTTTTCCTTTTCAATTCCGGGATTTGTATCATGATTATTGTTATTCTCCTTTTTTCTATTATCCCTGCGTATACATTCGCGGATTTTTATGGCTTCGTCCCATGAGTTTAACACCACTTCATCAATGTCCAATTTCATAATTTTCCATGCTCCTGAGAGACCCCCCAAGAGTGTTGTCCACAGCTACTCTTTCCTAATGCATTACTGTTCCGAATTTGTACAGAATAAAGGGAAACTGTGGAAAACCAGGCCGATACGGGTGGCCATATTTTTGCTGAGTTGCAATTGATTGATATACAACCAGAAACTTACAAAAATTGCTTCCTGTTGAGTGATCGATGCACAAGCCGGTGCGTGACAAGATTATAATTTGATTGCCAAATTTTCGGGAAGTACACTTCACCATTGTTTTTAAGATTTCAATTTAATGAGCAAATTTTCGTGGGTTTATCCTATAATATTTGAAGAGATTTCATGTGAATAGAAGAATTTTCGTAAGGTCAAATTTTTGTGAAGTTTTTTTTTATAATTTTTGTGGGGCTTTTGTGTTGAGGAAGTAATTTATAGTCGAAACACTATTTAGCAGGTCGAATGTACTTGTCTCAACTTCTTTTACACCATCGATGTTGTTTTTCGCAGGCATTTGTTTATTTATTGTATGAAAGTCACAATTTGTTAATTAGACGTGTCATCAATGTATATATACACTCGGGTGATGGAAAATAATCATCATTATTTGAGGCCACAATAAAATTTGATAACACTTGCTTGAAAAGTAATATTTAAAAAAATTGATTGCCGGACAAATTTTTTAAGGGTTCTGAGTTCTTTTTTTTTAATTTGGCTGATTTGAATTTCGAGCTACTGTATCGTGACCATTTCAGAACTAAAAATGCATCGCACGATTATCTGTGAGCAGTTAAAACGAATTCAAACACCGTAAATTACCGTCAAAATTAAAAAAATTATGAGATGATGGCTTGAAGCAAAGTGTTTCCGAGAAGAGATACGTCGCATATTCGCATATGCTTTGCTATTCAATATGAACTTTACACACGATATACGAATTGCTCATAATGGAACCATCGTTTTATGCAAACATTGCTTTGAAACGTTTACTCGGATCCGGTACGTCATCGGTAAACGTTTATCCTGAGCGATGATATTTACCGCTCTATTTCACTCCTGATTTTGGATCATATTAGCGTGGGTTATTCCATTGAGAAAAAAAAACCAACGGCAAATAAGAATCATTTCGACATGTTAGGCTGGAGGAATACGTATACAATATCGTATGGGATGTAGTGAGCAATAGGCAGCAAGCAGGTGCTTTTTCTGGCTGGTTGACTGGTCCCAACCACCGCTATCATACTCACAAAGCATGAAGATACGTTGAAAACGACGACGACGACGACGACGACGACGACGAACCGCTCATGCAGTGAAGCGTTCTTTTCTATAGATATTATCTTGCCACTGGGCTGCACCTAACCATACATATACAGAGCCCTTCAGCTCACTGAAAAACCATCTTTTACGCTCGCAGAATAACAATGACGTAAGCCGGGAATGGATAAAACTGTATATCGATATAATTCTGCCTACCAGTTTACCAAGCGCCCCGGCGAGCCCTCTGGCTTAAGCAGGGTATGCTACTTGGATCTATTTTTCCTTTTCTCCCACACGCTTCACTAAAGCCACATGAGCGAAGAAGATACAGCCAGTCAACCAATTTTTATAGTTTTCATTGTACTTAATGCGATCTTTCTTCTGCCGCGTTCAACGCCACAGTGCTCACGCATATATAGATTTTGAAAAATCTTTGGTGTCCAGCACCAACGAGAGTCTTGTCTCGGTCTTAACACTATTTGCTTTGTTGATCGCACCAAGCAGGTGTACTAAAGCCAGCTTGGAAAAAGGTTTAGTTTTCCCTTTTGATCGAATGGTCATTGAATACACAGCAACACGAAAAAAAATGCATTTTTGGGTCTGGGCATGATAATCCACAGTATTTTTACCTGCTGAAGCCGAATCCGGGGTCTGTTTGACCCCAGCACGATGGGTTCAAGTTATTGCGAGGTCAAATTGAGGAAAAAATATTGAATCGGTGAAAACTACCAGAAATATAGGATTGTGTGGTCGCTCAGTCCTGAACCGGAATCAATTTGACCTTATCAGGTCAGGGTCAAGGGCATTTCAAGGTCAAATAAAGAAAAAACCTTTTAATCGGAGAAAACCATTAGAAATAAGGGGTCTTGGGGTCACCTAATCCGAATCGGAAGTAAGTTTGACCTTATCAGGTGAGGGTCAAGATTGGTTCAAGGGCAATCTAAGAAAAAATCATTCAAACAGAGAAAATCACCACCTTTGTAGGTTTTTGAGGTCGCTGAATCCGTATCTAAGGTCCATTAGATTCTATTATATCATCAGCCATAGCAGAGCGCTTTAATATAGATTTGATGTAATACCAATTCCTGTTGTTTAGTTACCAGGATTCAGGTCATATGGTTATGTAGTTATAGAACTCGCGTTATGAAGTTTTATAGATGTTTAAATCTTAGGTAACGAGATTATAGAGCTCAGTTCAAGTGATGGTGTTTTCGAAAGTATAACGGAACGGTGACATGATAGATTCCAATGGACTTCAGATACGGATTCAGCGACCCAAAAAACCTATCTGTGTAATGGTTTTCTCGGTTTGAACGATTTTTTCTTGAATTGCCATTCAACTGACCTTGACCCCGACCTTTTCTTCCTATTTCAGATGGTTTTCTTGGATGAAATCCTTATTTGACCTTGGAATACTCTTGACCATGACCTCATCAGGTCAAACTGATTCCGGGTTCGGAATGAGCGACCCCAAAATCCTATGTTTCTGGTAGTTTTCACCGATTCAATGTTTTTTTCTCAATTTGACCTCGCAATGACTTGAACCCATCCTGCTGGGGTCGAACAGACCCCGGATTCGGCTTAAGCAGGTCAAAACACTGTAGATTATCATGTCCAGACCCAAAAATGCATTTTGTGTATGTGGCTGTGTGGTTTTTTTTGAATTTGACCTTGCAATGACCTTGAACCAGACCTGCTGGGATCCAACAGACCCCGGATTCGGCTTCAGCAGATCAAAATACTGGAGGATATAATGTCCAGACCCAAAAATGCATTTTGTGTATGTGGCTGTGTGGTTTTTTTTCGATTTGACCTTGCAATGACCTTGAACCAGATCTGCTGGGATCAAACAGACCTTGGATTCGGCTTCAGCAGGTCAAAATACCTCTAAATATGAGTGTCTCATCCCCAATCCCGGTAATGCATTTTTTTTCTGCGGCTGTGATATTTTTATGATGACAGATCTTAGACTCGTGAAAGACCTGTCCATATATTATGTAGTATCATTAGACGAAGAGACTGAATTCACTTTTTTCAATCAGAACCCATTAACATGCAGCTTATAGATGAAATTTAATTCCACAGAGCTCCTCAGTTATGTCCAGTCAGTTATGTCCGTCCTTCTATGTGTTTTATTTATTTGGCATAAGAGAAACCCGCCCTCGCTTCGTGCTGGTGGGGCATTGTTCAGCTCTCCAACTAAAGCAAATCTAACCTGTGGAAAGTCTCCAACTTTGTCAGTTTGACTTAGCGCTAGCTCTAACCCGCAGCATAATACGATCCTGAATTGCTCCGCACACATGTACTTTCTCAGAAGCTCGCTTATGTTGCCTGGCGCATATCCTGTGCGGAACTCTCATAAGAATTCTTACGGAAGTGTGTTGACGCTCAAACTCACGCGTAGCCGCTGGGCGTCCTCATAGATGTTTACACATCAAAAGGTATATTCAAGTTTCCAACTTAAAGTTAAACCAACGCGTAATCGGAGTTGAAAAGAGTTCAATTCAAACGAGTCTAATTAAAATCAACTGCTGCCAAATTTGACTAAGCCCATTACCACTGATTTATAACGTTACATGTCATCAACCCTCCGAATCAATGTAGTACAAAGTACGCAGCCACATCTCGTACTAGATGTTTTTAGTTTTCTATAAGAAATAATAACTATCTTTATCGAATTATTCTCGAAATCATATATGAAAATTTTCGAACATTGACCAGATTTAACTTGAGAACTTCATAATAGCGTTCATAAATAATATCGGCTGCTTTATTTCTGGTAACTTATTCAGTATATTAGTTTTGATTTATCGTTAAGTCGGGCCGATTGTACTCCAGAGATCAATACGTTAAAAATAGTGCATTAAAGATTTGCTCTCGTTCTACATAATCCAGTGATATTCAGTGCGTCGTTCACTACTATTCCAAGTTATTCCCGGTATGCCTCGGAAGAAAGGAAAACCTGCATCCATCTTGCTGTAAGCTCTACGGCTAAGGCAGCTGACTATAAGGTTAGGTGCGGACCATCATGAGTGGGGTTAGTTGTCGAGGCGATGACAAGAGTCTGAAGCTCACACCTGGCTTGAAGTCAATGCGATTCTAATAAGCTGCTATAGAAAAGCTTTGAATGCCATTATATTCTAACCACGAACTGTAGACTCTTAGGCACTCCCTTATATATATGCGACTCCAATTAGTGATAATTAGGACATCAGTTGATTATGTACCGCTACCGAATCCCTACAAGTCCTCTTTCTTCCAATCCAGCAATTCGACTCTCTCTTTCTCTCTGCAAACCCCTAATTTATCTTACAGAATAATTTTCTTCTACTCGCGAACTTTGATTCGCTGTTCATCAATATTTTCATAGAACGACTTCCGAAATAAATCCTTTTCTCTTGGAGTATGAGACTTATGGCAGAAATGATCGCCTTAATACTCCGGGCTTGGAAGGCTCTATCATCTTGGACGAATGATAAAATGAGATTTGCCATCTTCAAGATGGAAGAAAAAAATAGTCAAGAAAATAAATACAAATTAACAATAGATTGTACGAAAAAAACTGAGTGACAAATGCTTGTAATTTCATTGAAAAAAAAATCGTTTGTATCCCGAGAATGCCAAACATCTGATTCAACTTTTTCATTTGATTTTTTTTCATAACTTAGAGATCTGTTAGGTGAAGTTAATTCTTCGAAGTTGACGTAGAAAGTTCGAAAAATATCGATCGAGGAATTCTTTTCTTTTTTGTGTAGATTCGGCATTTGGGTCGTAGTTTGAAATGCATTTCCGCTCACATTGCGATGCAAAATCCTGAAATTATTGGAAGCCAGAAGCTTTGATCACATCTCGTAAAAGGAACAAAAAAATCCGCACCGGGACGCTTTGTAAACAAGCATGGTCCGTGTCAGGGGAAGAATGAAAGGGGGGAGAACGGAAAAAGAGAGTCGAGCAAATATCGTTTCAACGATGTAAAAGAGTCCGGTGGACCGAGAAGCTCTTGAGGTCGAACGAGCCCACAGGGAATCGCGAGAGAACAGAAGAGAGCGTAGGCTCGCGTGTATGCTCTGAGAGCCTGAGAACGACGGATAAGAAAAAAATCGAGAAGTAGATGGAGGCGGTTATAAAAGGTACCACCGTGGAGAGCCGAGAAAAGTGAAAAAAAATCCGTGCGAGAAACTAAACCATAGACTAACCTATCTAACTAGCAGTACTCCCTCCCTCGAACAAATGTTTTCCTCTTTCACTCACCCCGTGAAAAGTCTTTCTTTTTTTTAACCTCGGACTTTTCTATTTTTTATTTTTCTCACAAACATGCCTCCGATTATCGAGATATTCGCTGACACGTCATTAAAAGATATTACTAGGATAATAGATCGAAACACGTAAACATTTTCACCACTCATTTCAGATTTAAATTAATTTTCTGTATCTTGACATATAAACTATGACTTTGGAACCACTTAATGAGCATTTCAGTCACTCCGGTGGTGTATAAGAGTAACATATACAAGGTTGAAAAAAACCCTTCTGGTAAAAGTCGACGTGCGGTTGACTGAAAATCAAGACCAAGTGTTTGTGCTATTTGAGTTTCGCGTTATAATAGTTTTAATGATAGTGAAAAAAAGTGTGATACCGCGAGCGCTGGCGAATTATTGAAAAAAAAAAGTTGACAACAAGGAACATTTTAGTACCGAGTCTTCGGTCCTGTTCTAACGAGGTTGCAATATTGTCTACTCGGATGCTTAAGTGCAACTTCAAACAGTAGCACAATCGGTGAAGAAGCTTTTACAACTACTCAAAAAAACATCGCAAATGAGAATGCTTAACGGATAATGTTGTCATTAAAAAAGGATGGGTATCAGTGTGCGATGAAGAGATGCGGTGCGCTCGTCATTTTATAAATCGTACGAAATCCACTTTATCGCTCGAAAATTATGTCAATTAGTAGAAAAGATATGTGGTACAGGTATGTTAAAATAAATTACGTGCTCAATTAATTTTTTGAAAGAACACATTTTTTCATTGTCCAGAAAAGATCATTTGCAATAAGCAAAAAATACAAGACTAATAAATTACAA
Source organism: Campoplex capitator (assembly GCA_037576405.1). NCBI lineage: Eukaryota > Metazoa > Arthropoda > Insecta > Hymenoptera > Ichneumonidae > Campoplex > Campoplex capitator. The sequence continues at coordinate 12,627,222 of JARBWI010000323.1, read as the reverse complement.
TTTACGAAATCACGTTCTGTCATGCTTATTGTACAAAAAAAAATTGTAAATCTTTCAATAACAAAAAGTTTTTTTTCATCTACAAAAAAATTGAAGGAAAAATTGCCCCACTATGAGACTGCTCTTAGCAAAAGTTTGATTGGTTAAAGTTTTTTATTTTTATTGCTCCTGCGTATACTCTTTTGGGGTGTTGCGACCCCATCCCATCAATTTAATCTCACTCCTTCCTTCACTTCATTGTTGCTGTTTCCGTATTTGTAAAACCCCCCAGAGTGTTCCCACAACCATCCTTTCCTAATGCACTCACTGTATCACACTTGCACGCGGGCCAAGGGAAACTGCGAAAATCCGACCGTTATTGGCAACATTATTTCATACTGAGTTTCAGTTGGTTGGGGCCATCAGAAACTCAGAAGAACTGTCACCCACCTAGAGATTGATGGGCAAACCGGTGCACGGCTAAACGTACATCCATCCCATTGTCCTTACCCGAGGCTGCTTAATTTGGAAGATATCCGGAGCGATACACTGACCGTTCATCCATCGATTGGTTGGTGAAAGTTCTTTCGATTGTGTTTTAACATATAGTACGACCTCGATTTCTTATTATTTCCCTTATTTTTTGTCCACACTCAATTTGGTTTGACCAAAGAAAAAGTGGCTGTGCGGGCGTCTGTTATCCCTACCAATGTTCGATACGATGGCGTTGTGATACGCATGGTACGGATAACGTAACCTACTACGTCAATGTAAAGAGCGAAAAATGGGTGAAAAAGTTGATCTCAAAACGATTTCGCCAAACAAAAAAATACACGGGCATCTTTACAACAAAAGGTTTCAATTTTGGAAACCCCTTGATTAATCTTATTAAATTTTTTAGCCCGTTTATTTTTCAAGTGTTCCGGTTGTTACACGCACGATTCACGCGCGCTTATTTTGCCGGTAACGTCCCACACTGAGAAAAAAAAGTTATTGGAACAACAAAATCCCTCATTACGGAGTGCCAATAAAATATATGATCATCATAATGTCATAAACCATTGAACGAACACATACATTTTTCATCAGACTGCACGTTCATTCTGCCAAAGAAATGTGCATTTCAATTGACAAAACTCTTCCAATAACATCAATTTTTATTGAATCAACCATTTTTTTTTCTCTGTGCATTTTGTTTCCTCCTCGCTCGACAAAATTTAACTTAATCCCCTGAAAAAACCCTCAAATAGTTTGAAAATTACTAGAACCTAATTTTTTTTTTCAAGATCAATGTATAAAATAAGAATATCGTCAGAATAAGAACATAATTTATCTGAAAAGAGAAGAAAAAAAATTGAGATTTAATACAGTAAAGTTAAGTTCTTACAAATATATGTATTAAACACGTGATACTTACGTAGAGCTACAGAGTAGGGATGTACAAACCGGCGCACCAATTGGCATCAAGGCGCTAAGTCGTTCCCCCACCACGCGACCACCGGCTAATCCTGCGCGACTGACCAGGTATAAGTATTCGCTGGGTGCACGTACATATACTACTATAAAAATAAGTGTGTATTGTGTATACGTTAAGCATGAAAAAATGCGGAGCCTTATTTTAGGTGGCGCTGACAGTATGCATGAATACGTAACACACTGATAATTGAATGGTGTTAGTATTTTCGTGCACCTAGCGAATAGGCCCCCCCGCAGAGCTCGAGCTCATGTTACTAAAAGGTTTTTTTCAAATTTTGCCTCAACTCACACAAAAAACAAAAATCTAACCTCAAAAAAAATGAAAAGAGGGGCTGAAGTAAGACGAATGTTCATCGTACAAACGGACTAGTTTACTTTATAATACAGGAATAACCAATGAGCAAAAAATGTAATCAAAACACGCAAAAGAAAGAATGAATAAAGAAACTTTAAAACTGAAAAAGCTCTAGCTCAATCTTCGACAGAGATCGTGCCGAGCAGGTGCCTCTGGAAACTGATACCGTAGCTGCTCATTTATTCTCAAAAAATAAAAACTTCAACTCTAAAACTGGACCCAAATTCCTATTTTCGAACCACCTTCCGTCTGACAACCATCACGGGTCTTCATGCCACAGAGAAAGATGGGCTCGTACTTACGACGACTGGATCGACGAGCTAAGGAACGACAGCAACGAGAGCCGAGGAACGCAGGCCGGCGAGATTGTGCAGTCGACATCGGGAACGGTCCTTCTCAGGATCTGCGTAGAAGAAAATCTTCGTGAACAGTCCTTCTCAGAGCTTCTGTAGCGTCAAATCTTCGCACCCACCTTCCACTTCCCCATTCGACGCATCGCATTCACCCAGCAATTCGGGTCAGGTAGCTGAGGAAGCCCACCCGCAATCGCACAACGCGATGCACTGGAACCCAACTCCACACACACGACACATTATACGCACGTGAGTACCCACCCCAGATGTGGCAAAAGCGCTAGAGCGCACCGGGACGCGGTCCGCGAAGCCAACTACTGAACTACATCGCGATCGTTCGTCCAGTTTCAAATTCTCCATCCGCGATCGTTTGGCGTATCGGCTCAAGAACTCCACGCAAGCTGCTCATTCGACTCGTTTAATCAAGCTCGATTTTTTCTGCTTATTTTACTTCACGTCTGCAACTTGCTGTCGCTCTTCGCATCGATTCAAGATCGCTGAGATTGCTGCTTCTGTGCTGTTCATTTTGCAAATACATCGCCTCTCTTCGTCCTCGGCCCTTTTTAGGGTCACCATTTATTTCAAACGCGGGTGATTGAAATTGATTCACATAAAATCTCTTATTTGTGTATCAAGGTTAGGTCGTGTTCTTTCAGCCACTGGTCGTTTCCACTTTGCGCATGCTTCCACCGCTCTGCACTTTCCCACGATGTTCAAGCCACACCTTCTACCTGAACCCTGATTTTTTTACCAGCCCTATCTCCAAGTGGCAGAAAATCGGGGTCGTACTCTTATTCAAAAAAGTTGTCCAACTCCATGAAATTGACTTTTTTCCCCTTCAAACTGGAAGAAAATAGAGAAGACACAAACTGACCATTTATTTATTTTTCAAAAGGTATATTAAGAATCAAGTATTTCAACAAAGAAGCTCGAATTGATCGACTTCTCGCAAAGTAAAAGTACATAAAAAAATCATGGAATTTTGAAAATAATATTCATATCCCAATGAGTGAATATGGAAATTTGAAAAAAAATTGAGATAGAGAGATTCTTCAAATGTGTATGACAACACACGTGAAATTTTGAAAAGGTTTCAAAATGGCTGAATTGACAGGAATTACTTAATGTGTATCAAATATTTTCTCCGTGACAGCTGTTTGGAAAAAAGCAATGCTCGAAAACCGTCATTGCCGTACAGCAGGGCTGGCTTGCGTTGGCTGTTTTTAGATATTTGGCGTCGAGCCGGTACCGGGTTTCTTGATACACAACAAGAAAAGTACCTATAGCAGACATATACTTTCAAATACTTTTCCAAAACAAGTGAATATAGACAGATAAAAGACTAGTCGAATCATTTCGCTTTGGTTCCTCAGTCGATCGATTCATCAATGTTCCAGACTTCGGCGCACAACGATTTGTCAATATCACGAGACGTATACACTCGATGTGCCGGACGAGTCGTAGCTAATATCCGGAGACTTCTTTCCTCCTCCTCGAAAACGTTCTTACCTTCCTGGTGAGAAAGAAGTAAAAGTCTCGGTAGTAAGTCATGGTCGGAAACCGCGTCACGGCTACTCGGCCGGAGCAAACGCTCTGCAAACACCCTTTCCACATAGATAAAAGCACTCTTCTGACTTTTCCTCCATCATAACTTTTCCTTCTCGTCTTTTTGGCCCGGTTTCTCCCAATCTTATTTCTTCTTTCGCTCGTTTTCATTCCCGCGTATATACCAAGCGAGAAAACTCGATAAAGTTTTCTCGGCAACTGTCAACGCGAATTATGTCAACCAAAGTTCTCGAGGTGTTCGAAAGGAAACTAGAGGGAAAAAAATCGCATGACCGGCATGACCTTATGCGTTTCGTAGAAATTTCCTCATTATATAAGAACGTGATCGAAATCAGCCTGGGACACTGTTGATTGCTTTATTTTATTATGTAGTAAGGTACAAGCTGACGCTAACGGCAACGAACATTGAAATGGTACACTTACTACATTTTAAAAACACATCTAGAAGTATTTACCGCTTTTCAAGCGGCTGTGGTTGCGGTTATTTTCGACTTGCTTGAAATTATTTTATAAAATATCGCCTTATCAAAGGATTATCCACATCAATTTTTAGATTTGTATTTCACATGTTTCAGAAGTTACGAATTTTCAAAAAATACTGATTTTAAGAGAACACATGCTCGTAGGAGCCGCAATACAAGCTGATTTTTGTAAATTTTTTTAAGGAAAACTACTTGCAATCTCGGATTGAGAGTATCTAGAAGTATACACATTCAGAAATATATTCAATTTTTTTTATTGAAAAAAAAAAAATCATAAATTAACTAGGTTGTTGTATAATATTTGGAGCGCTATAAAACAATTCGGGTAAACAGTACCCACTTGCGTTTCTTCAAAAATTATCTCAAACAAAAAAACCAAAAAGATTATTAATTAGTTATTATTTTGCCTATAAAAAAAATTTATCAACGAAAGATAACAATCCTATGACAAGTACTAGATAATGATGTATGGAATAACCACAAAAAAATTTAGAGTCAATCGGTTCATCGGTTTTCGAAAAATTTTAGGTACTGATTTGAAAAACATGGTTTTGAGAAAAACGCGTTTAAAAATTTGGGAATGAATAAATCATGAAATTTGTCAAGTTATATGGAATCATCGATACCAGGCCCATAGTGTAAGTCTTTTACGGTCGACGGAATGTTCATGTCTTGTAAATCGATTTTTTCGACCATGCTAGGTGTATATCTCCCCTTAAAAAGTTCGGAAACGTTCTAACATCTACAAATCTCGTGAATTGATCGTCACATCGATGAAACTCATGTCGTTCAATTTGATTTATACTTCCATCGCTGTCATCGTTTTTTTTATGCATCTGACATAGAAACTATTTTTTCTGAAGACAAACGCCATTTTTTTTATCGCCAAAATCGTGTAACTAGTCGTACGGTTATGAACACTTCTCCGAATGTGGGCTTATTTCCGCTTCCATTTTTTGTCGAATCCACATATTTTTTTCTTGAGAAATTCGAAGTTTTTGAGATTGAAGAGAATCAGTGGAACAGCTGAAAAGGTCATTTCGGGAAAAGCGAAAGTTAATTGAAAGTATTTTTTGATGGAAGGAGAATACTGTGAAACTGACTGAGTGATTCTTCTTAAAAATTACGCTGTGCTGAAGAAAATGTGAAGAAAAATATGCAGCAGTTTTCATATGTAGTTTATATGATTTCGAGAGTTCATCGAAAACTACTCAGTTTGTTTTTTCAACAAAGCGGAAGGTGCTCCTTTTTTGTGAATATATTAGTTGTTAAAGAGAAGACTTGGTACCGTAAATACAACTATCTTCCTTGCACTCACGACAGTTCAGTCGGTATTTGCATTGCCTTCAAATAATTAACTCAATTTTCATCGCTAAATGTATGCAATGTTAAATATCGTCATAACCTCTCCATATACTTCGGTCCAAACTTTCTTTCTCTATCCAAATTTTTTCAAGCGATAACTTTGTCAGCATGAAATTGTTTCGTAAATTAAAAGAAAAAAAAAATGAATGCAGAAACATGTATATAAAAAAGTGCCCTTGACATGCTTTCAAAGTCATTATTGTTTCAAAAGTTTGAGGATGAAACTAGAAGTGCAAAATATCAATGAAATAAAAATATATATCATTTATAAAAATATAATAATGTGAAATAAGAAATGAATCCAAAACGGAATCAACAAGTGATGCTAAATGATTGTGATCTGAAAGATATTTAATTTAAAAAATATCATCTCATAAGAAATTCAACAATTTTTTTCCACCAATTGCTCACGATATAAAATTTTTTATATATGAACATTAAGAAAGAATTTGCATAGAATTTCCGTCGAAATTTTTTTTTTCAATCAAATTTTTACTGTCGAAATTTCGTGCACATCCTTTTTTTGCTCCATATACCTATTCGTTTCGATTTCTTTTAATCAAGGTGGTTCTCCCGTTAGACAATTTTCGATCAAGGTATACACCCCCCCCCCCTCCTGGCCCAGGAGGGTAGGGTCCATCATTGCGATGATAGTAAGTGAACCCATGGTTTGAGGAAAGGGGTGGGGGAAATGGTGAGGGTGGCCTCCCAACACATACACACCCACACACACCACCGGAACATCTCTGGATAAGTGTACAAAATCGTTAAACACGTAAAAATAGTTGGGTAGGTCTGGAACATCATTGTTGGATGTTGGTGCGGAATCGTTGAACACGTAGATATAGTTGGAAGGATCTGGAACATCATTGGATATGGGTGCGAAATCGTTGAACACGCAGAAATGGTTAGGTGGGTCTGGAACATCATTGGATATGGGTGCAGAATCGTTAGGCATGTAGAGATAGTTGTGTGGATCCGGAACATCATCGGATGTTCTATTTCTACATAATCAACGATTCCGCACCCACATTCAATGATGTTCCAGACCCACCCATCTATTTTTACGTGTTCAGCGATTCTTCACGCTCATCCAAAGATGTTTTGGATAGTAACATGGATATGATACTATCCACGCAAATAATCTTCCGGATAAAGATACACCACAATTTTATCGCGTAAACAATAATTGTTGCTTAATAAACGTTTTATACGTTTCAGCAAGATAGATCCATTTCTCGGCTGGATTCCTAGTGAATCAGAAATTCAGCCTAGTCCGTTCGTTATACATTGAAGGATTGAAGCAAATTATAATTAGATTTTTAAGTACAGATCCTTTGAAAATACCAAATTGAATATACTCCGTAAGCTGGATGTGATTAATTGTTCATGGTTACACATTTCGTATTCATTCTTTAATTTCGTTACTTTGGTAAGTTGAGTTGAGGAACCGAAAAATAGGAAGCAAAAATCTGCAAGCTTGAACCAGCAATTAAACATGTCTAGAGCAAGAAGTGGCAGAGAAATCCTCAAACAAAGATGGAGCGATAAAAAGAATAATCTGTTACACCCACAGAAGAGAGAACAAGAGAGAGAGAGAGAGAGAAGCAGGAAAGCGTTGGCAGCTCACCGAATGGGGTAATTTGTCGACACAAGTATAACAGCCGGTGCCAGTACGTGGTTCTTTTCCCTTGCCACCGGTGATTTCTTCCAGGGCAGGGGTTAGATCCGTCGGTGTGATCAAGAGGTCCATCGGGTGATAATGTCGTCACATTAGTTATGAACCCGAACATAATTTTCTATCAGGTGTCGCATGGAAAGCTATGAACACAGTATTTTCTTTTACCATAAATCTTGAGAAATTCAACAACATTTGAAAAGCAGAAGGGCAAAATCTGAATTAAAAAAAGAAAACAGAGCGAGAAAAACATAAATATTCTCCACATTTTCCTTCAGGGTCCGAGTTTTCACTGTGGTAATTTTATATTTTATGGTAGATAATGAGTGCAATAGTCCTTGACGAAGCGTTCAACATGAATTTTATAATTTTTGTTTCAGGATGTTGTTTCGTGACCTTTTATACGAGGAAAGCTGCCCTCATTGCTCAGAACGCGTTGCACAACGTCAAAACCTTTCCTGGGGTAAGTAATAAAAAAAAATAATTGGAAAAAAGTGATAGAAATACAAAAAAAAAAAAAAAAGCGGTCGGCATAGTGGATGAGAGAACTTGAGACTGAGTTATATTTTCCTTGCGATGTTAGCAGCAGGTAGAGAATCAAGACTGTAGAAATGAGGTCTGCATCTGGAGTCTGAAACACCTTTTTCCGTAAGATTCTCTTGAGAATTTTGATGATAAGAAAGAAAGCTCCCGATATTATGCATATCATATATATATATATATTTGCGAATGCAGAGGACGAGCGAAGGGAAGGTTCTCGAGTCATAACGATAACTTTTTCACAAGAGTATATATAACGTTCTACTTATTCGCGCCAGAAGGTGACACTTTCGAAAGTTTTGAGTGTATCCAACCTTCATATATGATATGAATGTACATATCTAGAAAGGGACAAGTAAAAATTGCAATGTACATATATGTATGAAAGTATAAGGCTGGCACATAGCTCGGGCGAACGGGTGAGCAAATATTTGTTGGTTTAAAAGTTTTTTAATCACTCAACTTCGTTCAACCGCACATACTTCACGCCTTTACGTCTACGTCGATTCACGACGAACGGGTTACACGTTTATCCTACTATATATCTATAATTTGCTGTTGAATTTAAATATAAATTGATATTAATATTTTCGTAGTAACCAACTACATACTTGTCATCCTGATATCATGAATGATAATTTTGACTCGCGTATCGATTGCGAAACGGTAGTAAGGTTTCTCAAGTCACGATGATGTTGTCCATCTAAAATCCAGTGGAATTTAAACCAGCATCGGTATAAGTTTTATTTATTCATTATGCTCTATCGTGCAAATGCAAAAAGATAAAAATTCAGATGTTCTTAGTATGTATCCAATTAAATGCATTAGCTAAATTAAATGTATTCCATTTCTATTCTCATTCACGTTTTTTGAGGAATTTTTCTACTATTGATTGATGAATTTTATTTTTGAATTTTAATGGAATACACGAGGATGAGATGGTGAAAGAGAGGGAGAGAAAGATGAACGGTATCGCAGGATAATTGTTCGCCGTACACAAGAGCGATGGCTCTCGATGGTAGAACTTTCCACGTAATTGCGAGACGTCATTATGAGCATTTAAACGATTCTAATGGGCGTGCTTCTCAGCCTGTTTCTCGCGATATTCCAGACGTATTATCCGAGATAGAATAACGAAGACCCGCGTGCACGTTGGGTAATGGGTTCAAGACATTTACCTCACAAATTGGGGCAATTATTGTCTCCTCGCGATCGGTCTCGATTTATATACGTTCGGGAATTATCCTCGACGTTATGCACCAACCATTCGAACATGTGCAGTGTATTTACAAAATCCCTAACGATTTTCTTGTGCTCCAATTTACGTTTAATATAAAATCATGGTTCAATCTTCATTTATTCCAAAATCATTTGATCAGTCGTTTGATCAACGGTAAACAACATGAAAATTTATAGTATTCGATAAAATTTTAGGGAATTGTAGAGTTCACGTGAATAAATCTGATGATCGCTGTAATGGCAAGCTCATTTTTAACATCATGAAAAAAAAACGTTATTCTCATTTATACACATTTCGCCAATCTACTGTAGAACCTGGCACGATTGTCGCTTGGCAGAATATGCACTAGCATACATCGTGCTGCCGATCTGGCTATAGGGACATTCAAAACGACCCTGCTGCATTAGTTGTTCCATGTATAGCTCCTAAAACCTAAAATTTTCTTAGATTTTTATTATATCAATAAAAACGTTTGGAATAAATTATCAGTAATATTAATGTTGACGATGGTGACGAGTGAAATCTGGATTTACGCAAGTATCAATAGCGAATATCATCAAGTGGCAAGTTTCATATCAACTTTTTGTGTTGGAAACAGACAAATAATTGAAAAATATGCAAATTTCCAAAAAATTAGAACACTTGCGATAGAGTGTTTGATTTTTCGGGGGACCGAAAGTTTACAAAATTTATTGAACACACTTTGCTACTCGCAGGTTACTTGGGGTTAATCCGTAGTTACCACACTAGTACGAACATCCAAGACTCAAATAGTATTTTCCAAAAATACGTGTTCAATGTGCACTGAGAAAAAAAATTGGCTGATTCAACAACATTTTTGGTTGAATCAACAAATCGTGGCGAACACATTTATTTTATTGATTCAACAAAACTTTTGTTTACTCAACAATATTTTTATCGTAGCGAGAAATATTGATTTGAACCAACCAATTAAGTGTTTCAATCAAATAAATTTTTTTTTTTTGGTCAACGAATTTTATTTTGTTCGCCCCGATCTGTTGACCCAACAAAAGTTTGTTGAATTAGCAAATTTCTGCTTCCAGTGTGATATATTTTTACTTTATAAATGCGGGACTTCGCGTTAAAAAACCTATTGGTCTCCTGGGAATTTTCTCCACCGAAAATCTGGAATGATTAAAATTCAAAGTCCCATCAGTACGGATGGTGAATGCTTAATAAAAAAGCTACGGATTAAAGGGTAACACTTTTTTTCAGAACTCGTAGCAAATGGGGACTGTGCTCGCTTATTAAGTGGAAAAGTTAATTTCGAATGAAATTTTATTCGAAAAGTAAATCAAGTTACATCTTTTAATTATGTAAAAATTATCTTACGTTTCCCAAAATAAATAGAGAATAATTGATTTAAATGATCACGAAATCACGTTACTAATTACGTCATAATTCTTAACAAATAATTTATAATTTTCCCATGCATGGAAGCACGTGAAAAGAGTACGGTTTTCATATTTTGTATTTAACTAAGTACGTTTTGGCGCAATCTAAAAAAACAGTGTTAAACTTTAAAAAGTCTGAAATAAAATCCCGACATCTATTTTTTTATTTCAGACTTTTTAAAGTTTAATACTGTTTTCTTCAAGTGAAGGAGTTTTTCAGTCGGGAGTTTTTATGTTTTTTCAAAACATTTTTTTATTTCACACTTTTTAAAGACAGACGCGACAGACGCGCGTCTGTTCGGATTGAAATTAGCAGCGCACAACGGTGTGAAGTTGGCGATAGTCGAGCATGACCTTATAAGGTCCCCTTTCGATATGGCAAAATGCGTTTGAATGTGAATATTAATGATTCCTAATTATTTCAGCGAGTTTGCAATAGAATTGAACTAACTACCTCTAAGAGCACTGCCTGTCACACATGGAAAGTATATGCAAAAATTGGTCAAGACAGTTGTCACCGTTTCGGAGAAAAGTGGTGACAAAGAAATAGCGCCAATCAGCTGATCGCAGTGAAACGCATAACTCCCGTCTTTTTGCCCTGCGGCCAGTCGGGAGTTAAAAAATAGACAAAAATCGAGTATAGATACGGAGCGCAACTTGCCCTCGCTGTTACAAAATTATTTTTTCGATACTTGGCGTCAAAACGTTGCCGTGCGCGTCTCTTCGGATAGATTTCGAACGTTTGTTCGATTATGAAACATCCTATAAAGGTAGATGGTTGTATAGTATGACTTAGACTTAATCCATCGAGTGCAAGAGCGCTGTGAGGTTCGTATACGAAAAGGCTCAACGCTTGGAAGGTTGGCCGTTCGAAGCCGCCACTGCCTTGCCGCTTAAGCTCCGCCAGATATTTATTGTCTCACAAATTACTCTCCGAGGAGTTTGCAGCAGCGGAGCGTGTCTTCGTGAGCTCGGACCCCTCGACGTCATACTCTTCGCAGTCTTGGTTGTCGTAGTGGTAGAACGTAACTACTACATGCCACCGCCGCGCGCGGTGTGCACCAACTCTTAACGGATGAGACACGGCTTTAAACTCCGCCGCCGGACCATTTGCCTCGTTTGTTCACGAAACTAGAAACCTCGCTAGAAACCTCACGCAGGGCCAACAATAACACCATTGTCTTTTTTTATCTTTCTGTATTATTGTATTTTTCATTTTTTGTTTTGTTTTCCCAAACTTTATGTTCTACCTGTGTCAGGGATTATGTTCAATAATTAATTACAATGGGTCTCTCGAAACGGGGTGTCTCGGTAAAGGTCTGAACAAAGCTCTACCATCACTACTGCATTGGAAATTCCCGTAACTAAGTTGGCTTTTACTCCTTGGCATTTTTGCCACGATGATGACACGACATGAGCAAGACGAATTATTTACTGTTATTACACTGAGAAAAAGAAGTTATTGGAACAACAAAATCTCTCATTACGGAGTAAATAACAATAAAATATATGATCATCATAATGTCATAAACCATTGAACGAACACATTAATTTTTCATCAGACTGCACGATCATTCTGCCAAAGAAATGCGCATTTCAATTGACAAAACTCTTCCAATAACATCAATTTCTATTGAATCAACCATTTTTTTTTCTCTGTGTAGGAAAAATTGCATATCACGGGGAAAAAACGTGGACAAGTACATTGGTGGTCCCTTGTTTCCCTATGATATTAAAAAAAAATCCAAAACGCCGCTTAGAAGAATACACAAAAAGTTACAAAATAAGTTAAGATCTGTTGAAATATACGTGGCCAAATGCGGGAAGCTTTACTGCGTTTCAATAAATTTTCAAATACGGTTTGATGTTGATAGAAAAAATAATTAAGTTCGTAAATTCAACTATATTACCAACCAAATTGCAAACGTAAAAAAATTAGATTGTAAAAAAATTGTGAACGAAGTACTTGGCGAGGACTTTTCCATGAAATTAGCGTAATGTATAGATCATGATCACGAACTCGCCAAGTACTTCGTCAGGGCTGTCAATGTACTTGTCCCGAGACTCTACCGAGTCTCTTGATATTGAAATATTATTAGACTTTCCCCGTGTGACTAGCATATAGCTGAGCGTTTTTCTATGGATTTTCTAATGTTGAATATGAAACCGTTTAATAAACTCGTTCTCGTAATGTGAAGTTTTGGCGATATATATATATAGGCAGATCCATTACTTTGAAAATAAAATTTTGAGACAAAATTCGGAAAAAATTCTCATGAATTTAGCCAAAACGAATGCATTTTTTTACCCTCCCGAGATTTTTTGGAAAACTTAATAGTTTGTTGATCCCGTTGAGGTCCTGGTCGCAAAAAACTTGAAAAATTTTTTTTTCTCGAAACGCGGTTCAACTGTAAATCTAAAAAAAAAAGGTGGAAAACGGTCGTGTTTAAAACAATGTAGCGGACGTAAAAATGATCGTAGAAAATTATCAAAAAAGCAAATTGAAGAGAAATTCCTTCCCGTTAAAGTTTCGTTTATTAAATTTGTTTATCTATACTGCTCAAAAAATGACATAAAAAATGACTCCGAGACTTTTTCGCAATTTTGTCCAGAAACTTTTGACGGGTAGTGTATATTATAGCAAATACACAGGAAAAACATGTGTCAAAAACCCATCGGAAGTTTCAATCACAAAAGCGATATTCCCTAGTGTCATCTACAGTGAAGGCGACAGATGGAAAATAGATTTTTATATTTCGGTTTTATACATTGAGCCGAAAAGATATCTAAACTTAGAATTACGTCAATAAATTATACTCATAAAATCCAATAAAAAACAAATAGGATCAGGCTCGAAGAATACCACTAAACTCGGAAAAATCAAATAAAGTTGAGTGAAAATTGTATTTTTAACAGAATGCAAAAAACAAGATTTTGAAAGGAGCCCTAAAAAGTAAGGAAAAAATCTCTACAGGACACGCTCAGGAATCATTGTAATATAAAAAAATTTGAAGTCAATGTCGATGAAATCAGATAGAAACTCTAACGCCGTTAACAATTCGTAAACATAGAAGTTTATTGACATATGACAAAATCGATATGAAATCTGGTATAAAAATTTGAACCACATGGACAGCCAACACACTCACATACATCACTCCTAGATGTTATAAATTTATGTATTTTGTGCCTTGATCGAGGACCATGTATTGGCTTTATCGAGTTTTTGTCTGAAAGTTCATCGATGGGTTTTAGTTTTCAGCAATCTTCGGTCAAGAAAATCGTATCAAAACAAAAGTCAATTAGAAGTTCAATAAAACACCTTTTTTAAGCTTGATTTTTTACGGCTGGTTTATTTGTTTTCATAGCAGTTTTTTTTGCAATAAAATAGTACATGTGTGAAGAAGTTCCATTAATTTTTTCATGAGAATCATTCATAACAAAAAATATCGATTTGCAATCGAGTTATAAGCGATTTATGAGATGTCGGATAAAAGGCGTTTTGCGCTGTTCACGGCTGCTTGAGACTGAATCATTCATAATGAAATTGTTTAAAGGGGTTACTAGTTAACAGCACTAGTTTTCCGGGTGGATAAAGGGTTTAAGCTAATTTAAATTTTTCACAAAATTCCGAACTTGCAAAATGTATTTCTTTTTTCGCTAAAAAGAATCTTGAACACCGCCTCAATAACGTTGAGTCTCGGAAATCGCTCATAACTCGGCTGCAAATCAATATTCTGTCGTGAAAAAAATTATTGGAACTTGTTGTCTTATTTAATTGAAAAAGTACCGGTACGAAAATAAATAAAGCAGCAATAAAAAAAAATCATAAAACAGAAGATTTTTCTGGCCTCTCAATTGACCCTAACCTCTCAATGATATATTAGAATTTGCACTGTTTCGAAGAAAAAAAACAAATTCTAGTCGGACATAAACGTTCATAAGATTTAATTTATCGGCAGATCGTAATGAAATTAATATAAGACCATTTCGAAAGTTCTTTTTCGGTCTAGTCGATGTGTACCAGAAGAAGCTTTCGACGTCGATCCTTGAAGAGACGTGTGCGAGATTGACTTGAAATCCTCCGAAGATCTCTGGAATTCTCGAGATCTCCGAACTCTGTTGTAGACTCATCGTAAAAACATAGCACGTCGTCGTCTCCCTGAGACAAATTTATTCGACAAATCTCTTGGTAAGAGTGATCATCAGAATTTTCAATGATTATCACTATCGACAAAGGAGAGGTTGAGACCTCGTTAAATGTTATTATTTACGAACAATATTCATAGGTTAGTGAATTTCATTACACAATAATATCAATGAATTCCTGTACCATCACGAATCCGAAAAAAAACTATTTCAACTTCATTCATTTAATTAACAACTTAGAAACGGAAGAGGTTTTCTACTGAACCTGTTTCTTCGATTTTTTGACCGAACATATTTCACACTGCGAAAGGGAAGGAGATGAAGAAATAAAAATTTTGATGTTACGATTTTGTAGATATAAAACAAATCTTAAAAATTCAACAATAACAATGCATATTTAAATAGCCTTCAAGGGAGCGAGGATTGTACTTTCCGCGAGAAAATTAGCTGCTTTGGCGGTCCCTAACTTTGCAGAAAAAAAAAGATATTTGCATGTTCTTTCGTTCATAAGATGATTTCTACGATCAAGTTAACTTCCAACTTTCACCGAAAATATGTACCTATTTTCATAAAAATTATTGGGCTGGACAAGTACTTTGTGCGTATCCGCTCAACATACGATGCTAAACTTCTATCATGTGAATGGTTTACCAATTCTTGGGGCTTTTGCAAAATATTCAGACACTCCGTGTACTTGGCCACGTATGCTTCAGTAGATCATCTATTTATTCGGTAATTTTTTGTAAAGTTGGAACTTAACTTTTTGCGACGATTGAATTTTTAATATTTATTTTTTTCCGAGCTTGAACATTTTTGGGTGATTAAATAAATAAATAAGACCATTTTTTTCGAGGGCTCTGAAAATGTACTTGTCTCAACTTTTATACAGCTCACGTGCTTTTACTTTTTGTAAAGCATAGGAAACTTCTCGTTGTATCTTACCGAAATAACAGTCAAGACTATAGCTGTCATCAGCCCCAACCGATTGAAATATTCATAGGGTCAGTACTTTTTACGTCTCTGCGCTTTATATTTATTACTCTCATCTAATTGTTACCGGTCAAACTATACATCGAGGACCAATTGGACATGCATTTTTGCAATACGTTTCAAAATGTCTCATTGTTTACAATAACTTGAGAGCCTGTCTACAGAACAGATTCCTTTTGAAAGAGATTATAATCGATTGTCATCGTTTTTAGTGTATTTGTTGAATATCTGTGGGATTAATGATGATGGATAGCCAGACAAAGTCTTTGCCCTTTCATGATTTCTTTGCGTCCATATACTATATATTAGTTCGCAAACGAAACCGACAGTTCATGCGGATGACAATAACAGCCATGACACCTTTTGCAGTTCAGTAAGTTCACATCATCATTCGGTTATAAAACATTTTTTAACGTAAGGAGATATGGCGTTTTTTCAGGGTCGAGGGAAGGCTTAAATGAAAAATGCTCAGAGCTAAATCATGATTCATGTCTAATATCCATATTTCTTATTTTCATTGTTTCCAATATGCATTCATCTATCGCGGTAAATAATTAATTAACGAAAATGAAAATTGTAGAAACCGAGTCTCACTGACTTGGAAGAAAAAAAATGGAATTTACTTATTGCACCAGCTCTTCATACCAAATGTATCGTTGCTGTCCCCTTTTTTAACAGAAAATGAAAAATTTGTGTAACGTATTGCTCGATCTAAATCTGAAATCCTATTCGTCGACTTTTTACATAATCTATTATGTTTAATCCGAGAAATTTTTGTTTTTCGATAAACTAAGCTGGAATTAAGATTTGTAAACTTCCGGTCGATTTTATCCTTACGAATCTCTGTTTTCAGATGAAGGACACTCCGTTCCTCAATTTCAGAACACAAAAACGAATCAGTCAACATTGTTGAAATTTCGGGAATAAGTGCAAAAAGTCTTCGTTCATAGAATATCGAAAACTGAAGTCCAAAAGTTGAATTCAATTTCACAATCGGACTTTCTCAATCCAGTAGAATGATCATAAGAAAAAATAAATCGGTTCGAAAGTACTTCTCTCACTTTTTGCTGCTGAACGCACTCATTATGTTTTTCGTGATTAGTAATACGCTGTTATCATAACGGTTTTTTCGGCAGGAAATATTCTTATATAGTAAAAAAATATTTATCAATATTGAAATTTTGAAAAGACAAGCACAGAAAGTTTAGGAGTGAAAAATAATCAGAATGAACTCATTCAAAATGGTAATCAGGGATGCAGAACAGTTTCCAATTACAAGATATTCGATCCAAAAAGAAGAATTTTTAAGCACTCCGCGGAGTATGGGCTGAATTTATTTTCTTTCTAATCAACCTTACTTCTTATAAAATCGTTGAAACTTGGTGTGTATTATAATTTTTGTGCGCCGGAATATTGGTTCGTTCCAATTTTTTTTTTTCAATCTCAAAACTTTCAGTGCATTTTGACTCTATTGAAGCGTTTTCTGGTACATCTTCTTATGCTATTATAATATAATAGTCGTGACAAGTCTTCTTGCAATTAGAAAAATCGCTCCTCAAAAAACTTCTTCTGGAAGATGAAATCTTCATGAAAGGGTATGAGAAACCGCACTCAAATACGTTACTACAACTTACCAAAAACCGTCCACGTAAAAACCTTTTCAAAACTTCCAAAAATTTAGCAAATAAATCATAATTGGACAAATAATGCTGGACAAATGAATGAATGAGTCTAACTTTTTCATACAACATTGAATATGTGTTACATGAGTGCGAACAAACCTATAACATTTTACTGCAAAATCTCCCGGAGACACTTATTATGCTATCCTCACCCTGCTAGGCTTTTATTAATTGTAAGGCAAGTTTTTCCTTACAAACATCTCGTCCATAATGCACTCTTGCACATCTTGCACTCTGATACTTTGAAAATCAACTCTAATTTTTTGTTTAAGTCATTAGCAAGATGAAAAAAAAAGAGATGAAAGTGGTCGAGAAATGTTGTTTTGCAAACCGTCTAGAAGTTGGTTCGAAAACGTGACAAGTGCATGTCTTTTTTCCATCTAAAATATTATTTCATGTAAATATATATCGCAGCAACAATACATGTTCCATAGCGGGAGAAAAAAAAATCCAGGAATAGTTCTTCTCCACACCGCCAAAGTCGCGAGAAAAGAAGACACGAAGATTCGTCGCGCAGGTCAACCGGATCACTTTTTGTAATTGAATTACCGAATTTGCATGGATCGTATAGGAAGGGAATGGGCTTAGTGTTAGTTAAAGTGAGAACGGAAAATAAAAAGATCGCAAAGTGGATTCTCGCGATGACAGAGAAACGGAGAAGTTCTCTGGGGAGTCGAAAGCGAGTGAAAACTGAGGTGACGGAATTAGCAGATATAAATATTCCAGTACTAAAAGCTATATACCAAAAATGGAGAACGAAGCGCGAGAGCAATCGTGATTTTTTGCGGAACTGGTGCCTTGGAATTGGAGTCTCAATGGAATTTGTAATATATTTTTCTTACATGAAAATATATATGTATGTATATTGGGGTGTGCATAAAAAAGTGATATTTTTTTTTCGGTTGCATCCACCAAAAATAGTTAAACTATGGTTAAAAACGAAGCATCCTACAAGGAGACCTTAGAATTAAATTATTTCGCGAAGCACATTGCACTTGAAGATTTTCCATAAGAATAACACAGAAAAATAACAGGGTCTCTGAACATTGTACAGTTCACACAGATACAGACGATCGTTCATGTACATATAGGTTAAACATGATAACCATCATAAGCCAAGCAAAACATCAATGCATCGTTTCGTTTGCTTAGCACGAAAAAATGAACATTTTTACAATTTTTCGTTGAATTTTTTTGTCTACCATTATCTCTTCTAATCCTTTTGAAATTTGGTACTCACCTTGTTCAATACTTTAAGAAGCAATTCTCAAATTTTCATTTCATTGTGTCTGTTACTTCGATCCAACATTTATTTATTGGAGTCATGGCGTCGAGATATTTTAGACAATTCCATAAGAGACCATGCTAATTGATTAATTAATAATTTATCAATCATCCTCCTAAATGTTATCGAATTTTGCAAAAACAAAAGTTCCATAATATTTTGTTGCTTGCAATGTTTCATTGAAATCTCTCTATTTTGATGTAACAACACAACACCCTTAATCAATCCTCAGTATTTTATTTTCCCCAACTTCGTTGCATATCTTGTCAAATTTATACTTGAAAGAAACACCGCTGTTCGATTGGTAGGAAAAGTAAAGTAATAACCTTACGTGTAATTTTTCAAAATTTCACATCTCATGAGGCAAGTTCTGCTAGCTCATGAGTAAACACAGAAATTTAGTCGCGAATATTTTGTCTTCGCGTCAAAACACCCGTTATCTTCTGCATATATAGAACGTTTCTGATGGATGACGGAACATCGAATGGATGATAAAAATTATTTTTTGCTTTATGAAAAATAATTTGCGACACGATCATTTTTTCCGATCGTGGGATAAACATAATACCAAATTGGAAAACTCGATTGAAATCAATGAAAATACAATATTCTCGAAGGTACCCCGCTCCGTCCCGGTCTCAGTTACGGTAAATTGACTGGTCCTAAGTAAACCCAGAAACTTTCTGCCCGTCAGCATGAGAGCTTTTCATTCTTCCACGTACCTGACAGCCTTCCTCTATTTAGTCCGCGATATAAAGGGATATTATTTTTCCTTTTTAATATGGTTTTGCGGTATCCAATGAATACTACCTCAATACAGATTGAATTCCCCAATACCACGATATAAGATAATCCATTTGAAGAAAGCACCGTTGTGGCACACGTGAGTTTTGAAAAACCAAAAATGTACACGGGACACTACTCTTGTAGTAATTCTGTGAATATTAATAAGCCCCATATTACCCTTTGAACAGCTGGAACACGAAAATACATAACGATGCGAAATAGTTTCGAAATATCGCCGCATATTTTTTTTTTTTTTTTTTTTTTTTTTTTTTTTTTTTTGGCCTTTTACTTTTCCCTATTATCGGGTTACGGCCGACTTTGCTCCCTTCCACCCTTCCACCCTCTACCTCTCCCACCTCTCCTACCTCTCCTCCTACTTTTCCCTGAGTATCTGGTCCGGGTCGGTAACCAGACCCCAGGGCCCCTTCGTGGCCGAAGCCTCCTGCAGCCGGTCCTAGTACGGCTACAGTCGGTCCTGTGTTCGCCTCCCGGCGGCAGAGCTACGTCACGCCTTATCACGAGAAGAGTAGGACATGGGCGGAGCTAATCACGCCCATATTTTTATTCTTCTCGTGACAAGTCTATGCCACCGGGAATCGAACCCCGGACCTACCGATGCTCTGATTAAGAGACTAGCACGCTAGCCACCAGACCAGAGCGCCGGTTAATATCGCCGCATATATACATGTTAATTCATCTAGAAATAAGTTCCAACCAATTGTTGTAAATATTTGCCGATCGATTTTTGCATCAAGATTATCTCGAAAATATTCAACCTTTACGTATTCAGTATATCTGGATTAAAAGAAAAGAAGCATGCATACGTGCTTGAAAAAAATTGCGACAACATTTTCCTAGTCTTCAAAAAAAGAGGTGAGAAAAAAGGGTGTAGAAGAGGGAAAATTAGGTGTAGAAAAAATGAGTCAAATTTTCAGGCAGTTAAGAAACTTCGTTGACCAAAAAAATTAATGAGAATTATGTGCATCAATTTATGAAATACACTTCTGTATAGACTCAAATGTATTGTGCACCTAGGGTCTCGCCTAGGGCACACGAGTAGCTTTTACGGGCCGTACGATACCAAATTCGTTTAAAATGCATCTTTATATTTTTTAGTTGTATTACTAAAAATTGATAGAACGATCAATTTTTCAATATAGATATCACAATCAGTTATCTGTGATGCTTTTAAAACTTTCCTTGCAGATAGTAGGTAGATGTTTTTGGTAAGTTGGAATGCGTGTTACAAAAAATTACATACTTTATATCAGTAGTGTAACGAGACGAATTCTGCACCAGAGATCTCGAGGATTCCCGATTGATTCTTTTTTTTTTAATTCGCAGAAAGTTACTTTACTTTGGAAAAAAAATATCAATAAAAAATTCTGTTCTTGACTACTGTACCTAGAAAAAATGTAATTGAGAATCGTTGCTCATGGTTTTTAGGAAATCATTTTAATATAGCTAAAAGCGATATACAAACTACGAGATTTCACAGAGAACCATACACTCTCTGAATCGTGGTACTCATGAAGGGTTTTGTCACGCTTGTCAAACATCTAAAAAAAAACCCTGCGAATAGCAAGAAATTGTTATGATTTTATATCAGCTAAGAACGATAACCGTACAATACGATCCACACGTTCACATGCACACACATCGAAACTTACCGCACAAATTATCTGCAAATATTACACAATAATAATTTTTGCTGGACTACAACTAACTTCATGTTTTACTATTACCGTGGCAACTAAGAAAATGAATGTATTCATAGCAGCAGCAAAGAGGAAATCCTGTCAATCAATTTTTTGGCAACGAATAAACAAACGTATCCATGACAACCAACAGATAAGTGGGTCTATAGCAACTAAAAAAAAAAAAATCTGTCAATATATTGACAAAGAATATGTATACGTATTCATGACCACTTACAAACAAATTTGTCTATGGGAACGAAAAGTTGTTGAAATGTAAACTCGCTGAAGGACCTGCTCATCCGTCTATACTCGTAGCAAATTAAAATACCGATCCATTTCATCTGTTCTTTCAATCCCTCTATAGAATCTCTCGTCCATCTACCCATACATTGACGCATCACAGCCATTCGCTCACCCGTACGTTTATTGATTTGTTAATACGTCACAACCCTTCATCGCATCGATTTATTTTTCTGTCTGTTCATCGATCCTATTCATGAATTCATCCATGCACCATCACTATCCATCTCAAATATGTTTTCTCGAGCTCGTATTTGTCGCTTGAGTCCAAGGAAAACGTGTGGTATTAGGAAATGGTATGCAATATGATGTTTGACACGGATCATCGAGTGGTGATTGTCGCTCTTACTAAATTCATAGACTACCTGGACGATTTCCATTTTCAACTTCGAAAAATCCTCGATTAACTTCTTCCACTTAAAAACTCATAATAGGTCTTTAAAATTGATTATTCATTTATGGATTGATATCCACAAGATTTAACAAATTCAATAATATTTTTTTAGAAAAATGTCACTGAAATAAGTATTACGAAAAAATCATACGGTGCTGAAATTCAGTAACCTTAAATTCGAAAATTACGACTCAAAAATATTTTTTTACCACGTCCATAACAGGGGCTTTAAGGGCTGATATACACTTGTCGCGGGCGAAGGGACGTAATATTCTTACAATGGGACAATAAATGTTTATTGAAAAACTGTTAACAACATCGATTGGTACATATTTTCATGTTCTTGTACAATTTTTTTATTTAGAACTATTTCAAAATTTAGTTGTATTCGAAAAGCATCTTTTTTTGAGCTGTTTTTTTGATCAGTTGCGGTGTTCATGATAACTCGAGAACGGTTCATTTGAAAGAGATTTCATTGGTATATTGAATTGGCTTGGGCCTGGACAGAGGATTTTGATATTTGTAGAAAAAACAAATTTTGTAACAAAAAAACCGAAAATGTGGCACTTCAATAAACGAGTTTTTTTGTTAAAATTGTTATCATTTTTCTTAAATCAAAATTTTTACAAATCCTCCGTCCAGGCCCACGCCAATGCAATATACTAATGAAATTCCACAAAGTGTATATTGGGCGCGACTTTGACGTTAATATTATTTATATATTTCCTTCAGCGTTTCTGATGTTTTTCTATTCTATGCCTGCATAAAAACTTCCTTTCCGTGTACATTCATTTCAATACAGAAATTTCTACGGTATATTATTCACACCGTAAATAATATACTGGAGAGAAAAACTGGAAGCTGAGAACGACATCACATTAATAAGATCTCCAAATTGCATATAGCTTTAGCATTGTTTTTTTTCGTTCTTAGTTTTTCGAGAAATAAAAATTAATAAAAGATATCAATTTAGAGATTTAAAATTCGGATTAGTACACGGTGCTTTCTTGAATAAAAAATCGCGGCAGGTTTCGAGTCTTTGTTTTTTTTTTTTCATTTGAAAGTGTGCTTGTCTCAATTCGCAACCGCAATTCTCAAGTAATTTTACTTCTATAAAAAGTAATTATATTTGTTCCTCTTGAAAAAATTCACGAGCAAGCGTAAATGGTATGCCCCCTTCTCGCATACTCTCCATAAAAAAATCGATTCACTATTATGCACGACCTTGAATCATTCAAACGAAGCTGGACAAAAGCGAATCTGAACTTCCAAGTGTTCAATGAATTTTTGCAATAGGAGCTTGTAGAAAAATGTCGATCCGTCCTTAGACTATCCTATTATGAGTGTAAAAACTACCTCCCTCTAGAGTTTTGTTTTTTGCTTTCAAGAAAGTGTTCGGTCTGTTCATGGTAAACAATCACTGACGGGTATGAGAAGATTGAGAGGGTTGGAGAGAAAATTAAGGAGAAAGAAGAGGAAGTATACGGACAAACGATGAAAAATATCTTCGAGGTTATAGAGAAACTCGCAGCACTCTCGTGGCAATTCGCGAAAGCGCGAGGGACTAGGTTGAGACCCTTTTGAGTCGATAGTTAAAAAGAGCGAAGTAGAGCCAGAGAGAGAGAGAGAGAGAGAGAGAGAAAGAGAGCAAAGGAGTGGACACTTGAATTTCAGGACAAGGAAAGGTGAAGCAGGAGCGAGAAGGATGTCGGCGCGAGTAAGAGAGAAAATAAATAGAAGGGACAGAATTGAGTTCCGGCGACGTATTTTCGCGATGAAACAGTCGACTGGATGAGTGGGTTGCGGCGTAAGGAGAATGAGAAAAGCACGAACTTCGCCCTCGATTATTCTCTCTCTCTCTCTCTCTCTCTCTCTCTTCTTTCGCTTAATCGTACGAGTGCGCAACTGAGAAAGGAGAAGTGAATCGTTCGAGACAAACGCACATGAGAGCGACAGAGAGGACCAGAGGAATATCTGACCGACTGGTGTGTGAGAGAATAAGGAAAATGGTAGAAGAAAGGAGACTGAAAAGAGACAGCGATAAGTATATATACATGTATATAATATCGCATACACAGGAATTTCGACCTAAAAATGACAGATTACTAACTGTGTTGAAGTCAATGAACCTAATGCAGAATTGATCGATTTCCGCTTATCGACGAGATAGTGTCGATAAAAATCACTAATACTTCATTAAAGGATTCCTTTTCGAAGAAATTTTAAAAATCTTTGTAAGATTTCTTTTCGGTGTTCATTTTGTATATTGAATACTGTTGTGTAATTACTTTTATGATGACTGAGAAACGATTTACTATCTATTGATTGACCTTGAAAAATTGTAAGCAAGTGTGCTTTTACATTGAATGCCCTGTGCATACATAGATTGAATAGAGTGGATGAAACGAAGGAAGGGAGAAAGAGGTTGGACGGTTGAGGATTTTTCGTAAGGTGAGGCGAGGGAGACCCACCGAGTGGTGAAGAGGGAAGGAATACCCAAAGAAATGGTGAAAGCGTAGGGGTCGTGGCCGCTGTTGTTGCACATACAGAGTGTCAGAGGGAGAGAGAGAGAGAGAGAGAGCGAGAGAGATAGATAAAGAAGAGAGGTAGGGGGAGCACTAGGAACGGCTGTGCTAAACTCTTGTGAACATTTCAAGGAGTTTAGCTTTTCTCGTATCGGATTTCGTTTCCACAAGTGGCGCGCATGGAGTCGAGAGGTCTGTGTCGGCCCGGTACCGGAGAAATGAGTCAACCGCGGTGTGCAATGCATCCCCTATATAATACTCTGCAGCCCCGACCCCGCGTGTACCGTCTACCCCAGAACGAAAGATTTATCCTGACTACTACGTATACATCTCTTCTTCTCTCTTTCATTTTTCCTTCGATTCTCTTTCACGATTATTTTCTTGCTTTTTTTTTTCGCAGATGAAACATCCGTGCTCACAGTATTTCTGTTTATTTTTCGCTTTTGGCAAATAAACTCGGATCGATGCACTTAGTACTTTTATATTTTCCAATTGAAAAAACCATTGCACTTTCAAGAGTTTCACCGTCTCGATACTGTTCTGTTCCGCAGATCGAAAATTGATATTTTTTTTTGGAAAAAATTCTATATCCCGTGATTTTTTCAATTATCAAAGGAAAATCTAATAAATTTAATATGAGAGGGAGGAGCAAAATTATGGGCAACGCATCGTAAAAGGAGAAAGAGACTTCGAAACAATTCAATTTTTGGAAGCTCATGCGCTCATTCGAGGGAAAGAAACGCGAAAATGTGACTAAGATTGATGCCGAAATTTTCCCTTAATTTTTTTTCAAGAAGCACCCGACTCTTGCTTATGTCTTTTGAATGGTTTATGGAAGCGACAAGTATATATATTTTTTTGCCGTCCTCCAACATCGTTATTGCTATTAGACTTGAAAATATCAATTCTTCGATGAAACATTTGCTTTTGTGGGTTGACTTCTCTTATTTGGAGAAATTCAACAAATTCTGTGTCATATTTGAGAGTCTCTAAATATTAAGATTGTTCAAAAGGTATAAATGTATCTAGGTCTGCTCGAAAAAATTAAGAGATTTTCATGATTTTATGAATGTTTTTATCAGAAAAAAAATCGTTACTATCAAAAATAGAATTGTCGCCCTAAAACGCTATTTTTTGCGTCGAGTACCATAAGCAATTTGACCGATCAACTTGCATCTTTGAAGATCTTGTTTTTAATTATAATGGTTTGTTCACGAACGAAAGGATCAGCGAAATTTTCATTTTCGAAACAGTATTAATTAGAAGGTTTCATCAGTCTAACCGTTTTGTGCGAATTAAAAAATCTTTAAGGGTTGCTTTCATCGTGTTATAAATTCTACAAAAACGCATTAGCGTTTAGGAAATTAATTTCATGAACCCAAACATTTTGCAAATGACAAATCTTTCTACACGATAAAGGAAGTAATACTTAAAACTTTACTGAAAAAATATATAGTCGAGGTACCGGATCTTGAGCAAAAAAAAATACGACTTACTTGAAAGATTATTTACCAAATATTCTTAGATGTTTGATATGAACGGCCGTAATACTTGTAAAAAATTTCGAAGATTTCAATTACAAAGACAAATGTATCAAAGATTAAACGAATATTAAACAAGTATATTTATGATGTTGAAGCTTCTAAAAATGGGACTAGCCGATAATTTGTTTGTAACCACGTCATTCAAAGGGCATGTTCCTTTGGCAGTTTTCATAATATTTTTCCAGAGATGCTTTTTTTTGGCCATGACATATGTAGTATATCAACCGTTACTTCACTAAAATTGTTCTACATTTTTTTGCGTATTTTCACTAACGTTTCACTTCTTTCAGCCCTCTGCAAGAGCAATAACTTTATGAAATTCTCAGCGTTTATTGTTAATCACAATTAATAAAATGTCCAATTTGAGTACTGTGAACGCAGTTTTAAACAACTATAACAATATTTGAAATACGTTGGATAGAACTTCAGTTTTCCATGTATGAGAACATATCGTCCTCTGTGGGGAAAGTAAAAACTCGATTATTTTTGTTGCACGACGGAATAAATAGAGCACATTTATCATGGAGCAAGAACATCATTGCTATATCATATCGACAATACTTCATTCGCTTCACGGTTCATATAACGCCGAGTATTTTTTTTTTGCAGTTCAGGCTCATTGAAGAATGTATGAATATGGTAGAAATTTTTAAGAGATGAAAAAAGTTCAAAAACCATTGAATATTAAAAAGACACACGTTCAGATCCAAATTGAATCACTTTTAAATGTAGTAGTCAACATTTGTTTCTTATACGGAGGAAAAAATCAAAATCAGAAATGTCGACATACGTATTATGTCTAAGCCACACAAGTTCACCACTAAAAAGAAAAAAAACTCGGCGTGTTTATAGTAAAGAATAAAAGCTGATGATACACAGCTTATCAAATATGCATACTGCTTAGATCAATGGTAAATTACCAATGATCCAAACTGGTATATCAAACTAATAACTATCAAAACAACTACCAAACTGGTATAGAACGGAAGACATCGTGATATAGATCGATAGGATGAAGGATGGAATGGAGAATGGGTGCATCGTATGGAAACGCTATATTGGATGGATAGGATAGATGGGGTAGAATGGATGGAAGGTTCTACCGGCTATGAGTGCATATAGGGATGATATGTTCCTTTGTTGAGCTCATTTTTCTTAACCATGCATGCCAAGTTTTTTTAGTGAGACTCATCTTTGTAGCAATATAAATCAATAATTATTTAGTTGAATAATCACGATTCAGTTGAAAAACTGTTTTTTTTTCTAAAATAATTACGAATTTTGTGTAGACATACTAGTAAAAAATTTCAGACGATTTTAAAAAAATCTGTTACCGTTAGATCATTAATGCATTAAGGCATTAATGAAACAGAACTTAAACTGACTCTAACAGCTGGCTTCAATTATTAGTCGACCAATAGAATACAACTCCAAACGAATCGCCTTAATGGGCATCAAAGTCGAATAGTCTTGCAAAGCGGTTCAGTTTCCTTCAGAGCACCAGGCTGCTGCTAAAAATTTGATGATGGATTCAAAAGTACGACAACCATTAAACGAACTCAGAAACTTTAAGCATTATACCTTACTATAGCTTTTACCAGCGGCTTCGCTCGCGTGGTAATTTCCAGGACCAAAAGTAGCCCATATTACTTTCCGTCCTTTCAACTAACTCTGTGTCAAAAATCAAGTCGACTGGTTGCTTAGTTAGGGCGTGAAGGAAGGACAAACAAACAAACCAACAAACAAATACACTTTCGTATTTATAATATTATAGTTTGAATAGTTAGAATTAGGATTAGGATGGAGATGATATCTTTTCACTAAAACATCATATTCGAATTTGAAAGATCTCCCAACATGTAAATTATTTATTCGTGAGTTTATTATTATTTCGTGAGTTGATCATTGATAAACTCACTCGTTCATTGGTTGTAATGAACGAGTGGTTGAAACTCTGGTACTTTTTTATTAAAGTGAATTATTCTATTTCTTTCTGTTGATTTTCCGACATTGTTTTAATCTCACTCATAAACTGAAATAAAAACTCTGAATTACGAATAAAACCAAAGAAACGAATTGTTCATACCTACGAGGGGAAAGTAGTGAAAATTGCAAAATTCATCAATAGCTTTGTTGAAATTTTTTTTGAACAAATGATCAAGACTTGATCCAATGATTTCGCTTCCCTGAACGATCAGAATGCCCACGACTCAAAGAACTTGTCTTCTCGCAATTATGCGTCACGCCATGCAAAAGTCGACGAGCTGTAACCAATTTCAAACGAGTAATTGCTCAAAGGTATGCGTACTTATTTCAAAGCGGTCTCTATTATGCATCTAATTGTAAGCAAGGTGAAGTTTCATGCATACACTGAAACAGAAATTTATTGATTCAAGAAAATTTTTGTTGAATTTTTTCGAATTTTCCAAACATCGTCGTAATTCATTACGAAGTATAAGTACTAGGGTGGTTAAAAAAATCTATATTTTTTGTTTTCCGAGGCGCAAAGGAGAAAATGTTAGCACATTATAAAAAATTAATTCCCCCAAAATTGGAGCGTCTACAAAAAACTTCGAGATGGTGCTCAATCGAGTTTTTTTTTCATTTCGTAAGTAGACAATTTACATGAAAATTCCGCACTCAAACTTTTTACTCGGACTTTTTTTTAAACGGCCTTATCTACACGGTGGACACTCTCAGAAGGAGAGTTTTCAAGCTGTCCGTCTAAACTGTTGGAACAACACTCTTCACGCCATTCTTTATCGTACTATGGAAAATTTTTTCACATCAACTTTTTTGAACAAAAAGCTGTCAAAAAAAAACTTAAATTCGATCCGTTTTTTTTTCAAACCTCCGCTATTTTTTCAGGTTTTATCAAAAAAAAATCCACCGTCATACGATAGTGGCTTTCATACCGATCAATAATCTTTTTACAAATATTTTTTCTGATAGCATTTACGTTCGCAACAATGTCCACCATGTAGGGCCATTTTTTTAAAAGTAATTTTCAATCGTGAAAAAATGTAAGAAATAAAAAATAAACGTTCAAAAATTCTTTTTCATCCGCCTACACTATAATGTCCATATTCCATACCTGCAGTCGATTTTTCATCAGCGGGCAAAAAAGTAAAAAGCGGCTAAAAAAGTAAAGGAAAGCTGGCAAAAAAGTTAAAAGAGCGGACCAGAAAGTAAAAGCGGGCAAAAAAGTGATTTTAGCGGGAGAAATCAGATACGGTTTGTAGTCTTTCACCAACGTTGCAGCCATAAAAACTGTGATCATTTTTTTACGTAGTCAGAAAAAGTGTAGTATGTTACACGGCAGGGAAGTAGTTTTGCGGCATCCGTGTGCCTCTGTCTGCGCAAAGCGTCTGAAGCGACCTATTTGTTACTACAACGTGGACCGAATCATCGACTCCATAAAATTATTGTTTTTTTTCGTCAAATCTCCAAAGATGGAGAGAAATCATAGAAGACGATTAATCTGATACTGATCTTTACATAAATCAATATTCAAATACAAATACTCGAAAGGAGATTCTTTTTTCTGCCAAGATCGATGATCTCGAATAGTTCGAAATATATCGAATATATGAAAAAATATAAAATATTCGAAAATTTATTGAATATCTGAAAATTCATCGAATATTCTATTCAAAAATCGAATCGAAACTAACTAATTCGATTCGATTCGATTCGATCACTATTCGCACACCCCTACTATAAACGTTAACTCTTTCATGCAAATTCCATCAATTTAAATATAACCCTAAATTTCGCCAATTCTACTTTGTCAACAATGAACAAATCTTTTGGAATGACAAAAACTACTTAAAAAATTTTAAGCAATTGAAAACTTAAATTGGAGTCTGAATTCTCAATTCGTATGATACAGGGGCTCACATCTTTAATGCAAGCAAAAACGACTTTTTTTTTATTCCACATAAGTGATAACATCATCAAGCATTTGTCTCAACTGAGGCTTTTAACTGTTAACTTTTGGCAGATCTTTGGAGCTGATCATTGTCCACGCACTCATCAGTGTCAGTATTAAAACAACATAATTTTAAGTATTCCCTATCACTATAAAGTATTAAAATCATTCAACAACAAGTATTGAAAGCGCATAAAATATTCGCTGTTCAGTTACTACGGTCTATTCTTTTTGGTGATGACAAAGAATAGTTTATTTTTTAATTTTCTATTGGTCTGTAACCGTTAGGATTCTTACGTTGCCAGTTCCAACTATCCCCACCTGTGAAATAAAAATAAAACTTCAATCGCCAGTTTCATATAAAAAGAAAAATAAAATTAAAATTGCGATTCTTACACATTTCGTCCAGGCTTTTCGTGGCTGTCCAGTTCAGTAATTTTTTTGCCACACTCGGATCCGCATAACTAACCGCAATATCGCCTGGACGTGGAGCCACTATTTCGTAAGGGATAGTTTTTCCCGAAGCCTTTTCAAACGCCTCTCTTACTTCGAGTACCGAGTACCCTCTTCCGACTCCTAAATTTATCGGATGAAAACCTTTCGCGCTTTCCGATTGCTGGTAATTTATGGCTTTGACGTGCCCGGAAGCGAGATCTGTTATGTGAATGTAATCTCGAATGCCTGTAACAGTTCAATGAAACATTTGTTCATTTTTCTAAAAGAATCGAGTTCGTTAATAGACGAACTTTCTCGTTTGGAATTTGTTTCTTGTTAGGAATACATTTCATCCCATAAAAAACCACTTTTTCTGCTTTCTTATAACGTTTCTTGAATAGTTTCATTCTCTATAAATGACTTACTCATAAATATATTTAACAATATTTTTATTGGAAATCAATGTTGACAAAATCGCGAAGATGCGATTGAATATTTTGAGCTGTATCGTTTTTTTGGTTAGCTGAACCATCCACTAAATAATATGCTCAAAATTTATGTAAACAAAATGGAATTACATACCGGTTCCATCAGGCGTGTCGTAATTGTTGCCGTAGACCTGCAACCGTGCCCTCTTTCCAACAGCAACCTGAGATATAAAAGGCATCAGATTGTTAGGAATGCCAGCAGGATCTTCACCGATTTCACCCGATGGATGGGCTCCAATTGGGTTGAAATATCTCAAAGATATGACGGACCATTCCTGAATGAAGAGGAACAAATTATTTTGCAATGTCGAAGGAGAAATTTTCTTCTCGTAGATGTTTCCCACAAAAGAATTTTCAAAATTTTTTAATTGTCATTTCAAACGTCTTACTTGATTCGCGGTAGAATAATCCCTGAGTATTTCTTCGACCATGTATTTGGTTTTACCATAGGGACTCGAGCAATTTCCCGTTGGCATGTCTTCCGTGAAAGGCAATGTTTTCGGATTACCATAAACGGTTGCGCTACTCGAAAATATGAAATTGCTTACATTGTAACGTCTCATCACATTCAGCAAATTCAGCGTACCACCCACATTAGTCTCGTAATATTCGAGAGGTTTTTTGACCGATTCGCCGACAGCTTTGAGCGCAGCGAAGTGTATGACAAAATGAAATATATACTGCGAATAAATAGTTTTTCATCAGTTATTTATTTATTCGTTGTATTCTTTCTTTCTTATTAATTCATTACCGGGAAAGATGATTACCTTTTGAAATACTTTGGCAATCGAACTTTTGTTCCTTACATCACATTCTTCGAATGCTATAGTTCTATTAGTAAGTTGTTCCACTCTTTTCAAAGATTCTGGTAAATTTTCCTCAGGAGCTGAAATAATTCAAAAATGTTATTCATCAAAATTTCCTAGACTGAAAGAAGTTTGATTACTAGAATACACAGATTATTGCAAATTAAATATTAAACATAATTAAATAAATTGTCATAGTCGTATCGTTATCCGTTATTGTTGGTCGTTCACAACGAATATTGAGGACTTTGAGAAGGCTCCTTTCAAAGAAACTCTCGAATTCATTGCAGAGAACCGATTGGAACGTCCAGTTTTCAATGTATTGCCTTCCGAGGTAAGCTCCTATTACAAGAGCACGACCCAAAAGAGGCAAACCCATGAAGAACTACTGAAATGAAGTTTCGGAGAATATGGCCTAATGGGTGGTTACATCTCGAGATATCCTCGGAAGCAGGTTTCCACTTCTTAAGGGGGAAACCGGTTTATGAGGTCGAAATTTTGCTGTTTTTCATGATTTTTTTTAACCAGGAAGGAATAATCATAAATTCTTTGAACTTGGAGGATATTTTATTTATGTTTTCAAGTACACTTTAAAAAAATTTCAAACGATTTCCGCCGGAAATAGTGGAGTTACCGCGTGCAGTCCATAGGCGATTGCCATCCGAGCATTTGGCTGGCGTACATCCCTGACGTCGCAATTTTTATCTGTAATCATCAGGATTTTTTTTTTTCATTAAAAACATATTTTCTAAGAATATGAACCTAATTTTGATCAAACAAATTGAAAATTGCATGTTTTTGAGGTGTTTGAACACAATGTCATATTTTTATACTATATTTTTTAATCTTTCTTGCATAAAAAAATATATTTTTAATAACAATATAATCCCCGAATTCGGTTCATGTTACGTGGAATTGAATAAAGAATATCTACACCAAATTTCAGAACGATTGATCAATAACTTTTTGAGCTAGAATGTACGCTAGTCGAAAAAAAGTCGTTTCGAGAAAAACGCGTTTGAAATAAAATGTAGCGAAAACGAGTAATTCAAGGCAGTAATTAATTATAAAAAATGCTCACCGGTTAATCAGCTATTCCAGCACCATATAGCACAGCGTTATTGAGGCAGGTAGCTGGAAAAGAAGGGCCTGGGCGACCGCTCCGTTATAATTACCGTGCGCTTCTTCACAGAACCGACGGGCGGTCACTTAAGTGTTCATTGCATTCGAACTAATGGGAATTTTGCTTTGAAATTTTGACCACATATTCTTGAATAGTTATACTAACGATTCATGCAATAAAAAAAAAAGACGATTTTTCGATCGGTCTAAACTGGTTCCCTCCCTTAAACGCCCTGGGGAAAAGGATGCCCTTCCTGATGAAATTTCGCTAACCGAACATACTCTCTTCAAACACCTCGATTTCGACAACTTACCTACGTTGCGTTTTGCACTTTTCCATGGATACCTTTGCATACATTCTCATTCGAGAGGTGATAAGTGTGCGCTATAAATTGCGATTACACCATTTGTAAATTGATGAACTACGTTCGAGATCAGCAAAAAATAAAATGCTGCGTTCCATAACTAAGCATAATTTCGTGCAATATCTTATATAACTTTAAAAAAATTTACATAGGCTTAAGCTCACTGCGCACGACGCTTGTTTTTGTGCGTGGTGTACTTTTGTATATCTATATACGCACTTGTATAGATATACAAAATCATATCACGCATGAAAACCAGCACGAGAACAAGCGTCCTGTGCAACGAGCTTTAAGGTAATCCTTGCGCGGTGGCTAGGTCATAGGATTCGGGTGATAAAATTTAATGCCGTTCTTTATAGATCAAAGCTTGTTCCCACAAAATTTCAGGGTGGGTTATCGACCAATTAAGAGAGAAAAAAATTATTAAAAGTATAGGTGTTCTCCGTGACGGATACCCTGGGTGACATAGGAAAATCCGATTTCCGGTCACTAAAAATCTATGTATCTTGGTAAAAATCCGTAAGATATTTTACAAAAACCAGATTTAAGTTCTTCAAACTTGTAGCAACCCTCAGCTTGTAGCAGCCAGTAGCAAGTCTCAGGGAAAAAACGGGGGTTATCGACCTACTTTTTATTGAATGTTGAGTTGAGATGGAGCTTCCGGCATCGAACAGTGTTTCAATACTTTAGATATGGAGAGGTTAAACCCGCGGGTATCGGCGCGGTCGAGTACTACGCCAGTTACTGGAATAACTACTATTCCAATTTTGTAATCATATAAAAATTGTTCTACCCGATCTTCAATCGGGACAAATTTTTTAATTAAAAATTATCAATTATACAAGCATCAAACATTGGGATCGGCCTAAGTTTTGTATTTAGTGATTAATATAACCCCTAAAGTCGCAAAGATTACCTTAAACCCGCCACATGACGCTTTTTTCCTCAGCCTTGGAACCGGTAACACGTGTCCACGCAGCCAGGCGCCTTCAAAATTTATTTTGGACAGAATTCAGCATCACGAGACAATTTATCCAAAATATTATCAGGAAATTGATCAGGAGCAGTTTCTTCTAATTCGTGCTTATTTTTCGAGACCGATTATTCGCAAAATACCGGGATTTCGGAAGATTACAATCGGCTCTTCCAACAAACACGCTTCGGCTGCCATGTCGGGTTGACGACCACGCATTCGACGAACAACCGGCTCCTATCTCATGACATTCTCATCGGATTTTCGGGACTTCGGTTCAGTATTTTGTAACAATCTAGAGTTGCGGTAGCGATTCGAGACAAGTAGATTTATGACAGAGGAGTTCGCTTCAAGATTCTTTACCAGAGCGACCGCGTTTCCAACTGTTTTCGAAATTATTGTGCTATCCTGATACTAGCTGGTTATTCTTCCTCGGACCGTTAAAAAGCAACAGTTTTATTTAATGGTTTAGCGATTACAGACTTGATCTTGAAACACAATCTAAAAACCGTCTGTGATGGCACATTTAGAGAATGAGGAATCATTTTCACCAGAACATTGTGATTAAAAATTTTAAATACTCAGCGTTCTATTGTGAAAAACCTGTTTGCAGTTTTAAGCTGCACAGTACAGTAAAATTTTATATTTTCGATGAGAAATTTCGTTCAGTTTTCATGAAATACCCCGAAATATTGCAGCCTGTCGGCGAGTTACTGAAGTGGAGGATAATTTTTAACCGGATGACTGGTATTGTATTACATATGTAACAAAAAAAATTGCACCCTCAACCCTTATTCATCGCCCCTTTAGGAGGGTGCAAAGCAAAGCCTAAATCAAAAAAATGGAATGCGCAGTACCGAAAACCCCTTAAACCAGATTTTCGTATATTTTAGTGAAGAATATGCTTCTATCAGTTTTGGCACGAAAACTCGAAAATGCCCTGCTAGTTAACCGGTTAATATTTAATTCTCTTCGTGTAGATTAACTAAGTTTAGTCTTTTGTACTCGATGCACTATCTATATTCTATATATGCTATGTGTCCTGTATGTGTATATTTGCACGAGCGCTCGTGTCTGGTTCTTTGTGTTAGGTTATTACCACTACGATACTAGATACTAGATGTCTGATTTTATCTGGTGGTTGTGAGAGTACAACGATGATGGTAAGTGAAATGATATTTCCGTATAATCATGCTGGTTATCTTCGTGCACTGACAAAACAACAGATTGTTACAACGAAAAATAACCTTGAGAAATACGCGTGCTGGTAGTCTCTTGTCTCCGGCACGCGCGACTATTTCAACCGCCTAGACAGTTTCATCGTCCTTTTTTGATTTGCACTTTTTTTTATCAGTTTCATCAATGACAATGTATACATAAGAGACCGCTACCGCTATTGAAAAAACTGGCAATCATAGTCGGTTCGAGTGATTCACATTCTTACAATGAAGATGAAACTGAGTTCGGTTGGGTTCACCTGGCTTCAACAACACTGTAGTACGTCGCACTAATCATGTTCCACAACGAACTTGTAAAAAAAAAAACTCAAGCGAGGATTCTAAAAGCGTGGTGCTAGACTCCGACTGCAGAATTAATCCTCCAGAACGCCTCCGTAGTGATGCCTTAATATCGGTATCAGATACGTAGCTCGCCACTATGAGAAAGCTCAACGAAGCTTTCTCACTTTTTCTGTCATTTTAAAATGACTTTATATACTTTGGCGTTGTATATTTTCAAACACTCAAGTAATAATCATTATTGACTTCAAAGTAAGTAAGTAAGTAAGTAACGATCATCTAATGAAGATGTGGCCGGACCGAGCAGTATTTCTACCCCACGATGTGGCTGAGTCATTCTTTGCCAACGCCTGGAGATGCTATTGAACCGTTTACTCAGCAGTACAAAAGAGAGAGTCAAGATCAATCACCCGACAAACTATCCCCGAGTACCCATCGCACAGCCCAGACTTGTCTTGCATAATGGTCATATAGAAGTCAAATGGTAGTGCCACAATAAGCAGAGTAAAGGTTTTTTCTTCCTACTCAGACGCGATCCTCATTTGTCCATTTCTATTCCTCGCGTTGGGTCATAATTGTAGACACCGAAGAAATTAAAAATATTCAATTAAAGCAAACTTAATGAAATTATTAGAAAATGCTCATCCACTGCTGAAAATCAGAAGACGGCGCTGGGCTCTGGCTCCAGAGATGAAAGTTGGATCAATATCATTAGCCGACACTGGTATAACGCTGAGCATCCACCGTAGAAACCATCCAATCATTTCGACTTCATTGTGACTGTTGGCTCGTGGTAGCGTCAATTATCGGCCAACCATATCAAAATGACGCCAAACTAATATTGGCCCTGCTATATATTTTTCATAGATCTCATTGAGAGATCATTTCCGGTCGGAATCTAACGAAAAATAGGACTTGTATAGTATTTAATCGTAGACCAACAATAAGTCTTGCGATGCAGAAAAGTGCATAGGCACTTCTGCGATCTTCCATTGTATGTTGTATTGTTGTATATTGAATCATTGTATATAGTTGGCTGTTATGGCTGGCATTTCAGCTGACTGCACCAGCCAATCAGGGTTGTTAATGGATGAGCTAGTCAATTACGAAACCTGGAGGACGGTACGCCATATTTTTTTAATTGACTCGATGATCATTAAATAAGCCCTGATTGGCTGGCGCAGTTAGCCGTAACAATAGCGATACGTTTGAAAGGATCACCGGAGACAAGGGAAACTGAGTATAGGATCTCGCAGCCCT
The DNA here is from genome assembly GCA_037576405.1 of Campoplex capitator. Taxonomy (NCBI): domain Eukaryota; kingdom Metazoa; phylum Arthropoda; class Insecta; order Hymenoptera; family Ichneumonidae; genus Campoplex; species Campoplex capitator. The sequence continues at coordinate 12,590,521 of JARBWI010000323.1, read as the reverse complement.
AATGATGCAAGCTGTAACGTTTCCAACGCATCGGCAATCCGTTGAAACTCGAAACACCATCCATCTGGAAGCTCAAAACTTTTTTAACGATAATAATGGCCGTAAAAGTTTCAGAAGTCAGATCATAATATATTATTTTACAAATAATTGCGTGCATCGAAAAATGCTCAAAGAGTTGTTTATAACTCTTGCAAGACCAATTAAATCATAGAACAGCATATTTTCGTATATCAAAATCGTATTTTTTGGTGCAAAAATATCATTTTAAAAGGGTCACCCTATCGCACTACATGTGAAAAAGGTCGGCTGGGGATTCCAAAAACAGATCAAATTGGAAGAATGATGCATTTCAGATGTAGAACGGGTGATTTTTAACGAGACGTTTCTCAATATCTTGCTATGGGAAATGACTGTTTTTAACCAATTTATCAAATGATTAGGCTCAAGTAGAAGAGATCTAAAAATGGAATATTTTGTTTAATTCAGTGCTAAATTAAATGAAGATCGATTTACTAATCTTTGCGCGAGAACGTCCGTCAATTTGAAAAATTGAGATTTTATACAAACGCGTTTCAAGTTTTATTACGGTAAAAGTTGGAGATAAGAGTTAACCATACTAATCAGCGATTCTTGGACTATTGGGTATTTATCATTCCAATTTTTTGTAGAAAGATTTATATATTGAAACGTTTCATGATTTTTGAACATTGGTTAGTTGTTCAAAAATCGAAACTTAGGATTTTTGAGATCCTCTTCTCTCTCGTGGAGAGGTGTGCAGGTTCGTGCACTGACCGGCGAGGTCTTTGCTGGGAGTGGGAGTCACCTTCCGATTTCCCCGTCTTGCCCATCGAGGAGATAACTCGAACTCGGAAAGCAAGAACGACGATTTCGTCCGGATCATGAGCAAATAGTGCTCCACTGTTAGCGCCTCCTTCTATACGCCATAGGGCTTAGCCTCACTACGGCGTCTCTAAGGACAGCGAACTTCTCGTGACGAAATCGGGCTAGGCCTCGCTATTTCGTCACCGTACTTTAATTGTACGAGAAGCGTAAAATTCCTCGATAGAGGTTTTCAGTGCTCCATTATTTCAATGTGTGTGAATTTTTGTGTGGGTAGGAATAAGGAGAAGGAGAATGGAAAGGTGAGGGAGCCTTATCGGCGTCCGGGTGATGCTCTGCTGACGCGAGAGCGCTCAGTCCGTCGCCCTCTGTCAGGATTTCTGTGAAACCAGAAATCGTGACAGGGGATAAGGCTGTCCCGTTACAATATTAAAAGCCGATTGAAAATTTCCCCAAATTTTCTAAAGCCATATTTGTACCCACATCAAATCTCGAATCTTTGCTAATTAAAACGAAAATTATTTCAAAACGAATTAAAAAAAACCGCCAATTTTCAATCACGATAGATTTCGTATTTATAGAGTCGTGAACATATTCTTCGAATACCGCGACACATTTCATCTGGAAAATTGAATCTCCACCTCGTCATACACACAGATAGTATATACACACAATTCAAATATGCCTGTTTTCTGTGTGTGTGTGTGTGTGTGTGTGTGTGTGTGTGTGTGTGTGTGTGTGTGTGTGTGTGTGTGTGTGTGTGTGTGTGTGTGTGCGTGTGCGTGTGCGTGTGCGTGTGCGTGTGCGTGTGCGTGTGCGTGTACGTGTGCGTGTGCGTGTGCGTGTGCGTGTGCGTGTGCGTGTGCGTGCGCGTGTGCGTGTGTGTGTGTGTGTGTGTGTGTGTGTGTGTGTGTGTAGTATATACGTCTCTGTCAAATTTTTATAGCTTGTAGTTGGGAGCGAAGTGAAAGAAGAAAAATAAAAGAGACGACGAAATTATTTGAACGTTTCGTCACGTTCCAGGGAAAACGTCATTACCTTCCGCCACCTCACGACGCGATTTTCAATTTCCGTTTCAAACGACTAGAAACAAGATAGTGGGGATGAAAAAATGTAGATGGAAATAAACCTACATGAACGGAGAACTCCATGGAAAAAATATTCCATCTATATTAGGGTGGGTCAAATAAAATGACTATTTTTTTTTTGGCTTGATATAAGAAAAAATGTATTGTTTGGCATCTCAAAAAAACCCTGTCCAAATATTAGCCCTTAATATTTGAATTAAGAGGTCCCTCATCGCGATTTTTCATTTCCCCTTTAAATAACATCGGAAATTTCTTTTTCCAACTTTGGAATTTTATCAGACTTCAACCTTTGAGGTTAAGGGAATTTTTTTAGCACATTTCTTTAGAACTTTCGATGCTCTACAAAAAAGCTCTCTTGTATCTAATCGATAAAAGTAACCGTACAAAAAATAATCGGTGATAATTGAGTACATAAATTTGAAATTTTTGAAAATTTCAGTTGTCCATAAAAATGAATTAATGTTACTTATTGTTTTCAATTAAAGTTGAAACATCTCTTTTTTATCTTTATTGTCATTTATCTATATTATCTTTGTTATCGACAAATAAATTATATTATTAAATTAATTTGCACAAACGAGTACCAAGATGTTTTTTCTTTAGCTAAAAGTATTTTTATTACAGTTAGGGAACTTTCATCGATGATTTCTTACAATTTGCAGTAAATATTGAAACGGCTTCTCATTTTCTGTCAGACATTGATTGTAACCGCTCACTAAAGACACTCCACTCTTTTTTCCCAATTTGTTTTTTTTTTTGAATGACAAATCTTTTGGTTTGGCGACTGGAGTCGTTGCAAGTTTTCATGGCTTGGACCATTTTTTCTTTTTCTTTCATACTTAACGAAACATTCAAGCCAGATCATGATTCAAATATCTTTTTTTGAGCAGCCCTATATATCGAGCCACTTGTGAAAAATAGGTATTTGAATCATGATTTGGCGGCTTTGTTTGCTGAAAATGTTTCGTTAAGTATGGAAATGGGCTTGGACCATTTTTTCTTTTTCTTTCATACTTAACGAAACATTCAAGCCAGATCATGATTCAAATATCTTTTTTTGAGCAGCCCTATATATCGAGCCACTTGTGAAAAATAGGTATTTGGATCATGATTTGGCCGCTTTGTTTGCTGAAAATGTTTCGTTAAGTATGGAAATGGTTCAAGCCATGAAAACTTGCAACGACTCCAGTCGCCAAACCAAAAGATTTGTCATTAAAAAAAAAAAAAACAAATTGGGAAAAAGAGTGGAGTGTCTTTAGTGAGCGGTTACAATCAATGTCTGACAGAAAATGAGAAGCCGTTTCAATATTTACTGCAAGTTGTGAGAAATCATCGATGAAAGTTCCTTAACTGTAATAAAAATACTTTAAGCTAAAGAAAAAACATCTTGGTACTCGTTTGTGCAAATTAATTTGATAATATAATTTATTTGTCGATAACAAAGATAATAAAGATAAATGACAATAAAGATAAAAAAGAGATGTTTCAACTTTAATTGAAAACAATAAGTAACATAAATTCATTTTTATGGATAACTGAAATTTTCAAAAATTTCAAATTTATGTACTCAATTATCACCGATTATTTTTTGTACGGTTACTTTTATCGATTAGATACAAGAGAGCTTTTTTGTAGAGCATCGAAAGTTCTAAAGAAATGTGCTAAAAAAATTCCCTTAACCTCAAAGGTTGAAGTCTGATAAAATTTCAAAGTTGGAAAAAGAAATTTCCCATGTTATTTAAAGGGGAAATAAAAAATCGCGATGAGGGACCTCTTAATTCAAATATTAAGGGCTAATATTTGGACAGGGTTTTTTTGAGATGCCAAACAATACATTTTTTCTTATATCAAGCCAAAAAAAAAAATAGTCATTTTATTTGACCCACCCTAATCTATATGTAGGTGAGGCATTTCATGCCGCTTTCAGCGTTCGCGACCCTGACCGATATTAATATTTCCAATTTGTTTTTAACAAAATCTTTAAAACTTTATATGCAACCAGAAATATAACTAGTGAGTCATATCATCGTTATCACGGAACCGTAACGTTTCCGCATAAATATGAATAAGATGGAATCGTATGTCCAAGCTCATGGTCAGCCCAGTTTGCATAGAAGCCTATAGTTATTAATGAAACGTTCAATAATATTCGTCAATTTTCGTTTTAAGATTTTTTTTCATCGCTGGTCATATTGGTGAGTATTAAACATGGCACAAATCTACAATGACTTATTATAGTACTTATTCGATCATTTTTAGTCAGATCCGTTGCGTTGAAGATTATTATTTCATTTCTTTTCTGGAACAAATGAGAGAAATTCAGAAATTTTATTTCTTTCGTTGATAAATTCTAACATAAATCATTATTTCTATTATTTCTGTCAAGAAAGGTGATGGAAAAAAACATTCTGCAACTCAATGGTTCTGACTAAAAAAAAATAATAATATGCGTGCTATATAATTACTGATCGTAAATATGGACAACAATTCATATTTACCAATATTACCAGTCATAAAAAACGAACAAAATTTCCTTAGAACATGATAGACACCCGTTTAATCACAGTTAAAGTAGATTTAAAAAACATGCAATTGGTTATATCTTTATTAAATCGTGATTCATAGAAAAAAACTTCAAATTCTTACTTCTCGAACATATGAGAAGATATCTTCCGTGGGGTACAATTTTATAAAAAAAAAACAAAAAATGTAGGAGAACTAAAAATGGTCGAGTCCTCGACTGCTTAAAGTGGCGCAGAATGCTTCATGTAATTTACACGAATATGTTGTTAACAACATGTATCGCAGAAAATTTCTGTTACCGACACAAAATATACGAGTAAACAGAAAACATTTTTTTTCGACCGTTTTACGTTTACACATATCAATGAATGTTCCGATTCACCTACAATATATATTATGTATAACATGAAGAAGATCTTACATCGAGACATGCTGTACAGCAGATATTTCTATTTATCGTACAACCAGAATACTCGATTTATTACGGTCTAGCTCTCGAGCTAAAAGAGGTGAACTGGATACGCAACATACCGGTGGGATGTTTTTCATGATAAATCGTATATTTTTCTGCACAAAAAAAAGGAAAAGGGGAATTGAGCGTAGTGGGGAGAGAACGGTACGGAAAAAGTGAAGCACGTACGAGGGTCGCAAAAGCTGCTTGGTTATATCCGCAATATTGCTACTCCATAGCTTCGGCTAGAGAATGCCTGGTCTCGAAAACTGAAACAAAAAATAAACCACCTCTTGCCGACGATGACCGCATTTCACAAAATTTTCGAATAACGTACCGATAAATGAACTAAATAGTGTTCTCGTATATATGTATATCGAAAAAAAAAAAACTTGATGAAAATACAGAATGAAAATGAAAGCGAAACTGGTTGATGAAAAAATATTACAACTTTAAATAAACCAATCATGCGATTCTACTTTTCTATTTCGATGGACCTAAAATTCTATAAGCTATCTGTAATTTTTACACTATTCATTTTAAAAAAACTGAACACGACAAAACAGAAATTTCAACGAATACTACCGTTCGTTATTATAAATGCCCAACTCACGTGGCAAATTATATCACTTATCTAGGCTCTTTTCTTACGATCTATTTGCACTAAGAGGAATGCGAAGCGAGAACGGTGTGACTCGTTACTGTGGAAATCTCTTTAAAGTATCAACATACATTTATTTTAGAGGGCATCAAGCATAAAGAGCCATTTGCATTATTTTTACGAGATAAAGCGATGCGCGTTGCATCCTTTTGACTCGCACCAGTCCATTTATGTGCATATATTGCAGTTGCTGTGCACAACGAGAAGAAGCATCAGAGATGACCCCGTTAATTTGATTCGGGCTATGAGAGCGCAGAGCAAGTAGCAACAGCTTTATTCCAGAGTCCCTTTCCAAGGCTGAGCTCCATTCCGAGAAAAGTGAACAAAAATATAAAGAACAAAAGAAACCTTTATATGTATACATACGTGACCGAGCTTTATCGTTGGGAGCTCTGGACCACGAATAAAAATGACCTATTATACATATGCGCAGGATATAAGTCGTGAAAAAGTGGGAATGGAACACGAAAAAGGAACATAGGGAGAGTGCGAAAGAGGGAAGAGCGAGATTGCCGGAGGAAACAGCGAGAGCTCGATAAGACAATGTGAATAAACTCTTTGTATGATGCTATACAGTTGGAATAAAATGTAGAAAAGAAAACGGAATAGGGGAATAGGGTACCCTAACAGGTTGAATACTTTTTTATTATTCTGCATACAGCCATGAGAAGTAATATGAAAATACGGGATACAAAATCGAGAATAAAGGAATGATGAGCGATGGTCGCTGGCATTATCGATCCGGCGAGGTCTCCTCTCACACGAGTGGAATCTGAAAATAAATTAAATTTGCTCCCTTTACTTCCAGGTGCCGCTTTTTTTCTCTCCATACTATGAGCGTATATTATACAAGCAATATTTACTCTGGATGAACATGAATAGAGTACAAATAACCATGCTCTCTTGCTTCTTTCGCACGTAAATTCCTGATCAGTCTTGCAATATTTTGTAGAGATGCAATGCATCAACCGATAAATACGTAACCTGGTATGGATAACACAGTATAAAAGTGAGGCTTTTTGTCTGGGGATATACGCGCATTAAAATGAGCCACGTTCTAAAGTCGCGGTAGCGACTCGAGACAAGTACATTTACGCATACTAATGTTGAAGTATAAACGAGTCGCTACTATAGAGTCTTTATCGCAATGGTCGTGGTTTCGAACGACATTCGGAAATTGTTTCGATGATATTTAATTAATTGCAGCGTTTTCAGAGATGCTTCAAGTTCACATACTTTTTTTTTCTTCCGATCGTTACGAAGTACAACTCCGTAGCCTAGCGCATATTTGAGATATCAATTTTATTCTTCCGAAACATCAAAAATGGGTGGCTTCTTTCGCACACATTTTTTTGACATTTAGCAGTTACGGTCTAGTGACACTACTTACAACTAGAATTAGACCGTGTTCGTTGATGTGTGATGACACCAACCAAACTAAACTTTTCTTCAGGTATAAAAGACAAAAGAAAGAACGTGACAGCTGTGGATGAAATAAAAAAAGGTTATATAGATCGCGGATTATTAGTGATGACAGATGTGGGGTTATAAAATCGGTCATGAAGATCGCGGGTGTGATTAGATTTTTCGTTAGAGTTTACGAGATTGGGTCTCTTTTTAAAAGATTATTTTAATCTTGACGGTTTTGAGGTTAAAAAAGGATGTCAATACCGACAGTTTCGTGGTTATAAGATAATGAGAAAGAATTATTAAACAGAATTAATATCGACGGTTGGGATGAGAATTAAAAGAAATTTGATTCTTGATTTCTGCTGAGGGTTGTCTTTGCGTTTGAGACTTTTTTATGAGAATTTGGCACGGAGATATTGGATAATAGAGTCTCTAGCTAAGAATAGTATATTTAATTATAAGACTATGCATTCAAAAACGAATCGACGCGGAGAGTGTCGAAAGTATAATGTAAACATATACAGTCACCATAGAGAAGGAAGAACAGAGAGTTCTTAATAATTTGGCGATGCTACCCTGTATGGTTTTGTCCTTACATTTTAGTCTCTCAGAGATCTTTATACTGTAAAGACGATCCTTCCTTATGCATTAGAATAAAAGAACAAAAGTAAAAGTTAAGCCATTGCGTTTTTACATTATTTATCAACGCATTTCCGATAGGAGAGTTGTAACTATGAGATGTGGGCACATTGTATGAAGTAAGATAGAAATTTCGTCCAGTACTCCGGCCAAAATTATTTTTTCGCTTCAGTTCTTCTTGCTTGTCATTTTTTTTTTTTTTTTTTTTTAAATAGATGAAACCACTGTTGGGAGATTTGTTAATGGGTTTTAATGTGTTTGACTATTAATGGTGTCAAAATTTTTATTCATTTTATAACTTTTTGTAAAATCTAGACATAGTTTCTCGCCAACTGGAAATATTATTTGGAAGGAGTAAATGTACTTGTCTTAACTTTTTTTACAGCATCTATGCCGTTTTTTTGTGTTTTAACTCTATTAGCCGACAAAGGCCCATGAACAAATTTATAAAAGCCGGTGAAAACATTAACGAAACATAATATGCAGCTGCTGAATGTTCCAGTTGCGACTACTTTGACCAATGCTGAAGTAATTAAGGCATGGGCAATCGACCATCTGCTCAGTTTAGGCTAATATTGGCTATGGAATGACGACCAACCATTGGCGAGCAGCATTCGCTTATGCATTTGCGTAAATGCTGCTCATTACCGTTATCTAGCTTTTGTGCCTACAGATAATGAACTACTTCTACTGTAGCAATCTTGGCTTTTAAAGTTTCGTCACTGTTGTCACTTGATATTCCAGCTAACTTGTGTTAAATACCAATCGCCGGCGAATGTAGAGTACTCACGAGTAAAATGCGTCATCGGCACATCACATAGTACCAACTTTTGTCACGCCAATATTGACATGTCAATAACAGCCAATCATACACGACCGACTTAGCCTTATTTCTATTGAATTCTGTCAATTATGTCGTTTGTATACATGCAGTGAAGGATCAGACAAAGTACACCCCCCCCCCCTCCCACCCTCCCCTCGTCCCTATGATAAGTGAATTTTTTTTCAATCAATAAGTCATATTTTTGTATTAATTATATCATATATATATTGTGACGATAATTTTTACTAGCCACAAAAGCTCCTTCCTCTCGCTTTCGTATTGTTTAATTATTAGATGGTAATGTTGGGCGCCAGCCGCCGAAGCGACACAATAAAAAAAAAGAGGGGTCGGTACGAGCAGTTGACCGGCTTGGCTATCAGCGGATTGGGCGAGGTCAAGCGACAAAAAGAAATAATTGAGCACGATTGAACACTAACAATATTCGTTTGATTTTCGCAAGATTTTAAATTAATAAAGGAACGAAATTCGACGCGGGAAACGAAAAGCGACGCGCGCGAATACTCACGAGCACACTCACACCGACTACACTCTCATACGACCGGGATCCTACACACGTTAACACTTTAAAACGAGCCGTATTTTCTAACCGTGGAGCTACTCACGGGAAGAATAAACGAAATTATGAAGTTCGATACTATTACTATTGCCCGGAATATTATCAAAAGCTACTTTGCGACAGCTAAGAACACGCGGCAATAATAATGAAACGAAAAGATGAACTATAAGGCGAAAGGCGAAGATGCCGCCGCGACCGAATTTATTGCGTACGCGAAATCGAACACTTTTTACAATTTCCATTTTAAGAAAATTGACGGAGAATCATTCAAAAAATCATCGGGAAAGCCCACTTACCGAACTCGAACGCGAGAAGGAGAAAGATCTGATAATAATTACCTTTTATTTTGATGACACGTGCGCCCCGCTCATCGCTCACCGAAAATCTCCTGAGATCTAAAAGTCTCACGCTGAACAGTGAGCCCTTTTTTTTAGCCCCTCTCTTTCGCTATCTTTCGAATTTTCGCGAACTTTTGTGACAGGTTCGTCACCGTTACTTTTATTACGGGCGTTAGACAGGGCTTCAGATTTTCCTCGGGAATAATTCTTACGTTCGCTTTATCGTTAACAACCCCTAGCCCAAATAACATGATTTTAGCGATAAATACTGACGGGAGGAGCGGTACTTCATACGAAATTCGAGTAAAATGAAAATAATTCGAGACTCGGGAAAAAGGGTTGACATCGGTGAGGGTCAGGGAAGAAGTCAGCCGGTTTGACGTAGAATACCGTGGAATAGAATATATATAATAGGAAAGGAGTTCGCAAAATACAATTTTTACGGTACTCTATGCCTTTACCGTAAGCGTAGCACCTTTAATATTGATTCTACAAAAAAAGTCATATGGACTCAATTTCTTGAAAATGTAATTCTCTACACATTTGTTATCGAACATTTATGTCCAAAAGTTAATAATAAACGAGATAACTTGATAATAATACTTTTTCACTATTTTGCGGCTTAACTCTAAAAATATCGATCATACGAAAAAATTTGCAAGAAATAAATTGTAAAAAATTGAATTTTCAACAACTTTGACATTTAAACTTTTGTCGAAAAACTGAAAGTGGCAGAGTTATAAAGCAAAAACCGTTTTTGCTTAAATTCAAAATGGCGGCTGACGCACCGTTGGAATTTGGTCGCCATTTTGAATTTAGACTTCCACTGACCCCTCCCAAAGATTTCAAAAATAAAATTGAGCACGGGAATTTTTGCAGGGTTAAATGCTAACCCGACTGGGCTAGAAACGACAACGTAGGTGCGACGATGCCCAATCACGTTGTCCGAAGCTGTCGATGTTCTCGAAGATTCCCTCATTTCGAAATTGAGACGTTGACGAATAATTGTGTAAGCGTCGTGTGTGTGTGCGTACGAGCTCTGCTCGAAGTACGCCGACGTATTGTTCGACTATTTCTCTTTACTATTTTAATCCGTATTTTTTAACTCAATTTATAAGAGTCGCGATAGCGGGTCGAGACGAATACATTTGTTATATGCTATGAGCACCTGTCAAAAACATTGATAACGAGTTGCCACTAGACAATTTTATTCCACACACCGCGGTTAATATTCATTCAATTACACAATTTCGAAAAACGTTTAGTATTTGCGTATTTCCATTTATTTTTTTCACATAATAGTGAGCGGTTAGAATTCTGTGGCTTGAGTAGCTTTAAAAATATTATTTTTTTCGTTCGATGCATTTTCGGTGAATGTGACAGCTAAACCATAATATTCGTAAATAGTTTTGACTTCCGTTGTATAGAGTGATAGCAGCGAGGTTATAAATATTGTAGATGTGACAGCTTACCAATATTTGTTTCGAAGGAGTTATGACTTTTCGTTAGAGGGACCGACGTAACTTGTGGCTTATAGAGATAGTGCGAGAGCTGTCATATTTATAAAATCAGATATTGGAAATTCAGAATAGCAGATCGAAATGAAATTCATTTTATCAAATGAAACTGACACTTTGAGGTTCTTGAGGTAGCTGGATCCAAATCTCATACCAGATGCTAGAAATTCAGCATGGTCGATCCGTTATCGTGAATTGAAGAAGACAATATTTTCATTTTTCGGAATATAGCGATTATGCATCATAATGATAAGACCTGTAGGAAATCGGTCTTCAATGAAGCACAAAAAAATTAATATCCTCCTATTTTTTTAGAATCACTGAATCCTTATTTCACATGAAAATTATAATGAACAACAAAGCAAATCAATTATGATGGCCAGAAATCTGTAAAACCAGATGATAGGAACAAAATTTGATTCCACTGAGTTTTTGTGGTTGCTAAGTTCAAATTTCGTATAACAACTGAGAAATTGAATATGGCGGCTCTGATGTGACTACCAAAAATTTTTAAAACCGATATTATCGGAATAAATTTGTTCTGTCCTAGTTTTTAAGGTTACTGAATCGAAATTTTCAGATTTGGAGCAAACAATCCCAACATAGTTGCTATCAAGCCCAAAATTTGTCAGATTGTGAAGCATCTTAGCGTTTTTTTTGCTTGACTAATGCGATCGCTATAATTTGTTCTTCCGAAACGGGCATAGCTATATTTTACGGGATTACCGCGATTGTTCTCCCAAAGCACCGTATACATAATTTAAAAAACTTCTTAACAATTTGGAATTACAATTTTGATCGTAATAAAAAGATACATTCTAAGAGGTCTTTCAAAAATAAAATGAAACAAGTTTGAGGGATGATACAACTGTGAGAATTTCAGGAATTTTTTTTTTTTTATGTACCGAAATATACCGCGAAAATTTAAGGCTGCTTCTCTGAAGTTCTCTTGTCGATATTTTTATTAGGTAAGTCATAGCAATGGGACTGCTGTTGTGTAAATACACGCTGACAACCTACGACCGTGAACAACGATTCTTACCAATGAGCCGCTCAAATGTTAGTACCTGTCGTCAATGCACTATCAAACATCTATCGTGTCTCTTCTATACAAGAACTCTCAGCGACGGTTCTCGTCGAGGTTCCTGCGAGTAATTCTTGCGAGTCGAAAGATCGATGATTCGAGGTGGTTGCCGTCGACTTAATTGCATCTGCGACGTACCCAAAATTAATTGTGAATTAATTGTGTTCTGTATATAGAGGGGCTTGTCTTCAAAGAGTTTTCGCTTTTTTCAGACCTTTGATTGCTAAACCGATAATTGCACTTAAACGAAGCCATGTATCGTACCCATAGAATAGGTTCACTTTGATACAAATCATCAATAACTAATTGACAATTTTGTCATTTTCACTTTAGGGCTTACATATATCTAAGTATCTAAGAGCGCCAAAAATAAGCTCGGTTATCATAATTTTCTTCATTCTGAAAAGATATGACAATCGAAACACGTTTATATTTATTTAAAAAGCCTCCATGATATCCATAAAATTGGAAAAACCATATTTAGAAAAAATAAAAACCGTTGACCTGTGGTTGTAGTTAAATAAAAACCATTCCAACTATACGCTGCTTCCATGCAAAAATGAAACAATCTTTTGTTTTCTCAACGTCGAAAAAAATTTTTTTTATCAAGATCGATATTTGAAATCCATATTTTGTGACGTGGCAGCGGTTGGAATGGCGAAGTCAACATACTCTCTAACTTTTTCACCTTTTTTGATTAAACAAAAAACTACGATGTTTGAAAAAAAACAGCGACAAAAACCGAATAATTTTTTAAACACATACTCTGTTTCGAATTTTCAATCTAATTCGTAGTTTAGCTTTCGAAATGGAATGGTGAGCAAATACAAAAACAGTATTTTGAGGAAAACGGCTTCCGAGGTTCAAGCACTCTTCAAATTAAGGTGAAATATATTTTTCATGTTTACAACATAAGAACGATTCCTGGACACTTTTTATATATAATGTATCAAGGATAACACTGTGTGGAATACTAATATTTACAAGAAATAACGATTCTCTGACCTCTCTCTTTGGATGTATTCAAGCCCTCAGAATCGGTTCGTATATATCACCCCGTTTGTGATGTCTCTCGCTGGTGAAAGGGCCGAAAATGTAAATTGGTGTTTTCGCTTTTCAACGAGAACCTTTGTTCTCTTTTCGTCTCGTCTCAAAAACTCTGATTAAGGTAGAACAATCGAGACAGTCCTCTTCAAAAGTAAGTCCCCTTCAAGATTTCACAATGAGCAATAATTTGAAAAAAGTCAATAAATTACTTATTTTTTATATACACACGTAAAATATGTGTCTATTTAAAAACTCGAAATGTAACACAGTGACTAAAATAAAATCAATTTTTCGGATAATTCTGTTGCCTGCAGTCGAAGAGTTTTAGCGAGATCTGTACCGCTAAGGTCCTCCACTTTTCACCATCATTGGCAGGTTATGCATTGTACGATAGACGCAGCCAAACAAATTTTATCACGTATTTCGTATTTCAAACACTCATAACTTGGAAAGCTTACGGCGAAAAATTATATTTTTTCTCGACAATAATCGTACCATTCTTATTTATCATTCTACCGTTTTTTTTATGGGTTTCCGTCTCCCCATTTTTTTTTGTATCAACGTCAATGTGATATATTACAGGATTTCACTTGTGTGACACGTGTTTAAATGCTAATTTCAAAAGTAAATATTTCTATAACGGAACGATCGATATAAGTGAAATTTGACAAAAGTGTCCAGGATAAACTAAACAATATTAGTTTCAAATATAAAAATTTTCTGTCTCAGATCATTTTGCAGATGTACTACCTTAGTCGGAAACTGTTTACTGTGCTCTATCTGTGTGCCATAGTGTACATTGGTGCTAGTTAGTGTTAGCTAGTTGATTATTTGAAAAATTGACATTACAAAAGAATTGAGTAACTGTCGGTAAAGAAAGTTTACGATCGAGTGTTGGACGACCGTGTAGAAGTGTAGAAGAAAAATACCAAAGCCTCCAAAAGGTCATATATTTGGATGCCACGAAAACTCCTGACCAATCTCCCACTGGAAAAAAGATGCAAAGTATTGCTAGGAACCAATAGCGATGATGATGCAAGGGTGTACATATTTTCAGGGATCCGAAATCCGATAAAAGTGTGGATGGTACACAGTGGAAAATACCCTGGGCCTGTGTAACCACATGAAAGCAAAGTCGGCAACGGGAATGCATACAGATGTTAGGTTTGTACGGAGGAGAGTGTAATACCGACGAAAATAAATCACAGCACAAAACGTCGTCGTCCACGTCCGAGTAGTCGTCGTCAACGCGGGCGTTCGTGCCGACGGCCGGGCACCGACGCATCCGAGTATTTGCCCTCTCTGCTATGCCTGACCTACATTTTCGTTTTAAATAACACGTACGTGTATACGACGATACGAGTGCAAATATATACCAGCGAGCTATGTACAGTACATAAGAGAGAGAATACTGAGAGATGAGAAGAAGGGGGATGCAGCGACATTTCGCTCTCACATATATCCTCGTAAGGCTCTTATCAACGAGTGGCTTCATGGTTTTTCAAATGTAATTTTCACATTTTGTAGTTCTTTTGTCCTTTTTCAACCTTTATCGCGGTAGCTCTCTTCCGGAAAATCGAACGAGCTCCATAGATGAAACAATCGTGATCACGGATGCTAACGAGAATATGAGCGATAGGATTGGATAAAAATCAAATCGATCTCTTGCAATGAAACGAATAAAAAATATATATATATTCTTTTGACCTTCTCATGTGTAAAGCTTTTTTCGCTCTGCCTGCGAGCCTGTCCCTATATATTACAAGTCAGCCTGGGTTAGTAGCCATCGCCCTGTACTAAGCCTCCGGTCCTGATCAGTATATAACCATTTCCCCGTGCAACTGCACCAAAAACTATAGTTATATACGTAATTGTGCAATGTACATTTTTTACTCGTTTCAATGGCCAAGCCTCCGGTCCTGATCAGCATATAACCAGCAGACCAGCTGCAGATGTAGCTGCATCCAAAACCACAGTTATATACATACATATGTTACATATAAAAGTATTGGTGATTGCTCAATGTACATTTTCGCTCGTTTCAATCGCATCAAACGTTATGGAAAAACCAAATTTTTCGAACTTTTTTTATTTCCCGATTTTTCTTTGACGCCATAAAAGTAAAGATATTATACTCGTAAACTCAGTTAGAATTGAAAAATCAATGTCTATTCGGTACGACTGGAAACAAAGTGAATATGTACGATTTGTCAAAATTGAAATATTTTACCATATTTTCACTGAGGGACAAAGATCCATTGATAGGAATTTCTCGTTTACATTTATGTAACACAATCTACGAAATTGTCTAGTTGTCTATTATACTCGACAGGGACATCCCTGTTCTATCATTTTTATATCGAGTTTTTTTTTCAATAATTTTTGGAGCTTGTATTAAAATACCTCACGATCATGGACTGACATTTTTACGTATGTGTTAATACATTGGTGTAATAAATACGGTGTATTTGATACATTTTCCACGATGCCGATTGAATATAACAACGTTCCCATAATCATGGGCCATCGAATCCTACACTAAGAAAAAAAATGGTGGAATCACCACAAAAACTTTAGCTTCATACGCACACGACAAAATATTTTGTTGCGTGGTCGAAATATTTTGTCGTACGTATGCAACTAAAATTTTTGTTGATCCCACCATTTTTTTCTCAGCATAACAATTGCATATACCTCATTGATGTAAATATCTGAAACACGCGTGACCTACTGTTTACATATAAAAGTTTTGCAAACTTGTGATACACTCATAATTGTCTGTGTTATCCTTACCACATGTGTATTAGGGTGGTTCAAAACAAATCGATGTTTTTTTTCCCCAATGGGTACAATGGAATAGGTGTAGTAAGATAAACAAAGACGCCTGTTAAAATGTGAGCTTTTAAAAAAATTTTTTAGAGGTCGCTCATCGCGATTTTCAATTTCTTATCAAGAGACGCGGTAACGGCTCGACGCCAAGTATTTAATATCGCTTACCGCTTCTGAATTTTATACCTCGCCAACGCGTGATCGTAGAATGATGTCGCAGGCGGCTTTTTGTAGGGATTGAAAGACACTACAAAAAAGGTCACTTATCGTTATACGATAAATATTCTTTTTCGAAAGATATTTAAGGTCAAAGTTGACTTTGTAGTAAATTTCAAGTTTTTTTTTTTTACTTTTTCAGCGAAACCATCGAAATAAGCACAGAAAGTTTTAGGATCTTTTTTGAAGATCATGCAAGTTTTTATGAAACCATGTTTCTAGATAATTGAAAAATCGAATTGCTGCATTATGAGCTCATTTCTTGAAGGAAAATTGGAATTTCCGACGAACAAAACATCATAATAACAAAAAATGTCAGAACTAAAAGCTCCAATTTTTATCAAGTTACTACGTAATGCAATAAGAATTATCTTATTGCAGGTATTTTGGCAGTGGTATATTGAGCATGTATTAGCGGTGGAACTAGAGTGAGTACGTCAAAAATCACAAAAAACAGCAAAAATGCTGTACAAAAAGTTGAGACAAGTACATTTACTCCCCCGTTAAAGGAGCCTTCCCTCTAAATAATTAGAATCTCGTAATAAAACATCTTTAGAAAAATTTCTCCCAACAAAAAACACCATTCAAGAAACCAGATCTCCCCAAAAATCCACTATTAGAAAGCAGTTCGAATCTTTCCTTTTAAAGTAACCTTAAAAAATAATTTATCATGAAAAGTTTTGAAAAACTATCTTGAATGAAATTTATGAATAAAGTCATGAAATCGTGAAATTAAATTCTCGCAAAGAGTTGAATTAAAAGATTACAAAAAGTTGTCAAATAAATATGGATGTGGTCAAGTACGTCAGGTTATAATGTTAACAAAAAAATTATATACAAAAAAATTACAAACAAAAAAAACTTGAGAAAAAAAAATTTCGGCTGGTGTACTTGGCGAGTTCGTAACTAAAACTATGAGGTCTAAGTACATTATGAGAAGTAAATTACACATTTCGCCAAGTACACCAGCCGAAATTTTTTTTTCTCAAGTTTTTTTTGTTTGTAATTTTTTTGTATATAATTTTTTTGTTAACATTATAACCTGACGTACTTGACCACATCCATATTTATTTGACAACTTTTTGTAATCTTTTAATTCAACTCTTTGCGAGAATTTAATTTCACGATTTCATGACTTTATTCATAAATTTCATTCAAGATAGTTTTTCAAAACTTTTCATGATAAATTATTTTTTAAGGTTACTTTAAAAGGAAAGATTCGAACTGCTTTCTAATAGTGGATTTTTGGGGAGATCTGGTTTCTTGAATGGTGTTTTTTGTTGGGAGAAATTTTTCTAAAGATGTTTTATTACGAGATTCTAATTATTTAGAGGGAAGGCTCCTTTAACGGGGGAGTAAATGTACTTGTCTCAACTTTTTGTACAGCATTTTTGCTGTTTTTTGTGATTATTCAACAACTTTTTGTAATCATCGCGAATCATTGGAAGAATCAGGTTTTTCGATTGGAGTTTTTAGTTATGACAGATTTTCAAAGGGATATTATATGATCATTGTTTTTTAAAGGGATTTTCCGTGGAGACGTTTTCAATCACCAAAAACTATTATCAAGCGGTTTCTCAATTAGTTATTATGCAATTGACTATTTATAATTTTCAAGTTTTATTTATTCAATAAGTTTCGTGAAGCCGGAACTTACTTTTTCACCACCCGGAACTATTATTTGGGAAGAGAAAGTGGACTCCTGTCTCAACTATTTTTGCAGTCTCGCCCTGACCATTCGCGACACATTTGATTTTCAGTGTCCGTGAGTGTCGGTGACCCACCCGTGGGGGTCGGTGACCAAACCATGAATAAACAGCATCGCTATGCTAATTATTCATGATTTATTTAACAATTTTTCTAATAATTAATCTATTGCGAGGCTTGAATTATCATGATTTTGTCGGTTCGACTCTATTCTTCTATTTCATATAAGATTGTTTTTTATAACGTTTTATAATGAGTTGCTTATTTGAAGCAATTATTGAGGGGAAGAATTTATACTTGAACAATTTTTTGTAAATCACCGCGGTTTTTTCGAAAGGTCTAGTTTTTTTGATGAGAAAGATTTTTATGGGCACGAATTATTACACAAGTAATTATTTTCCACAAGTTATTTTTATGAGAAGAATTGTTGACAGGAGAAGACTTTTGAAGAGGGAGTGAAGCGCCATCGTACGGGTACGTTTTCGATTATTTTTAAGCAATACGAAAAATCATTCATGAACTCCGAACGATGCCGATCCATACAGAATCTATGCTGTTTTTTCGTGGTTTATTTAATAACTTTTCGTAATCATTAAACTGAACCTTTAGCGACATTAAAGATAAGAGCACAATTCATAAAATCATAAGTATTCTTTGGCTGATTTTAAACATTTTTTATTGTATAAAATTGTTTCGTCAAGTCGATACTTTTCGAGGTCGAGGAAAAAAATCATGGAACTTTACATCATACTGTTCTGCGAAAACCGCCATTTTTTAAAAGATCAAAAGAAAAAAAGTTCGTAACCAAGGTCTCGGAAAGATCAGACATTCGGATCGCCATTACTTGCAATAATATGGTAATTAAGTGCAGTAACAACAAAAAAATCGATTAAAAATTTTTTAAAACTTGAAAAAATATTAACTTCAATTTAATACGTAAAAATAATCAAGAATTTGATATTATTTTAAAAAATTGATGCCGGATTCTGAATGAGCACCCTCGAAAACCCTCTACAGGAGGTTTTGAAGGAATTTTTTGTTGTTACTCAATTCAAGCTGTGTACTTGAAATTGCGTGAACAAAATTGTCATTTTGCGCATTGATGGGTTAACGAATGATTGAAATGAATTGGAAATAAAATACATGCTTCAATTTACAGACTCGTATAACAGAAGTAAGAACGTAGAACGAAAAAAAATCCTTTCGGCATTCGAGTTACTATACAGTATTCTGAAAACATTTCTGAGTTTCAAGTTATGAATTTTCAAACCTGACAACAAATTTTTAATGCTCATCCCTTAATAAAACACGACAGCTCGTTGAGCACAAAAAAGAATTAACATATTTAAAGGAAACCTTCAATTTCAAGAGAAGAATAGTTTGATTTTCAGCTCAGAATTTGCTTGGCGTCACTTTAATTTCATAATTATTATTACTATTACGTCATAGAACCGGCATATTCGCGTATATTTAAGTGTGGCAGGTCTCGCGCGAGCTCTTTCTTTTCGTTTAATACATGGCGTCGAGCCGCTACCGCGTCTCTTGATATTATATTATATGTATTTTAGCCCAAATTCACTTCAAGGGCACTAATGTGTTGTACGATTTGAAATTCAAAAGGTACTGAATTATAAATGATTCAGTATTTATTTGTCAAATGCTAATTTGTTAATATATTTTGAAATTGTTTTACTTTCAAATGAAAGATTTCAAAAATATGCATAATATTCTCAATCAAATCGTTTCAATTTGTTTTTTAAATATTGCACCTTTGCTACAAAAGGTTTTGAAAATGAAAAAAATTTCATTGAGATTTTACGACATGATTTCGCATGTTAAATTTCCAACTAAATTTGAATATTTCTAGAAATGTGTAGAAATTTATCAGAATACATTAATGTTTCGTATACGATTTTGTTTCAAGACTTTGTTTCGTTAAAATGACTTGCTTCTATGAGATTTGAAATGTTTGTCATAGTAAAAATAGCACAGATTTTCCCTTATTTGACATCAATATAAATTTTTTCCGAGGAAGATGAAAGTTTCTGATAGTGAGAACCAGAAGCGAAAAATGTTTATCAAAAACGTGGACAACGAAGAAAAAACGAGAAACATCTAAGACGTCTATCATTTATCAATGAGAAATGTCTAAAAAAAGAACACTAAAGAAATCGAAAAAACTGAATCGCTGCGAAAAAGTTGAAGTTGAAGAGAATAAGATTTTCAGCGATAAAGAATACAAGGTCGTTGATTTAAGCATTGAGTCCGGAAGGTTTTCAGATGGTGGCATCAGAAAACTTTTGAGAAACACAGGTGAGTTGCAAAAACACTGGTACTGGAAAATCTTACACCGTTGGTACCATTGCCAAATATTTTTCATCAATTTCATCCTTTCGACATCCCCATGAGCTTTGGGACACAATTGTCTTCACCTCTGAAGAACTTCAAGAAAAGAGTCCAGAAGCTAGCATCAAACAAGTTGTCGATGAAAGCAAAATGACTTTTCATTGGCTCCGGAAGGATCTCAGATGGTGGCATAAAAAATTTTTTGTGAAACACCGGTGAGTTGCGAAAACACCGGCACTGGAAAATCTTACACCGTTGGTACCATCGCCAAATATTTTCCATCAATTTCATCCTTTGGACATGTACATGAGCTTTGAGACATAACCGTCATCACCTTTGAAGAACTTCAAGAAAAGAGTCCAGAGGCTAGCATCAAATAAATTGTCGATGAAAGCAAAATGACTTTTCATTGGCTCCGGAAGGATCTCAGATGGTGGCATAAAAAATTTTTTGTGAAACACCGGTGAGTTGTGAAAACACCGGCACTGGAAAATCTTACACCGATTGAAGAACTTTAAGAAAAGAGTCCAGAGGCTAGCATCAAACAAGTTGTCGATGAAAGCAAAATGACTTTTCATTGGCTCCGGAAGGATCTCAGATGGTGGCATAAAAAATTTTTTGTGAAACACCGGTGAGTTGCGAAAACACCGGCACTGGAAAATCTTACACCGTTGGTATCATCGCCAAATATTTTTCATCAATTTCATCATTTTGACATGTACATGAGCTTTGGGACATAACCGTCATCACCTTTGAAGAACTGCAAAAAAAGAGCCCAGGGGCTTGCATAAAAAAAGTTGTTGATGAAAAAAAAAGAAATATCCATTGGCCGATGAACAATTGAGGAAAATTCTTTTTATTTCTGGAATGTATTCATAAACAACATACACTGTAAACATCCATGTTTTTATGTATTTATTAGTTTTCTGCTCGATTTTCATCACTCACGCAACTCAATACTTGGAATTTGTCGAGGTTTTAAAAATTTCTTCGATTCAAACAATACCGAAATCTCTAACAGAAACAAGCCATTTTTTAAAATATAAACATTTTTTGAACCTCATAATTTATTTTTTTTCAACCTCATAACCGTCATAACCCTGATGACTTAACAGAATTCGAATTTAAAAAATATCTGTCAAATTTCACAGCCGCGATTTTTACAACCTCACTTTTTTCAATCTCACGACTACCACCAAATTTGTGACCGCGATCTTTATAACCTTTTCCAACATATCTGTCACTGTAATGTAAAAAGTCGTTTGACACATCAATCAATTGAACAGTTTCATCACATATCAGCAGATGTTTCTAGTTATAACTAGTGTCACTAGACAGAAACTGCGAGACGTCAAAAAGTGTGCGAAAAAAGCCACCTTTTTTTAATGCCTCGAAAAAATAAAAAATTAATATCTACAAAATGCGTTAGGTTACAGGGCTCTAAATAGTCACGATCGAAAGAAAAAAAAAAATAAAAAATACGTGAATGCGCAGCATCTTTCAAAACGCTGTAATTAATTAAATATCGTCGAAACAAATTTCAAGGATTTCAAAAAAACGTTCGACCAGCTCTGCTTGCTGTAAGGACTCTTGTAGCGACTCTTTTCTTCGACATAGTATAGACGTATATATAATAACGTAAATGTACTTGTCTCGAGTCGCTACCGCGACTCTAGATTAAGTGAGGAAAACTGAAGTGACAGTGAAGCGAAGTGAGCAGCTTTCGCTTCCGTTGTGCCGTTTCAATGAAACGCATATTTCTAATTTAACTAGCTGTGCCCGCGGGCTTCGCCCGCTGCATAGGGCAGGCGCATCTAGCCATTTCTAGCTGATTATTTTTCCAATTTCAAATATTTTTTTTTAACGGATTGTGGAATATTTTACATGAGACAAAGGGTAGCGTCCGCACTACACTGGTGTGTGGGATTCATCCTCACTGTAAACCACACATTAGAGAATATTTGGATACATGAATTATTCCGTTCAGAGTTTCATCAGTTTTATATAATTATGAAGAATGAGGAATTCATTTTTCTCGTATTTTTTTCGTCATTTTTTTCGTATTCCCGTAAAAATTAAGATAACAAAATTTCGTAGAACCCCAAATTCAGTTTGAATCATGATCTTAAATCCCGTGAAAGATTCATTGAAATCCGTTCAGTGATTTTCGATTGAAAAAAAATTATATATATATATGACATATATATAACATATATATATGGCATATATATACCATATATATATAACATATATATATGACATATATATAACATATATATAACACATATATATAACACATATATATAACATCTTTTCTATATATATATGGTGATTGAGTGAGAAAATGATGAGGGTAAAAAATAAACTTTGGATACGATTTGGATAAAACCCGTTCTTAGTGAGCGTGTACGTAGCGAAAGAAGTATGTATGCCAAATTTCAAGTCAATCGGGCTTATAGTTTCGGTGATCTGGTGATGAGTGAGTCAGTGAGTGAGTGAGTGGTATTTCGCTTATATATATAAAGATATATTGAGAAGTTCAAAATGGCGATGTTAAACAAAGCAGCCCGAATCCAAAAGATTTTGATTTTTAAATAAATTTCCATGACATTTTTTGAACTTTTTATCAAGATTAGTTTTTTCTTCATAATCAGTTCTTAAATGCGAGGCATTTCAATAACAGCCATTCTTTTTCATATATAAATACGCAGCACGAGTTAAAATATACGCATATATTTTTCACCCCGTTTCCATCACCGCGTCCTTCATACACAAAAAATAGTACGTGCCGATCCCCGCCCACCTTTCTCCTACTTTGTTCATTCGCTAAAACCTTTTAACGAAAGGGTATGGGTATATATTTTACGATACTAACGAACCAGGGGACAGTTCTTTACCACCCTTTAGCATCGTGAGTGTGCGACGGTTATGTGCTGTATGGTTGAGTCGCGAAGTACGTATTCGATACGAGGGTTGGCAGAGCGACTTTTGTAGGCTTATACAATATACACATGAAAGAAAGCAGCTCACCATAGAGGGTTACAAAAAATAAAGACCTCATTATAGAGCGACACAAATTGGTCGTAGGGGTGAAACAGTTTTCGCTCGCCATTTATTTTTTCTGTGGCCGCTAGCATCGGTATTCGAGGGTAGACTCGCTACGAATATCTGTATTTCCAACCAATATCTTTTCATAGTTTCCTTTCTCCCGAAATATATTTGTGCCCGATTTCTAGACGTATATTCTCTCACAAAACGCAGACTGACCTCTGTGCCATAGAGGGTGCTTTTTCTACTGATCTCTTTTTATTGCAATTAACCACACGAACACAAAGGGTATCGATTTTGATTCTTAGAAAACTTATTGCGTTCTTCGTATAGCTTCGTATAGCAATTCGCTAAAGAATAAAAGGAAAAACTCTTGTTTCAACTCTGTTACGTTCACTCCAATGGTCGTCTTCGTGAGTTCACATACATAGAAATGTATGTGAATTCCAGTAGGTCACCGGATAGATCTTTTCTGTCAATCAATCCAATCGGGAATTCGAGAATATGGGATTTATATATGTTGAAGACTGAAGATAGAAGAGCACCACCAGTACCACTTCCTATCATCAATACATGTTGATGTCAGTGTGCTTGTATGCGCGTACGTTATGAATAATTGCATGCATAGGCGTGGAAGTGTATTTTATAATGGCAGAGAATAAATAATACCTCCTGTACAGTGTCACGTTCAGAGGGGTGGAAAAAAAAAAATTAAAACAATAACACGTCGAGCGGTGAATGATATGCTCTTCATTCTGAAATTTCAATTTCCATTTTTCGTCATAAGCAATTATATTTTATTTTTCCCATTATTGCTCAAATTAATCTGCGTACAAAAAATTCTCTACTGACGCACGGGAATTCGATTCGACTACCTATCTAACCCCTGACTACCTGGTCCAATGGTCATGGACACATACACTGCCGGTTGCATTACCGTCTTCTTAAAATAGTTATTTATTTCGCACCGATGTGTATACTGCTCTAAACCCGGTTGAATTAAAAGTGTACCAATTTTACTCAAATCACTTAAATAAATTCAATAAATTAAGGGGATACCACTAATTTATCAGGAGTGGTATTCAAACCTCAAAATATTCATCATGAAAATTACAACAAAGATACGCTCTGCAGAAAAAAAAAACAAAAATCCAAAACACAAGTAGACTTTGAGACTTGAATTGTTGATGACGTTGAAAATCTCTGTTGTTGCGTGTTATTTTACGAAACTATTATTTTACATATCATCGTTTAGTTTCGATCGAAAACTTGAATAATTTATGGATACACAAGCGCTACGCTTGATTTCAGATAAAATGCTGATTTTTATATGTATACTATAGTGCAAGTGTGATACTTGATGCTTGTGAAATTTCAAGACTCTTTAACGACTTTTCGATCGAGATATTATTGATTGAATAATGCAGAATTTTACACATCGCATATGATGAGTATATCTTTCTCGTCACTAGAACTGAAGAATTCATATATTTCGGTATCAGATGCTCTAGGAGAAAAACGTCAATTTGGTTCGTTGAATATCCGAGATTCTGATAGTACATTAAAAATGGGGGGTCAACGAACATTCTAATTAGAAATATTGAGTTATAGATCACAAATCGTCGCGACGCTTTATGATTTTATAACCCCGTAAAATTGTGGCAACGTCGCACATCGAAATACACAACATATATATGTATACATATGTACGTAACCTATTCTTGCTGTCAAGGAGGATGGCGTTTTTTGGGTTATGTTTACCTCGAAACTCAGCTGTGAATTGATTATGTGTGAGTCGCGTTGTCAAAAGTAATGTTCCGCTAAATACCACTGAGTCAAGTTGAAAACTCTGAACACTTCAGATTCCATAACGAAACAAACTTGAAAAATTGTACTGATCCTAAAAATTGTCATTGCATTATGTAACGATATTGGGTTGTATATGGTGAATCAGGATAGCTTGTTTCCAAAATTGCCGCGAAAAATTGTCTATTGACTAGTACGACCCGCTTGTACATACTTATAAGGTACCCCGAAGGTGTCATCAGGTAAGAGGTTCTATATCTCTTTTTTTTTGGTGATCGGTGACAAAACCTTGATGACTCATACCATTTCCAAGAACAGCAACCGCAATGAGCGTTGAGTTTCATCTTGACAAAAAACGAACAGTTGCGAACAGTCTAAAAAAGAACTTCAACACAAAACTAATTTCATCTTCACCGCGAAAATCTTATTGAAATCAAACTTTTTTTTCCTTCAATCAAATTAATTACGATTTATCTCATTATTTTCGTAAAATTTTTTTTATGTGTTTAATAACTATCGGCAAAATAATATTTATTTTGAACAGTACATTCTGGTTAAGTGTAAAAACTCGATCAAGAAGTCTCTAAACCACGATAAGGATTTAAAAAAAGCCCATATGAAGCCTTGCAATCATCGTATAGATGCGTTCTCTCTTGCTTCAGAACGTATCGTATCGCTACATACGAGACATCTATAGAAAAACGCACTGAAAATGTTACATTTGGAAGTGCATGGTCTCATATCACGTACCGAGCGACGAGGAAAGATATTGAAATATTCATTATGTGTATACGCTAATTTTATCTTAATTGATAATGTGTTTTTGAAGATAAGTCTTCGTATAGTCTACACATGAAAGGCTGGGGATGAAGCCCGAGAGATGTATTCAATTTGCTCGTGGCAGCAGTCTATTATCCCGAAAACATATGTTTCCGTCTTCGAACCAGTAATCGGACGCTTAGTCGAGCGGCTCTTCAATGTTTCATACACATATGTCTACTGCGAATTAATGTATAGATATATATATATATATATATATATATATATATATTTTAAGACAGTATATAGTAGAGGGACTATAATAGGCCATGTAGTGTGGCTTCAGGGGCTGGGTGTTCAGCTCGCCGAGCGAGCAGCTCGCTGCTGGTACGGTAAATTGCGTCCCATTTCTCACCAACTTTTTCAATTTATCGGGACTTGGGCGCCCTGGGCTAATTACGACGAAATGACTTTTACCGTGCTTGATACCCCGTTCCTGAAGGCCGCAAACGCATCACTCAGTGTTCTTTCTTCTTCTCTTATACCAATTCGCGTGCGGCTTCGAAACTCTTAAAAAAAGCTTCATTCCATAACCGATGCACAGAAATCTCGATCTATGAATGTGTACTTTAGCTAAAAAAGGGAATATTCCATTTTGAAAAACCACCGCGGGTACCATCAAATCCGAGAATAAAGGCTTTTATTATCAGATCTCACTCGCGGTAATAATATTATGTGCTCCTAATATTTGATGGGAATATTTTTACGACTAGCTCATTTATATTTGATGAAATATATTTTCGTGGAAAGTGTGTGTATAACGGGACACCTCGCATGCACACGAAATAAAATTCTTTGCAGTCTGACGACAAGTTTTTACGACCTCGAGAGCCAATTTCTCCGAGTGTTTTTTCTAGCTTCTGCAAACGGCACCGACACACTTTTTTTCATAACCGTTCAACACGTAACACTTTGACACTCGGTGATAATGTCATATCCATACGATCTATACTCTGAACTCTTTCTAAACGGACCTAACAGGAAGTTAGGTATGTGCCCTTTTTTTTATTTCAACGACAGGTCTACAGCCTTCCGCTGTTAGCTGTGCTGGTCGCATGACCATATTTTGAACGGAAAGAGGCAACGCACTCCAATTAGGAAATTCACTTGCGCTTGCAGGCTCGTGTATGTGTGTGTGTGTGCGCGCGCGCGTATCTGTGTATGTGTCCACCATGCGAGGGAGCGTCAAGCATAGTTGAGATATTTAAAAACTCTAACAATTGGATTAAGCGCAAAAAATTGGACAAAGAGAAAAGAAAAAAGGCGTAAATGTGCGTCAACGACACGCGAGAGGATTGAATAGCGAAAGCGGGGTGGTGGCCTTCAGCTTGATACTTTTTGAAGCCATTGAGTCTCCATTGCAGCCACCGTGCTATATTCTCAGTGGACTTTTGACGCAAAATATTTCCTCTCGCTTCGCGGTATCAGTTGAAAAAAAAAAAAAAAAAAAAAAAAAAAAGAGGTAAAAATGTCACTTCCAACCTTCCCTGAAGGTTGTTCCCTATCTGCTACATGCATATAACTTTTTCATTCACTTTTGCAAAAACTCGATAAAAATGGTGAAATAATAGAGATGAGCTGCCGGGATGTGAGACCGAGAACGTCCCCGATCGTCGCGTTATTTATTTCCTCTTTATTCCATATTCCCATTGCCAGCTCAACAATCTAACAACAAACGATCAACTTGGTTGAATTTATGTGACAATTTTCCGACCTTTGAAAACTATTTAACTCCGAATGTTCATACGAGAACAACTGATATAAAAAGTTTAAAAAAATGGACTTGTAACGAAAATGAATAAATATCGAATTCAGAAGAATCGAGATTCAGTTTAGATTTTAGAATACGAGTTACTCAATAATGATCATGATGATAATTTTCAATATAATACCAAACAATAAAAAGCGTGGAAAAATATAATTCAACCATTCACTTCCAAACAAAACTCGTTTACTTCTAAATTGACGCATACGTTGTCCTGGCGACGTTAACCAATTCCAACAACTTCATATTTTTCATATTTTATTATATATATTTCATATTTTTCACAATTAAAAAATCTTTCGTCCTATAAATTGTGCTACTAAAAAAGCTCACATTTTATATGACCTAATATATTTATCAAATTAGAGTACTTTTACTTTTTGGCTGAAAAGAATTGTGCAGAACATTGCAACAACACAATCCTCACTTCGTCTCAAATCCCATATACGTACTATATCTATATATACGTTAGGGGGTTATTTCGGTGATACATCATAAAAGTTAGAGATGGAGACAAACTGAAAGCGAGAGAAACATGAAAAGGACGAGAAAAAAGACAGGGTATTGTCATCGTTGACGAGGTTCAGAATTTTCGCAAGAAAATTATGGCTCATGCACGCTTGCACCTGCTGCACACCATCTCACATAAAAGGTCCTCATAGTGTTCGCATGATGTATGTTTCTCTTCGTCGTTGTATCCGACGACAAAGTGAGGAGATCGTAAATTTTGTGGTGTACAGCTACCGAGGAGGATGTCATCTATGGCGTGTGTTATATGGTTGTACGCATACATTCTATATAAATATATATACATCGTTTTGTAGAATTTCTAAAAATTTTGAAATACATTCGGAACTTCCCTGACTAACCCTTTGTATCGTAACACATTTTAATATCCTACTCAACGTCTGGCAAGATAACAAATCATTCCACAATCTTGAAGTTCAGAAATTGTAGAATATATTTTTATTACTGCTAACCAATTAATAACAGCTTACAATCTTCTATTCACTGCATGCACATACACACACACACACACACCCACAAGAATTCTTGACATGGAAAAATTGCAAAAATACACAAATTGTTGTATGTCGTGTGCTCTTGCCACCAGGAAACGAGGGTGAATTAACGGAACACATGTACATACACACCTAGAAAATACATATTGGAACCTTTTCAAAACGTTATCAGGCTGCCTCAGTACCGTATAAAGGCACTTATGAGACGTCCTGAATCAGAATGTTATGCTCCAGATCATTGCGTAGTGATCAGATCAACTGGCTGAGCCCTGATTGAGCTGCCTGCTATCTAGTTCATTCTATAAACACTTCAAATAAAAGCAAACTAAAACACATTACTCGACTTTTTTCATTCATTCAATGTAATTTATATGAATTTTCTACTATCTTTTAATGAGGTATTTAACGTTCGTAAAATACAATTTTGATATTAAACGACTATAACAGGCACCCTCCGACATTCCGGCATATATTTTCTAGGGTAAGAATTTTTTCGTTTCTACATTCTACATTATTATTTATATTTTTTTTCTCGATATTGTTATCTTTTTTTGAGCTTCTAGTCGATTTCACCCTTAAGTTTCACTCGCACCTTTAACAAGTAATCGTTTTCAGATTAGAACTTGCTTCCAAAAAAAAGTCAACACTACAAGACTGCATAGTACTTACTCTTGAACATACAAAGAAACATTCAATTTTCTCTTGTTGACACTCTGAATACACATTTTAATCGATTAAACGAATGAACCCAACGAGAAATCACGAGCTTGCCTCGTGTAGACACAGACACACGTGATGAAAAATTCTCGAGTTAGGGACCCACGTTTCTACGTTAGAGCAAATAGTCCGACGACCATAAGGTGCGCTTGAGTAGGTACTCATAGGAAAATCCTGGTAGGGCGTTTCTAGACTAATTTTTACGATGGTCTGTTTTAGGGGAGTTTTAATAGAGCTTCACTGAAGCATATTCTGGTCATTTCATACGGTGACGTCGAACTGGCAAGTCAGAATATCGAATAGTATTATGATTTTAATGAAAGTGTCCCATGATTATCTTGAAAGGTTGTCATCGACGTGGATTGATGTTTTACGAACTCGATGAATAATTCTTACCATAAAAGTGTGAGCACTACTTTCTTCGAAGTCAAAATACGCCAGAAAAAGTCGCAAGAAACGTCGAGTTTTTATCTCTTATTAATAACAGGAGACGGCAGTCGTTGCAAAAGAAAATTTTATGAAATTCGAACAAAGGAATAAAAAGAATCAGAGCTGAAACTGTGATCCAGCTACGGAGTATCGAGTCGAGTAGGCGATCTAGTAGCTATCAAACGTATTCAGTTGGGAGCGGGACTGCGGGACTGAATATAAAATAGTAAAGCTGATAGTGGTAACGACCCCCTGAGACCTCTTCTCGGATAACCATCGAGCTCCGCACAATTTTCTAAATAATACACTGAGAAAAAAGAATAGTTGAATCAACCGAATGTAATATTCAATTATACTAAATAGTGATTTAATTGAACAATAAAACATGTGTTGCGTCCATTCAACAAAATCCAAGACAACAAAATTCATTTGGTTAATTTAAAACGTATCTTTGTTTAGTGGAATAAAATAAATAATTAGTGCAACTGAACCGTTTTTTTGAATGAATGAAATATTTCTTTCGACGTATTTTACGAAGCCCTGATAAGTTCTACTAAACTCTTTTCTCAGTGTACTTTGAGATGCAAGGGCATGGGACAAGTCAACGAATAAGAAGGATCGTCTACAAAATAATATTCATTTATTTATATACCATTTCGATATTCAGCTTTTACATAGTAAAATGTTTAATGTATTTCGTTTGAGAAGAGATATAACTTCGAGAAGTATTCCACATCATTGCTCATTTTAAGGCTAAAAGTATGTTCAGCTTGTTTTTCAATGCGTTGGTTTAGCACGTGCTACAACAAGCTTTCATACTTTTATTATATAATATTGTGGCTGTGCGTGCCCTGGAATTTCATCGCGTAATATCGATTAATCAGTGTTTTTAACATAACGCTTGTAAGGGTGGATTTGAAGCCGAATCTACAGTGGTCAGCGGAGAGAGGATAAAATTTCGCTGAGTCTGCATATGAAGTGGAAAAAGGGTTTCTCTTGTCAGGCAGATAAACGCTGAGGGTGAACATACCTCCCTTGAATCTGAAAATATATATAATATTTTAATGCGTATACATATAGCGCGGGATAATTGGAAAAAATCAATGATATTCAATCTGGCATGTTGCCAGAATAATTCAGACCATCTCGCGATTACAAAAATCACGACTGCAATTTTCAAACACGGGTAAGAATAAAATTTATTCTCGAAACGTTGAAAAAAATTTTTAAATCAGTTAATCCACTGCAGAGTTTAACAAAAGCTGTGTCTTTTCTTTTTCTATTCTTACGTCTGAATAAGATGAACAATTTTTTTTTATAATAACATGTGATTAAAAAATATGAAATAATAAAAACTATGCGGTATAATTTGACCAATAAGATTGCAGTATTACGCACACATTTTTAAAGTAACGAAATGGAACCAACAGTATGATTTGCATGTTATATTTTTCTGTGCAATAGTCAACACAGTTATGAATTCGTAGTTACTGCCATACAAAGATCAGTTTTTATGTGTGTAGTAAATTATTTTTTTTTTTTGATATCTTATTCGAAGCTGGCTTTGCAATTACTTCCGTTTGGCAGTTCAAAGTGACCTCTTTAGCATCTCTTTTATGCGTTTTATCGTTTTTCATTTCTTTTCGTTTGGTTAGATTTATGTAGAACGTAACCAGTATAACCAGGTGTCATCTCGTCGAAAATCACGGTTGTAAAAAACAAATTAGCATTTTCATTACCCATTGTTTTGTAAATGTTGATTCAAGAGATTTCCTTTGACTTTTTATTTATTTTTTATTTTTTTGGTGAAGAGAATATGGAAAGAATGGTGAACAGAAAATTGTTTCTATTCATCATTATAATTTTATTTTCTATAGCGATAATTTCTATCGACTACATTATTCAATGTAGAATTTGCGTCTGAGGAGTAACTAGAGGATGGATTGAATACGATTCTGGTTCTTCAAATTGCTAATCACACCTACAAAAAAAAGGTTTAATTTTTCCAGTCGAGTGTATTCAAAAGAGAATCCGGTTCAGACTCTTTACCGCGAGAATCGCATTTCCAACTATTTTCGAAAACTTAAAAAAATTGTTCCCATATTGTTATCAATTACATTTCAAAAGCATCAAAAGTTTCAAAAGTTTCAAAGCATTTCGATGAAAGCTACAGGTTTGTGTATTTTTATTTAATTTTTTATAAATGCATTTGTCAATGTCATAAATATCGCAAAATCCGATATTGTTATCGGATTTATTGTTATCCGATATTGTTATCGGATTTCTTATTTGTACTCGTGCGCGCTTGCACATATTGAAAGTCACAAAATACATCGACTGCATTCAATCCTTTAAATTTCACCCCTA
This sequence comes from Campoplex capitator, assembly GCA_037576405.1. Classification (NCBI taxonomy): domain Eukaryota; kingdom Metazoa; phylum Arthropoda; class Insecta; order Hymenoptera; family Ichneumonidae; genus Campoplex; species Campoplex capitator. Next base: position 12,558,452 of record JARBWI010000323.1, on the reverse strand, counting down.
ATGAATATCACAGTACATCGAATGCGACTTTAAAAATATCGCGAGATTTCAGAGCATAGAATATCGCATGAACGACAATTGTTTTCAACTGATAAAATCATTTTACGAATTCGAAACGAACATTGTGACTAATATCAAAGTTGGTGTTTTGGTACATTCGTTACAAACTTTTTTTTCCAGATAAAAATCCATAGGCACATTAATACTCAGACAAAAATAGTTAAAAATTGATGAAATTTCTTGAGGACATTCTCTAGGACATCTAGATGTCTGTGGAATTTTTGAAAAAAATTTCTTCTACTCAGTTATCAAGTAATTAAAGCAGATTTCTTAAGCAGATGCTTACACACGTGAACTTTAGTGTTCAATTACCCGATAACTGTGCAGAAGGAAAATCTGAAAAAATGTGTATTGTCAAATTTGGCACTAAACGAATATGTTCACCAAATATATAAAATTCTTTATATAATTTATATAGTTATATATATATATTATATTATAGTTTATATTATAGTTATATATTATAATAATTAGTATATATTATAATAATTAGTTATATATTATAATATATAGTATATATTATAGTTTATATTAATTATATTATAGTTTATAAAATTCTGAACTTTTTGAAATTTTTTATGTTTTTAACACAGTTTAATATAGCAACATTGTATCGCCTGTACGCAACCTCCTCCTTAAAGTTAGAATAAACACAGAAATAACCGTAATGATACCGCGTAGAGAGAAAACGGGAATCGAGACGTTTGTTAAACAAAAGATATTAGAGTTTCAGAATATTGATGCAGAATCTAATAGAATGGTGTATTTGCTTATTATCATATTCAACGGAAATCATTCAAATTGACCATCAAAATTAAAGGGTGTATAAAAATAATTTTCATTAATTAACTATATTAATATTGCAAGGCAGGATAAACTCAATTTTCCATATTGACTATGATACATCAATATTTATTATATTAGTTTCGTCCTTGAATCAGATTAATTCGTTTCAGAACCAAGAACCAAGATGATTTGAGAAAGGTTTAACATCCCATGATGCAATGAGTTTAGGAAACACGTAAACATTCATCTCTGTCGCATGTTTCGCGGCTCAGTCAGAGTTTCGTTTGGTCTCAACACATTGTAATTTCATTTGATGAAGCTGATGCTCGGGTTTGCCGAGGCAGTTTACATTGTACAGTGAAATCCTCGGTGGAATTTAGTATTTGATGCGTGTATACGCACGAGCAAGAAGTTTTGAGTAAACGTCTGGCTTCTCGAGCAAATTCAATCTTAATTATATCTCATACAAATATGTATGGATCTTATAAAGTGCAAAGAACCAGAATGATAAGAACTATTATGGTTCAAAGAGAGCCTAATATTTAGGTGAATGTCAGTATGGTTACATCTGAATTAAAAAAATTCAATTATCATTATTTTTCAAAGTTCATTTTCCATCACCGGATTTCGTGCGCAACAATAAATTGTTAAAATCCAACATATTTCGAGTACATTTTCATTCCTAGCTGTCAGTAATTAATGACGTTAAATTGAAAGTACTCCGTTCAATTACCGTGTTAAACCATTATAACATTTTACTTGTTTCAAAAATGAATTTCGTTGATAAAACATTTCGTTAAATCATAACGAAATGACTGAATGTAAATTACTTTTTTTTTTTTTTTAATCTATTTCATATAAATATACATTTTTCATTTATATCTGACGTTTCGAATGGAAAATTTTATTCTGTTGTTCCGTGAACAGTAGGATTAAAAAATTGATGCATTTTCCGTCGTCGAATGTAAATGTCACGATCATGTGTTTGATCACAATCTTTTTCGACATAGTACGATCGAATGAATTTGAGGAAAAATTTCGACGATGCTCGTCTTCGATGGGATTTTTCTAACGAGACCTATTATTCCTAGATTCGTTACGTTTCGGCATAATTTTCTCTGTTGACGTTTTGGTGGGTATTCAGCGAGTGAATGTTTTTTGAAAACTCAATCCTGAAGGATCGTTCTTCAAACTGCACTTGACAATCACGATACAATGGTTCACACCAGTGCGTGCAAAGGCACGTGGTTTGGAGCGAACGCATATCGTGGAAACAACATGTCTCGGGGTCCGCGGTAAAAAAAAAAAAAAAAGTTATAAAAACCGACACACGTGGTTCGGAGTCAAAATATATTGCGGAAGTGACAAGTCGCGTGACAGCACTCACAGACACATACATAACACGCTATACCTATAGAAACGAGCAGACGGAGAAGCAGTGCCAAGCGAACAACCTTTACGTGATGCATGATATAGATAACGCGTATGACTCGAACAGTGTCAAAGACGACCGATGTGAAGTCATTTTTGATTTTCTCGGACGATCTATGTTGAGAAAAAGCATTTAAAATTGAATATACACTACCGTCGGAAAGTTTCCGGACAAAAGTCGGAAAAAGTTGCCACGCTCTTTTTCATGTTATTCCGTCGATAACTTAGATAAATTAATTTAATAAACGACATTTTAAAGGGGAGAAATCCCATTTCATTTTGCTTTTTTTGAAAAATTTTTGCGATTTTTTTTACGACTAGGACGTCATTTTGAAAACGACCATTTTTCGTCTTTTTTTTTCCTTTTACAGAGCAACCGCGTTTTCAGTAGAAATTTTTTTTTTTAATTTCTTTGACCGGATCTTGAAAAGGCAAAACTCAAGCTTCAATTTCATTTTTTATAAAATAATTTAATAAAATGTTTAATCTTCTCAACAAAGTTTCGTTTCGGTATAAAGAAGCTTTGTTGTAATATTCGAAATTTTGTTGTCTGAACAAAAAAAAAAAATTGTTGAAAACCTGCAACAAAATATTTGGATATTTCAATAAAATTTCCTTTTCAATGTGGAAATACAGGGAAATAAAAATAATGATATCTCTTCTCTAATCTTTATTTTTCTGTGTTTGTATCGTTAATTTTTTTTGGAGGGTTTTTTTTTATCTCCGAAAGAGCGGCACGCTACCACGTTTATATTTCTCAGTTTTTTCATACTGATGGCGGATATGTAAAGAGACAACAACTGTCAAGCCGAAGGGCGGAACTTATTTCGATCTCTTTCGTATATGTAATACGAATCTCGGAGATATGACATAATATCATAATTATCAGCCACGGGCCATGTGGTTGTCCAGCATTAATCTGCCCACAGTAACGGCCACTTCACCATGGGGTTCTCCGCTTTACATGACAGTTATTCACTCGTGAAGAAATGAAACGTTTTTTATGATAGAGAAATAAACAAATTATATTTTTCAATTCTCTTCGACTTTAACATTTTTTTAGAGGTACTACAACCGTTCGGTGGCGGCATATGGTTCTTCCTTTCTCAGTTATTGTCCGCTGAAGGAGTAGAATGTTTCAAGACGATAAAAAAAATTCTATTTTCAGATCAAAACTTCGAAACGAATTTTGCAAGCCTGTATATATGAGGATAATTTTTGCCGAACATAAACTGGAGAATCATCTGGCAAAATATTAATGAAAATCGTAACCGAAAAATAAAACAAGAGTCGTGTTTTATTTTCAATATTTTCATGATGATATTTCAATAAATATCCACAACGCCTCATTGAATTATGGTAAAGCCCATAGGTAGTGGAAAATATGTTTCTAATCTGCTGAAGAAATTTTCTTCGCTTTCGCGAAAATTTTGCATCGAAAATACGTGAAAATCAGCTGATCGCTTTCAAACGTATAACTGTCAGCTTTTTTTCTGTGCGGGCAATCGGGAGTGGACAAGAACAAACCGTCAGTGCTCTCTGCCCCCGGTGAATAGTTTCTCACGGAATCGAGTAGGTCGTATAATTATAGACATCATAGCATGGAATCAGCTACAGCAGTGGCATACGTTTTGTTCATAATGACGTATGTATATTTATTGGGTTCTGAAATTGGTAAAATGTAAAAACACTGTTATCGAATGCGTTTACATCGGTGAAGTAAACGAACGATTCTGCTTAAGTCATTTTTCAGTTGCTTTTTCTATTGCTAGAACAATTACAAATTTGCTCAAAACCAGAATCGTTTTTCATATTCCGAAGTATGTTATATATATATATATTGTCATAAAGATGTGTGGTAATCAAACCAATAATAATAATAACAATAAAAATATCATTGTATATGACATTGATGGAATATGATATTCAGAAATATCGATTCTATTTCAAGGGGCAAAATTTAATGAAACTTCTTAGTACGCATTGCCCGGTAGTTCGTCCAGAACCCGGGTAAAATCTTTCTTGACCTAGAGTTGAAAAAGATTTTCGTAATAGAATCCCCCGGCTCTCGTTAAAGCTAGCATCATGTTCAAGGAGAAGGAAAAGCCACAGAAATGTCAGGATCTCGTATTTGAACTGAATTGTTTAAATTCACGTCTTGTCTTTATAATCAATGTCCTCCTGGGAACGAGGAGGTCTATTGTATTTGAACATCGTCTTGCCAGCCAAATGCCAGCCATCTCGAGACTCAATCGCTGATGTTCATGATTCCCGGTTCCTTCTATCTGTCTTCTCCAGAAAATCAACTTGGGCCGTGGTACGCACTGACCTCTTGTTGGGTCAATTTTGAAAGATATAGCGTTTAAAAGACAAAAATTGACAGACGTTTTACGGGAGAAATGTAATTCGAAAGATGACTCGATAAAAATTAAAAAAAAAATCAATAGTAACTCATTAATTTGCGAGTATTTAAGGAGTTTAGGGACACTTTTATTATTTCCAAGCAAACCGCCGACTTCACATAGCAGTATTTCGTCAAAAACCGCCAACTTCGCATAGCAGTATTTCGTCAAAAATAAAGAAACGAAAAAGAGCTTGTTCTTCCGGTTGATCGGTGAAAGCTCATCGTTTTCGTTGATAAATATAAGTGAATAATTAATAAACGATGCAGACGAATGATTTCATTTTTAGGAGCCGTAATTGCAAACATGTAATTCGTTGTATGACCGTTTTTCAACAAGTTTTCAAAATTTTTTATCACTATCCCAAGCGTAATACCGTTGTTCACCAATGACCGTAAGCATCTTGCCATGTTGAAAAGTATTTTTTGTTGAAAATATTTAATTTCAAAAAAACGATGTAGACGATCGATTTCAAATTTGGATGGAACATATATCCGGTATATGTCAAAGAATATACCGTGTAAATTTCAACCGAATGGTAAGATTATTGTCACTTGTGTCGAAACTCTTTAATCTGCTCTACAATAATGAATCCCAAAGGATTTACGAATGTAGTTCAATTCTGTAATTTCTTTCAGTATTTTTATAAAACGTGACACGAACAAAAAATCGACATTCCGTAAAACAAATGGTGCTTCGAGTAAGCTGAGTGTGTGCTACAAGTGTGCGAAAGATTGGCGCAGTTTCTCGCGGCGAGCGGAAATTCGCGACGTGCCAAACGAAATTGATTTCGACAGGGAATAGAACGGCGATGCGGGGGTCGCAGGAGAGTAAGACAGTGAAAAGCGAAGGAGAGTAAGCGAGGGATAGGGAGAGAGAGAAAGGAAACGGGAACTGTAGAAACGTGCTTCGTTCAGCTACCACTCTCAGTCTCACGACGTGTATAGATCTCGGTCTCGTGCGAGGGCCACAACGAGCAAAGCTTTGGGAGTGTCTCATCGCTTTTCACAAAAGGGTAGAATGGTTCCCCGAAGGCATTAACGTACTACGTGCCTTCCCCCTCCACTCTCTCACCCTGCTCCACTTCTTTTCGAAATGTATAGATATATACAGTGTATAAACTTTAGATTTTACAGCCCCGAGAGTCGCTTTTATATCCGCCGAAAATAGAGAAATTGATACGAGAACTCAGGAGGAGAGGCAGAGAGAAAAAGCGTTGAAGTCTCGAAATCGAAGGAATAAAGGGAAAATTGACGATTTACTGTATGTATGTATACATATGTGGCCATCTTATACTCCAGAATAGAGCTTGATAAAGAAATATATCTCGTGCGATTTTTTCACTCCTCCTATTGACACACGAGATAGAGAGAACGTAAAAATCTGTAGTGAGAAGAGACAAAAGACGACAAAGAGTCGAGACGAAGCACGAAACGTTTAGAATCTCCGTGCCACTATAGCTTCGAACACATCGGAATAGAGATCCGGTGACAAATCGCTTCGAATCGACGAGAAAAACTCAATTTCCGAGTCTATCGAGCCAATGTCGACTCTTCTGCATAGGGCGTGTGTGTGCGTGCGTGTCAGTGTTTCTCTCTGCGTCATGAGTTTGCAGCATCAATCTTCCCGTTGTCAAACTATCTCTACAATTTTCTTACTTGAAATAAGGAAAAAATGTATTTTATTGAAATTTCTAAACGTAATAGTCAGCCGTTATGGCTCCATTCAAGTTGCACCCACAGTCACATTAAAAATTCGTTTTTCCGAATAGTTTAATATTATTAATAGAGAACATGAAATAACGAACAAGCAAACAAAATAGTTAGTAAAAAGAAACCAATAATGAATAAGATGAAAATAATTTCCTTGGTAAATGCAACTACTACTTCACCATCTCATTTTATTTATGAAGAAATTTTTCAGGCAACATAATTCAAATACAATTATTATTAGTATTTATTAATGAAAAGTTGATTTATATTAATCAAGTACAAAATGACAAATTCTTACTATAGCGACAGAGATTGATAGGACATTATCGACTCTGTGAGATTACATTCATATCATGAAAAGAAATTGAATAAATTTACATAAAATAGAAGAAAATTACTATCATTATCGAATTTAGAGAATATCGGGATACGATCTCAAGACCGCGAAAAATAAATGAAAAACATGCCGCTCGACATACTCTAATTTCAAATATGTATGAAATATTTTTCCAGTTTCTGTGAATAAATTCATTTTCTTTTATCACGAGAATTTTTACTACATTCGTTTTTATATTGGAAAATTCCGTTTCAAACCTTATTATTAAAATGGAATTACTGGAATATTACAATTCATTATTATCAGTATTCGTGAAAATAATAAATTATCGATATTGGAGAATTTATTTTTTACTTACTTACTTTATACATTATGAATCAGGGAACTGAAATCGTGATGGAGTCGCACTTACCATATGAATTATTTTCATCTCATTCATTAATTTCTCTAACCAACCAGTCAATTTTACTGTGTTTTATTTTCGAATTCTTTGCTGTTCATTGATCTCTTATTCCTTCAGCTTTCTGCAGTTTCTTCATTTCATTTATTTCCATATACTGTTACGCAGTCGGAGGTTTACTTGTTCTTTTAAAACAATTTTTTAGCCTATAATTTCTCATAATAATAAACTATTGATTTTGTTTATTGTACATTTTTATTTTATATCTTTCGCGAATTGTTATGGAATTATTGTATTTTTTATTGTACGAAGTTCATTTCTTCGTTACATTGATTTTATTCAATTTTTTAATTCACATTTACATTACTTCCGGGAATAAATTCTTCTAATTCTATAGAAAAAATAAAAATATGCAATGAAGTTGAAAAATCTTTACATGAAATAGGCACTCAACTGAGATAAACACCGCTGATGAAAATCGTAACCACCAAAAAATATACACGCAAGCGGCATCTGTCAGAGTTACGGGGAACCAGCAACGGCGGGAAATATACGAAAATTGTACAAAATCAAATTGTTTTCCGTCCGTTCAAATACCAGCAGTAGCAATTCCGTACGTTTAGTTGCTTAAACAGTAGTTTTGAATCCAAATTTGAATTTGGTCGACTTAATGCATGAGTGAACCAACAATTTCAGCAGAAAAAATACGTACGTCCCGTTTGACTAAAGTTTTAGTTGTGCAAACTGAATCGTGTCGTCTCATGGTCACGAAAACTAATTGAAGATACTAAACTTTTCCAACGAATCAGATTTTCTTGTGTCAACACATTTTCATATAATCGTAACGGAATGGGTCGTCAAAAAAATTAACGAATATTCGAGTCCACATAGCGGATTTCGAACCGACATAATTTGCGGAAATCAAGTAATAAAAGACGTTCCAAACGATTCTGATCTAGAATTAGATATAAATTTTGTATTTTTTGAGACGTTATGCGATGTTCTCTTTTGAACTTATCCACCCAATTTTTTGATGCTTTAAATCTCGCATCGGGATTCATGAAATCTTTATGTGCGGTCAAAGCCCATCGTTGCAAGTCAATATCATGTATGATCTTGCCACATTCAGTTGCTTCGATGAAGCAATTTAAAGTATATTGAGATGTTTCATTCAATTTTTCTTTACAAGTCCCACTTTTATTTATTTGATGAGCCCAACGCTTCAATTGTGTTTTAGAAATTACTTTTCTAAAACAGTGTTCCACCGTATACGAATACTTAAATTTTTTGTTTTTCCACTTCTCCAATACTCCACAGCTTTCTTCTTGTAATCAAATGAGAGTTCATCTTCATTTTTTGTACAATGAGATCCATCTGCTTCATCGGATCAAATTGAATCCCATTCCAATTTACTATCTTCTACACTTTCAGGCTCATGGTGTTTGAATTGTTCTTGAAAACGTAGAGTTTCGTCTTTTTCTATTTCGATTCCCGTGTATTTATTTGTGCTTTCAATTAAAATTTCTTTAATGGTATTGGCTAATTTCATTTCACTTTTATTCACCGGTGTTTCGGGCAAATTCATCATCATAAAATAAGACGACAAAATATGTATGACATTCACTGGATTGATATGCATTTAAAAAAAAAATTCGTAGCATTCAATACGTACTTAACACTGCACACCTATGATCAAATAACTTTAGTGAACAGGAACCGCTTTAAAACTAACTTAAATGTGACAACAATGAGATTATATAGAGCCTTATCAAAAATAAAACGTATTTTAAGAAACCCACCTCATAGTTTGATAAAAACATGTTATCAGTTAAAATTTATAAAATTTTTTGCGTTTGAAAAAATTGACTCCTCTTAATGAGCACTTGAGCCGGAAAAACCAATGTAGATTGATATAGTTGAATTTTGAATCGGAATAATTAGGTTTAATATGGGAAAGTAGAGAAAAATGTACAAAAAAACACGTTTTTTATGAAAATATTTTAAATATGAAAAGCTATAAAATTAACGATTACATATTATTGCAGAGCACTGAAAAATGAATAAATTTGCCATTCAAACTTTTGCCGTATCTATTTTGCCGTACCGATTTTGAGGAATTAATTTCACCCCTTAAATATGCGAGTGGGCAGCTAATTTTTTGTGAGGGTTTATACTTCGATGTGAACTAAAAAATGTAATTTTTTCGACCCAAGTTGTGGGGCTACACTAAGGTGACTTTCCTTGTCAGTGCGGGTTTGATTGAACAACTTTTCGAGTTAATTATATATTTTTTCGAATACATGTATCATGTGTCTATATGAAATTCAAGGTTGAACATAGTATACATTTCATGCTTCATCGAAATCATAGGAAAGTTGGAATTTCGAATTATTATAAATTCGTTGTTTTTTGTATTATTTCCAACTGAGACCGTTTGTAGAATATCAAAAAAGATTTACTCCATCTCATTGAGGCTATCATCTCATTAAGATTTTCATAGAATACAATCCCATTGTCTGCACAGGAGGTTTGGCACAAATTCCGATGACGATCGTCAAAAAGCGATGGGCTCGTAAAACTCTACGAGGGTCTACGCAGAAACAATAAGTAATGTAGTTGATTCGGTCAATGAAACCGGTCATTCAATTCTCATATTCTCAAAAATAATGAGGAAAACATTTGGTATTTAAAAGTGGACAAACGCGTTAAAAATGTAATGTCACACATATTTCGTTACAAATAAGACAAATCTAAATTAATCAATTATTGACGCGAAATACATATATTCAAATAATAAAATCATTAATAAATTCATTTGTGACGACTTGAACATTAACAAGCATGCGTATAACAAAAAAAGGGAGCCCTCTGTTCTTACTTCTACGCAATTCGGTCCAACGTGACGGAACTCTCTCGAGAGTATGTCGACGACTGACGTGGATATATCCGGGAAAATGGTCTGTTTTTGAGCGTCCCAAGTAAGATAAAGTAAAGATGAGGTGTTTTATACTTCGCAGAAAATGTTCCGGTTATTTTTGCCAAGATAAACAAGAAAAGGAAAAAAAAAGAGAGAGAGAGAAAAAGGTTACAACAGGGTCAGTGAGTTAACTTGAGATGAGTGTAGGGATGTCTCGGCGTAATTCCTCGCTCGCTCTGTGCCAAATATGTTCGAGGCTTTTGTTTGTTTTATCCTCGTTGAAACTTTACGAACTCGTTCCGGCTCTTCCTTCTTTGCTGGCTGGAGCTCCCATATGTATATAATTAAACGGTCCTCCGCGATAATTTATTCACGAAATATTAAGCGATAACGCATACAGCCGATAATTATATATCTCGTTTTATTTTTATACGACTTTTCTTATTGTAAAATAATTCATCCTGAATAGGAGTGCAGAAAGCTGAATTGTTGTCAGTTTTTGTGAATGAGAGGGTTACAGAGGTTGAAGTGTATAGAAAAAAGACACGATACAGGATAATGCCAAATTCCTGGTTGGCAACTCGTCCCTATATTCTTTCGAGTTGAGAGGGCATTCTCGTTTGTCCTACCCTCGCCAGCTCCTGTCACACTCGGATTGATATATCTGAGGGGGAAAAAGTTTTTTATGCAGATACTAACATACGAAAATAAAGGAAGGGATTGCAGAGGAGAAAATGATCAATTTGAACCTTTATTCTATTGTATAAATTATGTTCAAAAGTCGACTCGTGCATTATTTTGATAAATAGCAACAATCGGAAGATTCCAGGAGCGACAAAGATTAACGGAAAATAAAGTAACGTGCTACATCAATCAATTGCAAGTAAAAGTTTCGAGAATATATACTTTCTCCCCAGCTTAGCTTTTCAAACTGAGAAAAGCTACGTCCTATATGTTAAAATATGGAAAGACGAGAACACCGAGTACCCGAGTGAGAAATTTAGGTCAGAGTTGCCATTTAATTCAGATGCAAAAAAGTTAAGAACATGCATATGTGAGCTACATCCATCTCAATGATGAACATTCAAAAAGACTCTTTCACTGAACAATGTGGACTTGTTGAAATTCATTTCGAATCATCGTGCTCGTCAGTTGTCAAATAACTTGTTATGCTAAACGCCAAAAAGATGATGACGGATTTTTTTTCGATTGGGTTTGATAGTTGTTGATACTTGTGAAAAAAGTAACGCTCCTGAAATTCGAGCTTTAAAAAATATTTTTTAGAGGTCGCTCAAATAACTTTTTCATTTTTTTCCGATCGTGACTGACTGTTATGATTTAAAAATTTCGATTTTTCCGTTTTGCATGAAAAAATATCCGTACTTGATGGAACAGCGATTCTCACAAAATTTGAACTTTTAGAAAAATTTTTTAGAGAGGCTGCTCGAATAACTTTTTTTTTTCATTTTCATTCAAAAAAAACTTTTACAAGTTGCTCGAATAACTATAATTGTTTTTATCATCGTGGCTGATAATCGCGATTTCAAAATTTCGATTTTTTTCCGTTTTGCATATAAAAATATTCGTACATGATGAAACAGTGGTTCTCCCTGAATATAACTTTTTTTTCGATCGCGGCTGACAATCACGATCAAATGAAGCTTCGGTTTGTTCTTTGGAATATTCTTCATGATATTCCTTCGATCTGGTAAGGATTTTTATCAGTGACTGTTATTCTACTTTTTCTTATCTTATGGGGAATTTTCACTCCATTTTTATCCACGATAAAATGGAAAAAAGTCGCAATACCTTCATTTTTATTTTTTTGAAAGTTTCGTGCAATTTTTTTCCACCAAGTTATCTCATACTGGTTTGAAAGAAGACCAATTTAAAAAACCACAACGTAACTCTAGAACTACAGTGTTTCAGAGGAAATGTCAAGAATGCAAAAAGTTAAAAAAATTTATACTCGATTGCCTAAAACTTTTTCGAAATTTTCTTTCAAGATTTTTTTTTGGATCATTTTCGCTCGAAACTCTGATGAGTATGGTGGCAAAATGGAATATTTTCATAAAAATATCGATGAAAAGGTTGAATTTGAAGTTTTTCTGAAAATTGTGAAATTTATTATTTTTTTCTGTTCGTTCCAATCATAATTACCAATAATATAATATCGCATAATTTTTCACGAAAAAAAAAAAGAATAATTATTATCAATTTTTGTCAAAGTAATTTGTCGAATTCTGATAATACACGCTTTTATAGGGCTCTCAATATTTTTTGTTCGTTTAATACAACGAGGAAATATAATAATGTTAAGAGCATGACAACATAGATATGATAATTTTTCACTATTTTTTCGTTTTTTTTTTTCAAACTTTTTAAGACAAAATGAACGCTTATTTGAACCGAGCGAATTTCTCTAAGCTAATGTCAGATTGAACCAGCAAACACGATCGTTTCAACTAATATCTCCAAAAAAACAAAAACGATGGAATAACGCAAACGTACAAAAAAAAATTCACTAAAAAATTGTGATACCGGATCTTGATACCCACATAAAACAGAGAAGAAACTGTGAACCCGGTGAACGTATATATCGTATATTTCGAGAATGTGACAAAACACTTTGGAAAAATCGAAAAAAACGTTTTTGCTACGATAACATCAGTGATAATTACAATGTGCTTGCATTGAAATAAACCGTAGACGAATGCCAAAATGTGCATTCAGTTGGCTCAAAAAATCTGAATTCCAGTATGAAAAATAATCGGTTACTTCAATGGATAGTTGAACAGTTTGGAAGGTGAGTTTTCCGGGAATAACGTAATGGCAATTTTTGGTTTTTCAATGTGGTTGAAACTTCGAATTCGATATTCGAAGCTTGTTTTTGCCATTCGCAGTTTTTCTGGACAACGATTTCAGCGCACTCATATCCAGATACTGTAATGCTTCAGCGTTATAATAAGAAATGTTTCTAATGAAAAGAGACAATTAGAGAAAAATGAGTAAAGTATGCGTGATTAGAAAAATGCATGAAAACATCGCAACTAATTAACTCGGACGTTGTTCGTTCCACTCCGCGAGCAAATCACAAAATATATAATCAATTTTCAATAAAATATTTGTGAGTCTTTAGAAATCATTTATTTTATAATAAATTGCCAAATGATTTGATAAAAAGGAATGAGAGTTGAATCACTGCTTATGGAAAATTCTTTGGTAAAATATTTTCATACGCGAAAGAGAAGTTGACGTTAAAATATGTTCAGAAAGCGAGTGAGCGCGCGCGCGTCAATGAAAATGTATTTGTGATAATCGAAGTCGGTGAAAGATGAAAAAGAAAAACGGCAAAAGTTTCGCTCGATACTCTCGAATAACTCGGCGCGTTTTCTCTCGCCATTACCGTCAACATCCACGCGAAAGTACGTGACCGTCTACAATTTTTTTTTCCAACCCTCGACGAATCCATGCAGATTTTTCACCCTAGAAAGAAGAGAAGAAGATACTGAAAAAAGGGAATCAGAAAGAGAAAGATAAAATCCCGTACTCGACCCTCGGGCTGTTATTCTCACACTCTCGCCTTTTTCCCGCACATTACCATCTCTCTTTCACTCCCTCGATTTTCAGCAGCGTGTGCCTCGCTTTATTCATTCTTCCTTCCTCTCAAGGCATCTCTTACTTTTTGTCATTCTGTCGTCGCTGCTCGCGACACGACTGTACGTGAAACGAATTTGTAATCGACGATACACCGCGTCGCGGCCATTGGTATACACACCGATATAGCACTTCCGCTACTGTGACGCTGTGCTCCCGGTAAACGTGACGCGCTCAGCCCTGACCCCTGATTTTATAATTTTTTTTTTTTTTTTTTTATCTTCTTTTTTGACTCAGCCCTCTCATACATTTTTCTGCATTTTATGTCCTCGTACGTGTGCATGCTACGCAAACAAATAGATTTTTCACCGAAAACAACATTTTCACTGTCTTTCAGATTCATTTTTGCCATATCTCTCATGTCAGTTTTTATTTTCTATACCGTTGACCAAATACTTGACGAATTATTCAATAAAAATCAATGTTCAAAGCCTTTTTTTACATATTATAATATTACCATGGCTTTTAAAACGTCGATTACGTAAAAGTAATTTTTTTTTTCCCTGCAGATTGTTTTCCATCCCTCACAGCGTGACGTAACCATGAAAGTATTGTGTTTAAGTTACTCCGTATAAAAAGCAACAAATCCGCCTCGACGTTTTACGGTTACGGACAGACGATGAGAGCCACTAAAACCGCGCAAGCGTCTCGCGTTTAGCATAGATATGAATTTCATACCATCCCAGTCCCTTGCTAACGGCAACCTTCAGCATCACCTTCTCCTTCCCCATTCTTCTCGTACACCCTCCTCCTCTTTTCCTCATCTATCCTCAAAACCTTTTTCCCGTTTCCTTCTTCTTTCAGCATCATTCGAAACATCGTACCGAGACAGCACGAGGGTGAAATGCTCCACGCTCCACGTAGGGAAAACGAGTGCGCACTGAAGGCAAAGTATCCCTTTTCAAATCCCATACACGCTAACTCATACTCGCAGAAGAATAATAGACGTCGACGCGACCTTCTCTTCATCGCCTGTTCTCGTAGAATAATTATATACTCTGACGGACGGTAAATCGATAAAATAAAAATACCGTTGGAACAAAAAAAAATTTGAATAAACGCGATCACCGTTTTTCATTAATACCAAAAAAATCTTAACAAATTTTCATTTTCTTTTTATTGATTATTTCTATTAATTTTATTATCCGCAAAAAGAACTTGCTGAGAAAGAAAAAGTTATGATAACGCCAAGACTATTTTCAAAGTTTTCGAATCTTAAATAAGGGAAAAAAATATATTTTGATCTGCTGATTACATGTGGCTACATTTTTTTATCTGCCATCTTTAGCTGCTGACTTCCGAATATTTGACAGTGTGTGTTAGTCAGAGTAAAAAATTATCAGGTTCACGGGCTAGCAAAGAAAATTGCATGGGCGCATTGTATACATGAGTAGATTTGGAACTCATCACCATTTGACTAGTCATCATAGGTAAATGAGTACTATGGGATGATTGAAAAGAATTGACGTTTCTAGGGTTTGTACCTCGGCTACGAAACTTCATGAGATTTTACTCGTCTGTCCGCGGATGGGTCACGGTCGATCCTCTTGAAACTTAATGAACTCGTCGAGCTGGAATTTGTCATAGTTTAGAAACTCGCTAACCGGCCAGATGTCAGATTGTCAGAATTTTATTTTTGGTAAGGAAAAAAAAAAAATTTCATTCATTTTCTCATTTCTTGGGTCAACACCCCTGTCCAATTGTATACTGTTCGTAACAAAATTTCTCTGGACTGAATAAAGGTTGGCTGGAATTTCAGATGCAATGATAAAAAAGCTCACCTACTCTCATTTTATTTTTAATTCTCTTTATTATTGATTCGAAACGCTGAACACTGCCGAATTTCTCGTGTGAAGATACTGCCACCGAACTGAATTTTGAGATGGCTCTACGCTTTTCTCCAGTCACACTCATTTATAATTTCATCGTCGGAGATGTATATTTACTTGTACCACACAGACACATTTTTTTATCACGAGTCTCACTCGCAATTAGAATGAAAATAGCAGAAAGGTCACTGGGGCGACCCTCGAAATAAATTTAAAAAAACCAATTTCAAGAAAATTACTTTTTCATCAAGTGATAGCATAGTTTTTTTGCGCAAACCACAAATTGACATCTCAACAACATTATTTTCAACCAAATTTAATAAGAATACCTATTAATCGCTGGGGTAATCTCTAGAAATATATTTTTCGACAGATTCGATTTTTCGAGAATCACTATATTTTTGTTGCAAAACAAAAGAAATAATATTTCTATCTCATTACTTACCATCGAAACCAGGGAAAAATATCTGAAAGTCGCTGAGTGGCGTCTCTCAGATTTTTAATAGAAAAAAACAAAATTTTGGGAGATTAACTTTTTTCTGAATTGCCATCGTGTTTGCTCGGGACACTATAAAAATAACGTATTCAAATCACCATAATTGTCCGTAATCAGAAAATAGGACCATTGAAAAGTCTCTCAGGCAACCTCTATTTTTTTATTTTCAAAAGGACGAAGAGAGAATTACTTTTTCATAAAGTACTAGCACATTTACTTGTACAGCTAATCTAAAAAGGTTTTTTTTTTTTCAATCGTTCTAATAAATACATCGACAATACATATGGGATATATGCATAGTTTTACTTGTTTGGCGGTATACCTATGAGCATGTGAAAATGAGGAAGAGGGATCGCGGCCTTGCATGAATTCCCGAGTCACGCGCTCCGACCCTCTATTCTCATTTACCGTCAACCTATTTCCTCCAGCCCCATTCTTCCATTCCTTCCCGTGAACAAACTACCGACTCGAGGAACAACGAGGTTGACGAACCATTTTCTTCGTGCATTCATAAGATAATTGCATTTTCCCTTTCACCATATAATACAGGGTGTCCCGAACTGAAAAGTGAAAACTCACCGATCATGTTAAAGTTATGACAAATCGTACCGCACGAGATGATTACCGAACGTATCGCAAGAGATTTGAAAATACTTTTTAACGAATGAGTTAACGATTTTTTTCACTTAAAAAATGCCCTGCGAAGAATGAATGAATATTGCATAATATCAAGCACGCAGGAAAATTCAGATTCTATCAGACTATTATCGAATAGATTTAAGCTCTTGACGATGATATATGGCTCATGAATCACTTGAATATCCGGATCTAAGAATAATTGGTTAATTGCGGGGATTTACCGCTGTAGTTCCTATATTCTACTCCCACTACCGGCCAAAAGTATGGGGACGCTAGTTGAAATTTCTTGACGCACTAAAAGTTGGATAGCTCAAACAAAAAAAAAAGATATCCCAATTTTCCAAACGGCATTTTAAAGGGGACACATGTAGCTTCAATTTGCGCCTTGATAAAACCTTTTTCAATGTTTTTTCAGTCCGGTACATTTTTTTGAAGTTCGCCGTTTTTTAACCTTTTTTTGACCCTTGAAAATTGCGCGCGCGCTTCCTAGAAAATTTTTCCAATGATATTCACCATGGAAAACGTAAAAAGGAGAGTACTAGAATTAATTTTGTTTTTTAAAAAGTTGCGTACGATTTTTTTTCGCCGCGTTATCCCATTTTTTGCGAAAAAATAGCGTTTTCAGAAAGTACGGCGTAACGTCAAAACTATGAGGTTTTAGCGAAATTGTCAAGAAAGTAAAAATATGTATTTGATCATTCTGTAGTCGCTAGAATTTTTTTAGAATTTTTCGTGGAGATTTTTTAAAAATCAATTTTTGTCCAAATGCTGATTTTTTAAATCGCTTTAACTCGGGAATTATAGGGTGCGTGGAAAAATGTTAAGAGGTTCTTGTTTCTCACTGTAGTAGTCATTAGAATTTTTTCTTTTGCATTTTTTTTTTTTAGTGCGTCAAGAAATTTCAACTAGCGTCCCCATACTTTCGGGCCGGTAGTGTACATGTATGTATCTAGCATACCATTCATATACACTTGCATGGATGGGTTCAGAAAAAAATAATACAAGATTCCCGATCATCATAGTTATTGTAGGGGAGTGTTAGGGTTTGACTAGAATAAATATATAGAGAAATTAATATCAGAAATTTTCGTTATTTGAAGATTACCTTTCTGCATATATACACAATAAACAGCGAAATGCAACAAAAATTTTCTTCAACTCAGACGCTTCAACAGCTTTTTGGGAAAGAAAATTGAAATAAGAAAAATTATCCACATTGCCTCCCTTCAAATGAAGCTGCTTAATCCTGTATAGGCTGTGCAGCCTTCATGCGCCTATTCGCTGCACTGGATGCACTGATTTCGGTCTTCGATTGGTGGGTTTTGCATTGACAGCATCTATGACCTTTCCTAAATTGGTCTCCGTTCATTTTGCCTGGTCTGTCCTTCGTTTATATTCGAAAACTACTGTAAAAAAAATGGCCATCAAAACATAACCGGGCAAAGAGGATAAAATATCCACTTTGCACCCATTCGTGTTTCCCAAAATATCAACTTAGCGCATCCTTCAATAGTTAGACTAAGTTATAAGCACTACTCGAAATATACTACAAATACTAACGATTCTCTATAAAAAAAAACATTTCTAATGATTGAGTGTTGTTTACTAACGAATACGGAAAACGTATGCATCAGAAGATTCTTGCTTTATAATTAGAATAAGTAACGAAGATGACAAATCCTTCTTCAATCTTTAATGTTCAATCTTTCAAACCATCACTGAATACGAAATTTTGTCGAAATATTTTTAAAAAATGGTTTGTTGCACGTATTCAACAAAATTTTTCTCTTCAGACAACAAAATTCCGAACATTAAAACGAAACTTCTTTATACTGAAACGAAACTTTGTTGAGACAATAAAATATTTTGTTGAACGTATTCAACAAAATATTTGAAGGTTTCAACAAAATTTATTTTTCACTGATTAAACTTGTATCCCAAGGTTTCAGACAACGACACACTAGAATAGTTTCACTTATAATTATAATATTCGTACTTTGATGACACAGAATGAAGAGAGAAAATAAATTGATCACCGCGATATCGAGTTTCAAATTATGCTCTCGAAAAGCGTTAAATACATTTATATACCAGAGTTGATTGCAAGCATGAACGGTAAAGAACTGCTCAATGTTTCGTGTATGTAGTAACAGTGCACCTTGATATCTTCTGGATAGCGTGACATTGCCAATAGCCGCAGCCAGGTGCCGCATGAAGTAATTAACGCAGAGTTTGAATTAACGGTAGCAGGACAACGTCGAGCACCACACACGCGTATACTCCACGAGTTATATCATCCGTGAAACATTATATATTCAAATGCTCGATCATTCGTTTAGCTTCGCGACTGACTTGGTTCTCAGTATTTCAATTTTTCTGATAGTACCAAATTACCAACCAAAATCGAATGGGATTTTAGTGATTATTCGTCTCTATTTTTAACGTGAAATTTGAAACTGAATCTTGCCATCTTTTCATTTTATTCTCAATTTGGCGAAAACCATCACTTTTATAAATCTCAAAATACTAATCTTGATATTTATGGCTACAACAATGTGACTGATTACAATGAAATTTTATTCAAAAATGAATTTCTATATCCACATAAATTTTTTAAGCATTGGATAGAAATCGACATCTATACATGTACTTCGTATTTCATTAAGGGGAGACAACCGGTTTAGAAGACCGAAATTTTGGTGTTTTTCGTGAATTTTTTAAACAGGGGAGAAATAATCAGAAATTGTTTAAACTTGGAGGGTATTTTATTCATTTTTGGGAGTACACGTTAGAATTTTTTCAAGTAATTTCCGCCGGAAATAGTGGCGTTAGAACGTGCTGTCCATCGACGATTGCCATCCGAGTATTTTGCTGGTGCCCACCATTCCTGAAGTCGCAATTTTTATCTGTCATCACCACAATTTTTTTTTTTTTTTCGTTCACAACATATTTTCTAAGAATATGAACCTAATTGTGATAAAAAAAATTGAAAATTGCATGTTTTTAAGATGTCATGTTCTTACACCATATTTTTTCACCTTTTTTGCATAAAAGAATATATTTTTAATAATAAAATAATTCCAGAATTAGGTTATTCATATAAGTCAATAACTTTTTGAGCTAGAATGCCCACCGGTTGAAAAAACGTCGTTTCGAGAAAAACGCGTTTGAAATAAAATGAAGCGAAAACGAAAAATTCAAGGCAGTAATTAATTATATAAACTGCTCACCGGTTAATCAGCTACTATTCCAGCACCATATAGCAATCCCTCTTCTTGTTTATACGCGTCATTTCGGGCTTGCATCTCCTCTTGACGAGCTATACGAGCTTCCTTCGTCTCCAACGAGCTGCTCCTATTCTGTCTCGTCACTCATATAGTGCTCAGAGCATCGGGACTAATGCGAATTTTGCTTTCAAATTTTGACCAATTTTTTTTTTTTTTAAATGATTTTTTGATGGGTCTAAACTGGTTTCCCCCTTAAGTTTTCATGAAGACCGCAGATTTCTTCAATTGGCGGTCAATAATAAGTCTCAAATTTCGATAGAGGAGAACCTTCTAGCAGCGTCTGACATGAACACGAGTCTTACTACTGGGCCCCTCAAACTTTTCGATTCTGCGTATGAAAATCATGGACTCACAGGCGAAAATAATTTCAAACTATGTAATGATAATGGCACATGCTATCTTTATTGAGCAGAAATGAAGAACAAATTATGTGTCTGTTGACAGATTCGGTACGCCAGACTTGCCACTTGTCCAAACGCATTTTACAGGATTTTATGTAGGACGTTATCAACGTAATCACAATCAAAACGTTTGTCATGTGTACTCAGCGAATATAAGCTACGAGCGTCGTTAATTGGAAACGAGAAGTTCACTTAAGAAATTCGTGTTTCTTGAAATGGGCACGTAACATAAAAATTTTCAGGGAATATCGCATCATTGATCGCATCAAAACATGACATTCATTCGAATTCTCAAACAATTATTACCAATTTATTTATAAATATCATTAATGATTAGTGATAGTCTTGATGTGATATTTTATTATTATTAATTATATATGGAGCATTCCGTGTCACTTCAGCCAGTGGAAAAAAAAAAATTCTACAAATAATTTTGAAAAATCGAGTTACTTTATTGAAAAATATCCACCAAGTGTCAAAATTTTTAAAGAATTTTCCGACCTATTTCTTGTCGATTACCATTTTTCAACATTTTTTCATTCAAATCGTTGTATCTTTGGCAAGATTAAACGTATTTACATTTATAAAAAACGATAATGTGCGTTTTTTTATAGCCTTCCAGAAAAAAATTCATTCAGATTTTATTGAACAAGTTGAACATTTGTTTCGGGGCAAAATATGAAAATATATTTTTTTCTCAAGGAAAGAAACTCGTTATTTTATTTTTTTAATTTTCCCCGAATTGTGAATACGAAACACGGATTTTTGGTTTTTTTTATATTATGGGATTTCTTAACACCGCGAAGTAACAGCCATTTTTTTTCTTATCAATATTCAATTGAGAGTGTGGAGCAATAGCTGTATGCTACCAAGTTTTTGAAATACATATAACAAATGTGGAAATGTGGAACATATTTTTGAATAACACCAGACTTTTGAAAAACGCTATCGTGGATCAGAGATATACTACGATATCCGAAGCCCTATAATTTCACCACTGCCTGATGATAAATGGACGAAAAAACCAAGTTTTCTATTGGTACCGTATTAGTTTCGGAACTATTACGCTTTGACGGAGAGAAAAGCTGTTTTTACTTCGTTATGTCGTACTTCGTCGCTGATTTTTGTGTGTTAGCTCCAGAACTTCGGCGCGCTGTTGAAAATCTCAATTAGGGACCTCCTTTAACTGACTTGCTTTTTTCCTACAAGTACTACAGAATCTACAGATTTTCGCATCATTCGGCAAATGCGGAAATTTGTCCCGCAGATTTGCAGAGAGAAAAAACGCAGATCTTTTCCATCATGACCTTTTTCACCGGGGATTCGAAAGAGGTTTGCACATCTATTAGACATGTTTGACAACCATTAGTGAATTGCGCCTGCGTGAACTAAGTTCAAGAGAGGAAACGGAGTTAAAGTTTCCAAGATTCAGGAGTTGGCTGCAAAAAACTATGTCGCTTGAGGCAATGAAGAACACTTCATGACTTCATCGGTCTAAAACGATCGTTTTTTATGGGATTCCGGGATGGCTGTCGCATGCGAGAAGCGACACGAAGAAGCTAACCACCTCGTGGTAGATTCGGAAAGCTTTGATTCTGTAGGTGGCTAAGCGGAAGTCCCTCGAACGTTAATTCTCGAGTTCGAGAAACGCCCGAGGTTTTCCGAAAATAATTAATGACAATCAATACTCGTTGAATTGCGTAAAGAGACTGGAGCACATGAAAAAAATCGACTCATAAAAAGCTATTACTAAAATTGGTAAAATTACATATCACCGATTGAGATCCCATAACACAAAAAATACCAAAAATCCGTGTTTCGTATTCACAATTCGGGGAAAATTAAAAAAATAAAATAACGAGTGTCTTTCCTTGAGAAAACTAAAATATATTTCCATATTTAGCCCCGAAACAAATGTTCAACTTGTTCAATAAAATCTGAATAAATTTTTTTCTGGAAAGCTATAAAAAGACGCATATTTTTATTTTTTATAAATGTAAATACTTTTAATCTTGCCAAAGATACAACCATTTGAATGAAAAAATGTTGAAAAATAGTAATCGACGAGGAAAAGGTCAGAAAATTCTTGAAAAATTTTGACACTCGGTGGATATTTTTCAATAAAGTAACTTGATTTTTTAAAATAATTTGTAAAAGAATAATTATCGAAAAAAAAAGTTGAAAGTATTATCAATGCACGAAAAAAGGTGAAATTATAAAACACTCTTTAATCGTGTTCTAGAGTATCAAAATTTGTATTTGATCGAGGAACTACGAAAACTGATATTTACTGGTTCGCATATCGAGACAACCTGTGTTCGGTAAAGTGCCTTTTATAGCCTACATGAACCCAAACATGAGGATTAATCTTGAATCGATTGACCTCGTCATTGCACATATGTGACCAATATATTGCGACTCTCACGGATCTTACAACATACCCAATACATGTCGAGCACAGATTGTTTCTGTGCATATATTCGTTGTGTAAAATGATAGACGTAAATAAATCGACATTGTTGCGGCTCGTCTGCGTCATTCACGTGTATAATTACCTTTATCTGCTAACGTCACTCCTATATTTATACGCTCCGATTCTTTGTGAGTGTTTCGATCGTTCCGCTTAAAGATGATGAAAATTGTTTGAAAAATTATTATTCTCGGCGAAGAACAGCCTACACATTATGTTTGTCCGTTATGGAAGCTGTTCATGCAATCATATTGCGAATGACAGATCGTCAGGGAAAACAATTGCTCGAAATGCTTCAACGGTATTTTTTTTTTTTTTTTTACCGTTCATCGTTAGTATTTCGATATTAGCTGAGAATATGAATGCAACGCTATTTTATTATGCTCTGTCGAATCAGCAATAATTCGTATGTTTCTAGATTTGTATTTTTACACGTGCTATCCCAGTGCCCCGCTCATGGCACATGAGAATTTAATTTAGCCAAAAAACGTACCAATCGCGTATAGTTTGCACATATGATCACTGATTCAGATACGGTTTGGTCGAAATAAGCAAATTTTTGAAATACGGGCCAAACACAGTGATACTCAAGATCTGGTTTTCTGATTGCAGATGCACCATCCCATACAGATGAAACCAGCGGATAGTGAAAATCGTAATGGTGAGTTGAATGTTTTTTTTTTTTTTTCATAGTAAAATTACATCTTCAATAACAATGAAATGACTATTTAAACGAAACATCATCAAGGCACGTAAATTATTGGTTTTTTTGTCATCGATGAGAAAAAATGCCATGTCAAATGAATCAAACCTGAAAAAAAATGTAAAATCGTTAGTGTTTACCGATATTACATTCACATTGGTGCAGAATGTTCAACATAAAACAATGCGAAAATAATTTATCATATAGACTCTCATGCTTATTATTATTATCGTTATTGTGTATTCTGTGAATTATATTACGTTCTGCATGCGATGATTTTCAAATTATAAGAAATACGAATGTCGATTGAATGATATTTCATTTATTTCAAGCTACACACAACCAGGCCGAGGGAGTGTAGAGCAAAGTTGACATTTTTCAAAAATCAATCACTCCCGATGTTGATAGTTTCAAGTGTGTTCAATCCAATTTTGACAGTTAAAAACTAAAAAATGCGTCGAGCAAAAGCGTGATTTTGCGAAATCCCGTTAGTAAACGGGCTTCTCCGATAATCAGTGCAGCTCCGACAATTTTCAACCGAAAAAGGAACGAGAAATTTCATTTTTTCATACCAATTCACAATATTTTTTTCCAAATCTTCTCCAGGTGACAAATGCTGGAACTACAACGGTAACCATACACTGAGAAAAAAATGAGAATTAAATCGATTTTGTTGGACGAAAATTTGGTAGATCTATGAAAATTTTTCGTTGAATGACGAATAATTTAGTTAGTCGTTCATAAAAATTTCTTATAGATGAATCAACCGAATCATCAAAGCGAAACGGTTTTGTTCAAACAACTTGTATTGTTTATGTTTGCGCATTATTTTCGGTTGCTTCAATAGATATACATATATTTATTTGAATCTCGATCATGAAATTGGCCAAATAGTGAGGCTTCAGATGCATACATGAATTAGTATATTTAGATGACGTATTTTTGCACACTAAAAAAAGTAATGAGTTGAACCAACCAAACCAGTCAAACGAATTAACGAACGTTCGAGTGGCTTCGAGGTCCCGGCACGGCGTGGCGCAGAGCATCGAGGCTTCTCTCACATACTGTATGAGCTCTAGAGGAACATGAATTGCGGAAGTTGGATAAAATAAACCGTCCCAACTCATAAGCTTCAACCGATTCTGATACAGAATATCATAAAGAACATGTACGATTCCTCAGGGTAGTATTCCCATAAAAACCTCATCACAGTCTAATGACTCTGATGTCCAGTTTCATTGTGAAAAAGTATCATACAATATACACTACCGTCGGAAAGTTTCCGGGCAAAAGTCCAAAAAAGTTTTCGCACTCTTTTTCATGCTATTTCGTCGATTTTATAAATAAATAAGTTTACCAAACGGCATTTTGAAGGAGAGAAATTCCGTTTTATTCTGCTTTTTTTTTAATGTTTGCGATTTTCTTTACGACGTCATTTTAAAAACGACCCTTTTTCATCATTTTTTTACCCTTTCACAGATGAACCGCGTTTTCAGAAGAAATTTTTTTTTTTGAATCTCTTCGATCAGATCTTCAAAGAGGAAAGCTCAAGCTTTGATTTGGTTCTTATTAAAAGTTGATACTATTTTCTATCAAAAAGTTATTTATTTATCTATTGATTTTTGATTTATCTATTGATTTGATTTGATTCATTGATCATGGTATCATCAATTAATATGGAGCAGAAAAACTTGATGACTCACTGATTTAATGAGGTTTTTCTTTTTTCATTTATCGAGTTTTTGTTTCTACAAGGTTCACTACTTTTTTTTACACAAATTTGAAAAAAAAACCAAATTATTTTGAATGCTCCCGGATATATGGTTTTCGGGCATCAGTTTTTTTTTCTAAATTCGACCATTTTTTTATTTATTATTCCTTGTGATTCGCTACGTACAATGATTTCTCTCTCATAAGCTTCTTTGTGAAACAACATTCTTCAAACGAGATTCATACTGGAATTTGATACCGTGATCATATTTACTTGAAATGAAATCAATAAAAAATGTTTAATTCCATAAAGTTCGACATAGTTACCTCTGAATATATACTGGGCGATTCAACTCAGACGTTTCCTTTTTTTATTTTCATTTTTTTAAATACATTTAAAAAAGTTGAAATAAAAAAAACTAATTAAATTTAATGATTTATCAATGTCTAACAGACCATAAATGCTCCAAAAAATTATTTTTTCTATCGATCTGAATTTTTTTTCGCACCAGTTTAGTGTTCACATTGAATCAGGCCGTAGACAAATTTCACAACCCGATTTAGGGTGACCTCGCACTTCCAAGTATTCACCGTGTATTTATTTGGTGAGTTAAATCCAAATTTCAACGTGAGAAATCACTCATTGACAGTAGATTGAATACATGGTTAATTCGTTTTGAAGGTGTGTTCTTCGTGAAAATAGTTTGACGGTTATTTTGAAATAAATAAAAAGATTTTTAATTTTTTCGGGAGGGTGTCTCACTTTGCTCGCCCCTTTCCCTTAACGAGAAATACGGCATAGCAGCTTGACGCCAAGTACTTTAAAAAAGCCAGAGCAAGCCCTGCCGCACTTTTATATGCTCGAATGTGGCAGTCTTCTGACTTTTCTTTTTTCTACGAACCGCCTTCCCGGAAAGGCGGGTTGAATAAAAAATCGGAAAACGAAAGACGATACTATCATACACGATATTTCGATATCGCTATTAATGCAGATGGGGGTTTCGTGGATATATAGGAAAGATTATCAGGGATCTCTTGCCGGAGGCGAATCAAACTTTGCAGCCTCACGTTCTGCTTCGAAAGTCCGAACTGGTTCGAAGCATCTCGTAGTTTTACATCATCCCTTGGCCCCGAGCTTATATTCTCACAGAGTCGATCAAGAATTTCGATCGTTATCAAGAACCATAACTGCATCGTTACATATACATGTTTATAGACAAACATGTACGTATATATATAAACAAATAGAAAGTTCACTGTGTACACAAACAGAACGGTTGAGGATCCTTTGAGCGATGTGACAAGTCGTGGTTAAGACGAATTTGATGGAGCATTTCATGTGAAATCTAGAGACGCGGTAGTGACTCGTCACACAAAACTCGGAAGTTTGTCGGTTCCAACGTTTTTCTATTATGTACAATCTGAACAATCCAAAAACTTTTCTCACTATACTCGTTAATTCAAACAAATTTACCAACTTCTAACGACTGTCTCTTGGGAGCAAAAAAAATTATTTCCAATATTATACTGGTTATTCAGTTAATAGATTAAAATATGTGTACTCATGTTTTTAACGAGAATAGATATTTTTTTTTTTAACTCTTTAGCTGCCATTGTAGTAAATTTGCTACGTCTACTTTCACCCCGCCTGTAAAAACATGAAGACGTGTTATAGCGGACGAATTAGTTTGCAGTGCTATCAATCCATGATAGATAGAGCTCCAGGTGCCAAAATAGCTTGAAATTCAAACATAAACATATGAATTATTTCAATATAGCGATAATGTTGTTATGAAAATATACGATATTTGGCATCTGCTGTCCGTTTTCGTTTAAAAAAGTAAGGAAATGGACATTCTCGAAATATTTTCTGATGGAATTGTATAAACAAAGCTTGACTGGACACATTAGGCTTTGAAGATTCGTAATTGAATTGAAATAATAGTTCGAACTAAGAGTGTTAAACCGTCCATGCAGGAAATTTTCTACAGTTCGAAAACACCACTTCTCAGGCCTTCCTCATCTATAAAATTATGGTTGAACATTTATGATCAACCCTTTTGCAGCTATACTACCAGAGGAAATAATTTCAAGTCGTTCAGAAATAGGCGTGGCCGTTAAAGGGTTAGTATTGAAGTATGAATATATGTACCTAGCATTGATGCATTTATTGACATCCAACTGTTGTAGCTGTGAGTTATTTCTGAAAAGGAATTACAGCCCAACAAATCATCACGTATCTAAAGTAACAGCGAAAATCGCAAAACACAGCAAAATACTCTAAAAATGTTGAGACAAGTACATTTTCTACCCCCCCCCCCCCCCCCCCCCCCCCCCCCCAAACATTGTGAAATAAATAAAACTTACAAAAGCATTAACAGTCAATTACATTAATCGAAAATTATTTCAGTACAGTTGTTCTACGGTACACTTTTTTTGTACAAGAAGAATCAGATTTTAAAAAATTCCGATACAGAAAAAAATGTCATATTGAAAAAATTTGTTTGAAATAAAAATTCGGACGAAATACTTGGCAAATCTCAGCTGAATATTGGTAATTTGGCGTATTCGCGACTCACGCTCCCGAATACGCCAAGTATTTCGTTCGAATTTTTTTTCCAACTAAATTTTTTCCGTATGAAATATTTGTCTGTATCAGAATTTTTTAAAATCTGATTCTTTTTGTACGGAACGACTACACCGTAGAACAGCTGTACTGAGAATTAATTGAAAGATTTTTCGATGGTGGGTTTTAATGTTAATGCTTATGAAAGTTTCATATGATTCACCAATTTTTCATTTTTGTGAAATTTAGACATTTTTTCTGTGTTTTGCGATTTATTTGACAACTTTTTATGATCATCGCCGATTACTGGGAGAATCTGGTTATCCGAATGGGATTTTTGTTTGGGACAAATTTTCGAAGGGATGAATTATTGCATGGTTATCGTGTTTTATATGAGAGATTTTTCGTGAGCATCTATTTAATCACTCAAAACTATTATCGGGAGGTCACTTAACTGGCTTTAATATATTTAACTATTCATAATTTCGAGGTTTTATTCATTCACTGACTTTCGTAAAGTCTAGATTTAGTTTTTCGTCACCCGGGACTACTATTTGGAGAAAGAAAATGAACTTGTCTCAACTTTTTTTTACAGCATCTTTTCTATTTTTACGTGGTTTATTCAACAACCTTCTGAAATTATAAAACTGAATCTTTTGCGAGGATTTTTAAATATCATGATTTCGTTGGTTCACTTTTTTTTGTGAATTCCATATGAAATTTATTTTTTCATAACGTTTTGTAATGAGTTGCTTATTGGAGAAAATCATCGTTGAAATATATGTTTACTCGGATATTTTTTGTAATTCACCATGAGTTTTTAGAATAGTCCGATTTTCTTGTTGCGAGAGATTTTTCTGGCACGGACAAATTTTACAGCTGTTCATACCGACACAGCTGTCTTAAGGAGAATGGGAACACTTTCTATTGTTTCCAAGCAAACCGCCAACTTCACATAGCAGTATTTCATCGAAAATAAACGAAAAAGAGGCGGAAACTCACCGTTGATGAATAAATGAAAAATTTATGAACGATACAGACGAATTATATAATTTTTAGGAACCGTAATTGCAATCGTGTAATTTGTGGGATGCCGGTTATTCAACAAAATTTTAACATTTTACTACGGATCCCCAACCTTCTTAAATTCTCAAACATTTCAAAAATTATCTCGATCGCAAACATGACTATAACCAAAAGACATGAATAAAATACTATCACCAGATTCTGTTAGTCTCGCTTTTACAATTCTTACAACTTTTTTCGAACCTCACAACCATCGCTATCGATGAGACAAAAAAATTCCTGATAACTAACCAAAAATGAAAATTTATAGAAAAATATCCGCGATATTCATAATCTTATTTTTTTCAACCTCACAACTATGACTTTTTATGGAAAGCCATGATTTTTATAACCTTTTTTAACGCACAGCTATCATTGTAATATTAAACGCACAACGCAATTAATCATGCTTGTCGTTATGAACAGAATCGGAAAAAAATGACCTCTCAAAAAAATCAAGAAAGACACTCTTAATATCTTTACAACCATGGGAGAAGTCAATCGGAATAATATAGGTATAGAGTCAGTGTATCATCCAGCAGATATTAATTAAAAAAAACAAATAAACATAAAAAATGTGTAGGAAAAATGCACAATTTTACGACGCAATGAAAAAATGAGATGTCGAAACGTAAATTTACTTGTATCGCGTTGCTACCGCGACTCTTAGTATTAATATCTTCAATACGAGTTAGGCTACAGAGTTCCAATACGATGGCTGAGGAGAACAACATCGTATCCCAAAATTTGGTTCAACAACATTCCATCTCAGCATTTAGTTGAACAACATCGTATTCCAGAATTCAGTTCAACAATATCGTATTTCAATATCTAATTCAAAAACATCGTATCTCAAGATTCGCTCCAACAAGATCGTTATTCAAAATTTGATTCAAAAACAACGTATCTCAGATCAAAATTTTATTCACAACATTTTTTAAGTTTACGGCCCTGATAAGCCCATGGTTTTTGGAATTGTTCATCAATCGTCGTAAAAGGAACTGATGATCATTCTATTAAATATGATCAAATCGCGAAAATCCCCTCCTAGGGAAAGAAAACCTGGACAAGTACATTGATGGTCCCTCGTTTCCCGAGGATATCAGAAGAATATTTAAAAAAATCCAAAACCTTACTTGGAAAAATTCAAAAAACCGTCAATCCATTTTTTATTCATATCCCGGAGAGCAACCGTCTCTATAGATCATCAAGTATCCGTCGAAAAAATCTGATTTCATAATAAATGTTACTCTGAATTAATTTCCAACAGAAAATGACAAGAATAATTGAAACATTAAAAAATTAACGTTATTAAGACAAGAACGAAACCACGTATAATTGGTGTTTTGGATGAATTATTTTTCTGAAAAATGAATAGAAAGATTTCCATTCAAGTTACGTGCAGCAGTAAAATTTATTATAACAATACGAAGACGTATTTATTGGTGATTCAGAAGGTATTTATTAACATCGAAGTATTAAAAATCATTTAATTTGAATATTTTGAAATTATATTTAAATACGTGTTAAAATACTTGTCCGGCTCGTAACTTCTTATGGAAAATGCTAATTCGAACAAAAAACAAATTTACCGAAATTTACTTTATTCAGAGATAGTATCGTCTTGGCGAGCCTCGGGCCAGCAGACGACAGAGCTGTCAATGTACTTGTCGACCTCCGATATCAGGTGTATTACATTTTGATGCCCTACTCAGTATTCGATAGGATTAATTACCGATTACTATTTAACACACAACTTTTCAAGGAGCGGCTCATTCCTCACATTAATTTTTTATTCAGTTTAAAATAATTTTTTTAGTTGGACTTTTTAAATAAAAAACTGTGTTAGTATTGAATGCAAACAGTGAACTTCGTTCATTCGAAAAAGTTTTCCCTGGAATATGAAACAGTCTTTCCCGATAAAATATTATCAAAATAATTATAATGAGAAATTTATAGGGATCATAGTTGCATAATTTTTCGTCACGATCATAAATTTAATGTAACATTATCGTTGCTAGTGCAAAATCACGGGTGTCTACAAAGAAATAAGGGGTAAAAGGGTCCGAAGCTTAATTTTGTTGGAACTTTCACTTTATTTTTCATACATAAATGCTTGGAACTAAAATTTGAAAGAGCCGTCAGTCCCCGCCTCCTAAGTTCAATTTACGATGAAATTTAAAAAGAAATGAAAGTTGAAATTTGCGGAGAGACTAGAAAACATTGTACTCATCTGTCACATGAACCAAATTTCACCTTTTACTGACTCGTCTTTATTCGTTCAGTAAATGATATACTCAAGAATTTGAACGTGATAGTATACAGTTATAGAATATCGTGATTATGGATGGAGACTGTAAGTGAATTCAAGAATTTTATTCCATTGATTCCAAAAAAAGCCAAAAAAGGAGTATAGATACGCGGTGGAACATGTCCATCATTCAAAAAATATCTTTGCAATATTTCGCTTTAAGCGAAGCGATGCACTGCCGCGTCTCTAGTTAGCTCTTGTTGTTTTGCATTAACTTCGAATACGAATATTTCCGATTTTTTCCCCCAAGATTTCGAACATTGGCAAGAAAATTATCGCGCTTCATTGGTGCAACATGTTGAAGTTGGTGTTGTCAATATCGATGATAGAAGTTTTTTTGAGCCTGCACCAGGTATGAGACATTTTTTTGATTATAGTAACTGTTCTATTGGTTTATAGATCTTGATGATTTTCAAAAAAATAAAACGTTTCAGATTTATTTTGACATACCAAAAGACTCCTGTCAAAATTTTTTTGCAAGGAGAAATATGTAGGTGGAATATGTGTCTTCTAATTCATAGAAAAATTATTCATTGTTATAGTGAGTTTATCGCAATCACTCCAGCTTGTTGAAAAAGCTTTCCGAAATATCAAAGTTAGAAGTAAATACTCATACCCCTTGTTATGAGGTAAATTTTAGTCGAAAATGAGAAAAAAGTTACGAAAACATTACTTGAGGCAGTAGTTGCAATTTTTTTAGTGTCCGAACTATTAACAAATCATATTTTCATCAAGCACAAACAGTTTCTGCTCCGAAAACAAAAAATAAAAATTTTCCTACCACGAAAAATGAATGTAAATATTTTTTATAACTACCTCAATATTAATTAGTCCCGAAACAGAAAGACCCACTACATAATTCACATGTAAGTGACCGTTTTCCTCATAGATATAATGGAACTGAGGGATTGTAATGAATCTTCATCGTCGGAAAAAAAAAAAGTAATCGAACCTCAAAAAATACCGACTATCCTCATGCTTGGCCATGATGAAGCTATCTGTTCTGTGGACTCCAACGAGAATAATCGTTCGAATGCTCGTAATTCCGCAAATTTAAAAAATGATGGATCGGTCGTCCCGAACAAAAATGTCTGCCCAAAGAATTTATCTGTGAATAATACAGTTGAACCGATGATTGAACAACCTAAAAAATCTCGAAAGCGAGCTTCCAATTCATCGAAATGGAAAAGCAGCACTGCGAAAAGGGCCAAAAATGCTGGTCAAAGTGGGGTTTCACTGAGAGGAAAACAACTATTACCGAAGATAATGGAAAGCGGCTGTGAAAAAAGCTGCCGATTTAAATGCCACGAAAAAATTAACGAAAATGAAAGGAAAATTGTTTTCAATGATTTTTGGGCATTGGCAGATCACACGAGACAGTGGGATTACATCGCTCGATTCATACGGTACGGTACTAAGGAGAGCGAAAAAGACGATGGATCAATATTAAAAAAACGTTTGCACACCGAGTATTTGCTGCCTGTCGACCAAGATGTCGTTAAAGTCTGCAGATCCATGTTCACAGGAACCTTAGGTATATAAATTTTATGAAGTTGAAAGTTGAAATGTTAAGAAGTTGTTTCAGCCAATAAATCGAAAAATTTTCCGCGTAGTATTCAATTTAAAATTCTTCATGATCATTGTTGTTGGATAACAATAAATCTAAAAAGTTATTGACACAATTTTTAATTAAAGTATTCACGGACTAATAATCAGAGTATTTTTTTTAAATGAGTTTGGTGACTTTTTCAAATACATATTATATTCTGATATTTTGTTAATTTTGAAAAAATGTATGCAACATTGCGAATGCCTTTGTAAAAAAAATTCAACATCATTTCTACAAAATTCCTAAGCCTTTTAATAAATAGCGTTTCAATGTTTCAATAAGTGACTACTGGGAAGTAAAAAACACGAAATCCCAAGGATAAATAAAATTGAATATTATTTTAGAGAATCAACAAATAAATATCAAAAGCCGCAGTAGCGGTTCGACACCAAGTATTAAAAATTAAATGCGCACGAGCCGTCCGCACTCTTATGTACTCGAATATAACGGTTTTTGGATTTATTGATTTTTTGTTTTATTTCATACAGCGATAATAATCATTTGACTATTTGCTTAACAATCGTTCAAAATTTTTTCGATCATTCAATTACTGCATATTGAATTTTCAACGTCATAAGGATGACCACATATTTCCTAAATTTTTTATCATCACTAAGTACTATTATTTTCATACAATAAAATTGAAGGCACATGATTTTCCAATATATATTTTGGAACTTTTTACTTGGATAGGTATTACGGAACAATGGGTCCGTACAGTAAAACGAAAACAAATGACATCTTCCAGCGTTTCTATAACGCAAGATCTCCGCGGGCATCATGGGAATCGACCAAACCGCATTTCTGAAACGATTACCCAAAGCGTTAAAGATCACATCGAGCTTTTTCCCCGGGTAGAGTCCCACTATTGTCGGAAAAGTACAGAAGCTCAATATCTCGAACAAGGATTGAACTTGGCTGCGATGTATAGACTGTACAAAGAGTGGATGCAGTTGAAAGACAAAACAGAAATTGCTTCTGAGCATCAATACAGGAATATTTTCAATTACTCCTATAATTTGAGGTTCCATGTTCCGAAGAAGGATCAATGTGATATTTGCACGGAATATGAGCTGTCAACAACGATAGAAAAAGCCAAATTGGAGGAGAATTACAAAATTCATCAAACAAATAAAACAATAGTTAGAAAATTGAAAGAAGTTGACAAAACCAATGCCTCTAAAGATAGCTCGTTATGCATCGCATGTTTCGATTTACAGAAGGTTTTATCTACGCCAAAAGCAGAAACATCGGTACTGTATTACCGCCGCAAACTCGCCGTATACAATTTTACGGTATTCAGCATAGGATCAAAAGAAGGATATTGTTTCGTATGGAACGAAACAATTGCAAAAAGAGGAGCAAATGAAATATCTAGCTGTTTGTGGCAGTTCATCAAAAATGTGTGCGAAAAAGGATGCAAAGAAATAATATTCTATAGTGACAACTGTGGAGGACAAAATCGAAACAGAATGGTTTTTGGAACCTATGCCCTCGCTGAAAAAGTTTTTAATGTCAAAATAACTCATAGATTTTTAGAGAAAGGACACACACAATCAGAGGGCGACGCGATGCACGCGGCCATCGAAACTGCTAGCCGTCACAAAACGGTCTATACGCAACAGCAGTGGTGTGAAATCATGATCGCCGCAAAAAAAAAATCGCCTGTGTACAATGTACATGAAATGACAAATGAAAACTTCTTTGATTTTTCGAATCTCGCCAATCAACAAAATTGGAAAAAGGACGAGTCAGGCCAATCAATGCAGATCTCGAAAGTCAAAGAAATATCCACGATGTTAGGAAGCGATTGCGTCCAATTTAAATATGACTATCTTGAAGCACCGCGGAACATCAATCTGTCGAAATTTTCCAACACTTGGAAAAATCATACGCTCGAGAGAGCTTATTTCGAAAAACGAAAATTGGATCAGGCAAAAAAAGCCGACTTGGCTTATCTTTGTGATAAAAATGTGATTCCGAAAGATGCTCAAGAGTTCTACCGTAGTCTAATGTAGTCAAAAAAACGAAAGATTTTTTCTTCACAAGTAAGGCAACATAGTATCTCCGCATAATATCATCAGTGAGCGCAAAATCATATCATAATTATATTTAAAAACTTTGATTGTTGATATAATTAGTTGTTTTCGAATTCCCCATTATTTATTGTGAGTAAACTCGAACAGAGTTAAAGTTCCGAATGTTATTAATGTGTTTATCAGGGCCGTAGGCTCCAAAAATATTGTGAATAAAATTTTGATCTGAGCTACGATGTTGTTGAATCAAATTTTGAATAACGATCTTGTTGGAGCGAATCTTGAGATACGATGTTTTTGAATTAGATATTGAAATACGATATTGTTAAACTGAATTCTGGAATACGACGTTGTTCAACTGAATGTTGAGATGGAATGTTGTTGAACCAAAATTTGGGATACGATGTTGTTCTCCTCAGCCGTCGAATAGGTCCCAATCGTAAGAGAAAAAAGAAGTAAAAAATACAATTATTTTATAATAACAGAAAAAAAATGTTGAAAATTTTGGAAAACAGTTGGAAATTTGTCTTGAGTCGCCAACGCAACTCAAACAAATAATTCAATATGTTGTAACGAAAAAAAAAAATATTAAAAAAATCAATTGAACGAATATTAAAATTCAAAAGCGAAAACAATATACAGCAAAAGTTATAATGCATCATGCAACAACTAATGTTGAAGGAATGTTTTCAACTAAAAAAGTACGTTCATACGTATGTGTGCGCCTATTGCGATCCGAAAAGGTTTCCACAATAACTTCTAGGCGGGTCGACTTCCCATTAATTACTCGGTTCAATCGATAGTGGGAAGTTGCACAACTCCCGGTCGCTATCGCCATATAAAATGAATGAAATGTAAAAAATAGAGAAAAAAGCATCAGAAGCATCAATCAACCAGCATTGTTTGCATTTTTGCAAACTAATATCTTAATCGAATTATAAAATCAACCAAAATAATTTACTCTCAATGCTAATTTTACGAATCACGCAATGAAAAATTTAATTTTGTTGAGTCATACTGATTCTCTGTTTAAAAACCATATTTTCAATACTTGGCATCCAAGGCGTTGGCACGTCGATTTTGTGTGAATTTGCGAATCACAAATGGCACAAATTCAAAACTTGGCACTGTGCATACCCATCCTACCTCAATTATTGAACGAGCTGAAATAACTAAGCCGTGTTTTATTGACTGTATGTAGATGTTGAGAAACATCAGAACATAAAATGCAACTCGTTTACTGTATAGCCATGAAATTATTTTCAAAAATCTTTTTTTTACCATTGACATTATTGATCGAAAACTGAATAATTTTTTCTTCAAATGATTTCCTGGATAAAATTTAGAATGATCGACTAGAATCTAAAATATTCATGGTCTCTTGTCCTGAGTTCGAAAGCATCGTTAATAAAATATGTTGTCGTCGGATATTCTAGAAATTATTCATTCTACTTCGAATTCGTGCCATTGCACTGAATGCCTCTAAATACGGCCATTGAATTTGGCATGATAACGTAAAATTTTAAGCACCATCGCCATGTTCGTAACAGGAAGTAGTCGGTACGGTAAAAGACAATCGGATAATTCACGATTCTTGTTGGACCTTTCGTGCCGTCTATACAAAATTTCAAAATAATGATAGTGTACAGTCCATTTTAAAAACGTTTATGGAAAATAGAGATGATAGAACATGTTATCAAGATAAGAATGAAAATCTTAGTTAAAAAAAAAAAAAAGTCATTTTGGCGTTATTAGATTGTCCTCCATTCAATTTTTGAATGTTTCCTATTTCAACTTTCACGGAATATGATTTCATCCATTTTATTTTATTTTTTTTGCTGCAAGGCTTAGTGTAAACAAATGAAATGCATTGTATGCTATAAAGGGTATGGATCCCGTCGGATCGAATAAAAAAAGTTTTATTTTAATAATAAAAATTTTTTAAAATCGAATAAAAAAAATAAAAAAAGCCTATGCAGAAAAATAGTAAAAATGAGCTGATGCTTTTTTATTCCGATCCGACAGTGTGGAAAAATGTTCACTTCAATCATACGGCCATCACATTTGTTTAATCAAAACGTGATTATGTTTAGTTCCAGATGCAATTTTTTTTTAGTTATACCGATGTAAGCTTACGAGTGAAAATCAATACATTATTATGCTCTAGAGCTAAAAGTCTCTGAATTTCGATACAATTTTTCATCATTTCCACTGATGAAATGAGAGTAGAAAACAATGTTCCCGTTTCTTTTGAAAATTTTCAAGCACTTCTCGAATAGAAGAAAATGGAAAATCCGCGTAAAAGTTTTTCAGTAAATTTATAATTTATTGAGAAGAAAAATGCACTGCTTCAGCCTGGGTCTTTTATTTTCGTGATTATATGTACTTGTAGCCTCTAGTTGAATAAAAAAAAAACTCATCTGCCATGAGAAAGTAGCAAGGAAACAGAAAATCTCAGAGAAAGATTACATAAAATAAGCATGAAAACCATTCTCACGTGAGATACGGAGGGAATTCAAATACAATATTCCCGTTGTTACACGCGTGTGCGTAAGGGCATAAAAAATGTATATACCTACAAGGAAGGGTGTTCGCAGTTCGGAATTTGTACATCTCCATTATTACGACTCGACGAGGGTGTACGTGTTGCTTATGATGCCCGCGCCTCTCTCCGTTTCCCTTCCTAGTTCCATTTCGTTTGCCTCCCTCCTCATGGTCTCTGTATTGTATTACGCGTTGCGCAGTTTCTCTGTCATCAATTTTTCATTCGACCTCCCCATGCACAATAAATAAATGAAATAAAACAGCGAGTGCGTTGAATATCATCAAATAAGAGTTACAAACAATTATTTGAACGAACCTATAATATTGGCAAAATATAAATAGCTCGGAATTCCTCTCTTCTCGTTCCTTTTTTCTCTCTCTCTCACACACACCTCAAGGTGTCATGCGACTTGTAGGAGATAAGTGAACAAAGCTATATAGAAACGAAAGCCTTGTGCGTTTTTTGTGCAACGAAACCCAGCCGGTGCAGAATCGAAAGCTTTATTTATACACCTCTGACATTCTATTTATAAATGTCTGACAACCGAGCCTACACTCGTTCTTGGTCAGAGTGACAGGCACCCTGTTCCTCTAAGCCCTCCGCTGACGTATTGGAAGGTGTTCTTGTCCATTTGGTCAATGGATATTCTATACTTAAAGTCTTGTTAAATTAAATTCGGGTTTATTCGTGTTTAATAAGAATATAAAATACGTATGCTGATTCTTGAAGATTCGATGAAAGTTTCTCTTGTATTCTGGAGGAGTATTGACCAAGTTTTTTGAAGGTCATGAAAAGATTTGAGGAGAAGTTTTTATGGATTCCGTTTTTATATATATTTTTTATGGAGTTTTATGAGGGCTCCCACGAAGTTACAATGATTGGGTGAAAGAAAAATGAATGTTTTTTGGACGACATAAAATATCCGCATGATCATCTGAGTGAGATAAGCCTAGTTGATGATTTAACGTTTTCTCTAAACGGAATTACATTTCTTATGATAACAATTGGAAGGAGGTTTGCTTTTACGCCAAAATGGATGTTCATAAGAGAGATTTTCATTCAAGTGACTAATAACGTAAATTGATGAAATAATGTCTTTTTCTTGATTCCCGTTTTAGGATTGTAAAAAACCCAGAAACGGCAAAAGAACTTTATCAATTCTTAATCCCTGCTTCAGCAGCGTATTAAAACTGGAACAAGAGTGGCTAATTCGTGTCTTATATACTCGCTCGAGTTGGATCGGTGTATAACAGTTGGTTGCTAGGCAGCCGTCGCTGAGGTTGCTTAATAGTTACATTCATGAGATGATTTTTTTTTAGTGTTATTGACAAAATAATATTCAAATAAATTAAATGTTTAGATGACCTTAGATGAAAATCAAACGAACCCGAATAATTATTGCTCTTTTAGTATGAAATAAAAGAAAGAATTTCACACCTAAATTCGGTATGAGATCTATAAAGGGACTGGATAGTTGGTGGCCTTCTTTCCCCCATAGAACCGGAAAGATATTCTCCTGTGGGAGTTCAGTAGCTGTCCGGAAAAGAGTATCGACTGCTGCCTTGCACCGACTTTTATACTGCCGAGATCCTTTGTTCTCCATCTCTAAAAATACATAACTCGGATCCTGATTAGCCCGTGGAATAATCTCGAATAAGTGTCAAACTTCTTGATTATTTTATCTGGGCTCCGCTATTCCCGGTTGCTGACTTTTCTATTCTCATTTGTGCGCGACGTGGGTGATCACTACGTGCATTTCTTTGTAGCCAATTCATATGTAAGTTGATTTTTCGAAAATGCATTGAAAATTACTTTCGTCTTTAAGAGGAGTTTTGGGAAAGGCTTCAAAGACCACAGAAATCGTTTTTATGATTTTTTTCACAGTTTAATATAAATATACGTATTTTTATTCAGTTTTCTTGAAGTTTTGCATGGATTACAGATATATTTATGCCAATGGGTTCAACATCAGAAAGATGAGGAATCCAGAAATGGTTTTCAGTATTCGAAGCCTCTTTAGCATTGATCCTTGCTTCATCAGCGTATGAGACCTGGGACAAGCTTGAGAATACCTGCTTGAGACTAATCAGCGCACAATATTGAGTTTCTAGATTTGTGTCTTTGTTTCATGTATAGATGGTGTGACGTTATTAACATAGGCCTTCGGTGGTGTTCATTTATAAATTTATATTAAAAATGATTAATGTTCTTATATTTTGGAATTCTCCTACTGATTGTTTTGTTGCTCGTTTGATGATTCATGGAAATTATTTCCTTTGTCTTCTTTGTGTATGTGTTAGCGAA
This sequence comes from Campoplex capitator, assembly GCA_037576405.1. Taxonomy (NCBI): domain Eukaryota; kingdom Metazoa; phylum Arthropoda; class Insecta; order Hymenoptera; family Ichneumonidae; genus Campoplex; species Campoplex capitator. The sequence goes on along the minus strand of JARBWI010000323.1, from coordinate 12,518,779 downwards.
TGATAAGGTATATTTTGGTATTTAATTGATAAACACAAACTAACTCGATTCCTTGTAATGTTATACGTTTTGCACGAAAACATGTCAATGGTCCTTCAAGTATTCTCCGATAAATATTAGTTAATTTCGCTAATTTTCATAATTAACTTACGGAAATAACACGTCATTCAACACTTTCGTGTCCAATCGAAGCTGCATAATCCGACTGATCTTCACATATGTACTTGAAATATACTCAATCCTGAAAATACATGCATCGATCTAAACAAAGAGATTTCGAATCGAGTATATAAAAGAGGATATAAATGAATCAAAGCTTGAAATAGATAAAACCGGTGGAGTATCTTTTCTTTGTTTCATTGCTTCTCCATTTTACCATCGTCAAAAATGCGGCTGCCTCGTTTAATTCGATTCAGGGGAGTCGTATGTTGGCGAAAAAAAAGGATCGAAAAAGAATATAACCGAGTCTACATATCGATGGAGTCAGGCGCTCTATTGATAGAATTCTTGGTGCTAGAGTGGCAGCAGGAGGGTTAACGAAGCAGAAAAAGGGAAAAACATTCTACACGAAGTTCCACGAAGAGGTGAATGGAAAAAAAAAAGACGCCTGTAAATTTCGCAGCGTGGAGGAAAAGAAGCCCTGGGCGAACCTGAATAATTTGTTCTCTATCTTTTTCGTTACCTTGAGACTCGTGGTCGTGCGTTGACACGATGATAACGTTTATCTTATCAACCAGAGTGAATAGCCAGCAATGGGACCTTGCAGAATGGAGATAGTCGATACAGCCGTTTGCAGGTAACGAAAAGAAATGGCCTGACGGTTGACGCAACATATATAACAGACATGCCACAACTTCATAAAAATATTATGCATACAGCTTTCGTTCATAAGATTGATGTTTACCAAGAGATAATATTTTTCATGAATCGGTATCTCGTTCTATATATAATACCCTTCCAACAATGAATTTTTGCGATGGATGGAAATATTACCAGGAATTTTCGTCGAGATGTACAATTTACAAAGATTCTATATCACTTGTGAATTCTAGCCCATCAATTTACTGTTGATTGACTCTAATAATTTATACATACAAAAGATGAAAGTCGTTGTTACAATAATATTTTAAGCTGCCCTACTACAAGTATAAAAAATTGAATATAAAAATTAATCAATTTTTATTTGAACAATTTTTGGTTGTTTATATAGAATAGTAGACTCATCATGCACTTGTATTTTAATATACACTTTTGTAAGTTTTATGTTATCATGTAATTTTTTTTTTTTCTGCGAAAATGAGAGTTTTTGCGGCGTTTGAATGTTTTCTTCCCATATAAGGGTATTAGATATATTTGAATAAGTTGTAGACATTGCCTTACAACGTTTTATGAGGTTCCGCATGAATAAAACAGTCTTCAAAAGAGTTGTCCATACAATGTAGGAAACCGTTCTTGCCACGACAATTTTGTAGCGGGTATATTTTCTTCTAGGGTATATACGGCTTGCAGAGTAGTGATCATATCGACGTACTAAGTAATAGTCGAGAATGTTAGTTATAGGGGTGATTAGCAATTTATTTATTGAATACTGCAATACATCATTTCTTTGAGCCCTACTCCGAACCACTAAATATATATATATTTTTGTGAGATAATCTAAATACATTGCTCATGTTGACCCAAACGAATTGTGTTTTTTCTTTTCATATATTATAAACACATAGGAACAAAAAATCAATCTTTTTTTTTTGCCAAAGTGTTCCAGATCAATCGTTTTAAGACAATTATGTAACCTCAAATTATACTCAAAGATCGTGTATGAAAATTGTTTTTTTTTTCGAATTATATTACGCAATACGGTAAAGTTGGAAGAATATACGAATAGTTTTCTATTTGAATACTCCTAATCAAAGTCAAGAGGAAAAAGATCTTAAGGAGGATGGTGACCAAAGTTAAAATGTTAAGAAATTGATCAAATTTGGTGATAATGTTCTTCAACATCAATTACGAATACACAATTTTTTTCAAAATTTTCTTCTTTTCTTAGTTATCAAGTAATTACGCATTGAAGCATATTTCTTATGCCCGGAATGTATATCTATATATATGGAAACGCTATGCTTATACACGTGAACTTTAGTGTCCAGTTACTCGATAACTGTGTAGAAGGAAAATCTGAAAAAATTTGTTCTGTCAAATTTGGCACTAAAGAATATGTTCACCAAATTTTATAAAATGCTGAACTTTTTGAAAATTTTTATGTTTTAAACATGGTTTAGCATGGCAACACTGTATCGCCTATACCCAACCTCCTTGAATCAATCCGTTGAACCATAGTAAAAAAAAATGAATCACTTCTTCAAAGCTATTCCAGCGATAAGTTTTGAATTTGCAAAGAATTTTCTTGCCAACACTGTGATCGAATATTTTTAAATACAACATCCGCAACAGAATATCCACGATCCATGCAAGTATCCGTGGACAAGGTTCTTGCCGGGGAATTAATGGTCATATTGAACCCAACCGCCGAATCAAAATACCTATCGAAGACCCAGTTATTGTTTTCATGATACTCGGAACGCAGCTATGCCACATGAGCACAACACGCACATGCAGATTTATTCTTCGGAAAATTAAAAATAAACCTAATTTTTCTGAATACAAACACCAAAAAAACGTAAGCGAACGCATTGTTATTTTTTTAGTTACATTTATTATTTCACATGAAAACAACACGCACACACTCTTTGAAAAACTTGAAAAAAATAACACTCAACTGCGAAATCCAAACATCCAAAAAACATAAACAGACAAATGGTTATTGTTTTTTTGTTTCATACTCTGAGCACAGCTATTGCATATGCACGTATTGTGCATATGTAAAATGGCGATCGAATTGGTCTTCCAAAGGATATTGAATGTAAATAAGGGAAACTGGCATGAACCGCGATGCTCGAGGCGAACTAGTACCGAATACAGACTACGGTATTTGATAATTTTTATTTATTTTTGACCTTTTTTTTTAATTAAATTTTTTTCATGGTGCCTGCGTAAACCGCTGCGGGTTTTTACGAGCCCGTTCCATCACTTTGACCTCAATATTTTCTCCACTTCACCGTGCCTGCTCCTGTAAAATTCCCCAGAGTTTTGCCCACAGCCACCCTCTCTCCTAATGCACTACCGTATAACATGTGTACAGTGGACCGCACACCCGTCGTTGGCGGTTTTGGCATTTTTTAAATATTATTTTTAATTTTTATGTGTTCGTTTTTATTGCCATTCCACAACATGAATATTGAATTCAAGGTCAAACGTTCATCTTACTCAAACCTCATCTACGTTGATAAGCTGTGCAAAATGTGGCAACAGCTTCGGGGTTTAGATTCGTCCGTTTACTTACATTTTTTTTGTGTTTCATCGGTGATAACAATATACTGACTGTATTTTGTTTAAAAAAAAATTAACATCAAATAATGAAATCATGAATAATAATAAAATATTTTTTTAAGGACTCAGCTTTGTCATGATCTTTCTATTCGAATCTTTATATTATCTGATCATACAATACTAAAAACATAAAACATTACATACTGCATTTGTTTTACTTAAGAAAGCCGGAAATAAATAAATGGCAAATACTAGTTCCAAAGCCGGTTGGTATAGTATATGTAATATAACCATGTACGTGGCTTTGTGTCGTCAGGGCAGGTTATCCGAGCCACCGATCGATGTGACGAACACAATTGGAACGGTAAAAAGGCAATACGATGGGAATCGTCTCATATGTATAGTTGTGGTTGTCGACGAAGCCAATGAGCCTCGGTGCACGCTAACTGTTCGTGTTCCTACAAAACGTCACGTGATATTAAAAACTGTTTGCAGACAAAAGAGCGTAGCAGGCGTCGTTTCACGCGCTTAAACATTTTGTTTACGCCCCTTTATTAAATAGCAGTCAGTGCACATAATCGCATATATATATATATATATACATATATATACGAATATACACACATATGGATTTAAAGACTGTTGTAATAGTGCGGCTTATGACCACTCCGATTTCATGTTGGCTCGATATCCGATCCAAGTATAGCGTAACTATTTCGATTCACCCACATAGGTAGGAGTTCAGGAAAAGAAATGCATTACTTACTCGACTAACCTGTACTCTTTGGATACGTCCCGTAATCATGCCTCGGCTTATCTTCGATAAAACAATTCCCTACACGTACATGTACTTATTATTTCGATATTTTGTACTTATTCATACAATACAGTTTCTGGAATAAAGCGCCTGGAGCTTCTGTTTCACGTTTACTCTTCTGCATGTTTTCGATCGCTGAATTATATAATTTATAATATTTGGTGAAGATTGCTTCCGACTTTCTACGGGGAGAATGCTATCTTTATGGTTTCAAGAACCATGCACTGATCCCCAATATTATCTCGTTTCGATTTATTCGTTAAATAAATTTTTTAGTTTCCTGAAAATCACCCACGAAATATTATAATTTTATGTTTCCACTTACCCGGTGCAAAATTGCCGGTAATGAAGTTTTTACTGTACGAGTATATACAAATGCTGTTAAACTCGCTTGTACTAATATCGAGACTTGGCATACCGTGCGATGCCTTTACAGGCTCGTTCACAACTCGTGAAAACCCTTTTGCACACTTTACCACCCCTTCATACTCTCACTATAGTGTTTGCAAAGAGCCCTCTCTTCCGGCCGTATATTCATGTTAAACCGTCCGTAACGATGACAACTATACGACGATGACGACGACGACGACGACAACGACAACGACGACGACGTCACCGGCGGAAATTCGATTCGCTTGTGATGTACTCGTTCTCCAGCATGCATGAGACGTATATACGTCTCTATACATTTAGGGATGTACAGTGTCCGCAGTTTTCCTGCGATTTGAATTCATTGTTTTTCTTTTGTTGAATGGGGTTTGATACTATTTTTATTTTTCTATGAATTTTTGGCTCCTTTGACGTTGATCTGTCATTCGAATATTTCATAATATAACTATTCATTAACAATCATGGGCACTCTAATGCAGAGAAGGTGCGGGCAGAGTGTGACACGAAGTCAATGTGGCCCACACTCCTCCGGAAAAAAAAAATTCTATTTCGCGTATCTTTCTTCAGATCATTCTTTGATACCCTCATTTTAATGCTAGATTTATTACATCTCGAAAGACATACACTACCGTCGGAAGGTTTCCCGACAAAAATCCAAAAAAGATTCTGTACTCTTTTTCATGTTATTTCACCGATTTTATAGATAAATGAGTTTAATAAACGGCATATTAATGGAGAGAAATTCCGTTTCATTCAGCTTTTTTTGAAAAGTTTCTGCGATTTTTTTTACGACTAGGACGTCATTTTGAAAACGACTGTTTTTCATCATTTTTTCACCCTTTTACAGATGGACCGCGTTTCCAGGAGAAATTATTTTTTCGAATTTCTTCGATCAGATCTTCAAAGAGAAAAGCTCAAACTTCAATTTGGTTCTTATTAAAAGTTGATACTATTTTCTATCAAAAAGTTATTTTGTTTTTGACGAAAAAAGACAAAATTTAAAAATTCCTGCGTAACATGAAAACTACCACTTTGAGAAAGAAATCTCAAGGTGGTGAAAAGTTGCGTCGGCGATAGTTCTAGTCACTACATTTTTTCCAGATTTATTTTGTTTCTCGAAAGTTTTTTTTTCCGTCGGTTTTAGTCGAACCCCAGGTATATCAATTTTCGTAATTGGAAAACTATGGGTTTCATGACAAAAATTCTGGGTACAAAGAAGTTTTATTTCTTTATTTTAAACATTTTGGAATTTATCCAGATTATTTTTCGATTTTTTTTATCCGACGATACTTCTTTCGAACTTGGGGTTGAGGTGAAATATTACGAGGGAAAAAATATGTACATTTCAATTTGGAGAGCTATTGAATTTTTGTCTCGTCAAAGAATAAATGGAAGGAAACGCCGCCGTATATTTTCAAGAGACTCGTTGAAAGGATGCCGCGCATAGTCTAAAAAGTGCTGAGTGCCAAGGGTGGTTTCTCCAACGAGACACAAGTTTAATCGGTAAGCGAAGAAATAAGTCCACAAAAATTCAAAAGCTCTCAAAATTAAAATATACATCTTTTTTCCCTCGTAATATTTCACCTCAACCCCAAGTTCGAAATAAGTATCGTTAGATGAAAACATTCGAAAAAATCTAGAAAAATTTCTAAATGTCTGAAATGAAGAAATGAAAATTTTTTGTACCTAGAATTTTTGTCATGAAACCCATAGTTTTCCAACTACGGAAAATGATATGCCTGGGGTTCGACTAAAACCGACAAAAAAAAAAACTTTCGAAAAACAAATCTGAAAAAAAATTACGCAGGAATTTCTAAATTTTGTCGTTTTTCGCTAAAAACAAGATAATAACTCTTTGAAAGAAAATCGTGACACTTTTAATAAAAACCAAATTGAAGCTTGAGCTTTCCCCTTTGAAGATTCCTTCAAATAGTCTTAAAAAAAATCGCAGAAAATTTTCAAAAAAGCGGAATGAAACGGAATGTCTCTCCATTAATATGCCGTTTATTAAACTAATTCACCTGTAAAATCGGCGAAATGGCATGAAAAAGAGTGCGGAATCTTCTTTGAACTTTTGTCCGGAAACTTTCCGACGGTAGTGTATAATAAGGATTTTTCTATCCACAAACCTTCAGGCATATGGTCTTGTCGTTTCTTCATGTCAAAGAAGAACCTCGTCATATTCTCATGAGAAAATTATTTATGAAAAAAATCGACAACACCCATGGCAGAGGAAAAAATTGTGAGTACAGAGAAGCTATATTGGGAGAAAGAAAAAAGAATTAGAAAGCCTAATAGAAAAAAAAAAGCCGAGGATGTATAGCACCAGAAATAATGAATTTGGGAGTATTTCGATGATTATTTAGATTCTTGTCGTCGGACCTTGAGCGCACAATTTTTGGTCACTAGATAATATGGTTCCTGACCCTTTCAATGATCATAATTAGCAGACTAATTTTTTTTATGTAACCTCTGACCTGGGTGAGTGAGAGCATAACGAAACTTTAACTTCCCAACTCGGACTGCCACTATTCGTCCGTGATGGTTTCATCATTTAGAATTTTTAAGATCAATTTTCCTTTTTTTCACGTATGTAAGTTCTTAATCATAATAAAAATCTAAAACGAGCGGGAATGTCATGGAATCTTCACGTGACTCGTGAATAAATTTTGCTTATTTCCAGCTGCATATTTTGTTAGACATAGCTCATCTCCATCGATTGTCATCTTTTGAGAGTTAAAACTCCTGAAAATAGTCTCGACTAGAACCGTAGAATACAGATTACACGTGACTTTGCAAGACTTGGTAAGCATCTTAGCAAGACCACTTTTTTTTCGCGCGAATTTTGGTACCCGATTTAAATCTCAACCTTCGCGCCGTAGGATATTCTGAAGGTTTATCTAAAAAATCACGACAGCACTTTGAAAAATAAGCATCCCAGACAGAACCATATATCCGAAGGTGTGTGAATAGAAAAACCCCTGATTATTGACTTTCATAGCGTGGTAAATCGGACATTAAGATAAGGGTACTATACAGAATAGTGTTTGGAAGAGCTGCTACAATGAAATAACTCAAAGATCACTCAAAGGCTCTCATTCATTCGCTCGATTGTGTACACATTTCTGCCTAAAATGAAAAATAAAAATCATATTTAGGGCGCGCTCCTTTTTGATATAATTATTCCATTATCGAAAAATATAATTTTGAACTTAATCAGGCATGTCAAGTAAGTTGATCGATAGATGAATAAGAATTCTAGTCTGCAGCGATCTCTAAACAAAATGAGCAATTTGTTATTACAGAGCATTTTTTACATACGAAAAGATTGCTTTTCATAGATTTCATCTTCGGGAAAAAACTTGTACCAAGCTTGCACTATATATCTCCGTCGGAACCTGGTTCGAATGAAAGCTCGCATAGGTCAACGCCAAAGAAGTTTTTTTTTTTTTTTTTTTTTTACGAAAAACTAGCTTCCGTGAACAAAACTTACGTGAGCGCCCAATGGAGATTTGACATATAACTAATAATTAGTAGTTTTATTAAGCTGATCACTTTGAAATTTGCATTCTCTGTGGATATAATTTTCTCTCTTTCAATCAAGCTATACACCAACTTCCAGCTTTGAATTTGGTCTAAAAGCAATTGACGAAAGAATTTCTTCAAATATGTGCCTGTTTCAGCAGACATTTTTAACAGCTTTCCTTTACTGTACCGGGCTACAGCTGTATACTAAAAATGATTTTCTATATTGGCAATTCTCTTGGAAGATTATTGGGACCGTGCATACCTCTACACTCTCACCAGAGTGAGAATGTGTAGTCGTGTACATACGTACGTTTTATCCAGACATAATGCCACCAGTATGCATATACACGACTACACTTTCTGACTTTGGTGAGTGTGTATGGGTGTGCACGGAGCGAATACATTGATAAACGGATCGTCCAATGTTAGAGACTATGAGAAGAATAACTGAAAATTTTTTAATTGTCAAGTATATAAAGTTAGCGGTTTATTAAATGTTTTAGGCAGGTACCACTGTGGTCCCTTAATCGTGACTCCATTATCGAATTGAGATTCAAAAGCTCAATCACAAATTTTATCAGATTCACCTTATAAATAATATCTAATTAAGTTGTCGTTGCTACATAACTTTACGAAGAGTGTTTTGTCAAAACATTTCGAGACGAAACAGAGATGCCATTCTACTATAGTGTCATTCGGCCAAACGTTATAGGCATCCAAATGTTTCGAGTATGTGATGCAACGTTATACAGCCTCCGTTTAAAAATGTACTTGGCAGAAGTGTGATGGCGTAGATATATCGTGGGGGAGGCTCTATCGCGAGACGATAATCATCAGCGGATCTCAACACTTGGCTGGCATAGCTCGACGGTCTATAAAGTTTATTTAATGGACGACGCTGATGTCGTCGGAAGTAAGTGCTGCAATGCGATGATGTCCGCAATCGATTTATCACTGTAGCGTCTTAACGTTTGAAATTCAGTGCATGAAGGTGTGTTCAGGTTAATTAAGAATCACAGTGATCGGAACATCCGGCCAGAATTTATGCAGGTGTGAAATAAAAATTTGATAGTGTTGAGTGTGCCACTCAAAGACATTTTCATGCGCACTCATAAATTCTTTCCCAGCGTTTTGCTTTCGCCACTATTTTTATTGAGGTCTCGATCAATCTCATAGGGCCAAATATAAGTGATTTTTCATTATTACCGATTTGTTCTGTATCTTTGTTCGGCGGTGTTCTCATAACGCGAGCGCATAATTTCATTGAGCTGAAATGAAAGTTAAGTCACCGATTCGAAGCCCCATTGCGAGTTGTCATTCTCACGGTATCATCCGTCGTCTAAAGATTCTTATCGTGGTTCTCGGAGCTCGCAAGAATCGTCCAGCAGCACAGTCCTGCGATTCTGATTGTTATCAAGGGTCAACATGGTCAATTTTGTTCCCGTCCAAATGATAGTCTGAGATATCTATCGTTATCGATTATTGGGATTACGATTAACGTTAGTAAGCGATAAGCGATGGGTAGTGGGTTAAAACCTGTAACCGCGGAGTCCCATCAAGTTGCAATCGTTAGTCGCTCGAATTCCGGTGTTTCAAGGGAGATACGTTCTTTAGGCTGCTGCTGTTCTCGCCGTAAAAAAAAACGACGCAATTGAGTTTTTGATAATTTCGCATAGAAAGGTGGTATTTTTTTTCCGGGGTGCTCTCACATAGAGAAAATTTTGAAACGGCTCTTGTGCGACCATGATATTTCGCTATTTTCTGATCTGTACCATATTTCGAATGGCCAATAAAAATCTCTTGTAAAATCTTTTGATCGAGTCAGCATCTTGGGCGTCTGGTGATGTCAACATTCGATAATTATGTTTTTCTACTTCCCGTTGTCAACGAAATTATGTTGATTTTTTATTGAAAAATTTTTCCATCCTGAAATTTTTCGTTGAAACCAGTTTAAACCACAGGACCGCTTTTACGTCTCGCATTTGACAGTTATTGAAATAATATTTTGTCGATGAAAGCTCATCGGCTGGCGACTGGTAATTGTTAAATGTATGTGAATGTGAGTCACTTGAGGTACCAGAGAAAAGAGTCATGATATATACGCATATGTATAAGTCTCGAACACGTAGTAAGGGGCGGATATATGCCGAGATTTTTTTTTCTCTACATAAAAGACGACGGTATCAGCTCTTTATCCTCCATCCTTTATGAGTGTGGGTAAAACTTAAATATTTGGCTGGCGACCAAAAACGCCAGATAGTCCGTCTATTCACAATTTTCCGGTCCCAAAGTTCATCGGCTGCATCTACTTTTTCTTTTGGCTCAGGAAACATCGCGAGCGACAAATACAAGTGGGATACATATCTCTCGGTTATGTCTATATACACATACGTATGTAATAGTCTACGGAAGAAAAACATTTGGAGAGTAAAATCCACTCCTTATGTTTCCTTTATCATCTCATATTTGGATCCTGTCTCGGCGCAAATAAGAACAGCTGAACGTATTTTCATCTTGAATTTAATGCAGCCACTGTTCAAATAAATGTATTCTTTTTCAAATCTTTGCCAGGATATCACAAAAAGTATTTTGCTTAATAAAAATTTATCGATAAAATGTTTATCGATAATTAGGTACGACAGTCATTAATGATTCAATCGTTTTTTCTGGTAAACAATGATAATCATGTAGAAATTATCATTTTTCTTCTTGTAAAATATAACTTCTAAGGATTATACTTTGGTATTTCACTGTAATAAATATTGTTACACTGTAATAAGAATGATTTTTCGTGTATTTTCTATCGTGTCACGTATCGCTAACACTGCTGAAGAAGTTTAGATATCCAATTGCAAGTTTTGTTTTGGATGGGAATTTCTGTTATGAATATTTAACTATTTATTCAATATTCCTAATAAAATAGAATATGTGTGCAGTAGATAAACCACCAGACACCAGTCAAAAAATGTTGAGTGCCTTTTCGTACTTTCGGAGGTAAACGAATAACCACCCACAACGCTGACTCAAGTGAAATAATTCAAAAATATACTGCTTAACTAATTGTTTTACTTCTATTCGTTATTCAAAAATCAGAAAGTCGATCAGCACGCAGATGATTCTCAAGGTTTTGATGAAATTGATTACAAAACATATTTTTTTAAGTTTTTTTCATTTTATATTGAACTAGCTGTGCCTGCGGGCTTCGCCCGCGGCATCTAGCAGGTGCATTTAGCTGTGTATGCAAAACAAATATTTGAAGTTCTGTTGAATCGATATCAAAAAAAGTATTAGGAAGTTACATGGGTTTTTTACGATTCTTTTTCAATTTCAGATATAATTCTTTAGTTTTTTCTGAAAAAAAAAAATCGAACGAAGGATTTTTGTTTTTTTTTCAATTTTTCACCATTTCATTAAAAATCCTATAACTTTTTTTCTGTACCTAATTGAGCATGCAGCCACCGCTCATTTTGTTCGTTTTCTAATTCCCTTCAAATTGGTAAATCGTTTCTTTTTGTTTATCGTTAGTATTTAACTACCGATGAGTTTTGAAAATTGGAAATTGAACGAAATCATTAAACTTTTTTTTACATATCTGTAAAAATTGCGATAAAACAGAATTTTGTAAAACCACAAACTCAGTTGTGATCATGATCTTTAATATCGTGAAAGATTCATCGTAATCGGTTCAGTGATTTTCGATTGAAAAGCGGCCAAAAATTTTTTAGCGAACAGATTTATATATATAGAGATAGATAGATATAGAGATTTATTAAATTTAAATCATTTAAGGTAATTCATATTTATAAATCAGATGGTTTCCACATTACGGTACTCTGATGTGCGAACGTGGATGTATACAAGTACGCCATGAGTACGTTATGTATAATTGAAAAAAAATAGACGCTCTTCTTTCTTTCTGCCTAACCTTGTTACTTTTTATAGAAGTGAAAGAAGTCTGGCAAAACCAAAAGAGACGGAGGAAGAAAGGAAAATTGGGGAGGGGTTGCATAAATATACAAGGTGTCCTATTTTAACTTTGTCATTTTCATATCTTGAAAACGAAGAGCTTGCAAGAAAAACTTTTCGGATCAAATTCGCAGAGCTAGAGAGGAACATTTAACGGTGGTAGTGGTTTTGACCTTCAGTGGCTGTCTTAAGATTATTCAGTAATCAACTTGTTTTTTTAGTAGGAACTACATATTTTTTATTGCAAATCCATATGTTTTAGAGAAAAATAAGTAACGTTTGTCTTCAGAAGAGCATGTATGACAATCAACGTCAACACCATCCGATCGGTAATCAGATATTTTCGGCGAAGGCTCGAATTATGTATTTAGAATAATGGAGGCCATTTTAAACACGAAATGTGCTGAAGCGAGCAAAAACTGAAGTTGACAAAACAAACGATGCTTTTCAAGGTTAATTGGTATGCAAAATCTGATCAGCAACTTCCACGTGGTGCACACTAGGTGATGCCGATACCGACGATGAAGAGTGGAAGCCTGGAAAGTAATCAACAATTGGAACTGCACTAGTCAAGCGAGTGGATGGTACTATTCTCCAAAATGTGTAATATCAATTTTCGATTTGAAATTGAAATTCTTTGAAAAACTTTTCCAGACGAAAGTTACTGATTTTTCAGTGAGAAATACGAATCTGGAATTAAAAATATGTAGTTCCTATCAAAAAAACCAAGGTGACCTCTGAATGACCTTGAGACAGCTACTAATGGCCTACTATCGTTGCGGATGTCCTCCTCCAAATCCAGCGAATTTTATTCGGAAAATTTACTTCAAAGCTCTCAATTCTCAAAATATAAAACTGACAAAGTTACAATGGAACACCCTGTATAGTATAGATAAATATTACATATATATATATTCCTGTAGCTTATCCCATCAATCTGCCGTGAGTTCTGAGCGTCTTTTTCCTTTTCTCTCTCTCTCACTCTCTCTCTCTCTCTATAGTCGTATATGATATTCTTTTTCTTTTTGTATGTCATGAGCATAAGTTTAAACTTGTTCTACTACTATATTTTGTATAGACGAAAGCATCTCAGCGTGTGCGTGCATTTGTGCGATGTTTTCTATTCCGTGCTGAAAATTCAATGTTTGCGTTTCCGCTCTCTTGCCTTTCGGAATATTCTGATTTATGAACGCTCTTCTTATCCTTATATAGATATATGCATAGTACGCACATTGGCATCGGCACGATGCATTCTCTAGGATTGCGTTCATCAAACCTAAAAAATGAACAACAATGTAAATAATGCACGTAATCTGAAAAATTGATAAAACTGAAATAAGTGTACACCAAAAAAAGGCACAAAGGCACAAAATAACCAATCAATAAAAAAACATGAAACAAGTATATTGTCGTATAATTGATTTATTTTTATTTATTGTTATTATTATTATATAAACAATGATAATAATAAAAATATAAATAATAATTTAATGTATATACAATGAAAATTGTATAAATATATTTATTCATAAATAAGCGAAGAAAAAGAATAAAAAGTCATTCAAATCACAAATGCCTCACCCTGAATACAGTTTGATTCGTTTATAATCATATTATTTTTTAATTTTCTGTAAGGTGTGAATTTCATCGATTGTTCACATTTCCATACTACGGTTTCACATTAAATTATTCAATTTTATATCATAACTTTGCTATTCTTAATTTTTGCATGCGACCAAATGATCTTACTGTGAATTAACATTGACTAACAAATATGAAATCTTGAGAGAGTTTCACTTACCAGTTGGTTGATTTTTTATTTTTGTTTCTCTAGGTTATTCTCAAACATTTCAGATTTTGTAAGGTTTAATGCTATTTTTACTGAGGAGACGGGGTTTTCGTTTTAACAAGTGTTTTTATTGCTCATTTTTAAAACATTCCAATTTTTTTTTTTTTTTTTTTTTTTTTTTTTTTTCAATTTCTATTGATTTTCCTTAGAGAGTCTTGAGTTTTTCCGTTTGTTTTTGATATCTTGCTGATCGTAATAGAACGCAGATTTTCATTTCTTCTGTTTACGTACAGTCGAGACTTCGATATTGATACGTAACTTCAATCTTGAAATTATTTTCTTAAACACCTTTTGACCGAATTATTTATTTTTAATCACATTAGGAATATTTGAATACATTCCAGAACCATGTCATCATATTGGTTGATCATATGTGCGATCTTTTTTTTTTTTTTCTTGAAAACCGCATTCGTAGCTATAAACTACAATTGGCATACATGCCTCTAAAAAAATATCGGTATTGCAATCAAATGAAGTTCTCATTTCTTTCCTCATAGAATATACTACGGGAAACTTGTTTTATTTTCAGTCGAAGCTATTTGTCAGTGAGGAAAATTTGGAAGAAAATCTTATATTCTTCTATGCAAACTAGTATTCAGAGATCAAACTGATTTTTTTTCGAATTTTCGAATAAATCTTTTAGATGTTCACTGCCGTCTCGAATACTTTTTTTTCGTGAATCTCATAGTCGGTTGTGTCGAGATATACAAAAATGCTTTTCGCCGGTGGGTATTTTATGTCTTTCCGAGGCCCTTCAGAGCTCGACGCATTTGTGATGCTGTCCGCATAGCTTTGATGCTTGGTTTCCTCTGATTGCCTCATATTTTTTTATTAGAGCTTCCCGATTTTTTACTTGATCCAATGTTGATTAGTATACCTCGTCCATGAAGGGGTTAATAAAGTCCCTTTTTGTGACAGACCTTCGCTTAGAAAACATTCGGTAAAAGCATGAGATCAGAATTTTTTAATTACCCTTGATAGACCTCTCCCCTGGGCAAAGCTTTCGAGATAATGTCGCACAGAGTGTCGCAATCGCCAAGAACACATCTCTGTGTTTCGATGAATAGCTCTTCTCTTTTCGAGACTATCTGTCATGGGAACCCTATATGTTTGCTTTCAGTGCTTCCACCCGTAATTCTTTATTTCACGGAAGTTTTTCTAAGACTTCTTTCGGTTCTCGTTTCCATTTATACCGTTACTTGAGATCTCAACAGTAAAGGCAGTGGTGTCTTTAGTGTCTCACCGTGTGATAGCACAACAAAAATTTTCATTTTTTTTCCTTGACAGATCCGCCCGGAAGTGGACAAAAGATATTCCAATAGCCACGAAATTTTTTAATACAATCCAAATTTGCAATGGATGACAATTCAAAAAAGAACGTATTTCGCTATTTTTTAACTTACCACTGTGTTTTTGCACTACTCTTAAAAAAATTACGGAAAGAGAAGTACGTCTATCCAGATTATTTTCGATCTGGACCCTACAAATGTGGAGTATTTCTCCATTCATAATAAATCAAACAGGCGTTGTTTAAGCGCGAGACCTAACGCACTCTTATATATACGCCAATATGCCGGTTTTATGACACCATAGCGTTTTTAAACCGTTATGGTGGACGAATCGTTTGGGTAAAAAATCTGAATATTGGTGACGATTTTTTTTTCGATTTTTCTCTTTCCATTGGTCTTTGTTGCAAGTAAATCCGTCTAGCCAATCTTGGGATATGATGATTCAGCGAAATAAAATCGAAAAATTTCGAAAGCGAAAATTGTGTATTAATTATGCTTACCTACATATGTAAGGAAACGTTTCGATATTCAAATAGTGAATCTATATTTAAATATTGAGACTTGAAATCTTTTAGGTCTTCTTATTTCTTGATAGAGAGGTTATTGCGCAGGGTTGTGTCCTGACCGGCACCTAAATAGAGAATCACTCAATTAAGACCCGCCATCACCGGAGAGCCTAATTGAACTCGAAATTCAAGGTCGAGTTCTCTTGATAAGACAATTAAGTGGGAAAACGAGATTGCATCACCGTTTTATTGTACGATCGATGCCTCTCAAACCAAGGATTGGGATTTTCTTAACAACCGATATTTGCGATGCGACATTTAGTTTTGGTTTTTATAATTAGAAAATTTTTTTGAGACCTCAAAATTGATCTGAGAAAAATAAAGTTGATTTTAGAAATTTGAAAAACGGAATATCCGATGGGAAAAATATATTTCATCCCTTACAATAATGATACGAATTTCGATATCATTCAATCGGCGGTATTATCTTTGTTCACTTTCGTTTCAACTTTTGTCTCTCATTAAAGTTCTTTATTCCTATCTGTTATCAAAAAGACTGTTAACTTTTAGAAATAAATGAAAGGCTGAACGCGAACAATATGCTGACTTTATAAAAGTTGTCTATCCTTGCTTTACGTATTGTTGTCCCAACGCTTAATTCTAAATGCGAAAAATGTTGAAGTTATCTATTGATAGTGATAAATGCCATTTGTTCAACTGAAGTGGAAAGCATCTGGAGTCATTCCCAGGCTAGTTAAAAATAATAGCCATAAATGAAGCAACGACGAATTTATCTAAAATCGAAGCAAAGTTCAGAATTACCAACACACCTTTCCGTTAACATAGAGGATACAGTTTTATCGGGACTTTCTTTTTATTGATTTGGAGTCGATCTACAGGGGGTGAGTCTGTCAGTGAAAATTACAACCCATCATGAGAACCATCCTAATATAATTGTATTGTGACTCATTTTTCTCACCCGACACACTTCCTAGCTCATTACTCATGCACAGGGTGTTGTGACGGCTGAGAGGAAGCTGCGTGCCAGGTGCCGAAGCACCACCCCTTCAAGACCAACTTTCTCCTGTTTCTTCCCTGCACCGTGGCCATGGTGAAGACATAAGCACATGGTAGTACATAAGTGCAACCGAGGCGATCCAGCTAGCTCCACTTGAAATATGGCAAATGGGCAGAGTCAAATGAGTGGCAAAATGCCAGTAGTTTCTTTGATTAATAACAAACATGATTTTATATGGCCGATTGTCCCATCATTACTTCTGCGCATACATCCATCGCGAGTAAGTCTTCAAACGCAGGCGTAATAACGTCAAAGTAACACGGACGATTACGTTTCCGTGATATGCCCATAGAAGATGAAGTGGAATAGCACGCCCAATCGAACACAGTAAATAATAACAAAATGTTGCTATCAGACAGTCATAAGTCGTCAATCAAAGGCAAAAAAACTCGGAGTTCACAGGTACCATCCTTTTGTACTCGGATAACCACTTGAAATCGTGATATATCTAAAGCTGAACATCAAGATTTCAATTTCATGATGCACATGTCGAGGCTGACGAACAGGGTACGTAATACGAGGTATTAGTTGCTCAGAAGCCAATGCAAAAGATCTAGGACACCCTGTATATACGGGAGAGCGATCAATACCGTGGCCCACTCGTCAAATCGACCAGCGATGTACGCAATAGGATGCAATTGTCGCTCATAAGGCAAAGCAATATTTAGAACACTCAATAGGCATCCACGAACAATCATTATTACGACTCAAACGACAAAGCTGACAAGCCGCGCACATAATACAATCCAATTGCCGCTCAATAGGCAAGACAAAGCCTGGAACACCATGCAGGTACCAGCAAGCAATCAGTATGTCAATCCATACGTCAAGACAACGAACGGAGTACCCAATCGGATGCGACTGCCGTTCAAATAGCAAAACAACATTCAGGACACCCTCTAGGTCCGGTTGATAAATTTCAGAGAATTTTTTGAGATAGTTGAGATTTCTTAACACCTGTGCTGATAATCCAATAAATAATTTTCTTTTCGATAAGAAAATCCCGTCAGATGTTCCTGCTGTATATTTAGTGTGCATTTTGCGGAGAAAGAAATATCCGCGGTTTATCGAATCAAAACAATCAAGAAGTTATTTCCAACTGGTTTCCGTAGCTTCCGTCTAAAAATGTAGATGTTTACAAAAAAAAAAAAAAAATTGATACCCAATAATGACGGCACTGCTCTAAAGTGACGAAAACAATATCGCTGTACGGCTGCCGGGTGTAGGCGACTCACCAAAATGGATTCAGCTTCGTAATTGTGACGATATCTGTAGTATATTCGGGGAATTACTAGTGATCTGCGGAAAAAGTGCCACATGCAATCACTATAGAACTTTACTCCTAATCAGTAGATAATCTCGCAAACAACTGTGAAACTAGGTTGCGTGGACATGTTATACGCGCCTTAAACTCAACGGTATCGGTATGGTATTACTTTATGAAGTAGAAAAACTTAGTACGAATATTTTTTTCTACGACATTTGAATTACATCACGATATGCAAGTTTTTATTATGCGGCATTTCCAGGATCTTTCTGTCAAAGTGATTACGTGCTTTTCCACCAAACGTTTGTTACGTCAAGACACTCTTCGAGTGTATAAAACTGACTGAAAGCGAGTAAAAGACTCAGTCCATACATAATGCATCGGCAGGCGTCCCAGTTTCTGTCGTCTTTTTTTTTTTCTTTTTCTGTTTGTATCTTTTGGTCGTTTTTGCTTCCATCTTTCTATCTTTCTCGATTTATTTCAAACCTTTTCGAGTATAGAGGTCACATTGGAACTCCGAAGGCTACATCAATGTTTTTATCCGCAAACGTGGGATTAAAGGCACGAATGACCTCTGTGCCTGCCTGATCTTATATTCTAGACCCACACGAAACGTCAAAGCCATCGATAATCATCGTCGCACTAATGTAGTCAGAGACTTTCTATATCTCGTAGCGTTCCAATTTTTTTTTTGTAAATAAAGAAAGCTAGCGCAGTTGTCAATCTCCGTTGTCTTTGCGTGTGAAACGTAACGTTCTACATCATTTACCGTACACGTCATATCGACGGAACGGTCAATACAATTTTCCGGAAGTCAGCTAAGCGTATGAACAAACACAAATAGCATCCACGTCAAGATTAATCGATTCGTACAACTGATTTTTATCTTCTTATGCAACTAGTTCTTGAACTATACTTCTCTTCTTGCGGAAGACGATTTTTCGAGGAACTCTGAATAAAAATAATATACGCAACAAAAGAG
The DNA here is from genome assembly GCA_037576405.1 of Campoplex capitator. Taxonomy (NCBI): domain Eukaryota; kingdom Metazoa; phylum Arthropoda; class Insecta; order Hymenoptera; family Ichneumonidae; genus Campoplex; species Campoplex capitator. The sequence continues at coordinate 12,499,720 of JARBWI010000323.1, read as the reverse complement.
GACAAGAGGCTATCCAAATCCGCATCTTTGCCGCCCTTGACTTCCGTTCAGTTTGAATTTCGATTGCTATACAGTTTGTAGAAAGTGTGTCTTATTTTCTAACGATTCGTGTTTCGTTTTACAAATATTATCGCACTAGTGCGGTAAAGGCAGTGCTCTTTACGGCACTGATGCGGAAAGAACCCAAATCGTAGCGTACACTGCACTGATTGACGAATTGAAGATAACCACAATTGATTCTTTTGCAATCCCGACCGCCCGCACGGGAAAAAAGACGGGAGTTGTGCGTTTGACCGCGATCAGCTGATTTTTAAAATTCTTTCGCAACGTATTTTTTAAAATCTGAATTCAAACTTCCGAGGCAGATATCACAAACAGTATTGTTGGTAATGAGTACAGAAAACAATAACGAATTCAATTGCGCAAATGTTGCATTCGTCTTGACTTCTGATGCATATTTCCACTCATACTCATACGAGTATGTGTCCATGAGCTTTCAGGTCATGCGGCAACTTGGATGTAATTCATCGTTCTCCGTACTCATTGCATAAAACTTGATATTATTATGGCTTATAAAATTCGTTTCGAATGCATGGAATATGTAACAATGAATACTGGGAATATTTATTCTTTTTTTTTGTATATGAGACGTCTCTTGAAAACAATTTTGTAATTGAAAATTTTATATTTCTCAATACCTTTTATCGAGTTATCGAATCAAGGGGGGTCAGGGAGGCAACTTTGAAATTTCAAATAAGAACTCCAGTTTTTTTTTATTTTAGGGCATTTTTATTGTGTGCCTTCATACAGAATTTGTATATGGTATATGGGAAGCAAAGAAAAAGGGAGTTTGAATGACTGTGCTTAAAAAGAGAGCAAATTATCCAGAATGATATTTGTATGGCTACTACTCCTGAACGTCTTTCGAAGAACGCACTCCGCAAATTATATCGAATGAAAACCTTCTCTCGGATTACCTACTTTGAATTTCACATGTCACACAAAAAGTCAATACAATGTGCTTACTATATACGTTATGGAGGGATGACGTGGGAGAATACCGCTGTCGGTACGACCCTTGGGGGCTTGGGTGACGACAAAAAGCAAAACTTCTTTCATTCATTCGCAAATATTCACTTATCATTCCCTAAATTGATTGATATAATGCTATTAAAGTCTACGAGTTTTATAAATATGTAAATGTCGTACGTCATATTAATTATGCGAATTTTGTGAAAAAAAAAGAAAATTGTATTTTACCGTATCGTGCTGCACACTTTACCACAATATCTAAGTGCTAAACTCGTAAAAATGATGTTCGTTAACAAAAATGAATCAAAATTAACAAACGATCAATAATTAAAAAAGCATGATGATGATTGCGTTGAATTATTTTCAATATCGATTTTTTGCGTCATAGGCATCGATTTGCATTCTTCATAGTCGCCTCTCTTATTAATCAATGATGCAGTGACCGGGTAGTTGATATTAGTTGTATTTGTTTCGGCTGCGCGGCGATCCAGCTTGTTTGTTCAGCGATACTCTTCTTACGTTCCGACTTATGTTCTGAGCTCTCTTCAGAAATGTTTATTTGTCGTAAAAATTATTAGTATTCATATATCATCAATTTTTATTTTATTTTTCTACGAAGTGTAACAAGCGCTTACAGCTCTAATATTACCACAACATCCCAATCGCATCGCTATGCGTGAGACTATAATTTCTTTGAAATAAAACTGTTTTCGTCGCTGACGAGAGAAGTAGGCAATCTACATTACTTTTTTTTTGGTTACTTTTGGCCAAAGTATTGAACGTAAAATAAATGAAATATACAGGTTATTGCTGCAGATATTGTTATTTTCGATTTTCCATTTTATTTCTTTTTATTTTCATTTTTCATTTAATTTCATGATTATTAGAATTGTGCGCAGAAAAAGTTAATCTTGAGATTAGGAATAGCGTAGATTAGTCTTCGATAGAGTCGCCTCGAGACTCTTTCCGACGCGTGGAACTCGTTTTGACAGAGGCAAGGAAAACTACGTTAAGCCCAATCGATACAGAGGTGATTATATTTTTACTGAATTTTGGTCGGTTAACATCATCATCAGAAGCTGAGAAAAACTGTTGCCCGCTTATAGCGATTGATGCACGAGCCGTTACATGACTAAGCAGTCACCCAACCAAGTATCGGCCTTGCCTGAGGCTGCTAAAGTTGAGAGATAATCGAAACCACACACATTTTTCCTCTAAAATTCTCGGTTCGTTATGCATGTAGTTTTGAGAAACAGAGAATATGCTGGTAGAATCAATAGTAAAAAAAAACAACCAAACGGAAATACAAAATTTTTTATGACAACGTCTATTTTGAGAAACGCATTGTCGAACAATATCATGTATGTAATATCACTTTAGTACCCGATGTATTAAGCTGACAGATTGAAATTACACCCCAATTAACGCTTGACAAAAACAGCAAAAAGATATAATAATCTAAAAACCCTTGCAACTTGTGTTGGCACTTGTGATGAGCAGCTTAATCTAATCGAAGCCACGCACTCTAACGGCACACTAATCGTCATCACTTTCAACGAAAGTTATTATTATTATCTATTTTTATCGAACGTATAGAACTGCGAATTTTTCGAATAATTTTTTTTTTTTTATCATTTGTCACGTAAAATTGCCGTATGAGACGAAAGCTCATTATGGGTTTCACGCGTAATTACGAATGCTGTCATTGTACGTACAGAGCTCGATCAATTGCCAAAATTATTGTAAAATATTTATTTCGGGATTTGAACCACTCGGTAACTGTTGAAAAAAAACCAAAATCACGAATGAATCATTCTTACAATGATCATGCCTGTATCCCCAGAATAATAATATAGCAGAGTGCATCAATTTCATAGTGACGTTAAAAACAGCAGTAATTATAGCGAACAAAAAATTGTAAAGCTTGGAAGAAAAAGCTTATTTGATGCCGCCTGTACTACGCACAATGAATCTGCCGAGATTTGATTTTTTTTTCCACGAATATCGTGCGGATAAGAAAATGTATAAAAAATGTGAAAGTAGCATGCATGTAAAATTGGAACCCGCGGAAAAATGTGTTTCCCGAACACCTTTAAACTAGACAAATTTTTTTTCGAAATAAATCTTGATTCCCTTCTCGGTGTTGTTTGAAAGAAAGAAAAAAACCAAAAAAAAAAAATATGCGTTGCCGCACTGAAACAGGAGCCACCATGAGTAATGCGCTGAATTTTCACATGCGCGTAGAGAATGGTCTTCGGGCTTGAAAATGATGAGTATAGAAAAGCGACGAAGTAGCTGGCTGCTCGTCATTATACATCGCTTGTGTTTACTTCTTTACGGAACGTATATATACGCGAGCGCATAAACATATGCATATGTGCAGCTATGTGGGAGGCACAAAAGAAGAGTAGGGGAAGAGAATCGAGACGAAATACTTTGGTAGCAGTGTGGCTCGATACGAGCATTTGAATGAGAAAGAAAAGCACTCATACGACGCGCGGTTCCATACTCTTATAATATTATATATATATATGTATATGTATATGCACGTACATGCTTGAAGTTGCGACGTCGCTCGTCATTTTGCGGTGCAGAGAGAGAGATAGAGCGCGAGAGGTATAAACCGCGAGCTCTTGTCCGCTTTAAGGTGCACGCTACATGTGTGCGCGCGCGCGAGACTGTTTGTCTACGTGATTGTGAATGTAGATGTGTATGTGCGAGAACGTTTCGGGAGTTGGCGGGGGGGTATTAGTGAACAACGAGGGAGAAGGAAGGAATCGAGCCGTCGGTGGTGCCGGCGCGCGCGCTCACTTGTTGAGTGTCGAGCAACGGACGTGTTTTGCCATCAACCGGTAGACGCACAAATCGTTCTCGCGCTTTTTTAAAATCCTGATACCCGCGAAATGTTGAAATCGTTGCTCGTACTATTTATATAATAATATTCAGAAACGAACAGTCCAAAATATTATAAATCAAATAATGAACATTAAAAAGTATAGAAAATTTCATGCAGTGTGTTCGAGTGCATATGAGTGCATGCAGTCTTTCATATAGATCGTATGTACACTAATGTATACGTATGAAATCATAGAGTGCCGCTAGTTCAGTGATACCAAAGTGATTTAACGTCGAATTTAAATGTCCGAAGGAATGAAAAATAATTCAAAAAAATTGTATTATCGATATCGAAGAAAATTGCAATCCGCATCTTCGCTCTGAGTGACAAAATATTCGTTCGCCTCAATGAATAAAGGAAGACTCTTTCCGTGTGTCCTCGACACACGTTGCTTACCTTTTTTTGGAAACTTGACACCTCTCGACGAATCTCACGAGTTTGAAATAATATCGTAAGATAATGTCTTCTTATCTCTATTCGCCTCTTTCTCTTCGAGTCTTTCTTTCTTCCTCTCTCCCTCCCACCCCTCTTTCTTCTCCCCACTTGCCACTCGTTCGATCAGTCCGTCCAATTTACCACTGATAATTTGGCGAACGACGACGGTGCTCGTTATATTTCGTGAGAGCACAGAAAATGAAAAAAATGAAAAAAATGAAAAAAAAAAAAAATGAGAGCGACCGGGCATATTGGATGGAACCGGTGGAATTAGCGAGTGCCCGAAAAGTGATACGTTCGTGTTAACGAAAGAGAGGAATGGAGTCTATTGTGCGTAACTCGCGGTTTATATGAGGGAGTAAAAGATAGTCGTGTGGGCTATTTTCGAAGGCCTTTCTCTCTCTCTCTCTCTCTCTCTCTCTCTCTCTCTCTCTCTCTTTCTCTCTCTGTCTTTATCTGAGAGTTTGCGCTGGCTTCGGAGATGAACGCCTACTGAATTCTGCCTTAGGGGCAAAGACGCCCGCGCGTAATTCGCGCATTTAGCGCCAAAGCAGCGTGCACATGTGTATATATAGATATATAGAAATACACAAAAACACACACAAACGAGTATGTAGTAGCATTCTCAGCGCTCTATACTCGTAAATACGCCATTATAAAAGCGTTAATGATGCAGCTAGTCGCCTCTGGTGCTTCTTCTACGACTCGACTCGATACGCTTCAATCTTACGGTTGTTCCTCATCGTTAATACGAGCGCACGAAAGATCTCTGACCGGAAATACAGCCATTAACACGATGGAATACAGATATAAGAAAACTTTAAATTAACTCAATTACCTTCGTTTTTATAAATAATTTTTTTTTTTTTTTATCTTTATTCGAAAAAATTGCCAATTACTTGAATCGTTGAGTCTGATATATCTCTCGTATTGATTTCAGTATTTAGACTTCATTCATAATAAAAGCTTTTGTATTGATTTTAATAATTTAACACAACTCGGTTCCGATAGGTATTTTTTTTTTTTTTTATACAAAGGAACTTTTATTATCATTCCAAAACATCACGATAAAACCGTAAGCTCAGAAGTTGGCATTAAAAATGTTCGAGCAACCAAGCATTATGTTCTTTGTATCTTCATTTGAAAATCTCTCAAAATCGGAGCATGCTGAAAATTAATTTGCAATAAATAATGAGTAATATGCATACATTACGAAGCGAGCGAGTATCGATCATGGAAAGATAGACGAGAAGCCAGTTATCAATCGGTAGAAAGGAAATGCAATTACTCGGTGCGCGTGTCTTCATTCGGCATAGTATATCTATATTATTTTGTTATACGGGCAAAAGTAACTCGAGAGGCAAGTCCGCGAAACAAGTCTTCGTCAATCATCTTAAATACACTGGTTATACACACACACGTCTTTTGTTTATTCTTCCAAGAAAGTCTGACGTAATAGGTACATTAATACACTTGATGAAAGACGAATACCATAATTGTATGTACATATTTATATGCACGTAGTGTATACATATCTGACCAGAAAGATCGAATCTGCAGGTGAAATAATAATTATCGGTAAAACTGACTCATGATCTTTCGTCTCAATTAACGGAGTGAAAAATGATTTTTTCTTCGGATTTTTGCAGTATTTCGTTTGTCGATGGACTTCATGCTTGCCCCGCAAGTCTTTTGCTTCCTTTCGTTTTTGTGGCACGGTATTATACACTTATTATCGTTATTATCTTGGTCGTTGTGCATCGCGGTTGCATAAGTATAGAGTAGAAACGTCATCTACCTACGAATATACCGCGTGCGTATGCACATGCATAAAAACATGGTATATACGTTATTGCGTAACGTCATATCCTAGCGCGGACAACCGAACGAGGACGAATGGCATCTCTCTCTTTCTCTCTCTCTCTCTCTCTCTCTTATTCTCTCCTTCTCTTTACCTGCATAGACAGACAGTGCTCGGGGTAAAGAGGCACGTAAAGTGCTCAGTTGTTCTTCTATCCGATTCCTCGCGGACGTTTGAGGCACACAACGGAAACGTCGTCGTGGCACATGCACTTTTTTCGTTTTAGTATTTTTTTTTTTTCTTTAAATTCTGAAACGCGATTTCATTTATTGTAAATGATTGAACACCGGGAATATGGAAAAACAGTGATTCGATGAAATCGAAATTTTGTGAACTTGTATATATATGAATAAATATATATATATAGATGCGTAGATATGTTGAGGTGGAAGAATTAAACAGTGCCATAAGAAAACGTCGTATAATTTTGACGCAAAATAAATTCACGTCCATACGCGAATTCATGCATTAACGTGGGTTTGTTTTGTATATGGGAGAAAAACGATTGCATAATTCGATTTTTACGTGTTTTTCATCATTCAATTTATTTCGTATTTACGCCTTTACCCATAAGAAGAAAATAAATGGAAAACACGAATAAATTTATATGTCGCAGTGCCATTAACTTTCCCGAGTCGTATATAGCAACACGTGAATTCCAGTCGTTGACTCTTCGACTTACAACTGGATAGTTTTTTCTTCTTTTCTTTTTTCTTTTCAAAAGTCACTACATACATGTATTTGTATGTGTCGCTAAAGAGCTTTCTCTACGATTACCAGTAGAGGCAAAATGTCGTTGGGTTCGTCGACCATTGGAACTTTTGGATATAATTAATATATGTATGAGGCATGTCAGGCCATTTCAGGAACCTCGTGACTCCGAATTTTCAACTCTTCTCATTTTGTTTTGTAGAATTGTATCCCATAAAGCATACCAATTTTTAGTTATCTATCGCAAAATCTTCAAGGGTTATTATTTTTTTAAGTGACTTCAAATGTCGATAGATTGATTGTGTTCACTTTGAAGTAGTATACTTTTATGAGCAAATTATTATGTATCATTGTCGACATCACTTTTTGAATTTGGAATAAAAAAAATTGAACAAATTCACATCGTCGCCATCTTTAATTATTTTGAATTTTTTTTTTTAAGACAGTGTAGCTCAGTGGTTACTCGAACCGCGGTTCGACTCATGAGCTCGATGAATTTAGAATTTTCTTTTCCACAATTTACCAATGTCTAACGAGACTCAATATCAATAAGATATTTTAGCAATAATAAGTTCTGTTTTATTTGATAGAAAAATTGATTCGAAAACAAGTGAAAGAATAAAATTATCTCATGTTTGGACTATTATTGAAAGTCATGTAAAAAAAAGTTCTAATGGACGAAACATTGACGATGATGATTAATAATTCTTTTCATTTTTCTCATGACAGTATGAATCAACATGAATAAAAATTTGCAAATCAATATTTGTCGATATCTATTGGTCAGTTTATCAGAATAATTCTGAAATTTGACGATATCTGAATCTGAAAAATTGTTCATATCGAAGAAGATGGGATAAGGATCTAAAAATCAATGCGAATCTTCCTCTCATGGATACAATTCAACAACAACAACAAAAATCAGGAAAATTGAAAATGATTGACGTTGCGAGCCGATGAAATGTCATCAAATGCCTGACGTACATATTTATCATTTTACATGCAGAAATTAGTGGTAATTATCGTAAAGCAGCAACTTGGATTAACGGAATCTGTACCAACGTGGACTGTACAAGTGAGTTCATAAATCTCGGTGAATTCTCATATTTTCAAGTGATATAAAATGAAAAGTGGTAACGCAATAACCTATTGATGATACACTTTTTGTGTTCTTTATTTTTATGGTGCCTAAAGTGAGTCAGTTGTGAAGTGATAAAAGCAATTACCAAAGTTCATCGATATACATACATGTATATTTAGATATTATTTTATATTTTTCTTCGACGATTGAGTTGTGATTTAAAAAAAAATATTAAAAAAATAGCATGGCCATGAAGAGTAGGAAACAGTATTACGGAGGTGGACACTTCGGAGCAGCTAGCCAGTATCCTGCAATCAGTCAGGCGTATTGGGCACCACAGCCTCAAAACGTGCCCTATTCCGTACCAGGTAATTAGAGCAGTTCAATCGTGACTTCAAACCATCCGGAACTTGTATTATGAAACTCTTTTTATGCTTGTAACATAATATTTTCGTCCTTTACGGAGATTTCTTCAATAACATGATTCTCAATTTTATAATTAAGGTTGATCTGTCGCAGTGGTTAGTCAAGAGACAGCCTATCATTTTGAAATCTGTAAATGAGCCATAAGTCATTGATTTAGATATCATTTTAATAGAATTACGAAAGTCGATGATTTTTTTAATGTGTGCCATGATCATTTATGGAACTATATTCATTATAAAGTGTTTTAAGGGGAGGGGGGGGAGGCGGGTAAGGGTTCCAGCGTAAAAAAAAACACTTTTTTTGTGAATATTTTTTAAAAGTATGGATTCAGCAAATTTATTCAAACTTTTTGTACATTATTGAGTATACTTTTAACAATATTCTGTAATTTTTTCATGCGGAAATATTGAAAAACAAGCCGGTGACAGAGCTTGCCCCGGAACGTCTTAGAAAAAAAACAATTTGCGGTGTTCACTATATATCTCGGTCGGAAATTATCTGAAATCAAAAACCAATAAAATTTAGTCAAAGTATCATCGGAGCGGTAGTAGAGTAAGACACTGACACTCCAAGTGATTACACAACTAAATCGAATATTTCTATTACAATTGGTCGATAAACTCATTTTTTTTTAAATTGGTCCTCATAATTTTTTGAACATGTCAGAATATTTTTTGTCAAAATATCCAATCGCGAAAACTACATATTCATGGCTCAAACCTCTGTTGGAGGGGAGTTTTCAAACGTCATGGGTTAAATTTCTAAATTATATAAATTATCTATTGTTCCATCGATTGTTAATCGATGATGTGCTCTCAAAATTTACAGACGTTTTCCTGTACACTTTAACGATCGAATTAAAAAACATTAAATTTATCTCTAATAATGAGGTTCGCTCTAACAGTGAGGTTTTTTTTATTGTCAGCAAAGTTCTAAAAATATGCGTATGGTTTAACACATCAGCGTTGTTGAAATAATGAATAATTTTGTTACTATAATTTCTCAATTTTTCAATTATAATTTGATTACAGTATACGAATATCAATACGTGTTATTATGATTGTACAATTTAAATTAATGACCGCTTAGACATGAGGAAAAATATTAAATTTTCATTTCCCAGCGTTCATCGATCATTCATCACCATTCAGTTATCTTTTGAGTTCAATTTCAATGTTTTGATAATTCAATAGCTACAAATCTGGAAAACACTCGAAGATTAATAATTGGGATGCTCACTCGTAGAAACTAATCTATTATGAAAACATCGATTTACCATAACTCGTAATGCGAGAATAGGCAAGGAATTCCTAATGAAATGTTTTTATTTTTTTATTTTTTAAATTTACTTTTCAACATACACAAACTCAATATTTTGAATGCATTGCACCTTAAAATACGGCCGTTGAAATCATTAACAATGAAAATTGCTATCATATACCAGAGCTGAATAAATATATAAAATTCATAAAAAGATTTGACAGTAATTGAAACGTGTGTAGTCCGATGTGTGAATGTTCAATGAATCGCGTCTACTAAGAAATCTCAGTTTGAGAGATATCGGTATTTTCTGTGACCATGAATACTTAATAAATACTTGTAACGACTTCTCAAATGTTCGGTAGCAGTAAAGCAAAAAAGCTTAAGCTGTCGTTCGATTGAAGACAGAAGGTGTGACTGTTGAAGTTGAAGCAGCATGAGTCGATCGGTGCGACTATCACCAGCCCATGGAGATGTGTGACGACTCGGAGTAGATACACGCCACTCGAACATTATGAATAGTCAGCACACGGATCGTTTGCTCGTTCGTTCTCGCGTCCTCATCGAAGAGAATGAATAAGTATGTACCAATACATATGTACACGTGTATATGATAATGCTGAAGATTGCAAAAATATACGTTCACGAAGCCTGTGACACGAGGTACGGTGCTAGGCTCAGTTGTGAGACACGACTATTAATAAAATAAAGAGAAACCAAGGTTCGGTGTCGGACCTCGTAGCTTGAAATGCAATGTTGAAATAATCATGCAAACATGCCATTGCTTATTGGCAGATCCACGCTCAGCAGAGTGCTTTATCATTATCACTCATCATTTAATGTTGTATCTCGTGTATTTTATTTACACCGATGCTTCTCTAAATCTTGGCCCATCACTGTCGTACAAACTAGTAGTATAAAAATATCATTTTTTAGGTCAATTAAGTGACACGCGAATAGAGCTATGGCATATTACCTTTCAAGGGCTTCTGACAATGAATTCATTTTTTTTATGGCTCGATGGAAATACAAAAACGTGAATTACAGTTATTTAAAGCAGTCACGTTTTATATTCAAGACCGAGAAGGTCTCTACCATTATATAAGGCCAAGTGAATCACTCGTCGAACCATGAACCCAGAGCTCGCGTAGACAAGAAGTCAGACTGTAAAAAAATAAAAAATAAAACTTCTGCAGTTTTCGAGTCTATGTCTCGCTTGGTTTGACAACTACTCTGGCTTGTGGCTGGTTGGTGAAACTAGCTCGAACATTGAATGGGATATTAAAGAAAGCTATATCCATTTTCACTCGACCATTATCTAGCTACCATCCAACTTAAACTCCCTTAAATTCACACAAATGGAAGATCATTTCTTTCCTGGGACGTGCAATTTCGTGCTGCATCTTTTCCCTCGAGCCACTTAATTGTTGTGCATATTTCAAATTCAAATCTGGCTTTTCGGAAAAATTCCGCGGATTCGGACGGAAAGGGGTTTAGTAATATCTAACAAATTGCGTTTGAAAACAAAGAGTTTGTCTTTGAAAGTAAAAAAGAAAAGTCGTTAGGAAGATTCTCATACTGTATGGCGATGCACTTTGAAAATAATGCCCACGTTGGTATACTTCTTTCTCAGCCGATAAACTGATCAACCAAACCGAAAAGAATCCGCGAGTTGACATTCAGGAAGCTTTTCATACATCTTTTGTCAATACATATAAATATATATATTTATTTCATCAAATAGTTCTTTTCGATCAAAAATTAATGAAAGGCTTTCAAAGTTTCGATTTTATATAATCGAATTTTAACAAATTAGTTTTGAAACACCCGCAATGTAGACACGTGAGAGCATATAAAAACCCCTCGGCAACAGTGCTTTTCCGATAACCATTCAGCTTCCGATATTTCAACCTGAAAAAGAAACGAGAAAAATTTTTCGACAGGACTAGAAAAAAAGAACATATATAGTATTAAGAAGATTGTTTTTTTTAGTATTACAGTTTTCGTTTTATGAATACAAAAAAATGAAAATACTTTTGATCAAACGAGTGCCATTTTCTGTTAATTCGGTCCTGTCAAAAACTTAATTTCGACTGTCAGAGGCTTTCAGTTTTTTTTTTTTCATCTGCGAAACATTTTTGGAGATAAAGTCGACCAACGATTTATTCAGGAAGGTATTTTGACGCTTTTTTTCGGAAATAACATTTTTATGGCCCAATACGGATAGTTTTAAAACGATAATTGGTAATAACGTACGGTCATTTGAAAAATCTTATTGAGGAAAAAATGTACAGATTGGCAATTGACCGTATATATTCGCGTAGTTTCGAAAGGATGCGTCGGTAAGAATCGCGTCGACGATTCAAATGAAATTGTGCAGAAAAATGGTTGCGATAGAAAGAAGCAAAGTCCGTTTCCGACTCGTCTCACAGAGTTCCAACGAAGCGTAATGCGAAGAACCGCCTCTTTTGCCTTTTACCTGTTCTATTATACGGGAAGGAGAAGTAAAGAGAGAAGAGAGCATTCTCGCACTGCAAGCAGATCGGTGTATATGCCAAGGCGAATGATTCACCGCTCATCTTGCAACTTATTACGGAAGTAACGGTCACGCCGGCAGTCAAGAAGCCAGAAGCGAACAAAAACGTATTGAAAAATGAAGATAGAGGGAGAAAGCAAAAGAAAATGCACAGTTCTATTTACAAGCACTGTGCCGCAGTAACTGGGTCTCGAGAACAACAAAAGAAATAGTTATATATCCTTATACCAATCGATACCAACGCGAACAAATAAAGTTTTTCCTATTATTTTTTACTCAATCACGAAATCGTTAATTTTTATGCTCTCTGATTTTACTTTATTTAATCAGCGTTCGATCATCGTTTCATCAATTTATATCGTGTTAAGCTCAATTTTCCTGTATGCGACAATTTTGATTAAACCTGTGTCCAATTTTTTTTTATTTTTATTTCATTAGACACCGCATATCCTGATCGTATTAAACTCGATTTTCGTAATTCCACTAATGTCCGTTCGATAGATTTTCATTGAACGTGTGTCCAATTTACATTTATTTCATTAGATATATCATATGCTGATTAATCACATTGATTTTAATTGCACGCGCAATAAACAGTCCAGCAAAATAAAATGGATTTGGGGACGCATTTGGAATGTCGATCTTTTGATGCCTCATCAAATTAGTGACTGATTTTCCTCCCGTTTTTCAAAAGCTTTTAAATACATATATACCGCGGAGCTGGAGTTGACCTAAAAAAGTCTGTTCGATGGGGAGAGTGCTGAAAAAAATTACTGAGAATGTCTACAAACTTCTTGTCAACACCGGCTGACATAAAATTAATATTTTGTCGATTAAAAATTTGTGAAATCATTTATTATGCATTACATTATTCGTTACTTGGTACATATGTGGATAAAATTTTTAGAACAATGATCGAAAGAAATTTCTCTATTCAAGCATCGTGGAAACATTTTTGCCAGTTGATTTTTCATATTCGAAGAACTATTTATTCGTCATGAAATCGTAACTCGCGATAGTCTCTGTGTACTCAAGAAAAAATATGTCACGTTTTAAAGAACTACGCAATTTTTTTTTCAATCCACCATTGCTCTGTTCGAGATTGCGTTATACATATATGGGGAATTCCACGCCAAATCGATCACTACTTGAACTTTGCATTATTTTTCTCTCTTCAAGCTCATGGAATGAAGCTTATTTGTTTTTATGTTTTTTTTTATTTTTCATCTCATCGATTTTGTCTAGCAGAAATTCTTGAAAAATTCAAAATATTTTCATCAAAGCCAAAAATGTATATTTTGGAATATTCTTTCGTTCAAAAATATTTTGAAAACCATTAAACGATTGACTGACATGAATCTGTTTTATCAATTCTAAGCATGAAATCGTTGTTTCTACAGGAATTATCTCCTCCAATTTTCTTCACATTTTTTCATGAGAAGCTGTTATTTATTTGATGAATTTCAAGCCCTCCACAGCCGTGGCTGAATCATTTTTTATCCTGTAATACAAATTCATTATTTATATTAATTCGTGTTTACAGCAAAGAAAGTTACTTAACGTCTCATAAATACGCGTTAAATTAGTTTGTTTAACAAAGCTTTGCCTTAGCTATCTTATTTATTGCCTTGCTCATTTGAAAAGTTTCGCATGCACAACTGAAATTCGTGGCATTGTGAAAATAGCTCCATCACACCATTTCTCTCTAGAATTACACAATGCAGTTTATGGGTTCCTCTATGGTGTTGGTTTCGCTATCTGATATTTAGCGTCTAATTTTTTTATCTCGAAAATAACGCTTTTCCTTTGAATATTTCACGACAATATTGTGTAAATTATTGGATTCTGAAGCTCATACAAACATCTCGTTGTTTGTGTCATCAAAAAGTTTGTTTGTCGAATGGTGGTTCAAGACTCGCTCGTGTTGCTCGTCGTTTTACAGTCCCGCCGATGCTGTCACATGGTCCTTTACCGTGAGCTGTGGCGAATAAGGGCCATTCATCGATCCCGAAGTCATCTTTGTCGTTGTACAGATTTATGGAGTTTTTGAAATTCTTAAACTGTTATGGTGCTCCATCAGAGGAGTCAAATAATTTAACTGGAAGTTTAGACAGCGTTCTCATAAAATCAGTGATGATTCGAAATAAAACTTGAACTACGACCGAGTAGTCGTGCAATAACCCTCAAATAACTTTTATGCAATAAGCACAATAAATGTGAGTGACAAATCTTCATTACAGGAAAAAAAGATTTGCCCAGTACGATCGAATAAGGCTTTTAATTCATTTAATGAACAACGGCGTGTCGTGAAAAAAATGTTGTAAAGATGATCGATGGAGACAACCACTGTAGGAATAACTTTATTCTTATAGAATTAATCGTACAATGATATTCAAAATATTGTCAAACGAAAGAATATTTCAAAACAAAAATTTTGACCCCTTCGATCCATTCAATTTTCTCGATATTTTGATAAGTTAGCGATCAGTGAGGAAAAAAATTGAAAATTTTTCAAAATCCTTTCTCATACAAAAAAAAACCGTTAACATGGAAATTTCAAAAAAATCTGGTAAATTCCTTTCCCTAAAGTGTGGTAGAGTACAAAAATTCGGCACAAAAAATTTTTCATTCAAATAATGGCTGATTTAACGAGAAATGCCCAATATATATACCGTTATTGAGAAATCGTCCACGAGTAAAAGCGACGAAATTATACCGAATAGCAGTAAAGCATGGATTTTTCTACTACATGTCACGCTATCCAACTACGTGACGACCCTTGACCGTTGGCTGTATGTATGAATATGCTTCATAAATGGCAAGGTTAATACGACGGATATACAGAATATACTGAGAAAACAGGTGCATCTTCTTATACATCCAAAGGCAGAATAAATATTGATAGAAGTGAATTTGAAAGAATCGACAGGAAAAATGTCACTCGGAGAACGATTTGTCTGAGGAGAGACTAAAGGGAAATATTTTCTTTCAACCTATTTATCGTGCAGGTTTTTAACAATTAAAATTGTCACGTGAATTTTCGATTCGAGAACATGTTCGCATTAAGTACTATTATTGGAAATCTTTAATCGACGAAACTTTCATAGACGAAATTATGCAAATGAACGAAGAGCGCACAAATCGTATATTTTCGTTGATTGATTCGATTCATCGATTATCGTAACGACGATAAACTTATCATTTCAAATCACTCAAACTCGAAGAATCACAAATATTTTCACTTCAGCAGCTTTCATCGACGATAATGCTGAAAACAATAAAAATAAGTGCAATAGGTTACAAAAATGAATGAATATAACAAGGAGAGGAGCTTACAAGCTAATGCCATGTTGCCCGTTTACAGAGTCCAGTGTAGCAAATAATTAGCATGCGTACTAATCACACACGATGTGTACATTTAACAAACGTAAAAGGTATAACGTGTACGTAAATTACATTTGAAACTACAGCGTCCGTAAGAGCGTGATGTGTGTAAAGTGAGTGGTACACAGCATCAGAATCTCATTGCATTTATCTCTCTTTCACTCAGTCATTCACGACTTTTGCCCGTGTAGCAGCATCCAGAGCATGCTTATGACCTCCTCTTCGATGTGCTTTACAAACTTGATTATGCACACTCTGTTTGGTACATGTGTGACGTATTTCGGATGCTCTCAGCTTGCACAACTCATTAGCGTACTCCGTAGTCACCTGACTCGACTTAAATCTTATATGTGTATGTACATTTGTTCGACGAGACTCCTCTCTCGGTCGCATCTCTCCGCTAAATGAGTTTAAAAGTGGCTGTGCGAGGACCCGTCACCTATGGCATTCGTTTTTGTACTGCTGCTGCTGCTGACTCATGTCATCCTTCTCGAATTTTAATAGACCTCTCGACCTCAATGTTATCTATGAAATGAACAGAAAAAAAAACGTCTTGACAACGCCATTATTATCGTGAGTATTGAAAATTTCACGTCATAAAAAGCACGAGTTCGTGAGACAGATAAAAAAAAAATCGTCGAGAAACTTTTCATTTTTTTAAAGCTACGCGTCATTCTTCTTTATTAATTCGTTTATGGCAATGTGGAATAATCTTCAAAATTGAAAGGTACTAGATTTATTGGAAGACAACTGAAACTATTTTGTCGACGCTTCTACATTCAATTTAAAAGCGAAAGTTAATTATCACATCGCCAAGTAGAACACCGGTTAAAATGGAATTTTAATATTTTTTAATCGACTCTCGTACAAGGAACCTCGCAAACACTTGCATATTCTCAAAATTAAAGAACAACGTAGAAATTCAGTGAACAGTGTTCGTTATATTTTCCCGTTTTTTAAATCTTCTTAACAAATGTGCATAAACATCCGAAGCTATTGTACCAGTCGAATGAGCGTTTGATTTCGCAATGTTTTTATACCCAGTTTAATGTACAATTTGAAAATAGTAAAGAAGAATTTGTGACACAACGTATGTCTTCTTAAGGAGGCTCATATGGTAATTGAATTAACAAAAAGATATTGATAAAAAAAATAAAAAAAATTGAATACAGTTATCAATATCAACAAATTCACCTGTAAAAATTTTAAGCCCTGAGGAAGCCGAGAGAAGTTGATAAAAACAGACTTCCCAATTCAACACGGTGCCTTAAGCGTTTCTGTGGAGAGTCTGTAAACATTAAATTCGCAAGCATTGACAAACAGTTTTGAACGAAACTTCTATAAATGCTAAAAAAAAAAAATCCAAAGAACTTTCTTATATACGACTTCGTAAAATCCATTCGATATACTTATGAGCTTCGGAATAAATTAATTTGTCTCGAAGGACAAGGAGGTTAAACCTTGGAGGTTAGACACACTAAACGTACTGAGCCGACGACTACGCTAGTCGTGAGAGGATGAACATCCTTAACCTATAAAAATATTAATTAGATTTGTAAAACCGCCAGCAGCTGATAAATGCAAATTTCGACGATGAAGTATTTTCATCGGAATTTTCTAAAGAATAATCTGTATTTTTTATCCGATTTTAATGCACCGCGTCTTAATATTACTATAACGTTGAATATAAAACAAAAGCTATTTTTGAAATTGATGAGAAACCGTGATTGTGCGTTGTTTGTTGAATTCATCGGAGCTTACCGCGTATCAAACGAGACGTGCGTGAGCTGCGTGCGAAGATAAGAAGAAAAAAATATGGATATATATATATATTCTGGTCCCTTGCATCAATCGATCTCGCCGCTACGTAGCCATACGACCGCGAAATACTTTGAAACTCGATCGTAATATGCTCCAATGGACTATTCGCTTCATCTATAATAACAGGTCAATCGGCCCTGCTTATTTAGTGGTTATAATACCAGTCGACACACTCTTACCCACGCACGATCCTGTTAACACTCATAGTCGATACTTCGATCAATCACATTATCGTGTTAAAAGTGAAAGGTGAAAAAGAGCCCGTACACATCGCGTTAATAGAGTTTGATCCGATAAGTTTATACATTAACGAAGAATTACTAACTATAAAGGCGTAACCAATTAGTTTTATATTCCCCCGAAAATGAGAATATCTTCTTTCCTCTGTATCGGAACTTACATATGTGCGTAGGACGCAGGACATTTTTTACGCTAATTCTAATACGGTACGATGAACGAATCCACTAAAAATGTATTATGTATCTATCATTCATTTTTATTTTAATCTCTATATATATAAATCTGTTCGCTAAAAAATGTTTATCCGCTTTTCAATCTAAAACGGCTGAACCGATTACAATGAATCTTTCACGAGATTAAATATCACGATTCAAACTGAGTTTGTGGTTTTGTAAAATTTCGTTATCTCAATTTTTACAGAAGTGCAAAAAAAAGTTTAGTGATTTCGTTCATTCTCCAATTTTCAAAACTCGACGGTAGTTAAATACTAACGATAAATAAAAAAAACGATTTACCAATTTGAAGGGAATTAGAAAACGAACATAATGAGCGGTGGTTGAATGCTCAATTCTGTATAGAAAAAAAAGTTACAGCATTTTTAATGAAATTATGAAAAATTAAAAATACGAAAATCTTTCGTTTGATTATTTTATCCGGAAGAAAACTGAAGAATTATGTCTGAAATTGAAAAGAAAACGCAAAAAGATGGCCCAGGTAACATCAAAATACTTTTAAAAATTTTTTTTTATGTAGATTCACAAGCAACTCAACTATGAACGAAATAATTCATGTATCTAAAAAATTAAATTAAAAAAATTAAAATAGGAAAAATTCACAGCTAGAATAGGCTAGATGCACCTGCTCTATGCAGCGGGCGAAGCCCGCACGCACAGCTAGTTTTAATTACTAGCCAGTGATTTCATAATCTTGCAAGAAAGGACATTTTTCACAATTTTTAGTGAGCGCAGGTGGGATGAATTTATTTTTTCAAAGAATATCGCAATGATTTCGTACTCGAGACGTTGCGTCTCAAATAATATTATATCTTCCAAAGAAATTTTTTTACATGTACCGAACAAAAAGTTCTCGATGAGCAAAACTCTGAAATCATTCACTCCTGCAAAACAACAGTATTGCTTATTTACCAAGAACGTGCTGAAACAGAATTTTTTAGTCCAATGTTGTGGCATACTTTTGACAAAAATGATAAGCATAAAATCAACAATTTTTTCATCCAGAAAATTCCATCGAGTTTCGACAAGTATTTTTTGACCAAAACATTTCTTCAATCTGCTTACAATTTATGATATGAAAATACCTGAGAATCCTTGTGTCAGCATAAGACGAAATTTAAACGGTGTGAATTGCCTCCATATTCAATAATAAACCACATAAAAATCATATATGCATGCGTATATGACACGCTGAAGCTTAATAGATATGATGACTATAAAATATACGTCTGTATCAACAGATCTGCACATTTATCGATGGTCATAATATGTAGTATCTGACACGTCAGGCTTACACCGTACGAGACCCTGCTATGTGTCCCACTTGTTCGATGTATAAGCATTGCCACTGGCAGTACTAGGTCAGACAAAATGTACGTGCATGGTATATGTATTATGCTCATATTTTTATCCAATGTCAATAACAATTTCACTTATAAATACTGAAAACTTTCAAAACCATAAAAATACTTGGGCAGAAACATTCGAGACGTTTCAAACATCCTAAATTCCTTATTCTCGCATACTTTTTCGTTAATGTTCAATAAAAATATTGAATACACTTGTGAAAACATATCGATGAAAATATAGATTAACTTTTGTAAAGCTGTATACACATATGTAAAGTTAAAACGCTTGTTCAACGCATGAGCAAGAAATTCACATTGAATTACGAATTTTATCAAAAAGCAGGTGATTTACACTGAGAACAGAAATTCAAACAAATGGCTTCGAGAAATATGTCGAATATTCAGTTTCATTAAATGAAACATATATTGCCTTAATTCAACAAAATGCAAGAGAACGAAATTCATTGAATTGATTCGATATACGTATCCTCGTTTATAGTTTAATAAAGTAAATAATTCATCCAACTGAAGAGTTTTTTGAGTAAGCGAAATATTTCATTCGACGTATTCTACGAAGCCTTGGTACATTAAACTATAAACACTTTTCTCCATATACATAGAAACTTTTTCTATTTATGCTTTCTAGCGGATGATCTATACATTTGGAGTATTTTTTTCATCCGAATTGTGACCAATAGGGGGTTGGTATTTCGCGTCACGTGGTACCAGCAGAAATTATATCGGCAATTTCTTGAAAATTTTCCGGTCGTTGCTAGGTAACAAACAGAAAGTTCTCAACAGCTTGTAACCTCTGTAAATGTCTGAAACGTGAAAACTGTCGAGAAGACTGAATACCCGTCGAGCTTGAAAATTATTAATCAGGTATCCCCAAGCTTTCCTGCCAAACTTCACGCCTCTGTTGCTAGGAAACAGAGCTATCGGGAAATTCCAGATAATTTTCCATAGCACCCGAGGCATTATAACTGAATATTCCATTTGAAAGTCGTACAAAAACTTTGAATATCACAGTATTTACTGTTTATTTGAAGTTGGCAATATTTATTCACGTGAACATCCATGCAACGAAAGGAAGGGAAACAGGTGGCGAATCTGTATGTAAAATACGAAAAAGGACAAACCTCTCTCACTCTCTCTCTCTCTCTCTCTCTCTCTCTCTCTCTCTCTCTCTCTCTCTCTCTCTCTCTCTCTCTCACTCTCTAATAAAGCACTCTAAAGTGATGCTCAGATGAAATCAACCGTACCGAGCTTTTCGATTGTGTTTTTCTATCTTTTCATGCTCCGTTTACATACAGTTATTAGCAAATTAAGTTTATTGCTATTTTTTTATCTATAATTAAGCCTTTAAAGTTTGCATTAAGAACTTCTCTGATCGATGCTCAAGTATTACTAAAAGTCATGCAATGTATCTTATTTTTCTTTTTTTTCATGCTTACTACATGTCTATCAGTCTGCGCACTTATTCTTATCTCTGTTGAGAGCATACCATGATCTATTATTCGCTATTACCTTATTGAATTTTGACTATTTTTGAATTTGAATTTATTATTTTGTAGCTTACTCATTTGTTCATTAGTTTTAAGTTACCTCTTGTAATTGATTATTTTCAAACGCGTTCTATGGCAATGCCAACTAGGTGGACGTAACTTAAATATATGCGTGTTCTTTACTGTTCTCTTACTACGCAAAATCGGGTATTAGGCTTCTGTAAGATAGTGAATTGATTTCGTAATCATTAAAAAGAGGATCATCAGCTTGAATCTGGTTTGATATCAAAAATATTCTGTAACTTTTTGAAAATTTCAGAGTTTCTCGCGAAAATATAATCTTAAATCGAAGCTTTGCCTCATCGAGTTATTGGACTAGTTGAAAAACTATGAACTACAATCAAATATAACAAAACTTGAAAATTCATAATTGATGAATACCAAAGTCATGAAAAGTTTAATAGTATTAAAAAATAATTTATAATAAAAAAACTATAATAAAAAAAAGTCGGCATAAAAATTTTGAAAAATCTTCTCTATTTTTGAACTACTCCAATAAATTTACGAGACGAATCAAAATCGAATGTTAATTCGAAATAGCAGTGCTGTAAAATTGAAAGAAAAAATCCATGAAAATTCGAAATGCTTGATACTTTTAGCGAAGGCTGTATGTTCACATAACGAAGACATACGTTACATAACTTTTCGTACAAATAGCATGCCCACATAGTTTATAAGGAAGTCAAGGATGTTTGAAAGTGCATAAAGCATGTGTTGGTGTCCAACATGCACATAAACCATGCGCATATTTTCTCGCGAAATTCTTAAATCGTTTTATATCTATATACCGCTATAAAATATTTCTTAGGATACTCGAGAGAACTTGCATCTTACACGAAACAAAATATTTCCTTCACATTTTTCCTTTCCTACTACTCGCCGTACATTTTTTCATGAACAAACATATTTATATTTGTATAAAAATGTTTCCTAATATAAAATAATCTTCTTTCAGTAATCTACAATTGTCGATTAATATCATTTCATTTTTTGCAAATACATGATAAACATTACAATGATTATTGGATTTGAAATCTCAGTCGTATTACACTAGTCATACTAAATGAATAAATATAACATTTTATTATGAAACAAAAACATAACACTATAAAGACTATATGAAGCTCAATTAACAATCTCATTCGCATGTCTTGAATTTTAATATCAGCATGAGAATTTTCTCTCCGTTACTTCTGTACTTTTCTGATTATTAATATTCTGTCGACGATGTTAATAATAATTTTTAAACTCTTAACGAAGCCACGTACATCGCTTTTTTGTCGGCACGTCATGCATAGCCGTACGTGCTTTATCTCTCTTCCAATTTGATTGCGCAAATTTTCCAAGTATGGAATAAACGGAACACGATAATCTTTTATGAAAATATATCAGCTCAATTGCAAACTCACCGAGACTCGGTGTAAATTTGTTGAGAAAATTCGAA
This sequence comes from Campoplex capitator, assembly GCA_037576405.1. Taxonomy (NCBI): domain Eukaryota; kingdom Metazoa; phylum Arthropoda; class Insecta; order Hymenoptera; family Ichneumonidae; genus Campoplex; species Campoplex capitator. Next base: position 12,477,446 of record JARBWI010000323.1, on the reverse strand, counting down.
ATATTTTTTTGCACAAAGCATATAAGAGTTGGCTTAAATATTACGTGTGAGATATTTTTTATTATTTCAAGTAATACAGTTTTCTCCAAAATTATAATGTTTCCGATTCCACATCCTATGGTAAAAAATACTGAAACTTTATTTTGTTAACCAGTGCGCATTAAATCGTAAATCTTTTTGTAGAAAGTTATGGCAGGAGTGATGTTAGAACAATTTTAAGTATATATCTTCGCTTTGCAATAAAGAGGCGAATCAATTCCATTCTGTGAAATAGATAGTTTACGTATCGATTCTCGTAAACAGTATAATACAATTTGTTATCATAGCTAACCAATGAGTTTCTCTAGGAATTAGCAGTTGAATCATTTTTTGTAGAATGATAAAAAAAAAAATAAAAAAAACATCACTGCCAATGTTTATGAATGTGTTGTCAGACGTTTACTCTATTACAAAATGGATTGTTTCTACAGAGAAAGATCTACCATAAGTTTGAAACATAATTATCCAAATTATTTTCAACATTTCACAGAGCCATTCAAGCAATAACAGTGAAGATAACTGATATGATTATTGATAAGAACAACGATCTAGCTTCAAATTTTTTGTTGTCTACCAGTACACTGAGAAAAGAAAATAGTCGAATCAAACAAATAGCTTCGTGAAATACGTCCAATGTAATATTCTGTTATACTAAACATCAGTTTCATTAAATAAAAAATATCTTACGTTGATCTAACAAAATCCACGACAACAAATCTCATTTGGTTGATTCAATTGGTATCTTTTTTTAGTGAAATGAAATTAATAATTTGTGCAACTGAATTATTAATTTGAATGAACGAAATATTTCTTTCGACGTATTCTACGATGCCTTGGTTAATTCAACTAAACTCTTTTCTCAGTGTAGGTCACAAAAATAACAAATAATTCAACAAAAAAGTATCAAGGATTCTAAGACTAAGATTTCTGAATCACTGTTAGTACGACTTTTCGTGAAATATGCACTATTACGACATCGTAATGATTTGTAGTAAAATTGTTGGACTTCCTCCTCTGTTCTCGGGCGTCCGTTTCGAGAGTTCCGTCTTCAGGTATGCGTACGTTCGTAACTTTGTCGACGTTCTCATCAGCATCCAAGAAAGTTATAAACTTTGAACATCAAAATACGGGGAAGCAAGAGAGAGAGAGAGAGAGAGAGAGAGAGAGAGCAAGATAGAGAGTCAGACTTGGAGGAATGGCAGTGTGTCAGTGGAACGAGCGATCCAGCTACATGGAAAACGAGTTTCCCACTTTGTGTCTGTTTGGATTTGGTGTGGAGCGAACAAACCTGCTGCCCCGTAACTTACGGAATCTTCTTCTCTCCTTTCCAGCATCCCATTTATATACATGTGGCTCATCTCGTTCGTTGCCCTTCGTTTCGCTACTGCTACTGCAGTCACTTCCGCATGAAATATTCTCGGTACATACGGATGTTATATATTACCAGCTAAACACTATTTCAGGACAAACTGATTTTTTTTCTAGGCTAGTCGAGTTTATCTTAGAAAAGTTGAATGAGATTGCTATTTTTTTTGTCGTTGTACGATTCACCAAAGCTTCCTACATCGAAATTTGTTCAAAGCTTGGTTCCAAAATTTGTTGTCGTTCTCGCAAACATTCGAACGTAAAAACATTCAAATTCAGCTGATCGCGGTTAAACGCAAAAAATTGGATTTTTTTTCTCATACTCCGTATAATCTAATTTTTTTTGCCAATTCTATTGGAACATCAGTAAACGTATATATAATATACAAAAATAATTATTAAAACATAGATTGGACGGAATTCTTCACAGATATATTCGAATAACGATTTTTTTCATCGGCATGATTCTTGCTTACCTATTATTTGAGTATTTTTACCATATAAGAGTATAGTACATATAATATAATCGTCCATTCGTTTCCACGGTTGATATGTTACACGCGACACCGACGTATATCGAACCCCGCTTGTGAAACGAACATGATAAAGTTTATATTATATACTAACTCTGACGAGGTCAACCAACGTGCAGGCCAACCGATGTGGCCGATTACTTAAGGTCAATGTTAAAAGCAGTAAGCGACGCCGGAAGGCGCCTGGTACGTTTTTATGACAGTCGTTGCCTCTGTACATTTCTTTCTCTCTAACCGTTCATTTTGTCTCTCCAACTAGTCGAAATGTATACATTTGTAATTGCAAAAAATCGTGGCCTCTATTAAGAACTACCTGCTTATGAATCCAATCGCCATGCTGAACTTAAGGGAAAATTGATTTTTTGTGAAATATAATAATCAAATTAAAAGGTCTACAGATTTGGTTGCAATCATTTTTTGTCCATGTCTTTGGTTATAACCAATTAAATTCCCGACAACTTTGGTTCTTAGTATTCTTCTTCTGGGATCAATCATGAAGCTCCAACGCGTACAATTAAGAAAGAAATGCGAAATTAAGTATTTACGAACCATTCGGTAAATGCTTGTTTTTTTCATGACAATAATGACTGCGTCTATTTCTTCCCCAGTGATTAGAAGAAAAAAAACATTTGAATTGATTTTTGGGAATTGCAGGTTTTTTTTTTAACATTGCTACTGGGCTGAATTCTTTCTTCACCATTGTTTTTCAGTTAATTAGCAAGCGGGAAGAACAAGAATTTGTGTGCTACTAAAAATTTGCATCTGACCCATGAACCCTCATGAGTCGTATCAATGTCCGATTAAAGTTTCCCTGCATATCAAGGTATTAAATACAACCCGTATACACAAAACCGGTCGCTGCATTGTGCGCAAAATGTGAAAAATTTTATGAACCTACAATCAAAAATTTCAAAATTCTGAATCTGATAATCAGCGTCGATTGAAAAACAGATATCGTAGAAGCAGGGAATTCGTAGTAACATTACAGAGAAATAATGGTTTCTCACTGTCAGATACACTTTGATCAAGTGCTAATAAATATTAATCCTCGAATGCAAACAGAAATTTCTTAACGCAAACTATAGAAATACTTCAAAATTATGTTTTTTTTTTTTTTCTATATTTCTCTAGACACAAATGTCACTGTAGAAAATTCACACTGTGAAATGTGGCTGGTACACCTAGAGCGGGTGTTGTGCCTAGGTTACTGCTGTAACGATCTTTCATGTATACAAGCCAACACTCGTCAACGTGTAGGTATGTCTTTGCAAAAGTACGAGCTTCTACCCGTAGCTTCGTCTACGTGAATTGCTAACATTCGTGATTTGGCATCAAAAGACCAACAACTCGATATCAATTCAACGCACTCCCATGAATTTCACCAGTCAAAGTTTCAAAAACATGGAATTTGTTTCAATTTGTAATTTTTTCCCCATGTCTTCTATCGTCATATTATATTTTTTCCACGAATAAATATACAATGCGGAATAAAGATTATGAGCTCAGAGGCATGTAAAAATAGAGAAATAATGCCTAGAGTTGTGTTACTGTCGTTGAATGACAACACTTCTGAAAAGCTACTTTTATATGAATAATACATTGTAAGAAAATAAAATTCGTGAGCAAGGTGATATTGAGATAAACGGGTGCAATGGCCGATTTATTTCTTATTGAAATTTACAAAGTGTCGAGGATGCTTTCGGTATTTCCGGGACTTCCTGTCGAATTACTTATTATTACGCGTTTCGTGCGGTCGATAATCCGGCCTCGGTCACGCATACACACACGCACACAACATTCGGTCTTGCTTCAGTCAATCGTAATATTTATTGAAGCTCATAAAGTTGAAATGAAAAAATTTCTTCTTGTTTCGATTGAACTGGGATTCTTGAAGATATTTAAATATTTAATTTTTTCACAAACATTAAAGTTTCACACCAAAGACCACAACTGTGCCACCGCGTCCCAAGCACACATTGTTTCAGGGTTTTTCTCAATATTTAAGTGCAGAGGCACTCGTGTCAATGTTGATTCTTCTTCGGCATTGTGTTCAACAGCTCAGCTGATACTTAACGTGTGCAATGAGGACCTTTTGATAGAGGTGTGTACCGAAGTGAATCACCAATACACAAAGGGTGATTTGTTTTGTGCCAGAGGCACGTGCCACGGGGTGGTAGTTTCAGTTGCCTGAAGAGCTTATCAATAGAACCTGCACTCCATAACAGTCGGTGGGAACAATGAATACACTACTGAGACACATATATAAAACCTACGATAAGAGAAAAGTACAAGTTAAGGCGAGTCGTCGGTCGATCGATCCAAATAAAACAAGAGAAACTTGTTATGCTCTTATACCCTTTCGAATGACTCGCTTGATTGTGACTGATTCGAATAACAAAATTTCACCGATAATTGCTGCTCAATATGGCGCTCGTTTATTCAAATTTAGTTATCGACTCAGATAATTTATTTCTATACTCTTACACTCTTGATCACCTACTAATTTACTTAATTGTATATTAATAAAGTTTAAGTTGTCAGTTCATTTCCAATTAAGGGACTCTCCGAAAAATCACTGATTTCCGCGATTTTTTTTTTCGTGGTTAGGATAAGCTAATCGGTCTGGTTTTTTTTTTTACAAATCGAGGCAGTGATGAAGAATACAAAATGATTTTTTGTAAGTTGATTAATTAAAAAAATTATTGAAAAGTTTGGTTGAAAAAAAAGGTGCTGTATGGTGTCCAAGGTTGCGGTCTTAATCCTGATCTGAAACAAAAATTTCAAAAAGATTATTCATCTGTAGGAAAGCCGCTATTGGGCTATGGAGGCTTTTTTTATATTTTTGAAATTTGAGAAAATGGCGGTGGTTTGAACAAAACGTATCGAATTTAGCTTTTTTTCGACAGTTTTTCGTAGAAAAAAATAAAAATAAAAATCTTCCATACCACGATAGAAAATGACTTACTACCTTTATTCCTTAATTAATGACTCTTAATTCCATTTCTCAGCTTAATTAAATCATTAATTCTTAAATTTGTGATCCAGTGATAGGCTTTTCTATCCGTTACGTGTATCTGATTTTTCATACACGGTGCCCGCATAAAAGCTTTCTATACAAACATGTTTATTAATTTTAATACAGATTTTTTTTACAGTTGTCTATATGAAACATTCGGGAAAAAAGGCCCAAAAACTTCTCTAAATGCTAAAAAAAGTAGCCAAAGAACTTTTTTACGACTTCGTAAAATCCATTCGATACATATGAGGTTTGGAATAAATGAATGTGTTTCGAAGAAGAAGGTTAAACCTTGGAGGTTCAACACACTAAACATACTCATAAACATAAACTGGCTCATTGCAGTAATACCGAGCAAATCGTGACATTTTTTTTGTCTTGACTTGCTCGCCGGTACCAGACGACTTCCTTAATACTTGTGATCGAGTCACTACCGCGTCTCTTGATCACTAAAATCGACTGAATTCCAGGCATTTCCTTGTTTCCTTACGCATTTTAAGTAAAAAAAAAAATAGATGAACGCATTCCGTCCAACGCGAATTCTTGAAAAGATAAATCGTTATTTCCACCACATAAAGAGAGAGAGAGAGAGAGTAAATACACGATGGTATTTGTGTGCCCTTGTGAATCCGAGTTTGCCAGAGCAAAATCTTGACGCTCACGTCGAGTTGACAAAGATTTGTCGTGCTTCTGGTCTCTCAAATCACGAGAGTCATCCGGTGCTCGTTTGAGCATTCGTGCGAAAACGAAAAAGCCCCGGAATCCAAAGAGAACTGAGAAACTAAGACCGCGTGTACAAGTGAATTCGTCAATCGCAGAAACAAACATTCCCAAAATACAAATAATAGGTAGAGGATATACCTCGATATCATTTGATATTATCCTGATGAATGATTTTTCAATTACATTATGCACTATTCATTTAATTAATATAATAATTATTTTGAATATATTTTCATTGAAAACAAAATTTTGTTGAAGTATTGAAATATTTTGTTCCATGTATTCAACAAAAAATTTGTTTCTTTACAGGCAACAAAATTTCCAATATCACAACAAAGCTTCTTTACACTGAAACAAAAGTTTTTCGAAACGATAAAACATTTTTTTGTGTGGACGAGATCGTTTTTTTGAACGTATATATATTCAACAAAATTTTGTTTTCAGTGATTGTTTTATCGATCAACTGAATTTTTCATGAAAACAAAATTCGAAATCTTACCGTTGAGTGGAATACGACATAAAACTCCTTGCAGAAGTGTCTTACTTTGGTAAGTTGTTGATCTTATATTATTCTGTGTTTTCGATTCACGCGAGTAACCTATGCCCGAATTCGGCATGCCTGCGAAAACATAAATTTGAATCCGCAAATATTTAGCCGTATAGTATATCTGTACTGGAATGATTTTGATATACGAGGACGATAAAAGCGTAGAGACATGAATCCACACGAGCGTTGAGCCCGGATGACTCAGCCGCGGACCAGCCATATATATAAGACGGCGAGGCTCGTCTCGCGAAAACATGCGGGAGGCTAAAGATGACCTCCTATACGCAGCGTCGTCCATCATATGTTGCTGAATCTTATTTTACTCAATTGACCCAGTAATACCCAGCTCCCGCATATTATCAGCACAATATATGTACACATAATTCAATATAATGCATTCATTGCACAGAAATATACCGTGACGTATATATACGAGTAGGAGAACGACGTTGAATGCCGGACGAGATATTTCACGTTCATGGCCGTTCTTGAGTGTGTTACGCATGACTTATTCTCACCGAATAAATTACACCAATCTAGTCGATGCCATACTCGATTAATCTCGGTGCATGTATTCTCATTTTATTTTAATGAAAATTCGAAAAATCATTTTAAAAACATTTTCCGAATGGAAGCCACGAAACATATGATGCGTTCGAAACAGAAATGTTGGTGATATATGTAAAACGAATTGACTGATCACGTGAAGCGTAGACGTTCCATCCATTGAATTTTTCATTTAGTTTTGGGATATCGAAATTTCTCTAATCAAAAATATAATCACTTCGATTACTCAATTTATACTAGACATTATTATTAATTCCAACCACTTGAGAAGTAAAAATGGTATAAACATTTCAATTCTTTTTTTATATCTTCACCAAATTTATTCTTCTGTATATAAACCTATATATAATAGACGATTTTTTTTTTTACTTTGAATTTTTTTTCCCTTGGAGAGTCAACAACCATTCCATTGGTGGTTTCATACAAACTCACATGCTTCAGAACAACGATCACTGTGACGGAATTATATTCAAGTTTCTTTTTAAGAAATTAGGCAACTGAATTTATATACCGGTGAGAAAATCTCTGATCGCACGAGTAACGTTTAAAATACAAGTTGCGCGACCGCTGATGAGTTAATAAGTGACTTACATGACGCTGAAGTTTGCAACGTTGGAGTCCAACGAAATGATCTAAAAAAATTCTCCAGTAATTTCAGTAATTATCCAATTTTGTTCCCTGCCGAATTTGCAATTCGTAGTTTTTTAAATCTACACCAATGATTCGTGAAATGAAAAATTATTGCATTACAAACGATTTTTTTCGTTCATTTCGTTGGACTCCAACATTGCAAACTTCAGCGTCGTTGACTTACCATGGTAAGATTGATATCGTGGTGGGTAATATCATTGTTGATTGCCATTTCTATACTTGAAATCAATGCAATAAGTGCTTAATTGAATCGAAACTTACTACAAAATATTTTAAAAAAAGATAAAATTAATTGTAAAATACTTTTGTAAGAAGAGTCGCTTTCGTAAAAACGCGATCGTTAAACCACCGTTTCTTTCTACTTTTCAATTGCAATTTTAAAATTGATCGATGATACAAAAATTGCGGCGACCCATCGAAATTACGAGGCCGTTCTTGATCGTTATTCTCAAATAAACAGCGCGCAGTATAAACTTCAGCATTTTCGCTCAACCGCAAAGTTATTCACCACTCACAGCTGGCCGGATTGTTAAACCGTGAAACTACGACGATTATGCAATTTGCGAGCGTGGATCTCGAACGGAAACAGTACGCGGGTGTTGATCTCTTGTGCAAGTCGTGGGTTTGCAATTCTGAGACTCTCGTATTTAACAAAGATTTATAAACCTTCTCGTTCGGTAGCGTAAACGAAGCAGCGAATAAAAGCACTGTTCTCTGTGTTCAAACATTCATATGTTTTTCAATTAATTCAGCGACTAGTTTGTAAAATGTACACATTTTTTCTCGACGATAATAACGTCATTATACTCTGTTAACTTGATAAAAGTTAGATTTTAGATATTTATTAATATCTTTTATAATCATTTTATCTTTATGCTCACAGAAATATTTGGGGAAAGAGATTTACTAAAAGAACTGTAATTTTTGATAAACTCTTTTTTTTATTTTTTTACCAAAAATGCTTTCTTCGAGGAAGAATGTATCTGACAAACTGCGTACCTGACGTCTGCAAATGTTATTTCTGCATATTTAAAAAAAAATTTCTTATTCTCAGTCCATATAAACGACTTGAGAGAAAATAAACTCGTTCATACATTTACAACCAAGTACTCCTGTTTTCATTCGTTTGGATTTTTATTTATTTTCATTCAGTCTTATTCCTTTCGCTATAAATATTTCACAAAAATTGTTTCACTTCAAGCGGGATTCCCCACATATTTATCTAGCAGTGAGTAGTACCAACAACTTCTTGAAATCTCTGTCGGATATGCATTTTCAGTGCTGCTGCTCCCGGAGCTCTCGTAACATATGAGTAGTAACTTCACGTTCTTTTGCTTTTTTCCTCTTTTTCTCTCGTTCTTCCTTCCTCGAGCGTACATTACTTTTTTACTGGAATCTGAAAATAAAATTTACCAGTATGCTACTAGCGAAATTACTGGATAAAAATAAATAAATGAAAAAAAGGAAGATTAATGAAAAAAAGTACATTTCATGGCACGAAATATCGGCCTCCTACCTTTTCCATTATGAAGTCCGTATTTTCCTCATTACGTTAACACTCTCATTCTTTATTCAAAAAAATAAATTACGAGATAAACTTTACTGAAAAATTCTTGCGAAACCCACTCTGTTATCAAGGAATCCATCAAATAAATCATCCAGCTCGAGTTTTTAGTTTACAAAAATAATGAGACTTTTGCCGCATCTTACCGAGATTCTCAAGAAGACACCCAGAGTAAAGAAGAGTTTTCCATCAGTTGAATAACAAGTATACCGTCAGTAGACTGTACGAAAGTCTAAAGAAAAAAATGAAAAAATGAATCTCCCTGCTGTGTGCAACAGTGCAACGCACTTTGTCGCGAAAGACGAATAATCCGAGCTTCCATGACCGAGACCTATGTAGATATAGAGGTACTACCTACTACCTACATGTGAAATATGGCTAAGTGCAGATATTGCTCAGCCAGAAAGAAGAGTCAAAGAGCACGTAGTGAGAATGTACAACCAAACCATTACATTTTTCGTACTTTTACATTTTTTTTTTTCTCTACATCATTCCGCGGTAGAAAAGTATACATGCTCCTCCTAGATTTATTTCGAGAATACGTACTGTGAGTAAATAAGAAAATAAAGATTTGAAATTCAAAAAGCTACAACTCGATTCTTTTGAAATAGAAACACTCAAAACAAAGATTTTTGTTAAAACCTTAAAACATTTTGTTGCATACGTTCAACAAAATATTTCGATGGCACAACAAAATGTTTTATTCTCTCAACAAAGTTTCCTTTCGAAGTTTTAAAGATTCAGATTAGAAAAAAAGTTTATCCTCGATACGTATGTAAGAAATGGTACTTGAGCCAGGTTCAAGCTCACAATTCTCACAAACTACGCAGTTACCATTAAATAGGACAATTTCATCGACGCTCGACATATTTTTCTTAAAGAGTCTCGGTACAGAAGTTAAAGTGTTAAAAAATTGATGAAATTTGGTGACAATGTTCTTCAACATCAAGTACGAAAACACAAATTTTTTCAAAATTTTCTTCCACTTAGTCATCGAGTAATTACGCATTAAAGCAGATTTTTTATGCCCGTAATGTAGACCTATATATAAGGAAACGCTATGCTTATACACGTGAACTTTGCTGTTCAATTACTCGATAACTGTGTAGAAGAAAAATCTGAAAAAATTTGTATTGTCAAATGTAGCCCTAAAAAATATGCTGACCAAATTTCATAAAATTCGGAACTTTTTAAATTTGTTTATGTTTTAAACATGGTTTAGCATGGCAACATTGTATCGCCTGTACCGAAACTCCTTAACACGTCAGTGTCTTGAACATAATATGAGAAATACACACGCCTAGAGTTCAAATAATATATTATACTATACCTCGAAAGAGTTATGTCATTTGAACGCAACGTGTTCATCGACATAACTACAATAACCATTTATATGTATGAAAGCTGCCAAGACTTCGTGCGCTAACATAATAACGAATTGACAGTATCGTCGTAGATTGTACAAATTCGATCCTTTCGCATCAACGACAAGAACAACGGCAACGACGATACACAGCACAAAGACGATGCAACGTAGTATATGTGTATATCCTAGCTTCTACCTTGCCATACCTGTCGCAACCTACTTAAAATCCTTCGTCACTGCGTGGTACCCTCTCTTTGTACGTAACGTTCGCTGCACCTTGCTGCAATTCGGAACGCGAGAACATAGAGTATCTTTGTGCAAGGCGTATAGTGCACGAGGGTCGAGACACGGTTCATTGTCTTACCTGAGACGGGCATATATGAGCTATAGCACGAGTTGAGTCTCATTGCGACGTCGCATGTACCTCTCGTAATAACGTGAACCCCGTTTTAAGCTGTACACATGTGTAAATAACGTCAACCCTTAAGCAACAGAACGACTCCAACCGAATGTATTAGAAATAACGAGTAGCCATGATTGCGCCCTTTTTACTGCCAGATTTGTCAATGCATGAGAAGCAATGGCGCATGCGCAATACATATTTATTTTATAACAGCCTAGCAATGTGACGGAGAAGCGCCAGAGGTAGGTACCGAGCTAAATCCTTTGAGGCCGAAATAAATCGTCGCGCGTGACTTTGACGGAACATGCTATTGGACCTTTGCGTTCTCTCTCTCTCTCTCCCTCTCATTTCTATGACCAAACCTACTTCCTCCTCTTCCTCCTCTTCCTCCACCTCCTCGATCCGCTTTTCACTATATATTCTCAGCTGTCCTTTGGAAAACTCCATCAACGTCCGAGCGATTGCCCCGATATATCCTGTACTCAACCAACTTAATTATCGACTGGGCTCCCCCGTCAGTTAACATGTTTGAAATAATTTGTCTACGAGAGAAACATCGCTTCAGCAACAGCATGTGGGGGTGGGAAGGGATGCCGATGTTAACTTTTCCACAATGTTATTTCATACACGCGGAATATAAAGTTAATTCTGTGATCATTTTGGCTAAGTACTATTTTATTTTCTTGCGAGCTTGAGCATTTTCAATTAACAAAATGGATCCAAATGAGACTGAGGTCGCATCTGGCTCGATGCTTCCCGGACGATCAACCTGCATTTTCATTATGGCTTGAGACACGAATCAACAAAGTACATTTATGATTATTGCAACCATTAACTGTAATAACTAATGCTTTTGTTATAAAAAAAAAATTGACCAACTCGTAGGTCTTGTACTACTTAGACCAGTGGCTTCTACCAGTTATTTCCGTAGTACGCACCGGTTACAAATGTAGAAATCCTCGTATAAGGCAAATTAGGAAGAAAGAAAAAGAAAGAGCTCTCGTTATCGCGTCACGTTTTCTATTTCAAAGAGGTGCCTCATGCTGAGAAAAGCGGGACCCGTATTTCTCTACCAGTAGACATAACAGTAGAAAGTCTTAAATCTCTTGTGAACGCACGTTTTTTTTTTTTTTTTTTTTTTTTTTTTTCAAACAAAAGTGCAGAAATTTGATCCTGTTCTTTTTGAAATCCTAGCAACTCCACTTATTTTTTCACAAGTATTCGAATACATGCGAAACATACTTGAATTCACAACAACATATGCCACGTATGAAAATAGTAGTTTCTCATTCTTGTGTTCAGTGGACACTCCAAGATTAGATGGAATGACCGAACAAGGTCTACGTCAGCTTTGATGAGGAAATAGTGAAACCTTGACTGAGAGTTCCCTTCACATTTTTTTCCAAGTTTACGTTTTTTTCATTTTTCTTAATAACTCTCAAGTCGCGATTATGACTAATTTGCTGACGATTTCTCGACTCTACTGAAATCTACTGAGAAAAATCATGCACATGGGCTTCGAATATTTACAGGTATATGCATTCGTCGGGCCTTTCAATTATCGAGGTCATAATTATACAAGAGTGGGACAAAAACTGATGATGCATGATCTGATCTTTTACATAATTTACGTTGCATCACTACACAAACATTTTTTTGAGTTATCGATAATTCATTAGACTTTAGTTTTTTTTTTTTACTTAATTACAAAGCTTCGTTCTACACTCTAAGTTCAAAAGGAGTCAGAGTAATTTGTAGTTCAGTATAGTATTTTTTTCAGTTATATCGCTTACCGTGTGTTTAGGTCGTTAATGCGAGCACTGAAAATAAAATTATTGCTGCCTCGTGAAATGAAAAGGGGCTAAACTTACTTCCTGTATTTCTGACTGGTTTAATAGTCTAATAATTTTTGCTCGCTCGTGCGCCTTATGTATATGTACGAAAAAAGATATAACCAATGATCAACTAGTCAACAAGAATATTGTAAAGTTTTCGTGTTATTCGCTAACCACTAAACATGCACGAACCGTGTTCACATTACATATACGCCACGAAACGTTGCAACATTCCTGTACGGAACCTCCGTGAATATAACGAAATAATCCATGAAGGATCTATTTTCATTTATAACAATTTCAATACCACATCAAGTTTTAGGATCGGTAGAATTCGGTAGAAATTAGGATTCAATAGAATTCGAAAATCTTAGCGATTGTTGGCACAGTATGAGGAAGGCTCACTTTGAGTACACGTGCAGTAGAAGGGCTGCGTTTCTAAATGAAATAAAAATATATGCTGTAAATATTGAACAATACTTATAAATACTTTTCATTTTGCCTGTCATGGCCACAACAGTCTAAACTTCCATTTAACCTATCAGCCGACACTTTATCCATGTAATTGAACATTCCAGAATCGAAAAATTGAAATCGACCTTAATTAACCCTTCTCCTTCATTTTGTCGTGGAAAATGACAGACGTGTGTACGAGAAGGGTTAAGAACTTATGTCATTCGTTTTTGATGACGAATCCGGCAAAATATGCCAATATTTGAAAAAAAATTTGCAAATAATAAAATATAAGGTATGATATATTTATAATGTAGGAGTGCAAATTACAAAAGACGAATGACGAAAATGTGTGGTTGCGTGTGAGTGTGTTGGAGGAAGGAAAAATCTTAGGTCGTCAAACTGTGCGAGGGAAGAGATAGTTTTTTGTTCTTGTCAGTTGACGCGATTCGATGAGCATAAAAACGTGTATTGTACAAAGTCAATTAAATACGTGATTATTATACGTTATTTGCTATTGTTTATTTCGTAAGCATTCTCTCGGTTCTCATTCCGAATGAAGCTGCCTGAATAAATCCTACAAAACATTATGAAATTGTTCTACGTGGATCTAAACAATTTGGAACTTCGCACAACGTGGAACAACTAGGGTGGCTGAATATTATGTAGAACGATTAGGAGCGATTACGCGAGTTCCGAGCACGAATAGCATTTTCGACGAAATTCATCATCATCTAAAATGTTGGCGTGGATCACGATAATCGTCCGGTAGTAGAGATAAGCTCGGTTGAACTATACAAATTATCGAGTACTACATAGCTTCAACAACAAATTACATAAATTCGTCAAGAATTATTTGTACGAGATATAAATTCAAGCACAATAAAAATTATTTTCTTAAGGAAGTAACGCAGGAAATAGTATTAATGGACAGACAGATATGAAATTTTGCAGAACGTTAGATTATGATGTAAAAGTAACTCGTACAAATTTTTGTGATCCGAGGTGGACTGTAACGCGAAATATCTGTAATTTTTTTTATGCCTCGACAAGCTACGACAACATGGCCTCTTATGAGAAATCACGGAGTGACTGTACATTATCCCTCAAATCTCCGTTAGTGATGGATAGATTAGAACAAAATTTGAACAGCCGAGAGATGAAATATTTTCAATCATTTATTCGGCTTAAAATTTGTCAAAGGTGACTTATGACAGGAGTAATAAATAAAATAAAACGTAGCTATTTTTCAGACCGTCGCTAGAGATGTTGCAACGTCGCATATTCGTGGTTATGTGCGCGTAATTTGAAATTTCGGTGTATGTGCAGGCTGGCAAACAGATTGGAAAGCTGTTGTTTTTCTAAAAGGATATGATCAGATTGAGTATCAATATAATAAATAAACAAATTCAGAAGGTATAAATACTGTTTTATTTCCATACATATTCTCTTATATATGTGAAATTTTTTTGTATTGGAATAATATTTGGAATGTGGACGCAGTCTTAATTGTTTGTCAAATATTTGAGATATATAAAAACTGAAAAATCTTTTGCATATTAACTGATGGGCAATCGTTTTTACGTCGAAAATCTGACAACCTCAACCTCCCCCTTTCAAATTGATATATTCATACACTGGTGATACAGCTTCCTTTTTTTTGAGGTTAGGCTGTCTTTGTAAGTTTTTTAACGCTAGTTACAACTGATCAGCTGTCGATGCCATATGCACTGCTTTGAACACACATACACGCGCCCACATGTCAACGAAAAGCGACGTTGCCAGATGAACTACTACTCAGGTCAAACGATGATCGGATAGTTTTATGACTAGTTAGGTAGCTGGGTTACTTCCTTAAAAAAAAATGAGCTGCGATCCTAAATTTCAATGCATCAATCTGAAACTTCATCGATTCCATGTCGAACGGTGTATCGTAATTTTCCATTTGCATGAGACTATCTAATGATTGAATATAAGTTTCAAAAAATATAACAGTGAATCTTTACAGAATGAGTTAACGCAACGAAAAATGTTTAAACACGATTCTTAGGTCACGAAGAAAAATATAAGATACAACTCTATACGATCATTATACGTAGCTCTGTCTCGTTTTTGTTGGGTTGTTCAAGAAACGATGGCGCGAGGAAATCCTTGAAAAAGGCCACTATAGTGAGTTCACGAGGATGAAAAGAACGGACTAAGCGACGATTTGGTATGCAAGTAGTACTTCGGCGCTTTGTCCCGAGGGGATGGGTGGAAACAAGGTGGTGACTACCTAACTTGTGTCCACCATGAAATAAACACGTGGAAAAAAAACCGGAGAGGGGAGTATGTAAGAGAGAGAACGTCAAGGAGAAAAGGAATAAGAGAGAGAGAGAGAGAGAGACTCTTGCCTGTAAAAATACCTCCGTTTAGGTTCAAGGTGGGGAGGGGGCAATAGGATCGGAATAAAACAGAGAGAATCGTTGGATCGCCATCGCTATATGGGCAACCGGAAGGAAACTAAGAGGCATTGGAATCCATACAAATGTTCAATTAATGCAGAACCCCAGGTGGGCCTCTGCATTCTCCGATATATACCTTTGCTACTTGAAAATACTCGCCTCTTTGCCTTTTGTATCCCGTTCTCTTCTCATTTATCTAACGATTCTCGCTATTCGAATTCGAATTCGTTCATGCTTACTTTCGGTTTTAAGTTTATCTATTGATATTATGCTAACATTGTTATAGTCATACAGATACAGTTTTATTTTAGACATTTATTATTCAAATATTCATCCATATCCCGGAAACGTTTATTAGCTTTTAAAATACCGAAGGGATTCGGCACTTTGACAAAATTCGAAAACACACACCCACATGGACATAAATTGCGATACTTATACTTAGAGGTGACTTAATTTTTTTTCTAATTTGTGCAAAAAATAATTTAAGAAATAGTCACAATCTATTGAAACGTTTCATGATTTTGAACATTGGTTAGTTGTTCAAAAATCGAAACTTAGGATTTTTGAGATCCTCTTCTCTCTCGTGGAGAAGTGTGCAGGTTCGTGCACTGACCGGCGAGGTCCTTGCTAGGTCTTTTCTATCGCTTCCTTCTTTACGCCATAGGGCTGAGCCCTCACTACGGCGTCTCTAAGAATAGCGATCTTCTCGGTATCGAGGTTACAATGCTCCGTTATTTCTTTGTTTGATACAATTTTGGTAGGAATAAGGAGAAGGAGAATGGAAAGGTGAGGGAGCCTTATCGGCGTACGGGTGATGCTCCGCTGACGCGAGAGCGCTCAGTCCGTCGCCCTCTGTCAGGATTTCTGTGAAACCAGAAATCGTGTCAAGGGATAAGGCTGTCCCGTTACGAAGGATTCATCGATTATATAATAACTTCATCGATTATTTAATAAACATCTTTGCAATCGTTTTGTAAAAGTATAATGCTTGATAATCAATTCATAACATTCCATTCGAAATATCATTTTCATGCAAATTTATCTCATCTACGGATGTATGTATTGCGTCAAACAAAAACTTAAAAAAATATGTAATCTTTCAGAAAAACATGTTTAATACAAAGTTTAGAGTTGTCGCTGTAGCCATGTTTCTTTATTTAATACATGGAACGTCGAATTCTTTTAAGATTTTGCACATGATTATATAGAAAATTTCACTAAATGAGTTCTCACAATTCAAAGAAGATTATTACATTAGCAAATCTTATGGCAGATCGATCATTTCAACATGTATTTAGGACGTTTAAATTTAAAAAAAATGTTATATATATGGCGGTTTCTGGGTTCATCACGCGCCTTTGCATCAAGAATTCCATCTAAAACTCTCTTGAAAATATATGAGAAATCGAATACCAAGGAATTCGGTAAAATGCGAAAATTCCACAAACCTGATTGTGTGTTAAAGAAAAAAAATTGTGAAAAAAAAAACGAGATCGAAATTCCGCGTGAGCCATTGAAAGTCGATGACGAACTAAAGTTGAAACGAAACTTGAAAGTTGGTAACACGGAAAAGCTAGACGGTAAAAAAAAAATGCTGCATCGGAAAAAAGACACGTAACTTGGCGACCCCCGACAGAAGTCGTATGAATTATTTCGTCAAGTTGGTAGTTTCACCCGAGTGACCTGCTGAAGAAAGTTTTTACGTATAACGTTAATCGGCATGTCTGCCGTGTCGTCGACGCCTTTTTTTTCTCTCTCTCTTTTCTCTCTAGTTCGCCTCTTTTGCGACTCGTCGTCACTTCCGGTGCATTTTGTGAGAGAAATATTAATGAAGTGCTCTACCTCACATGCATATATCTGTGAATATAAATAAATATATATATATATATGCTGTACTCGTACCGGGGCTTTGTTCATATGATTCCTGCCAAATCTGTACTTCGTAACGATCTCATTTCAATACTAATATTATTATCAATAACAGATGGTCATGATTGACGTTTTGTTATTTTTTTTTTTCTAATTGTACAAGTAATGAATAGTTTTTGAGAAATGCACTCGCATATATACACAACTTTTTCATTGGGACGAACCGAAAAAATCCTGCGTAATGCATGAAATCGTAGCTTTTATTGGCAATTTTAGTTGAAATATTTGCTGTCGAGTATGGATTCAAATTTCACTCTGCTAATCAAAAATCTTTAATGCAATTTATACAATTTAATGAAGCCAAAAAAATAAAGAGAATCAATATATTGAGATGCACTATTAGAGCATGTGTAAACTATTACCCGAAGATTTATTATGTTTTGTAAAATGTTGAAATGCATTTTCAGATTTTTCAACTAAAATAAAGTACATAATCGAGCCTCTACCACGGCTCTTGATGATTTGATTGGTGAAAATTGAATTAAAATTTCACCATCGTATTCCGAGCGTATACGCAAAAAGTACTTCACGAATATCGAACGAATATGCTCTTATTAAAAAAAAAGAAAACTACAATAAAAGTATGGAAAAAAATACACGCTTACCAGAAGCAGCGAATAATGTAAAAAATAATACTTTCAATGAGCCTTCAGCTACGACGTGCTGATGGTTTTGTGAGGTCGGACGAGAGAAATTAATAAAATACGTGACGATGCAACATTCTCCATAATGTCGAAAATTAGAAAAACATTTTCCAGTCCGATCATCTCTGACAGATACATACTAAACGGATACAGTGTACATCAATGAAATAATATGTTTTTTTTTAATTTTTAGCCCAATCATCCAATTTTTAGAGGTGTAGAAATTTCCATGAGTTTCGTGTATTTAATTTTTGTTTTAATTTCGAATTGATTTTGTTCCACCTAAATATGAATAATAGAACAATGTAAATCTCGTTTGACTGCAGCTGTGCAGGAAGCGAGGTCATCGCGTATGGAAAAGAAGTCACAGTGCATATTGAATCAAGAAAAATAAGGAATAGAAAAATTGTCAGACTTAAAAACACGACACCCGAAGAGTATGGATGTAGAAAGACTTGAAATAGTGGAATTTTTTTTTAACAACTGTGAATAAAAATGTGGAGAGTATTGAAGCAATCAGATATTAAATGTTATTACTCAATATTAATTAACGGTAGAACAAAAGTGCTTTACATGCAGAATTTATCAATCGAAAAGTAATAATATAATGCTATTGATGATAATGGAATTGAAGATAGTCTGAACGATTTCGAGAGTCCAAAATGTTGTATACTTTTGCAATTTGTAAATGGGTATTTGAATGATAAAATCGATTTTAATAAATCGGCTTTATTCGAAAACGAAATTTATCGAGTTGTCCATAGCCTTAATAATCTGAATGACAATTAAAATGAAACAAGAGCTTTGTCTGACTCTTGGAGTAACAGATCCGTGCATCTGTGAGAATGTCAATATAACCTCGAAAATTTTGCTGCATAATAAATTAATTACGAGCTTCCTAGGTTAGTTTCATAAAAGAAAAATGACTAAACCAATGAGTACGTTCACTAGAAGCTCTAGAAACACGTAACGAATTGTAAAGATTTAAAAATCAAGCAGCTGGTGACACTAAGAAAGGCACTTTTCTAATTCGAATTTCTCCAAAACACGAAAACAAATATCTACTTTTTAGTCCATACAAAAAAGTAACATGGTCAACGGCGCACTCCGAACTACCTTAACGGTGGCTAGAGACTTCATCCATTTTCAATTCAATGACTTGACCCATTAGCGAGTGTGCTACGTACAACTTTATTGTTGATGACCCAAATTATTTTTCCGAATGCTATTGCCACGTTGACCAGGAAAATTGAATGAACTCTATTTTTATTTTTACCTCTGTTCTATTCTCGATTAATCATTACATCGCATTATTTAAAATTCTTTACTATTTTGGAATTAAAAAAAATTGGTTCAATACGATTGATGTTATTGTTCAAAGATATTTTGTTTATTCAACGGCAGCGGTCTTGGTCAGAATAAAATACGGAGTTTGATCGAAATATGCCGATCATCATATTTTTTTTTTTTAATTCCCGACTGCCCGTGAGGCAAAAAGACGGGAGTTATGCGTTTCACTACGATCAGTGGGTGGCGGGATATTCCTTTGTCGCCAGTTTTCTCGGAAACGGTGATCATTGTCTTGATCAATTTTTTACATAACTTTCTATATGTGCCGGACAGTGTTCTTATTTGTAGTATATGTCAAAATTCATCGCAAACTTATTTGTTTATTTATCTTTAACGTTACACATCGTTTGAACGTATCGCAATATGACCATATATGGCAGTCTTCGATCATCGACTACTTTACACCGTTTGTGCGCTGCTAATTTCAGTCCGAACTGGCGCACGTCTTTCTTTCTACACAGTTCGTAGTTCGTCTGTACACATGTATACATATGTTTTTGGGTTATAATTTTCATGATGATGCGATAAAATATATGTATTGTTTTTTATTTATTCTTTATTTTACCATGTACTAGCAGCACTGGCAGTGAATATCGGAATACTGGAAGTGAATATAAAAAAAAATAATGCGAACATTTTGCATTAAAAAAATAGTCATAAACTTTGAAGTGTGAAATAAAAAAATGTTTTAAAAAATATAAAAAAAACTTCCGACTGATAAAATCGTATAGCTCCAAAAAATGTGTTTAAAAGAAAACAAAAAATCTCTTTACTTCGAAATGTCACATTTAAAAAAAGAAAAACTTGGAAAAAAAAAGAAAATAATCATAAAATAACTCCCTCAGGATTTTGTTTTTCCGATCTGAAAATATTTATCAATGAATAATTAAACGATAATTATGGCAGCTGATGTGGAATTGAGGGGATGTTGGGAGACGTTTCCTGCATTTCTTGTGCATACTCTAGGAAACGTCTCCCAACATCCCCTCAATTCCACATCAGCTGCCATAATTATCGTTTAATTATTCATTGATAAATATTTTCAGATCGGAAAAACAAAATCCTGAGGGAGTTATTTTATGATTATTTTCTTTTTTTTCCAAGTTTTTCTTTTTTTAAATGTGACATTTCGAAGTAAAGAGATTTATCATTTTTTTTAAACAATTTTTTTTGAGATATCCACATTGAGACATCCTGTTGATCCGATAATATTTTTTCTCAGTAAAGGGAACTTTTCGTTTGTACAAAAAATGTTTTTAAGCTATTCTGAAAAATTGTTTCTTTAACATTATTTCGAATTCACCACCGGTTTTAACAATTAGTTTTCACATTTTTTTCACTATTCCTGTGCATACACTTTTTAGTTGCCGGGTTTTTTTATGACTCGTCGGTATTTTTACAATTTACATACATCCTTCGATAATCAATATGCATTATATACGGCTTGATTTATTTTTCTCATCATCCATGTCTTCCTTGGTAGTAAAACAAGCGGTCGAACAAGATTCACATGGTAATTTAATGCAGTGATCATATTTACTTGAAATGGAATCAATTAATATATTGCAAAAAATTACAAAACGCATAAAAGTCGATATAACCGCTTCTACATAATATTGGGTAATTTAGCTCAGATTTTTACAGAAATTTTCTTACATTGATGTCATATAATAGGACATGAATGAACGAAAATGAATGGTTTTTTTTTTTTGCATCTGTCGCGCACATACGGTCTATATGTATAGGTAAATAACAATCTAATGGTTTGACATCCAACTTCAGAAGATTCCAATATATCGTGAGTTTAATCATCGCGAGGGCCACCATTTTATGAAACATCATAGAAATTTTCGTAAAACATCTGAAAACGTATCATTGTATTATGATTATCAGTAAAAAATAGAAAAAAAGCAGTTTTTCGCTCGTAGCGCATGTGACTCGAAGTTTATTCAACGCATCTTCGAAAAAAAAAATAGGCCATTAATTTTTTATGTATTCATACGATTATTAACTGTAGAAAAATGAAATGGATAAAGTATTGAATAAAAAGTATCGTGGTTATTTGTGCTTTCAGATCGTAAACTCTTCGTGGGTATGCTCTCGAAAAAGTTTAGCGAAAATGACGTCAGAGACATGTTCGAGGTTTACGGAGCGATCGAGGATTGTACAGTACTGCGAGACAACGCTGGACAAAGCAAAGGCTGTGCCTTCGTTACGTTCGCGAGCAAACAATACGCAATCACAGCCATCAAGACTCTGCATCATTCTCAAACGATGGAGGTAAGTAGCGAAAAAAAAAATAACATTTGATCACTCTTCACTCTTCAGCAGGCGACGATAATAGTCATATGGATGCGAAAACAATACGTTTCATTACACCAATCAAATGATTATTCTTCATTATATAAGAAACGTCATTTTTTAAAAATAATTTTTTTGTATCATTGGAATACAATACTATTATATAGTACCCGGAGTGGATCAAATCATCGATCAATATCAATTCACCGTCATAAAAACGGAAGTATTTTTAGAGGTCTATCAAATATATTTTCAAGAAAAAAAATTTCATTGCAGCAATAAACTTCGATAGTTTGAAGGAGAGAAAAAAAGTTGATAAATGTATACGTCGCATGATTTATCAGAGAATGAAAGAGCGTATTAAAGGACAAAGTAAATTGACGAAAAAAAATTATTCGAGAGTTTAAGAACTAGCTTGGTTTTCTCGCGGTACCCTAAACTTATTTTTCTTTTTCGACTAAATTCACGATTCTTCCGTCCTGAGGATTGCTCTTGGCTGGCTGCCATGCCTATCTACACAAGCAGATATTTATATAAATATATATAAGACATTTCATGTGAAATTCCAATTCCCAACTCGGATCATTTTTTACCTGTGCGAATTTTCCATGTTTTTCTTTGCGAGAACCATGTATATGTGTCCATATATAAAGGCTTTTTTTCGTTTTTCAATTTGGCCATTTTTACCATTTCGACAACTTAGTGGATTTTTGAACTCTTGCCGAATCCTTTGGGATTGTAGCTGTCACAAGTGGGAAACCTATGCGCATATATTCACAAATGAAATCTCTTCCAAAATTGTTACTCACTTTGTATCGTACTTTTGAAAAAAAAAAAGAACCATCATTTAGAAAATAATTTTTTGTTTCGATTTTATATTTCATTCGTTTTTCTCCCACCGGATCAACATACAAGACTCGAAAGTTTTGTGTATTGATCGTAGGTATATGAGATTTTTTTTGCAGAATTAACTATATCGACAAATTTTTTAATCGAATCTAGAAAATAAAAATATCCAAGTAAAAATTCTATTAGTTTTTTTCTTCTATTTACGCACAACACTGCCTTACCTAATTGTTGAGGTGCGAACAAAAAAAAAGTAGATGAAAGTTTGAAAATTGAATTCGTTGAAAAAGTTCAATTTCAACTTTCATTTAAATTACACGCTGTAAAATGCAAAAATTCGCTACTAACATATTTTCCTTGAGAGGCAACATGTCAAAAACTGGAACCGTTCGAAAATCGACAGGTTTTCAAGAGGAAACTTTATCGTGAAATGGCCCATATATGTATATATACTTCATTGTGTAAATGCATTGCTAGAGTTAGTGCATCTCAACGATAAAAGTCTATATACCGATTTAACTTTCGGGGTGAGAATCGAGAGCGAAGATCAACGAGCGAAGGAACGCGGCTCCTCGACGATGCCAATCGTTCGAGACTCTTTGCTTTTTCGTCACACCACTCAATCGATTTTTTTTTTTTGTTTTTCTTGGACTTTTTCGCGAGCTCGTTCAGTGTGCTTTGTAGACTCCGAAACGGATCGCTCGAGAGTGAACTTTCGAAGTAGCTAATGACCTAACTCAATCGCCTTTCGCTCCTCTGATTTAAAATAGAAAAACGTAAAATGAAGTAATTTGTTATATACGTATATATAATTTTGGAAGTCAATATTGGAACGGATTTTAGTGTTAAAACAGTAACGAATTTTAGGTTATCAATGGACCATTTTTCATTATAAATCGAGATGTATTTTCAACTGAGAATTTTAAATTTGCTACTCGTCACTATCAAACCCTGTACTTACTCCCAAGTTTTTTCGTTCGAAAAAAACTTTGCAAAAAACCAATTCCTTCAAGAGTTTTCAGCGCACGAAAATATTCGTCGAGTT
Source organism: Campoplex capitator (assembly GCA_037576405.1). Lineage (NCBI taxonomy): Eukaryota > Metazoa > Arthropoda > Insecta > Hymenoptera > Ichneumonidae > Campoplex > Campoplex capitator. The sequence goes on along the minus strand of JARBWI010000323.1, from coordinate 12,453,822 downwards.
CATTCTAATATAACGTTATAGAAGACTATTGAACGGCGTTTCGATTCAACATTCCCATCGCTTGGCTGTTAAACTTCAGAAAACAAATTTGAAACGAGGAAAAGAAAAAGTCTTCCTCAAACCTATCGACCGTACCGACTCATTTTCTATGTGAAACATTCGACGCCAGACATCGCGCTAAATTAATTTTTCTAGACTTTTTTTCGTATAATAGTAAAATTCTCATGGAAGGAATATACCTACATTCATTTTCAGATTTTTATCGCACGCCTTTCGAAGATTACATTTTTGAACTTATGGTTCAGAAATGTTCTAACAGGGATATCGTTGAAACTGATTCTTATTTTCTTTTTGATTTATATTTTTGTGCAAAAAAAAAGATAAAAAATTGTCAATTATTGTTTTCAATGTTTTTTCTGCATCTGAAGCAGAAACTGTTTTTTTTTTTTTTTTTTTTTTTAACATTTTTTAACGCCGATCCGATCATCCGAAGATCGTTTCTTCTATTTATGTTATATAAAATATATTTTTCTTTTTAGAAACTCGAAGTGTTTTGTATGAATCATATTTTACTCAAAAAAGTAATCACAAGAGCCTCAATAATAGGAATTCTAAAATTCGCATTTCTTTCATTCGTAAATTCTAGCATAATCCATCATTTCTCCCAAGAAAATGATGAAATTTAGCTATTTTAATGATTAGCACTATTGATTATAAGATTGATAATTTGAAAAAAAAATTTTTTTTACGAAAGTATGAACCAAAATGAAGAAAATCGATATGTTGACATTTCTCGATACGTTGATAAGTTTGAGAGACATTCCTAAATTTCTTAAAATGTGAATCTTTTGAGAAATTGTTACTCTCGCGAAAGACATGAGATGAAAATTTAGAAATAAGTTTGGATATTTCTATCGCACAGGGTGCTGCTATTTCATGACAATAATTCAAGATAATTAAAAAAAAGTCTTAGCCACAGCCGCTTGAAATGTCATGGAGTGCCTCATATATACGTGTATCTTTAAATCGCATCTCCTAATAAATGTCGAATATACAATTGACCTTACTAATAAAAATTGGAGAAGAATAAACAGAAAATATTTTCATACAAGAATGGTAGGGATAAGATGAGAAAAGAATAACCGACATAAGAGCAATGCAGGCTGAGAAGAGTTACGGAGTCGTATATGGAGTGGCTTATACTTTTATACGATATATATATAATGAATTCTCGAGGCAGGTGAAAATCCATTTGGTTGAGGAAAACGGCTTGGTTCTTCCCAAAGCCGAGCCAGATTAGTTCTATAGATACGTTTTCCCATCCCGTCCGTTCATCCGTTCATCCGCTCATAGCAAGCCCTTGCCTACGATCCCGACGACTGCGTCGCATCACTATTGCATACGGTACAAATGGAATAGGAAAGCGGCGCCACAAGCCCTTTCGCCACCATAGTCCCAGCAAAACTTTAATAAAGCCCCCGTGTCCTCGACGGCATTCCTGCTTGTATATGAGAAGAAGAACCATACAACTTTTCGATTTTCGACATTCCGATGTTCTTTTCTTTTTATTTTTTTTTTTCTTTTTTTGTACTGCCTTCCGAGAGAGGACAGTATCAAGAAAATACCAACTGATCGTTCAAAGAACATATATGGACCAGAGGCGGGCGATGTCGGGTAGGACGCCATACCTGCAGAAAAATTAAATTTTTTTTCACTCCGAAATTGAAACGTGGAATACTACGCTGAGGAAGTTTGAAAATTATTGATTTTTTAGTAACTCTATATACTCATTACTAATTCCATATGCTGAATTCTATTATTCGAGTTATCATGACGATAAAACAAGAGAAAAAAACTATTTCGACGATTTTTTAGGCCCCTCATGCAGTAGTGTGAACAGCTCATAATTCTGAAACGTCTGCGTTTTCAGTCGGCTGTTTTTATTTAAGATCTGCTGTAGTAAGTGAATTTTTCTTTTCCGGTCACGGGCTTGTCTTACTTCTCCGCCTCTCCGAACGAGACACAACCGGAAATTCGAAATTAAGCGCATATCTCTCAAAGAGATAACATTCATAAACAGTATGTCAGCACTGTTGAGAAAGTAATTAGCGGAATGCTTCACCTCTGCGAATCATGTGTTTTTTTATTTCTACCTAAAATTCATCTCTTATAAATTTTGTCTTTTGCGACAATTGTAGAACCGTTGTCTTTACTCCATTATTCCTTGAACGTCATTTGCAAATTGATTTTCTTCTATAGCTTCGTATTTACACCAACTTACTAGAAAAAAAATCGTTATCATTCGAAAAAATGGTCATTATAATGGAAATGTTATTCAGCATTGCCTACAAAGAAAAAGGGCATTCCATATAAAACCGGCCACCTTTGGACTCGACCTCTTCGATTTCATTCAAACTTTTTCTTTTTTGTATCTTATGAAACAAGTCTTCTTTATTCTTCCATTTTTTTTTTCATCATCCGTTTTTGCACGAGTTTCATCAAAAACTCGTTACACCGTTTCCCAAATGCTCATAACTTTCTTCAATTTTTTTATTTCGATAGCACTTTCGGGAAAGAAATACAACGAAAACGACAATGATTCTAATCCATTTTTTTCTCAATATGAAGCAAAACATTTTTTTTTGAGCTGGTTACTCGTTTTGAAATTTTTTTCGAAATTTTACATTTTATTTTTGAGTAAAGTTGAAAAATCAACCAAAAATCAACGAAACGAAAAACTAAAATTTACTTAAATGAAAAATTTGTCAGTTCTAACGAATCAACGAATGAATATTTTTAATAATGAACTCACAAAATATGGTCATTTCGTCCTCGATAGTCATATATTCCGAGTTTTATGGAATTCAAATGACCATTTACCGATAGGCTGCAATCTTTATTAGATATAGAACAAGAACTTTCCGAGTTCACTTGATGGTTATCATATTATTGCAACCTAAGACGAACATGAAACGTTTTGTCGTCTTTCATCCACAAGAAACTCGAAAAGTGTGAAATTTTCTATACACAGAAGTTGCGCTTGCTACTCAGAATCATCGTGAAAATATTAGGAGGACCGGATGTGTCGGCAAGTTCACGGCTATTCACGGTATGGCACAACGCATGCATCCACATACACACAGACTTTTGCATATAAATATTTAGATCCACGTTTCACGCACACATACAGTAGATTTGGCACTGTAGTGAGCATGTTATACAAGGAAAGAGGGGTAGGAGGAGGAGGACGAGTATACGAGCCATAGCCAGATCGTTGCCAAGGCACGCGACATAGTCGTAGTCCTCACAGGGTGCCCCGAGCCCCTCTTTCCCACTCCTCTCATCACCCTTTTCTCCTCCCCACTTATTCTCCTCACTACCTCCGGCAATTTCATTTTAATATCATGAATATTTCCGGCTTCAAGTACCACGAACTCGATCGTCCCAAGGCTATACAACGCTGGCCCATTTCGTTTTCGATTGCACATTCCGGCGGCGACGATAGTGCCATTTCCCTACACACCTCCTCCTCCTCCTCCTCTCCCACGAGTGTTCGTCTTCTTGCGAATTCACCCTTTCCCCTGCGCATACACATCTCCCAATGCCAACTCTAGCCTCGTCTCGGGACCTGCGTCGAAAACATTTTTTTTTTCTACAATCTATATATCTATGCTTGGATAACGATGTGGAAATGGTGCAAAGCCAATCGAGGCTTTACTCCCAACACTTTTTTGCATTTCCTAGAAAGGAAGTAATTGCGAAACGAGGGAGAGGTCAGGGGGCTTGAATCGCTATGAACGGTTTTCTGAAGTGCACGATACAAAGCAAAATGTCTTTACGGATATTTCGGTGATAAATATCATTCGGTGGATATTTCGCGTAAGCTTCGTGAGAACCTTAAAACGAAATACCAATTCAGAGTAAATTGCACGTGGGTATGAATCCCAAGGATTTTTGTTATCAAAAATGCTGACTGCGGTACAATTGTTAGATGACCCAGCAAACACACTGGAATCATTTCCGTAACTTTTATCCAAACTTTACATGAACTCGTTACTTTTACATCAAAGTTACGAAAATTATCCAAGTTGGGTTTGCTGGGGAATCATTATGGATTCTTTAATCAGATGAACTAAGAAACAAAACATCTGTTCGTTTTTGAAACTATACTACCATTAAGTTGTTTTATGGTTTTCATATTGTTTGGGGTTTGATTGGTAATGAGACAACATAATTATATTTATAGGTGTTCACTTTTCAAATATTGTGAGGATAAAGTTCCATGTTGCTGAGAAAGCAAGTTGCCAACGAGCACCTAGTTAGCCCTATCGGAACACATGATTAGAACTCTTATGAATATTGATCACACCCTCCAAAAGACTGTAACCGCTGGGCGAGATAATTAGACTCGTCAAATGATGCTACCAAGAGAATTAACAAATTTAACAAACATTTGTTGCACTGTTTTTGCAAAATTCGATAGTACTCGTTGAAAATCATATTAAATATTATAAATAATGTGCTAAGAATGTCTAATATGCAATGCTTTTTTTGTATTCTCATTAAATTAAATTAAATTAAAGAACCGAACAAAATCGGAGCACGTGCAGCCAATAGCAGAAGGCATCGACGGATGCAACTGCTAATTTCAATTGTTACTGTCCCTATAATCGCTTCATAAAAATTATTTATTGTTATAATATATAACAGCTTATAATTTATAGTAAATGAGAAAAAAAAAAAAAAATTTGTTGTACGAAACATAAAAATATTCATTCCAAACTTTTTTCGAACTCAAAAGAGAGAAAACTATCCGAATGGATGAACTTTTAGCAATAAATATTGATAAATACATACACACAGAGTTGTATAGCTTTTTTCGTCTCTGTTTTTAAGGGATGCTCGTCGCCACTGGTAGTAAAATTCGCTGATACACAAAAGGAAAAGGATCAGAAGAGAATGCAGCAAATACAAGCGAATTTGTGGAACATTGCTGGAGTCAACATGACGCCGCATTACCTCACTACAGTAAGTAAAACTTATATATCTCGTTCGCTCTCGTCTCTCTCTCATATTTTATCAAACGTCCGTGCACGTAGGATGTGGCGTCGTAATTTTATCCAGCGGTGTATTTGATTTGACTTCGGTAGAAAGCAGGGAGTTTTGAAGATGAGAATTCTGAATTATTTGCATAGGAGTTTCATTTTGGGTTATAATTATATTTTGTATCATTCATTCCCCGACAATATCGTAATTTGTAATTTACCTCACAATCGGTACGATAAAATTTGATATTTGATTGTCCAAATGAAAATTTTACTGAATTGTATGATATAGGAAAATTTCATTTATTCATAATTAAAATTCTGACGGTAATGAACTTTTTGAGTTTCGATAACTTGTATAAATTGGATAATAATTATTTAAGATAATAGCATCCACCAAGAAAACAACGTATCAACGTCATGCGGTCGCTAGGGAAGTTCTGCTCGAATCTCAAAAAGATGGCAGGTCTTTGAAATTTTAATAGCACCTTTTCGAACATATTCCGTGTGTACCAGCAAAAATTTGAAAAAGATTGACCGCCCACTTTCTGAGATAAAAAATCGTAAAGTTACCATCAAATTGCACAGAGTCTTATGGCTATTACTGTTTTGACGGGAGACATGATTTAATATCATGTAGTAAAAAACGGTCGTGGCTCACCACAAATTCAAATAAGTATTGACCTATTGACATTACAGTGACATGGAAATAAAAATCCGAACTGATGTACCGAGTATTTCATGAGATATAACGAATTGAAGTATGAAAATTCCTCGAATTCCTTGGAATATGGCCGCACTAGCCTTTGGCGTGGCAACTGAGCAGAGCAGAAGAGAGAGGGGGAGAAAGATAGAAAAATGAGGTTGGCAGCATTGCGGTTAGCCAGGCTAGCCTGTGTATAAGCATAAGGACCCCTGCTGCGGCCTCTGCGCATCCCTCAAAGTGGGAGCAGAACTTCCTTAAGACGTCACTACGCGGCAGCAGTATTATTTGGCAGTATGCGTTAATGAATTTCGCAAGCTGGATTGGAAACGATCCCGCACCCTACTTTCAATGTTTGTGCTGGCACATTATAAAGGCCTCGATCATTGTGTATATCTTAATCGACGGATCAAACTATCAAAGATTAAGTACTCGTAGAAAATGCTGTCATAGAAATTAGTAACTTTCAAAGAGCCAGGGAAAATGTAATAGCGATGATGATGCAATATTTATTTCCATTTTTCATGATGACAGCACAGAGAAACTGCGTTGAATTAGAAATCAAAGACAGAGTTGCCATGGTAGAAAATATTTCCATCGCATTTAAACGGCATTCAAATAGCAAAATATAGTATTTAACAAACCTTTTGTTTTTTACGTGTGGTTTCACTTTAATATATCGCGCATGAATCTCTTTACCGCATACAATACTACGTAATATTCGCACACGCGCATAAATTGCATGTATTTGGTAGAAAATAGTCCAAGCCTGGAAACCACATCATACAGTTCATGGCACAACGATGTGGTGAACCCTCGGTTGGGGTTACGTACGTACTATGCTCGTATTTACGTACGTGTGTCACTAAAAAGCTTCGAACGCTAATGTGTTTGCTTTCAAAACATCGATAGACCGGTGCTGCCGCAACATATATATCTATCCTCAAATCCATCATAAATATGAGAAGACCTATGTATATACATTTACGTTTGTGTACTGGAGGTCCCAGCACTCATGCGAACCAAGGTAACCGTTGCCTTTTAGTTGCAAATCCGTCGTCAACCGGTTATTCGTTATTTTGTTGTCATTTTATCGTTTTTCCAACCATAGAAACTAACAAAATGGCCCCAATAGAACTTCGACACTACAGTTACTATGAAACAAGAAGCAGCCATAATACGTCCATTAAGACAGGAAGTTAATTGGTTGCTTTCAGTTTGCAATACTATCCATCAACCTAACGAGAAACTGCACCAGGCAACCATTCGAAAGTGTTCTTATCCTGGTCCTCCATTGCTATTCCCCTGTCATATAGGAAATTTGCAACATTTGAAAGGGTTGCAAAGGTTGCTTTAGAATCAAAAAGCAACTCTAACACAATGGGAGCGCTATATAAATATTCTGCATTGCATTATAGTTCCTTTTTCGTCTTCATAATTCTATAGCAGGGCCATACAATTCATAATACCGTAAATTTGTGGTCGCCTTTATGATTAATAACGTTTCAAAGTGGCTTCCCAGATGAAAGACTGCTTTTTGGTTACGTGTAACTAGACGTACGTAAATTTTCAGGGTCGGTTCAGAATCGTAAAGTCTAAAAATATGTAACAAAATGGTTCGTTCTACGCGCGGCGCACGGTGACCAGGTATTTTTTTTTTTACCGACTGAACTGCTGAGGACCAGCGAAGTTTGTAAGAAAAAAATCGGTGTTAAGCGATATTTAATTAGAAATCCTATGTTACAAAAGATTGATCCTGAGGACTTTTTGGCAGTACACGTCATGGAATGAAACACCTTCGACCCTCAACTTTCTGATAACGAATTAACGGCTCATTGGAAGTTCCCTGATTACAAAAAAAAATCTGGAATTTGATCGCGAATAACCGCTGGCATTGAGTCACTTGTATATAATCTATTTTTTTTTTTTTTATATTTGTATTCCAGGACCGAGAAAAAATGACAGGATTCTACTTTGGGCGCTCTAAAAAAAAGCTATTTTTGTGATTTTTTTATGAGATTATTCATAAAGATATTGATGTAGGGTTTGTGAGGCTGAATAAATACACTTTTGAAATGCAAAAAAAAAAAATATTTTACGCACTTCTTATATATAAAAACGTTATTCGAATATAATGCCTCGATTAGTAGGTGGGTCTATGCTGGTGTTGAAATCTTAAAAATGGGCCATCTGAAAAAGAAAAGTTTTTGAGTCTTAGGTTCAATATAACACTATAGCAACCGACTGAAAGGGAATTTTTAATGCCCATGCAAAAATAATAAAACGGCGACAGAAAAAAATATTGTATTTTTTTTCAAAAAAATAAAAATTTAGTAAAAACCAAAATTTTAACATAATTTTACTTCAGTCGGTTGATATAGGTGTATGGTTAAAATTTCATAACGGTTTAGTAGATTTGAAAATGTTACCACCAAGCGGTGTAAAAGCGTGGTTTCGAAAAAAAACGCGTTTAAAGTTTTTTTAAAATGAAAAATCATTTTTAAAAAATGAACTCACACTTAATCAGCGATGTTTGCACCATATAAAATATCTTCTGACTGCAAAAGATCATTTTCGTCCAATGCGATTTTTTTTAAGTTCCAAAGTATAATCCTGCCTTAAATATCCAAAACATTTGATATCATCTAAGACTCGATTTTTTTCTGAATTCAGGAACAGAGAATCACCGGTAATTTAATAAATAAACCATGTGTATATAGAAGATACAGAGTACGAGGAATGGGTTACAGAGAAAAAACGGGATACCCCATGAAATATCACATTTCTGTCGGTTTCATAAAACTTTGCCTATTTTTTTTACTCGTAATTCTAAAATCAATGCTGCTCTGTTTCAATATTTATTTGCCATCGTCTCGTGGCCATCAATCGATGAAAGGTTGAACCGCACATGCACGTCCAAAGACGCGTTCATCCTTCAAAATGCCCTATGCATGTTATGACGTTCGAATAAAATGCAAAGACAAACTTGATGGAACGAGTAAATGTAATCCTTCGAACCAAGATCGATTTACTACTAATAATTTTGTTATTACGTAGATAATGAAAATTACGCTCGAAATCTCTTTTCCAATTAGCTCTATTTAGAGAATCGAAATAAATTTTGGATTCATTGTCGCGAAGACGAATAGGATGCTGCAGCGACTAATTAGTGTGTTGTGGCCTAAAAAATTTTATCAAATTTTCTCGATACCACGATCTGCCTCAGGAGTTTGACTCATCTTAGGATACGTGTCCTTTCCGCTCTGCTTCGGTGAACGCGAGTACTATTTGTTGACGTCTGCGCATCTCCTCTACGCTCCGCTCATCTCTGCTCCGGTGAAAACGCACCCAACGATATCTAAAACTTTCGTCAAAGATGTAGTCTAATGTGTCCTGTATTTAGTAAATCTACGTAAATAAATTTATAGCAGAGGATTTTCTACATCAACATAAAATTAAATTCGATGTTGATAAGTTTGTACAAAATCGCGAATGTAACTGATACTTTTTTTCCAGCAATATCTCACGATTCTATAAGCAATTATATTCACAGTAAAACGAAAAAAAATGTGCGTATACTTTTAATGACTTTCCCGTTCGACAAACCTTATCATGATCAATTATTCCGATCAGACTCGAAACATTACGAAATGTGTTCCACATCGGCTTGTTTATTCAATTGAATAGAGTTCCAGCAATAATTTGAAAAATCACCTCAACCTAAATAGCTGTAAAGCCGTACTACATAAAAGTATTTTTATTTGCTAAACATCGATGTATTCCTTGGTTCGAGTGTTGAGCTGTTATTTTAATTTTATTTTTTTGCCGACTGACGAGGCTGAGCAAATGCGAGAGAACGCATCGATTCTCATTCTCTATGCAGTTTGAGGAAATTCACTTAAGCGATGTTACAACAGGCCAAGCATATGTATAGGGGTTTCGAAAAAAGACCTCCATGGAAAAAAATACATTATACATGACCCAGAATTAAGTATTCACCGGCTTAAGCATTGCCAGCTTTTTACTCCATTTTTTTCGGAGTGTGATTTTTTTTCTCTTCTTCAACGTTACATTCGCAAAGAGGAATTTTAATTAATCGAGTTCAAGCGAGCGTTAAGAAATTAGTCGAGCACTCGGTATACAGGTCACTGTTCATTTTATATACTTACGTTTGCGTTTGTGTGTTCGAGCTAAAATATAATGAACAGATGTACGAACTAGCGAACAGTTGTATCCATCGTTTATTTGTAATAAAGTACCTAATTGATAAAATAATTAATGGGATTGGATTAACGGAACAACTGCCATGTGAGAGATTTTTTTCCGCTATACTTTGACTATTCTAAATCAATAAATGTTTCTTGAAACAGAAGAACGAGTTGAAAGTAGTTTCGGTATACAATTATATTGTTTTCTAACAAAGTACACCAATTTCACACAGTGATATTTCGTCAACGACAAACAAAAGATAGCCTGTACGTTCACTCGACACAGTAAAAACTCACCGTTTTCGCTGATATATAAGTGAATAATTAAAAAACTATGTAAATGAATTATTTAATTATTGGTCACCGGAATCGCAATAGTATATACGTAGTAATTTGGCAGTTTCTCCAGTTTTCAACATTTTTTTCTCACTGCTCCATTCGAAAAACCGTCGTTCACCAATAATCGTAGGCATCTCATCATTATAAAAATGAGTTCTTTTTATACTCAATTTCACAAAAACGGTGTAGACGATCGATTTAACATTTGGATGGCACATTTAGGTATGCCTCAAAGAATATACCGGGTGGATATGTAAATGGTAATATTTTTCTACTATAGTTCCAAAAAGTCTTTAAGATGGAGGTGTTGATGCGGCACACCTTGAATATTGCACCCGGTCAATTATTATAGATTACTTACACATCCGAAAATCTTAGAATTGTTTTCATTCGAGTTAACATAGTATGAAAATGAGATAAAATATAAAGATAATTTAATTATCTTTAATTAATTGAATGTGGTGCATCGCGACAGCCGAAATAGCGAAAAAAAAGTAGTGAAAACGCCCTTGTCATATATCATTCCAAGGGACACGGTATCTAATTTGTTCAATTAACTCGATACATTGTTTTTGGTTTGCGAAGGTTGTAACTTCACTGACAGATGTGGTTTCATTTTCCGTTTCCCCCTTTGCATAATGATTTTTGAATATTGATTACAATTTTAATTTGATCAAAAGATATTCATACGTCGTACGTATACGGTAACGCGTGAATGAGCAATAACGATAATTACCGTTATTAATTAATTAATTAAATCTGGATATTTTAGCGCTGCGTTGGAACATCGATCTCCCGGGTTTGCGTTAGGGTCGTGGCCGGGACGTGGACGTAAATGATTAACGATGTTGACCGCGTACCGTCCAATCCAAAAGTGATATTCAATTCGACGAAATACGCAGATTTGAACATTTTAACGGAACAAATAGTTACCATTTTTTATAGTTTCGAAAGAATTCATAATTCTACACTTACGTGTGGAAAAAATAAACGACCAGGCAGGACTGAATTTCAATCAAAAATGAATATTCTCTATTTTCTAAGAGTTACTTATTTTTGAACAGACATTAGTCGACGCTAGTTTGTCGGAAGTTTTTTTTTTTTCATCATCAAGCATCAAAATACAGTATTGAAAAACTGATGCGAAAATCTTCAATAAAATGAATTAGTTTTTCCCGTCAATAAATGTGTAATAATGTTTTGAATAATATAGGTTGAATATAATTTGTTGAATTGGCTGTATGTGGCACCTACTCCTGGTGATCTCATTCATCATTGTACATCTTGAAACCTCGTTTTGTAGAATGAAACGCACTCCCTCGCACCGACATCGCTACAACTCCTACAACAACTGCAAGCGACGTCGAATGCCGCGACCCCTGTGGGTGCAAATGCTGGTGCTAACGCTCTCTCAAGCGTGCAACATCAATTGTTGCTGCAGCAACATCTGGGACTTGGGGCTGCAACACCCGCTCAAGCAGCACCCCCAACCGTATCAAGCCCACCGGAAATCAATCCGGCAAACCTTCAAGGTCTCGCGACACTTGCGTCACTCAATTCGGCCGGTGAGTACGGTTAGTGTCGCACGAGCAATTTTATTTTTTTATCTTTTTTCTTCACTGCATATAATAACACCACCGCACTTTTTCTCGTTGATGTGTATAAAGAAAAAAAAACAACAACAACAACAATACTTTGTCGATATTTCTTCATACCTCAGAAAAATCCATTTTCATTGCTTTATCATTAAATTCATTTTAACCTTTTTATTTTTCATCGTTGCGTTGTTACCCCATTTTACATGCATAATATATGTCGATACGAAGTTGAAAAAAAATATTGGATCAACGTCTGTGTAGAAGGTTCTACAATTGCAAATTATTTATATGTCGATACGAAGTCTCGTAGGAACGTCTGTGTAGAAGGTTCTACAATTGCAAATTATTTGGATATAAACCGATTATTTAAATTATGCTTCATAGTATTAGAGGATCTTCATCAATATGATTCGTTACTGAATTTAATGATTCGTATGTATAATTTCTCAGCGAACGCTGGAGTAACGCCAATGAGTATGCAGAACCTGGTTACGCTTGCAGCGATGACAGGTGGAAATGGCAACCTTCAAGTATCCCCAAACAGTAAGTAATGAAAGCTCATTGTTTTAGCCGGTTAAATGGGATTCACTCGTCAAATTATGCGATAATCAATGAGACTGACATTTCGTAACATTGACGATTTGACATTCCCTGGAGACGATGTAGATTTGCTACAAGAAAAAAACTATCGTTCTATTGTTTGCATGCATTCATTAAGCACGCGGTTGCATAACTGCATATGCCTACATACGAAGCGTCCAAGTTATCTAACTGTTACTTTACTAAAATTATTCGCACGTGTTCCAAGCGTTTGAACATTGCATATAATGCCAGGCAAGATGGATATGTCGACTCATGGTATAACATTTTTTTGATCAATCGTTAATGAACGAAATAAAACAGCATTTCGACCGACTTCATCTTATCACCTCGACTCCACTTCACTAATGTCCATTTCCCCTGATTCCTTTGTTCTCAAGAGACACTGACGGCGATGAGTGACGGCGGTTGGTGTATTGTTTCGATGATCTCCAAAGTTAAGCAACCTCCGGAGAGTCTAATACACGATTCGGTAACGGCTTAGCCATGCACCGGCTTTTTGAGTTTTTAATGGCCCCAAGTAGCTGAAACTGAATAAAAATATAGCCGCCTGTATCGGCCGAGTTTTTATCAGTTTCCCTTAGCCGTCGTGCAAATCTCGCAGGAAAAAGAACATTAAACTGAGGGATAAAGTAAGGTTAAGGTGATGGAAAAGGCTCGTAAAAACTCGAAATGGTATACGGAGGAACAATGAAAATAAAATAAAATAATTTCTAAGAGACGCCCCTAGAGTAATATCCACGGCCACTCTTCTAATTCACTACCGTATCGCATTTGCACGGGAGTCAAGAAAACTGTGGGAAACGCGGAAAGTATGTTTACTTATTAGTTTCAATAATGAAAAACTCAGAAACACTGCCTTCCGCTCAGCAATCGATTCGCTAAGCGGTCACCGAACCAGGTATTGGCCTAGCCCGGGGCTGCTTATCTGTGGAGATCGCCGGAGCCTCATACCGACCGTGCACCTATAGCTGTTGGCTTGAATAAATTATAAGTGTAGAAAAAACTCCCCAACGATTCGAACCGAAAAACGAGTTATCGATTCTGAAGCATTCGTTTTTTATTAATTCTACCGGACCAACCGGTGATAAGTATATTCCATAATCACATTTTAAAAATCGATAATGACCGTAATGAAAATAGGTGTCATTAAACCTTTTTTTAAGCGAAAAACGAATAACTATACAGGATTCATTGAAAAATAACAATTTTCACGTGCATCACCTTGTTCGAGGTGAAGGTATAAGCATGCCTTATCTTTCGATCGAAGCCTTGTACATTGTCATGCAGTTATGCATTACGTCCATTTTGACGCTCTTATCCAAATTGCATGCATGGAAAAAATTAACCTATTCGCACACGCGTGTGATAATATCGCCGCTTCTCTGTATGTTTCAGCGTTAAGCGGATTGGCGAATTCAACAGCAGGTATGTCGCTATGTAAGTGTCGCATTGCCTGGTACAGTATTAACCGTTACTAAATTACTCAATAATTCATCGAATGCCCCTTTTTTATAACCCTGTGTTGAGACCAACGGTAAGAAATAACAAACAAAACAAAAACATTGCGAGAGGCTTGTGAAATTTGACTTGATTCCAGAACAACATATTCCGAACGTAATGAGTGTTGTTTGATCCCCAAAATATCATTCAATTCAAAAACATGATAATCAAATAGTTTTTTTTTTTTACTATTCTAACGATTGTTCTATTTTTTCTCATAATCAGCTGCTCTCCTTGGAAAAACGGGAAGCACAGGTGAGACTAATCTCAATAAGCAAAAGAGAAACTGCAGTCGTTGAAACGCTCGTTGATTAGTGTCTTCTGAATGATTATATATATGTATATCTGATATATTTATCTGTTTGTTCCGTTCAGTTTGTAAATGACACTTTAGCACTAATACATTTGGCCTCTCACACTTATATTACTGCAATATTATTCGTATTTATGCAAGTATCTCCTCGTCCTGTGTTCCTTGAAACACCCGAATCCTTTACCGCAAGGTCAAACCTGAGATGAGCACTTTCCGGATAATTTTATGAGAATGTCATTTTCTTCTTCAAATGATCCAGAATTTTTGATACCTTTGAATACACCACTTTTTTCATACAAGTTAATGTCAGATAAATTCAAAAGAATGTGCAAATATTCAATGAAAAGAGAGTGTTCCGCTTTAAGAAAGATCGATGCCGGCAACGTGATATTTGCAGTTTCTACCGGAGACCAGTTTTACAAAAATACAAAGCTGACTTTGAAATAACGATGTTATTATTTTCGACATATGAACAGCAAGATTGCATTTTTTTGTACACTTTTATTTTTCAATAAACGTTTAATAATTGAAATCGAACAAGCGTAGTGAATTGTGAAACGTGCCATGGCCGTTACGCTCGATTGCTGAAACTGTCAGCTTTGTTTACAACCTACATATATAGTGTATCCGCACGAAGAAGTTACGGAACGACAGAGATTTTTCCAGTTTCCCCATTTCCATTAATTCAGTACCGATATTTATCGAATACAGTAAAAGCGTTGAAGAACAAGAACAACAAACACAGTCAAATTGACAAACTGCCCCGTCTAAAGCGTCTAGCGAACGTTGAATAGAGAGTTGCTAAGCGCTCTTGCGCTTTTTTTTCTGACATTCTCATCGAAATTTTAATCATTTTAAATCGAATACTTTCTCCACTTTCCAGTCGCTCTCCATTAGTGGTAGAGCCCAAAACCGAAGTCTTTTCTGTTTAAGAATATTCGCGGATACAGTTATGAATTATTTTTTACGGAATTTTGTTAATTGTCAATCAAAAAATCAATAAAGCTTGACGTGCATGCGATTTTCTTATTTTCTTAGGAACTCGTGTCTTCAAATAGTTAAAGTTCATCAATTGATTAATATCAATCCCGATAGAGCGTTCAAATTTGCCAATATTTATTTATACCGTATTTAAGTGCAAAGGCAAAAATGTTTAGTTTTTATTCTTGTAAATAGTTTAAATAAATTCATCAATGTACCTTAACGTTTACTATCCCTGACTGATTAAAAGCATTGATTTTCCAAGCCTCAACCATCCGACTAAATTTGACCAGAGAAAAAAAAACTGGCCCTTGTTCAACAGGAGTTAACTTTAGTAATCATAAATATTTGAGCAAAAAAACTAGACAAAGTTCACAAATCTCAGATTTACAAAAAATCTCCAGTCCTTCTTGCTGTAAGTTGTGCCATCACTAATGCCTCGATAGATGATTTTTTTTCTTTCAAATAATATTATATACACACGTGAGCATGGAAATTTGTCTCAGTATCCACTACCATCCTAACCTCTTACAATCCATTCCAATTTTTATAATATTTCTCTATCAAGTAATAATTCTTTCAATTAACTAATGTAAAATTTGAACACAGAAATTTGTTGGTGAAATTTTCTATTTTTTTGTCTATCACGGACAAACGTGTGTAGTCACTGCTAAAAAAATATTTTTGTCTGAATTGTGTTTGATGAACAAAGTTGATATAAGTGGTTACTAACTCTAAAGTGGTTTTTTTCGCTTGCACCAATGTAGGTCGTTGTAGCATGTAAATGAACGACTCGCAATCAGTCCGAAGTCGTACTAAAAAATGTTTCCTTAACTAATAGAAATTCATTTTGTTTTGAAGAAACACCTTAATAAAAAAAATGATGAAGGTATTTTTTTACAACTTTTTTACTTCGTTCAAATATTTGATTTCGTAGCGAAAAAAAAATAAATCGAAACATCCGAGAATAGGATTTCGCTCATTTCGTGTAGAGAAAAACAAATTCTACACAGATTACGAAGATTAGAAAAGTGTCCTACAAATTCTTCACGTAATGATATCTACTATCGTATAGACTTTGTTCCGTATCGTACTCAGGCTACCAATCGTAAAGCCCGTAACACAAATAATCCTAAAACCTTTGCTATGAATAATTTTGAACACAATAGTTTTGCTTCCTGTGTTAACTAGCTGCAGTCTCGTCAGTTTTATGCTAACGTGATATATGTTACGATCGTCTCTTTCAGGAATTGTGGAGATCTTAATTCGATCGTTCGAATAAAACAGCCTTTTAAATTTCTCTCACCTTTCGTGATTTCGCTTCATACAATTATCTTGATGATGTCTTCCATCGTTGAGAATGATGTAGCGATGAAAAAAAAACTTCGAAAACTCTAACTATCGATCCTACTTACGAACAAATTACATACAAAACAAATCGATATCACACATTGAACAGTTTTATTCAATGTGCGAACAAACGAAACGAACAGATTAAAGTCACTGTTGATTTATCGAACCGACGAATTATCACGTTTATTTGTTTGAATGTTTTCGCATGAGAATTTCAACACTTTACGCTTTGTTTTATTTTTTTATTGCACTGAGTAAAATTATTTAGTCAACGTAAGAGAGAGATTTACAGATGCATATAACTGACGTTTTTTAGAAAGGCAAGCTTTTTTCCACGCCTCGTCTTCGCGTGCGAGCATGTGCATGCTCGCAGATCCAACATTTATTTTCTATTTCTTCAATCTGTTTGAGAATTCTGCCATAATTGATGATCATTTTTTTTTCAGGGTCCACAGGTGGTAGTTTAAGTCCGGTGACCTCTCTCGCTCTCAATTCTCTGACGGGAACACCCTTGAACGGTCTCCAGGATTCGCTAAGCAATGCTTATTCGAGCTTGCAACAATACGCTGGTAATTGACTGCACCTAAATATTAATATCTTCACTTCTTACTGACATTTTTAAAAAGCCAATCGAACCGTCATACTTTCATACCCAAAAAGTCAATAAATGATTAAAAAAAATACAATTATTCCATACATGTGGTCGGAAAATACTGTTTTTTTAATATCAATCTGCATTCTAAAGCTCTCATTGGAAAAACGACGGTGACGGTGGAAAAGAAAGAATTGCATAGTGAGTAAAAATAAATATATTCAAGATGAACGTATAAAAAGAAAATTGGAATGGATTTTATGCTTTAATCATTTCGCTTTATTACTATTTTCATTTTATTTTTTTAACGTTGCGGCATTTGTATAAAATTTATTACGATTTAGTTTTTTGCTCAGCGAGTAGTCGATCGAATGAATTTCATTTTCGGGCTTCAACCGAACTGCTATTTTTTCAAAAATATTTATGAACATCGGTAACCGTCAAAAATCGAATTTAGAACGATAGACCTTTTCATACTCGTAATTATCTTCAGGTTAATTAAATTTTTTCTGACGTGAAAATACATAAAAAATTTTCTTTGTAACACGATTTCAGGGCCGCATAAAATATTGTTATGTTTATTTTCAGCATGCTCATAGTCAATTATTAAAATTACTTAGTATCCCATTGAGTGTCAACGTAAATAATTTGAACTAAGATACGAACAAAAATTGAAGCTTCAAGGGAAAGATTCCATTGGCCCATTTCATTCACTCACTCAAAAGTAAAAGTTTCAATATGCCGCGTTGCACACTTTCAACGTTTAGCCGCAATTGTTAAACATTTTTCATTTACCAAATCAAATATTTTTTCGTTCTTTTATGTGGCGAGTTCGTAAAGGAGTGTAAGAATGAATTAAATTGGGCTAATCGCACGCTTTCTCTGCTCACTGAATTTCGCAGAGTCATGGCTCGCAATCATCCGCGATTAACTCAACTTTAATAATTGACCCTAATTCCGTAGAGACTTTTTCGGCACTGAGTAAACCTGCGTTCATGCTACCGCAAAATTTAAGCTCAATGATGAAATAATAAATTCGTCATACCGGTGTCTTCGATTGAAAGGTCTTTCATAAAAAAAAAAAAGATTCGACTAAGGTGTAGTCTCGCCAAAGCATTTTTTGAAATTTTTTTTTTTTATTTCGAAAACTTTATCAGAAAGTTATCATGTAATAATGTGTAGGTGTACATTTTAGAAATTAAAAAGTATACTGTTTGACGTGTGTTCTTACAGACAATCCGTGGATTGTGACTCGGAAATTTTTTTTCTTAAGGTAATCCCATCGACTTAGCCGGTCATACGAATCACTAATTTCAAAACTTATGCCTATCCCAATCGTTGATACTTGTAAAAATAATATTTTTTAATACAAAAATTTGTCCCAATCGAAGATCGGTTATAACAATTTGTATATAATTACAAAACTGAAATAATAGTTATTTCAGTGACTGGCGTAGTACTCGACCGCGTCGATACACGCGAGTCAAACCTCTTTGTCCGTAAGATGTAGAAACACTGTCCGATTCCGGAAGCTCCATTTCAACTCAATATTCCATAAAAACTAGATCGATAGCCGCTTTTTTCTGAGGCCATTGAATTGCTGCAAGTTTGAAGTACTCAAATCTGGTTTTTGTAAAATATCTCATGGATTTTCACCAAGATATCAACGTACTTGTCCCGAGACTCTACCGAGTCTTTCGATTTTTAGTGACCGGAAATCGAATTTTTCTATGGGAATCCGTCACGGAGAATACCTACTTTTAATAATTTTTTTTTAAGAACAGCAGTAAATTTGTTCACGAAAATCTCATGACCTAGCCACCGCGATAGGATTACCTGAACTGTCATTTAGCGTTTGCTTATTTCGGAAATGCTAAATTTTCGATGAAATATTTTTCTCGAAGGATTATATGTATTTAGGCTTCTTTTACTCAAATTTACAAATTTTGACCTGAAAAAACTTTTCAATGGGACTGTGGCGAGATTTCTTCCTTAAAAATCTTCAAACACCTACTTTTCGTCTCAGAATTCCATTAAAGATTTTAAAAAAATTGAATATGTATCATCGACTCTGAGGCAGTTTTGTACATACGAACCGGAAACGGTAATGCCGTTAATGAGAGATTTACATGTACGAATCGGCTAAACGCATTTGAAGCAAGTCACTATTATATTATAATGTACGGGGTTCTCACTGCATAATTTGTGATTATACGTTTATATGCGAGATATGGTATAACTGTTTTGCAAACCATATCGGAAATTTCCCGTTCGCGCATACTCTCCGTTAATCGAACAATGCGACATTTCGTACGTTACCAGAACAATGATACCATCAATAACTGTAATTGAATCTAAGCGATGTTGTATACGCGATATCAATTTATGATTTTCTATTGACTTTTTGATAACCCTTATCCCTTTACTAATGGCAACAAAATCGAGAATCGACTTGCAATAAAATATTCTGACATTTAAATATTGAAATTATTCAGTGTTTCAATGAATGAACTGATTTATCTAGAGCAGTTTGTCCAACATTGAATTCGATTATACAATTTGAGTGAAAAACTTTGTTAAAGTTTAATAGAAATATCAAATGAATACGACAGAGCTGCGGTTGATACCAATTACCAAATTACACTTCGTAACTCTGGCACGTTCGTCTCAAATCGAATAAACGTTTCTGGGATTCGATCCCTTCATTCGAATTTAACGAAATCCCCCGTACTTCCGGTTCATCAAGAATTTACGACTTCATTTTGACCGAATAAATGTACGATCTCCATAAATATCGTTATTACAAAACAATTTTCTTCGATAAACGGAGAAAATCATTTTTTACATACATCGAAAAAAAAAAAAAGAAACAAATTTACATCCTATGCGATATCAATTATTTCGAATCGAGCAAACGAAATGGAATAGAAAGTGCATATATAGTTGAAAGCACGTTTTGCATACTGCATTCAACCAGCCACAGCTAGAATTTTTTTTCTGCTCGCGACTCGCACGTGACAAACATAGATTTAATTGTATTGATACTACTCTCTATTTTCACGATACGTACAAACCGTAGCGATGATTGAAAAAAAAATGTTTAAAAATTCATAAAAGCAGAGACTGTATGAATAAGATGAGAATGTAAATGCTTGGAAAAATGTATGTACAATCCCAACAAAATGTTTGTTACGCCAAAGTGCAACAAAAAAGGTCATTAACTATAGGAAAATATTTGTGCTTAATTTTTCTAATATTTTCATCAAATCATAACTGAACAAATAACTTTATTGGTAATTTTGAAAAGTCTGGGGAAATTTGTCCGAAAGTATAGAGACTAAAAAAAGAGGATATCCAATCGCCAAAGAAAAGCAAAAGCCTATTTGTATCTATCAAAATCTACTGCTGATAAAACGTAAACTCAAACTGTAAAAAATCAAACTGATGAGCATTCATATCAGAAACTGGTATGCTTTGTGAGAATGAACTGTCCTATTTATATATGTCCTCAGCATTCTGTCGTTGGCAATTAAAACTTGGTTGAGCTGTCGCTCGTAATTTTGGCACTTGGCCAAAAATTCGTTGATCCACCACCTTCCGGTTATTTCTCTCGCGGGATTGCAAATTACGTAGACAGGTGGTACATCCCAAATGGACGAGTGCCACTCGTGAGTCGTTGTCATTAATCATTCGGGTAGAAAACATTGTGATGTCGTGGTCGATCTGGTATGTCCGATTGTTTTGTCCTGGGACGAAAATCAAGACGGATGTCTAGAAATTTGATACGGTGAATCAAGAAAAAAGTGGGGAGGGGGGATATGTATTCTTCAAGGGATTGAAAAACGCCGTGAATAAATCCTCAGCTCAGAGACTACGAATGACAAACATTATCCGTCAAATTTTTCAGGGTTCCCAGCATTCACGGGGGCTTCTGCAGCAGCGGCAGCAGCAGCGGCGGCGGCCGCTGCGGCTGCGCAAAATACCACATCCGGTCCTGCTGGTAAACAAATTGAGGGACCCGAGGGTGGCAATTTATTCATCTATCATCTACCCCAAGAATTTAGCGACAACGATCTAGCTTCTACTTTCCTGCCTTTCGGCAATGTCATATCAGCCAAAGTTTTCATCGACAAACAGACCAACATGAGCAAATGCTTCGGTAAGTTGACACAATATACATCCCTCATATTCTTAGATGGTTAGTTCTTTTTTCTTACAAACAAGAATTGTTCTCTCCATGCCGGTGAATTGAGGCTCGCTTGCCCGTTAGATAAAAAAACAGTCACGCTCACTCGAGACGCATCGATCGATTTTCCGTTGAACTCAACCGCAGATTGATTTATTTCAAACAAGCAGTCGTGAGTGTTACAAATTTCATTAGTTTTCGAATGAGCCTGATCTTGTTCTGATCAGATGCGGAATGTCCGACTGGCAGCCGGATTAAGGAAAAAGTGTGAGACGCAACTTTTTGAGCTCGGCGAGAACTTGATGTTTCTCAAAAACGGATGGAATGAGTGATTGAATAGGGTATCCTTTGTCGAGGGAAATTCACTTCTGTTATTATCTGTACGAAAATTTTTGGCCAAATTGTATCGGTTGTAAGGAAAAATCGTTTTCCACCGTCAATTCAGAAACTAATCGGTCCAACTTGGTCACATTCCACGAGGCTTCATTTGCCATAACCCCCCATAACTCGATGAACCTTTTCCGGGATATTCTTCCAGTAGATGAGATCTAGAAACTTCAGAAACTAAAAAATATCAGCTATAGCTTGAAACAAGTTGCGAT
The DNA here is from genome assembly GCA_037576405.1 of Campoplex capitator. Taxonomy (NCBI): domain Eukaryota; kingdom Metazoa; phylum Arthropoda; class Insecta; order Hymenoptera; family Ichneumonidae; genus Campoplex; species Campoplex capitator. The sequence continues at coordinate 12,431,799 of JARBWI010000323.1, read as the reverse complement.
GCTGTATCCAAATTTATTCATTTCCAAAAATCGATCGAAGCATTTCGGTGCTCTGCGAAAGTTTCCAGATCTTACCTCGAGAACATGTCCAGAAAATCTTTCTCCCAAATTTGGTCGAAATCAACCGATCAACTCGTGAATTATCATCGAAATGCGATTTTTGCTTCGGACGGATACAATTCAGCCAAAATTGTCGCACAGAAGCTCATGAGGGTACATTTTTCACGGCAGAGAACCTTAGAAATATTAAGTTTTGAAAAACGCTTCTTGAAACACTGCGTTTCGCACTTCGTCACTAATCCGGTAGTCGATCGGGTCAATTAGCAGCTGATCGAAACAAAACTAGGCTCATTCGAAAACTGATAAAATCTCCTACAATCCACAATTTTACTGTTCCTGAATCGATCAATCGGCGCCAGAGATCAACGACAAATGAATCATTGCGTTTCAGGTGAACATATAACTGTATAGGATATATGAATTTAAGGAAGTCATCTGGTATCGAGCGAGTCAAAATGAAAAACTGATGCGACTAGCGTAGTCGACTCTATGTTTCGAGTATTTAACCTCTAAAGTTAAACCTTCTTTTTCGAGCCAAATTGACTTTTTTCGGAACCTCGTAAGTATCGAATGGATTTTATGAAGTCGTACAGAGGTTCTTTGTATACTTTTTTAGCAATTATAGAAGTTTCTTTCGAAATTGTTTGTCAATGCTTATGAATTTCATGCATACAGACAGGAAAACCATAGAGACCGTGTTAAATTCGGGAATCTGTTTTTATATTAATTTCTTTCGAACAAGGTATCCTTAAAACTTAAAATTTTGACAGGAGATTTTGTTGATACTGAAAACTGTATTCAAATTTTTTTATCAATAACTTTTTGTTAAATCGATAACCGGATAAACTTCCTTAAACGAAACAACGAAAGATGCCTACAAAATTACATGCAATAGACTTTGTTATACATGTTTTTTGCACTCCAGCACATGAGTCTACTGACCGCTGTGTATGCTTCGACACTGAATCCAACATTCGGTTGGTTTCCGAAAAATACGAATGATTTCGATTCAAATTATACTAAAAAAATGTTTTTCCTTTTTGTTTTTCAAGGCTTCGTGTCGTATGACAACGCACCGAGTGCTCAAGCGGCGATTCAAGCGATGAATGGTTTTCAAATAGGCACGAAGAGACTCAAAGTTCAGCTGAAGAGATCCAAAGAGGCGTCGAAGCCTTACTAGCCGAGGACAACGAGCCTCATCCGTAGGTAGGATAGCCTCAAAAATAAGTAATAAAAAGACAAGAAACAATACCAACAAGTAGGTATAAAGAGTTTGAAACACGAAAGAAAAACTGGAGTGACGAAATGAAAATCCGGTTTGTTAGAAATTTGGCTCTATTATACTCCGGGCTTGGTGCAACTTTGACCATGTTGACACGAGAGCAGCTCAAGTGGCAAGTAAAGATCCACGTTGACTTTGTTTATTCTCCCTATGACTTTCGCGAGGTTAAATCTTCCAACGAAGGAACGTAGAAAAAAAATTCGTTACTCTCCCTTCAGATGAAACAGTATTTTAAATCCACTACAAGACTTTTTTGCTTGCTGTTTATGTGATAATTACAAGTTATATTACCATTTTTTAATTATTTATTTTTTCATTTGCTCTTCGATTTTCAACTGGTAATTACTTTTTTTTTTTTCTTTTTTTTTACCCCAGCACAATGGATCATGGCAAACTCTTGCAAGTTCGCTTGTAACTCTTTACGTTTAATTCTTCGTTATTACGAAAATGTCAAATTATTTGTGTATTATGATGAGTATGAATTTCAGATCCTGTGATATTACGAACATGAACTTGATCATTGTGAGATTATCTTAAAAATTTAGGTAACATTTTACAATGGTTTTTCGAGTACACGCTAGTCAAGACGTTTTTTTCATCATTGATGTTGTCATCGGTCATATTTCACTCGCTTAAATTTTTTAGTCCATCCATTTATTGCTATGTGATAACCTATTTTCATATACGAGATATTCCAACGCTACATCATTCACTTTTAATCCTTTGACCCAACTACCGTAATTAAAGCGCGACTTCGACTTATTTGACGAATAAAAATATCCCCGTGTTTCGCACAAAAACATTTAGTCATGTAATATAACCGCCAAATCTCGCGATTAAATATGCATCGCGATGTGCCTTTGTCGTTTAAAGTGTTCCATTTCATGGCTTGGCTGGGAAAAGCTAACGCGTCTTTAGATTTTTTGAATGTACAGATTATTTGTTGTATATATTAACTTTTTTTCTGTATATTTATGTACATACGAGTTTTGCCCGCGGGCTTAGCCTACAGCAAAAATATCGTTGTTATTACAAGTACAAAATATTCATACATTTTTAATTGCTGGTTAATTTTCAAATTAAATATAGCATATCAAACCTTTCTTTTAGCATTTCCGTAAAAACAAAAAGTAGTACATCGTCATTCTGTACACCCTGAAGCCTAATGTAAATGATAAGTTTTTTTTCTGTGAAAGATTCATTCAAGAAGTTGAGGCATCAAAACGAAAATGATGTCATCTTTTTTCAACCGATGAAATCCTATGGAGATGAGCGTAAAAAAAATCGGTCAAATTTTCATAAAGTTTAGAAACCTTGTTGCTGAAAAAAATCAATAACAATTTAGACTAAATAAAATGTGATCTTATGGAAATCGAGACATTTCCAGTGATATCTCGGAAAAAAAATGATGCTAAAAATCCAACATTAGTAAGGTGATTATCGTCAATTTTTTTCAGATTTATCACGAGAATTTTTGAGGTTAAATGAATAATTTATTCCCCCGGATATCGATTTTACCGATTGTGATTTTTCAGTGCTTGCACTCATCATCCATTGTTGACAGTTGTAACAATGTAGAGTTGACAGGAGAGGAATACAAGCACAAAATTCACGCTTTTTATCGTACAAGTCATAATTTTTGGGTAAAAAAATGACTACCGCCTCAACTTCTTTGAAATCAGTTTGGTGGTTCATGAGCAACAAGCAGACAAACTTTTTTCGACTAGATTCACATATTTATTGACAATTAAACAAACTTAACAAGTGAAGTTCAATCATAATTGTATGAGCGCCTTTTCCGAAGTGATCAATGATTGTAGTACCTCCCCCTGTCTCAGAGTGTCCACATTATTAAAGCTAAAAAATAAAAAAAAGTACGACCACCGCCTCCGCTGTCGTCGTGATTTCATGTCTCATTCTTCAAAGCTGGGTCGCGTTCCTGTTGCCGCTGTACCGTAACTTCTCTGGTAAATAGGTCTAATTGTAATATAGACCTAGATTCCAGGGCGCGTTTGATCACTTCGGAAGAGGCGCTCATACAATTATCATCGAACTTCACTTGGTAAGTTCGTTTAATCATCAATTGTATTTCGCGCCTCTTCCTCGTGATCAATGATTGTAGATGTTGAAAATCCAGTTATTTTTTTGGTTTACATCGGGTTAACCGACATCGACCGGAGAACCATGGTCTGATTTTAGAACCACTTCCGCAAACACATCGCAATCCCTCATTACTTCCTGGTCATAGAACTTCGCAAATGTGTTCGATTTACTTGACCATCCGGCCGTTTTTCTGATGATGTCTAAATCAACTCCACATCTTTTTGCCGCTGAGGTTGAATAAGCGGTGAATATTTTTGTATCAATCCCGCTTTCAGTTAGAATGTCTTTTGTATACTCCAAATACTTTTTCAGAGTTAGAGCTACAAAAATTTCTGTATTTTCCAAATAGAACGGCAGAGTTAGGCATGGCTGGTTTCTGTTAGGCCCTGATGTTTGTATTATATCAGGGATATTTATTTCAATGAATTCCGCCGTTTCACGTATGTTTCTTATGTCTATTAAAACGAAGTTCTGTAACCTGTGACCCGTGATTAACGCCCATAAAGTAATTAGTTTTTTGGATAATGCCTTCAGTGAATATTCCCGATATTCGGTTGCGACGACAAATAATCAATCACAACTTTGGGATCCCAAGTATGATCACATCTGGGCTTAGATGGCCTCTTGTTAAAGACGCCTTTAAAGAACCTCTTAATACTCGGTTCTTGTCTGATCTCCTCACCGACTATTAATGATATTGCTGAGCGTAAACAATTTAATGTGCCGTGTGAAGCACCAGTGTTGAATTTGTAAATGGATCGATGGAATTCGCAATAAAGAAGATCCACCCCTTCTTCAACGCAGAATCGTATTGTTTTAATGACGACTCGCTTGACGACGCCATCATTATTTCGACTGTGGCACCTGACGTCTGTCTCCATTCGAATCCTTCTTTGACAATCATCCGGCCACCAGGGTAAGATGTTGCCATAGCGGATGAAGTTCCCTGTCACGCGAGGTCAACAAGTTAATATTCGGTTTCAAATATATAGGTTTCGAGATTAGTGACGCGTGGAATAGCGGAAACCAGGGCTGTGCAGGCCACTCGGGGACGACAACTATGCCCTCCGTTCTAGACTCTCTTATTTAATTAGTTAGTCTTATTAAAACGAAGACCTTTCCACGATTTCGTAAATGCATCTGTTGCTATTGAGCTTGGATCCTTGAACCACACAAAATATTCCTCACACTTCAAGTCAATCCTCGGTTTTCCAAATGCCGTAACTATTTTTTCGAACGCTTTACTTGCGTATTCTGTTTCTGGTTCTGTTTTTCGTGATTCTGCGTCAGCAACGAAATTCTCTTTAGAGCTTTTATACGATGCAAAAAGAACAATATTCCGTTCTTCACACCATCGCCAGATTTCTTGAGTTATATGATTTAATCTAACATACTGCACGCCTCCCACCCTGTTGATGTAGAAGATGCCAGTAGTATTATCTATGCGGAGAAGTATATCTAAGTTTTGCGAATATTTCGCAAAGCATTTCAATCCGAAAAAAGCTGCTCGTTATTCGAGGAAATTAATATGTATTAAACATCTCCGCAACTTGCTCCCCAGCCTGTCAGAGATGCATCCGAATAGATTTTTAATCGAAAATTTAATGCATTTAATGAATTGCATGACTTCTGCCCCACTACTTTTCTACCAAAATAAATCTGACTTACAAGGAAACTTAGCAAGGTTCAAACCCCTTGGATTTTGATCTAATTGTATATGTTGTAGCTCAACGAAAATTAAGAGACACGTATTTTTTTCTATCGGCCTATACACGGTTTGAAGGGATGAACATAGCTCCCGAAGATGGGCACCTCACGGAGTGGTTTCTCAGTTTCGCATAGATGCGCTTGATGTATTCGAATGAAACCAACGCTAAAATATTTCTATTGATGAATCATCGAACACGCACCCTGAGCTTTCTAGGGGAAAGAGTGTTCAAGGGGTAACAAACGCTAATTCGAAAATTTTATTTTGTACCATAAAAACTATTCTTCCGATTTGAATGGAACCAACTGCATTTTGTAAAGGTCGAAAAATTAGTTGATGCGGGTTTCGGGGATAAATTCTTACCGAACAGCCATTCGTCAATGGCGACCGAACTTAATGTTTCTTTCATCGCCGCATTAATGTTTGTTGCACCGAGCGTCTTTTTTTTCCTTCAACGTTATACATACAGGTCAGAGCCTGCGTACCAACGATATTAGTAAGGATCTACTTCGACCTTCTTCATTCTTTCGCATTTGAATTTCTTTTTTGCTTTCCTAAACTAAAGAAAAAAACCCCCCATGCTTACTGCGACCAGATCGCGACCAAGATGTGATGCTCGACGACGAACTCGAATGTCTCCGATATCTGGCTTTTTCCGTTTCTTTTGTTTTTCCTAATCTCTTCTCATTTTTTGATTCGCTTTTTCCAACGATTCTCCTTTTCTGTTTTCCTTTCCGATTTCTCGCTTCTTTTTATTTTCTTTCCCATCTTGAGTGTGTGGCCACGTTGGCACCAAGACGAAGAATGAGACATAAAATCACGACGAAAGCGGAGGCGGTGGTCGTACTTTTTCGTTTTTTAGCTTTAAAATGGTGGACACTCTGGGACAGAGGGAAGTACTACAATCATTGATCACGAGAAAAAAGCGCGAAATGCAATTAATGTTTCATGATGAAACCCTTAGAAATTTATTCAACATTCGAAATTATTCCTCGATCTCGTTTCAGGTCACACTCTAAAGAGTTCAAAAATGACCATTTGTAAACTCTAGTTGAAGATTTTTTTGAGCATTTATGCACAAGTTTCAACAATTTGTTTGGAATAAAATTGCTAGTGTTGAACAACTTTTGAAAAAGCCTGTCAAACTCTGACGTCCGTAGAATTTTTCGCATTGTTTTCCTAGTTGTTTTGCAGTGCTATATAGGTCGACAAAAAATGCTCGATTATGTAAAATGTGTTTGAATGTTCACAAAAATTATGATAAACCCTTATCAGCCTCTCGAAAACAATTACGAAAATCATGGACCAAATTTGAGGGCAATCCGAGGACGAAATGATTGGAGTTAGCATGAAATATCTCGTATAAATTAGATAACAAACGTACATCGTAGTATCTTTTTTTTTCAATTCCGTCCATCTACTAATGATACATTAATTTTTATTACCATACACGTTGACTGTCATTGACTGTCACGAACTGCCGATATATGTACATTGTTTTCTTTTGTTAACTCTTGATCGTCAAGTTGTGTTATTTTATATTTCTGTTGTTTGTTTTTTTTTTTTTTAGTTTTGTTTTTTTTTTTTTTTTTAGTGTAAGTGACAGGGCTTCCTCATGAGTGCTCTCGAATTAATGATATTCTGCTATTTACAATGCTCAAATTACTTCTCTGAACATCAACGTTTAACCGTAATACGATGTTTGTAACAATCACATCGTATGCTATTGTAATACACAAATGTACATACATTTATACGAAGCAGGCCATTTCTTTGTATCCGTGACCTCGACCTTTTTTCGATTTTTCTGAAGAAATTTGTAAAATAGTATAGCAGAAAAAGAATATCAACGCTAATTATCAGATTTTTATCTCACGTCTTTCGAAAAGTACAATTTTAAAAAAAAACCTTTTTTTAAAAGTTCAAGAATGTTCCAACACCAATAGCTCTCGAACCAATACCGACGAATGGATTCATCTGATTCATAGTTTCATCAAAGAAATAATGAATATTATTGATCATCATTGTCAACGATTGTTAATGCCTCAGTAGCGAAAACTACTTTTTTTTAAGGATGCTTTCAATTTTCCATTAATTTCAATGAATTCTCTAAAATAGCATAACCGATGAAATGGTTTTAACGCTCATCCGATCGTTCCTCTACCGTCTATTTTCTCGCCATTAATATATTTTTTTTTTTTAAATACGATCGACTTTTCGAAAGTAAAAAAAAAAAGTTCTGAACTTGAAAAAAAAACACATTTTTCGTTCAAGAGAAATAGTTTTTATCGAATTAAAAAAAATTTCTGTCGTCCAAGTATAAATCAAAATAGAAAAAATCGATATATTTACATTTGTTCAGATCTATATTGGCTTAAGATGTATCGGCGCGTTGAAACGTTTTTGTGAATAACCATAACTCCTGAAAGACGTCAGTTGAAAGTCTCATAATTGGTGGGAGTATATAAAGTAGTATTTTACAAAGCAATTTGAGGCAAACAGAAAAACGTTGAGTTCACGATTTCACGAAATGGCATAAAATGCCACAGATAGAGTGTAGCTATGATGCCAAAAGCTTTATTAGTAAAAATTAGTGTACTAACAAAAACGCCTATGTTTATTACATAATCAAGGTGAAGTTCGACAAAGTCAAAAGACAGCGCGATTGCGATTTTCAGGGCGATTAGCCTCATGCGCTCCTCAGGTCTGATAGCGAAAACTTTAGCTCTAAAAATGAAATACTTTCGAGCCTAGCATCAGTTGCGAGCAGCCACGAATCCGATATACATAATTTGCTATTTATTGATATGCTCGTAATTTCTGACCGAGGAACGCGTCGAGAACCAGTACCCGAAACTTTTTAATAAATAATTTATCTCATCACAAATTATTATCAACAAAAAAAAAAGAATATATGAATGAGACTGTAGAATAAATATAATAATCGTTTTGAAAACAAATTCCAATTGTTTTAAACAAAATTAGTAAATTTAGTTTCAAAGATAATACGACCAGTATGACGGATTACAATTACGAATACGTTGCTTTTGCTTTTCCTTTGTTTATTACGAAAAATTGTCACGAAATAAGATTTCTTCTTTCTTTTGTTATCATTTTGTCTCGTCTTTGTATTTGTTGCGAATTTTCGACTACACTTTGATGTTTTGTTCTCTGTTTTCGTTTAATCGGGTACTAGTTCATAATCGCCGAGCTTCCCGTTTATTTTTGGTGTGGTGGTGACTAACCTGTCTGTGTGTTTCGTTTGTGTGCCAGCAGGTGGCCTGTGACGTTGTGACCGTGTACTCTCTCTCTCAACCTGGAGTCGCCGTGCCATGTCTGTCTCAGTCAATCAATCAGTCACGACAAAATTCGCTCTCAACCCAGTCTCTGTGTTGTTGTCGATGCCTGTTGCGACCTCAACTATATTATCCTTGATCCTTCATCCGCTCCCCTTATCCTTCAAATCGAAAACGAATAATCAATTCCTCCACCCTGCCCAACCCGTGCCCCTTCGACCATCAAAAACAAACATTTTTTTATTGCCCACCAATTTTCCTCAAAAATCCTGACCACGTACTTCGCTCTCAGAATCGATTTTTCGTAACATGACTATGTACAGAATCGTCCCTCTCGAGCCAGGATCATCGATTCCTCAATTTGGAAAAAAATAATAATTTTTTTAAATAAAAAAAAATAAAAAAATAAAAACGAATTAAAATCATAGCATTTTTTAAATCAATTTATCTGCATAAACGGTAGCTTTCTCCTCGCGCAACGCTTTTTGATTTTTTACCAAATGGAGTACATTTAACTTCGCGATCCGATCTTACGGATTTATCGAAAGACTGGCGATGGAGAAACGATATCTATATGACGATAATCATATCGAGGAATCGATGCTCCCGTGGTCTCGTTGAGGATCAAGTAACAAGCGTTAAAATAAAAAATTAATGACGCGATGTAAAGTTAAAATTAAAGTTTACTAACGGAAACAAGAATACAAATAATTAAATGAATAAGATGAAGACGAACATTGGGAAAAACGAAAAGAACGAAGGTAACTCGGTCGTAATTACCACGGAACAGTTTTTCCAACGCCAAACAAAAGAGTCATGAAAAGCAGAAACAAAATAAAGGAATTAGCTGTACGTGAGTATGCGTGCTCGTGCGTGTGTATATGTGTCTGAATAAACGTGCGAGCTTATGCACGAATATTTATACCTTTCGCCGGAGATATTCTTGAAAGTCGACATTTTTTTCTATCATATAACGTTTATGCAAAATAAATGGAGACAAAAAAGTAATCGTGTGAAAATTCGCGGTCGAATCATTTTTGAAAAATCTTGATAAAACTTGTAAAAAAAAATGAACAAAAAACGTTAGAAACAGAAATGCGCGGAGAGATAAACGACAGATTGATACGGAGAGGGTGTTACAAGAACAGAGATATGTAGATATACTCTTAATGATTGAGTAAAAAAAATTAATGAGTTTTCTCGGATATTTTGCGAACTGTGCTGCATCATCTTTACGATCATTTCGTTCTTATTGTATCGACGCGAAACAATACATAATTAACCGTCTTTGACTCTGGGACTTGGAAGAAAATAAACGGTCACTCCACTGCTGTTTACGATACAATATTAAAATAATGTAACCGGAAATTTGATTTACACCAGTTTATACAAAAAAAAGCTTTTCAGTCCTAAAATTCTTTGTATTCGGATTTTTTTTGCAAATTTAAAACACTTTATCAGAATTAATATCTCTTCGAATTGTGAATACTTTACCACGTATTTCACCATTCGTCAGATAATTCGGTCGACATTAAACTCGTAATTAATAAATATCTCCCAATTATTTAACCGCAGCTATTTATATAATTGATTTACTCGTTATCGCTCGTTCTATAAACTCGGTAAAATTATCAATATTTTGGTTGATTATTGATATTTCTTCGAGTAAATAATATTGCGGTGCAATTATTATGTCACTAAAATGTGAATATTCTGTCAAATACTTCACATTTTGTGGGATCATCATTTGCCGTGAAATACAAACCGATTCGAGATGAATGACCGAGCTAACGAGCAATCAAAATTTCAGAGTAACTGCAAATGATCATTCACATTTATTCCGAATGACTTATGAGTTTAATGAGATTTGAAAGAATCGATGCAAATGAATCTAAATTATTAAAAGAATAGGAAAGAATTTGCTTGTTTTCGTGTGAATAGGAAAAAGCACGTGATCGTTAAAAAATAATAGAAAAAAAAATCAGAATGCTGAAGTACGTTCCTGTTCGATAAATCCCGATTCCAACTTTCCTCGTAAAAAAAGCTTCTTCAAAACGTCGTTTAAAATAATGTATCACTTTTTTTTTTTATATACAATATTCCCACCGACCAAAATGAGTCCTCGAGAGAAAAAGAAACAAAAAAATCACCAAAATAAATCATGGACAGTCATCGTCGTCGATCATCTGCGAGGAACAATAAAATCTTCAAAATCCACGTGAAACAAATAGTAACCACGCGCGATGGATACGAGCGAGAGAAGCGAGAGATCATTGCAAACAAACAAACAAACAAACAAACTTACAATAGTCGCAACTTCGCACCCCAGAGCTGGAACGTAATGGGGGAAAAAAAAGAAAATAAAATAAAAGAAGAGAAAACAGCAGACAGGGGAATAAAAAAAAGAAGCCACCCTCATACACGACCAGCAAACCCGATCCACGCTTTATCATTTGCTCGTAGCAATTTCGTTGTTGCATTATTTTTATTTAATTTACAATTGTTTTTCCAATTCACACATCGTCGGTGTGTCGCGATGTGTCACGCGCACTGACAACGGGACCGAGGTAAGATTCTGTCTAACTTCGAGCCACAAACTATAGTAAAGAAATAATGGACAAAAATCAACGTGAGAAGTAAAACGGAAAGAAAAAGCATTGAATAAAAGAAAGCCGATACCGTGTGCCAGGATTGTAGCTTTTTACAGTTAAAATTTACTAACGAAAGTGGTCTCGAGTTGAAAAAGTCAACCTCCTTGCTCGATCGTCGCGTCGATACATACTCCCTTTACGTCTGTCAGTCTATGAAAACGTGTATGCATATATACGTGTATCTACATATATGTGTATGTATGTATGTATCGGAGCAAAGTCACGAAAGCTCAGAGAAGCTCTCACGTAGTTCTAACAGTACGAAACAAAAGATGAAAAAAAAACAAAGACAAAGCAAAACAGATTAGAAAAGCTTCTCTCCAAATGCATATATACGTTGTATTTTATACCCGCAGTCCATCACGAGAAGACTGTAATGTTTTGCGAGAGTGGAGAAAAAAAAGAAGAAAAAAAAAAAAGCAGCAGCTCCAAGGCAGAGTTAACCAAAGACGTGTCTTATATATTATTAACAGATGTACTTACCAATGCAAAGCTACAATGACTAATAACGTCGCGTTGAGACGATTTTGATTTTTTTTCTTTCTTTCTTTGAATTAACTACACGCGTGTACAAAACAGTCGTGTACACGCAAACATCGAACAGAACGATTTTATTGAAAGAAAAAAAAAAGAAGAAATAAAAAAATAAACCTCAATCATACATACGCCCACACGCACACACATGTACACAAGACACATTAGGTAAGTGTTTATACACTCGTAAAAAGCGCGCATGAAAGCAAAAAAAAAAAAAAAAAGTATGGAGCCTAGTCATAACTATTCGTTAACGGTGTGTGTGTTTACATCACTGTGTTCTATACCATCGTCATTCGTCATTCATATTGTCTTTGTATATGCACGGGTCATAAAAGTGGAGTAAAGAGAAAAAAAAATGGCGAAAAAACAAAAAAGATAAGGGATTATTATGACCATCGAAATATAACTACTTGTTCTGTGTAGATTAGGCAAAACGATAGTTTTCATTGTCGCCTATTATTACTGTTATTATTATACTATTATTATTGGTTATTTGATTATTATGATTTCCGATGAATGGTACTATTATCATAAACAATCGATAGTTTATTAAACGAAAGATTTATTCATCATTATAATAAATCATTTCGTCGCGAGACCATTCATGTTCATGTTCTTAAACGAGACAACAATAACAATAATGTAATGAATGAATATGTTCATTCGTATATTGGTGTATGTTTTTGATGATGAAAGAAGAGAGAGTACAACGCGACGAGGGTTGCAAAAGCTCATTGTTCAACGAAATATCTTTTCGTGTGATTATTTTTAGGCCTTTATTAATATTATCATTTTCTTTATTATTATATTATTATTGTCTGCGTAAATCTACGATTTTTATCGTCGTTCTCCACACTTTAGACGCAAGCTCCAAATACGCTTTTTTTTCTGCGTAGCATAAATATCCTTCGCACTCTTTGAACGTTCAAGACTGTACGAAAAACTTGAAATGAAAATATTCAAACTTTTTTTTTTTTTTTTTTTTTTTCTTTCATACTGTGAAAAGTTTTTCGAGTGTACTTAAGAAAAACAAAAAGCAATTTTAGAGCTTGCTTTTGTATTGATTGCGTGTGAAAAGTTTGCAGCTCTTCGTAAATATGATTACGTTTTATCAATATGAACTAAGCCAATTTTGCAGTGTTCGGTAGTTTTCTCTTTTTCTGTTTTTTTTTTTTTTTTTTATTTTATTTTGTTTTTTTCGTTCTTATGATTAGTATAAATGAAGTATCGAATTTCAAGGTACGACGAGGCTGATCATTATCATATGTGGGAATCGAGACAAAAGTTACGAGCCAAAGTGCAACTTTTTCGTTCTGAATTGAAAATAAAAAATGTCCCAAAAATTAATGATAATATTGAAAAGAAAATACAAGAAAAAAGAAACGAACAGAATATGTTGACGAGCCTCGTTACTCGCGTCGCCAGACACGCATTAATAGATTAACATTTATCAAAGTTATATCATTATTCAGCAGCTAAAGCACGTTTACTTCGTTTAGTTCGTGATTATTATTGTTATTATTATAATTATCGCTATTATTGTCAACGTAAGGCATTGTCCCCCTAAAAAAAAAACAAAAAAGCAGTGAAAAACGTTGTTGGGTTTTTTCATCCAATAGTTGCAACGACGACAGTCTTCGTAGTGAAATAATAATAACAAATTGTTATTATCATTATTATAATTATTGTTACAATTATAATTATAATATATATGTATACAGTTTTGTTTCCTCTGAACGCCGCTTATTCTCGATACATTGTATCGTTTTGTTTTTTTCCGCTACCCCGCTTACGATCAATTGCGTTATTATTATTTTTTTTTTGTTTCAAAGTTTCGCCAATGTCAATGTTGTTGTTTTTTTTTTCGTTATTATATAATGACCGGGGAAATGCTGGATTCGTGCCATTTTGTTATGAACGAGAGGGAAAGATAATAATGAATAATTTGGAAAAATAACGAAAATTTGTATGGGAATAAAGTCGGGATATGACTCGATGCCAGTTTTGTAGTTTAAGCGAAAAACCAAAGTACATATAAATGTTTTTTTTTTTTTTTTATTTTTTTTTTTTTTCGAGCGACGAGCCACGAGTCACTTGTTCTGTGATCTTCGGGAGACATTTTTTTGGTCTCGTGTCCGCAGTCGTAAAAACCCGTTGCTTTGTTTTTCATCCTTGTTTTTCATTTATTTATATTCTTCCCTCTCGCGTGTCGCCACAACACACGGAATGAAAGTCCAAAATTATGAAATTATGTAATCGTAGAATTAGCGATTATTGTACACGATTGTATAATTGTCGAACATAGAGGATTATTTTCTTCTCTTAAAACAGGGCTATGTATTGTTACAAAAAGTGCTTTTCACCCAACGGCTGTCCGTGTGCACGTACGAATATGGGAATGATGAAAGAACGCTCAATTAGCCACCTCATTTCTCGACAAAACCTTTTTATCTCGCTGGTAATCACAATACCAGATACGATTCAACCGAAATTTTTGAAGAGAATACTTGAGTCACAAAAAATGATAAAATATTCGGTACACATTGAGTCTCTTTGGTCACCGAAAAAATCGATCAAAATTTTGGAGGATAACCTTCGTACCTTTCTCAACGGTACGAAGTACATTGATAGTAACTGGACACTTCTCGTATATGTAGTATTCTCGCATTACGTGGACATATAGAAAAAGTCGAAAAACAAGGTGTCTCGATTGGGCTTCTGTTATCTCCCGAGTATCTACGAATATATAAATGCTAGCGTTTTTTTTTTCGTAATTTTTCAATCATTTTACAATGTGGTTGAATAAAATAGTATTTGATATGACTATTGGAATAATGAAGAAAAGAAAGTATCGCGAAGTAAACGATAACGGAATTGTCATTTAAAACAATGACATCTTTTTGCTTTTTATGAATCAAATTTCAATACTGCGATATTTCATGTGAAATATTTCTATAGAAAAAAATTCGTTCTGACATGTTATCTCGATCAACTTTGTCTACGATTGATTGGATTTTGAAAAAGTTTGATAAAAACGCCAAATCATCAAAGAACTATCAACTGTTGATTGAGTCTATTTCGACGAAACTTGATTTCTTACAGTCTTATCGTCTTTTGGACTATACATTTTATCCTCTTTCTATTGAAATACTATTTGATCCAACTGCGACTCGTTACAGCCAAAATTACGAGAAAAAAAAAATAATAATTTGTTAACATTTATACGAAAATTTCTAGCATCGTGAGCATGAGACATTTCGTTTGTACGAAACATATATGTAAATGTGTATTTTCAGGAGCATAGCTCGTGCTGCACAAAAAACGTATTGTGAAAGTAACAATATACATATATTTATTTTGTTGGTTTAATTTATTTTTGTTCGTTCGTTTTATTTCAATATGCTTTATCCCCTTCCTACTTACGTCTCAAAACCCCGTAATGCTTATTAAATCTCTCTCTCTCTCTCTCTCCCTGACATTGAAAAACTGAAATGTTAGGTATTTCGTTTGCGTATCGTTGTTCCATATCCATCTCGAAACGTTTCTTTTTTAGGTATGATTTTTTTTTTTTTTTCTTATGAGTCGTGTAGCAGTTATTTCCACCTGTTGGTAGAGACTACTGCGATAACAATTATTTTCGATTGAATCGTCGTAATCATGATATAATTGTATTCAAGAGGGACATAGGAAAAATATTGCAGTGATTATTTTGAAAACATAAGTTAAACCCGTTTGAGGCTCGATTCTGCTCTCATCCTACATATTTCGTGTTTTTGTTTTCACGCGATTAGTGTATCTCTTCGTTTATCAACATTATATATTTTCTTGATGCGATTATTATTAACACAAATGCATTTGATGATTTTCAAATTGATTAGCCGCAACAAAAATGGAACATTATTTCGAGCAATTAAGTATAGAAATGGGGAATTTAAGTGATAACGCAAAATTCAGTGTCGCAAAATGTTTGTGTATATGAATGCGACAGTGCGTGCAAATTTTGTGAAAAAAAAAAAAAAAAAAAAAAAAGACAAAGAAATGACGAAAATTGAAGAGAAATAAAAATTGATAAATACAAACATGACAAAGAGTATATATATATATATCGATAGAGCAGAATTTAGTGTAGCGTGACATCCTGATGATGAGGTTTTCTTAATTATGCGATCGAGAATCCTGAAACAAAAGTTCGACAAGACGATTAAAACGAACTTTCCCATTTCAAGTTGGTTTCAAGGCCAGAGTAAAAAAAAAAAAAAAAAAAAAGTAGCATTTTTGAGAAGATAATATTTGTATTCTCTCTCGCATAGATGGATAAGCCAATCGTCGATGAAAACGTGCTCATATATTTTTCAATTTTTTTTTCTCTTCGAGCGTATAGGAAATCGTGCGCATTGACTCACGTATTTTCAGTATTCACAATCTGGCGTATATAAATAATATATATATCTAGGTTACGATAAAAAGAAAGAAAAACAAAATATTGTAACATTAAAATAGTATTAACGTAATGTCTATCGCAACTAAGAGTCACGATGTCTAAATAGTTACGATTTAGATTTTTTATATTTGCGTGCGAGGGTGTAGACGTGTGATACACATATATATCTGTATATCTATATATATATTTATACATATCCGCGTATGTATACATATATGTATGTATATATAAATATTCAATGAAAATAATAAAAAATAAAAAAAAGATGAAGATGCTAAAAAGAAGAAACGTCGAAGCGTGTGTGAATGCACTGCGCTGTAGTTAGATGGGCAAGTTAATAAAACGTATTTTGGAAATAAACATCGTCGCTGATTCATATATTCAACTCCTTGTATGTGCATCCTCCTTCGTCGTATTTGAATGTTTAAAGATCGATGAACTTGAGTCATCCAAGATGGAGGGCTGACAAGATCCTTGTAATTACAGGTAAATAAAAGATTTTTTTCCAGAAGGTATCTCTATATATATATAAATATGTTCGCTAAAAAATGTTTGTCCGCTTTTCAATCGAAAACGGCTGAACCGATTACAATAAATCTTTCACGAGATTAAAGATCACGATTCAAACTGTGTTTGTGGTTTGGTGAAATTTCGTTATCTCAATCTTTACAGAAATGCAAAAAAAAAGTTTAGTGATTTCGTTCATTCTCCAATTTTCAAAACTCGACGGTAGTTAAATACTAACGATAAATAAAAAAAAACGATTTACCAATTTGAAGGGAATTAGAAAACGAACAAAATGAGCGGTGGTTTAATGCTCAATTCGATATAGAAAAAAAGTTACAGCATTAGTAATGAAATTATGAAAAATTAAAAATACGAAAATCTTTCGTTTGATTATTTTATCCAGAAGAAAACTGAAGAAATACGTCTGAAATTGAAAAGAAAACGCAAAAAGATGGCCCATGTAACATCAAAATACTTTTTTTAATTTTTTTTTTATGTAGATTCACAAACAATTTTTATTCCTCATTCCTCATTCCTCATATTATATAAAACTGATTCAACTCTGAACGAAATAATTCATGTATCTAAAAAATTAAATTAAAAAAGGAAAAATTCACAGCTAGAATATGCTAGATGCGCCTGCTCTATGCAGCGGGCGAAGCCCGCACGCACAGCTAGTAGATTATAAAAAAAGACGATCCTCTAAATTTGAACTCAATATAACGAAATCGAATGACTGCAGAAATCAAAGTTTTTTGTAAAAAGTCGATTTTTCAACCCTTTTCACGACTTTTCATGGAAGCTCTCTGGTGCTTGAAGACTCGAATAATACGGCATTTTCCTCATTTCATCTTGTATTTTCGACAAAAAAAAACAAAGTTTTTGACTCCAAACCAAAATCCGGTTCTCTTGGATTACTGTTAAACGAATTTTGCGTATTTTTGAAATGCTGCCATGTGAAAAAGTTTCTAAGTATAGGTACGCCTAACCGACGGCTCCAATTTTTCGTTTCGCTACATTCTTTGAGTATATACCTACACAAATGTTTACATATTATCACGTTTCTTTTGATATACGCCCGGTCAAGACTAATTTCTGAAAAATCGCTGTTCTCAGACAGTTGTAACTTTTTTAGAGGAAATCGTTTGAATTTTTGAAGGACTATACTTTATTTTATTCCTAGACAACGTTGAAATTTCATATATGATTTCGGGGTCGTTGAATCTGAATTTTAAATAAGATTTTAGAAATTCATAATCACGGATTCAATACGGCGGATTGAAAAACCAAATCCTACTTTTCCGAAATGAGAGTCTCGCACTACAGTGAGTTTAACAATAAAAAACAATTGTTTTAAAAACAACAAAAACTGTTGTCTGCTATTGTAGCAAAATATTATGAAAATATGTATATTTTTCAAAAAATAAGAACGAAGTCAAGTAACAAACAGTAAACAAAAATCTTCCGACTGCTATAACATAGCTTAAGGATGTTGTGTTGAGATCGTCAATCCCAAAAACTAATGCCCGTCAGAGACAAGAACATCATATGGTATGGTTTCATTCCGATGGTTAACTTTTGACAAATTTTTGTGACGGTACAGTTCACACACACACGAGCGTTCCATGCACCTATAAGTTACACAGCTCTACCGCAAGCAGATCAAGAAACGTGGCAACGCTGCTAAAAGATATGCGGTTTTCATAACATTGACGCGTTTGTTACGAAAGCGACGTAATTTTGACCAAAAGTTATGGATAAAACAAAAAAAGTTTTCATGTGGAAGCGAAAAAAGGTGACAGAGAAAGTATATTTTAATCGATTGCGATTAGTAGAAGTGGGAAAAAACCTCGCGAAGAAAGTAAAAGAAAAGGATGAACCTAACCTCAAAAATGAGAAATTCGATGACGGGCGACGTATCGTTCACCTCACTACATTGGCGAACGAATTATTTTGTAAAAAGTGCAACGAAATACTATCTCTGCAAGACAGAATAGATTGTCAATCAAAAGGAGCAGCGACTATTTTTATTGTTAAATGTCGCAAATGTTCGATAACAAATTATGTTTCTTCGGACAAGAAACATATTACCTCTTCAGGAAAACCACATTTTGACGTGAACACCAAAATCGGAATTGGTAATTATTCGACATATTTTTTTTGTAATAATTTTCATCTTATATTTCATTGACTTGTAACCATTGATTTTTAGGATGTTTACATAGCGGCATGGGTAATACGCAGGTGAACAAATTCTTCGCTGCCTTGAATATTCCATCAATGGGATCACATCTGTTCAAGGAACACGAAAGAGAAGCTGGCATAGCTGGTGAACAAGTAGCCAAAGAGTCTTGCAAAGAAGCAGCTCTTTTAGAAAAGAAGCTTACACTAGAAAATAGAACAATAATCGAGAAATTGCTGTAAGAGACTACAAGTTTGTTTTTCAGAAATTATTGAAGACGAAGCTCGTTACTATTAGATTGAAACGAATTTATTATGTTTTTGTCACAGTTGGAACTTTTTTCGAAGAGTAAAAAAGATGGGAGAAGCTTTTTTGAGACCCAGAAACGAATTTATGCAAAAATTTTCAGAAATTACAAATTAAAAACTCATAAATGTTTGGTTTGTTGCGTTCCATCAATGCATATTCCAATCTAAGGGTTATTATTGACACTAAAATTGTACAATAAGTTTTTTTTCTACGAATAGCATGTGTATATGCGGGTAGTAAGATATTTTTTTTCAATCCACATCTTATTTTTTTGCTGCATTTTAATATCTATTGCTGAATAATAATAAATTAAATCATGACAATTTTTAAATTAATTGTAAATATATATAAAAATATTCCATTCGATAGTTAAAGAATTTTTACTACTATTAATTATGACGCTATACACTACACTACATTATACTATACAATTGATTGTAACAATGAATTATAACACGGAACTACGTGAATGAGTTCACTAAATATTAATTTTTGTATTTTGTTTTTATTTCAAACAATTCGTCACAAACGACAATAAAATTAGAGGCCAATAAAAATCCTCTCTCGTCTCTCTAGCTCGATACTTCGGCCACGCAACAACCTCGCAAAGCTATCTAATAAGAAATTTAAATATTTAAAATTAATTTGGCGTTACGCGAACTCATTTCTGTTTTTCATGAGAGCCAATTTCGAGAATTTCGGGAAAAAGGAATTCGATTCGATGAGAAAGAACGAAGGAAAAACCGGAGGAAGGTCAACATCGTCGAACCAACCATGTATTTCGAGCAAGGCTCATACATTTGACCGCTTCCGTATCCCATCGTCCAAGAACGAAAGATCCCGATTGAAATTAACAACAGACGACAAATTCAAACGAGGAATCTCCAAAGATGCTCCGACAACGAATATTCGCACCGCTAATAACGAGAGCGCTCCTTCCTTGCGAACTCAGGGCGGTAGTAATCGCCAAACTCTCCCGTCAAAACCGATCGTCGAAAAACCATAATTATTCTCGTCGTAATAATAAAATACCGAAAAAGTTCGTCACAATAAAAGAAAATTGTAAGAATAGAGCCAGGGGAGAACATAGAACATTCAATTATGTCAATGATATTTTATTCCCGATAATTAGAAATCGGTCGGGGCCCCGTCTAACGCTCGAATTAATTTTCCGTTGTGACGGACCTGTTAAGAATATTCGGGAATCAGTGAGAATTAGTAGAGTAGGGGGAGGGAGAGTACAGCGGCTCGCGGAGAGTCTTCGATTTCGTCAGATTTTCGTGAAGTATCGAGCGGGTGAGACGTACGATCACGAGGAAGGAAAGAGACCGTGAGTTCTTGTTCTTTTCATTGTCCTGTTCGTTCGGTGGATTCTCGTTTTCGAATCGTTATTCTCTCCCGGAAATTATATCGTTCTTGATAAAGTTTTGATTCTCTTGAATACGGGAAAGTTAGCAAACGTTGATCCCGATTAAATAAACTTGAGAAAACGCGGTCGCGGCGACGGCTCCGCCATGTGTCGATAATAGCCGTTTATTAATTTTTCTACCCGCGTTCCGATCTAGCGAAGCGAGTTGTTGAAACAAAGAAAATAAATATAATAAAGTCACGGAAAAATTATGTGACGTGGCCGTACGCGAAAATCTAAAATATTAGAATTAATAATTGTTCGTGAGAAAATTGCGGGAAAAAGTCGGGAACGATTGAAAGAGTGCGAGTGAGAGAGAGAGTGAGTGGACCGGGAGTGCGAACGCGTGCCACGGGTGTTAGCTCGGCCGAGTAACCGAATATCGGGGGCTCGGTAATTCTTTCCTTCTAAAACATCCCGTAAAATTAATTATCGTCATAAATATTCCTGAAATATTAAATAAGTCTCTGCTCACGAGTAGACCCGGAACAGACGACTAAACGAGCTCGGAATAGTTTATAGAGTGTGTAGGTTCCCGGTCATGTGTGTGAGTGAGAACGTTGCGAAATTGAGTTCGTGATTTTTTCCCGTTTCTTACACCAATTTACGAGTTTTTCCGGTAGATTAATAGAAAAATAAAATCAATATTGTTTCAAGTGTAATTGGATAATGTAGCCTGAATCATTTTTCATTTGTTCTTTCCATCAATAATAATATTAATGTTACGAGTTCAAATTGTCGTGAATTAACCGTTTTTCTTCTGACGCCCCGCCCTTCCCGCTGAATAAGCCGGTCATCCGTCTTTCTCTCTCTCTTCGTCGAGTCGCTTTGCGACTGGCGCCCACGGGAAAATTACACATAAAATAAATCGACGCAAGAGAGAAAGAGAGATTTTTGTGACATCGGGGAATAAAAATCTAATTGATATAAAAATTTGGGTCACAATGCATGTTTCGATGTTGGAATATGCATCGTTAAAATGCAATTGAATTCTTTTACATTTAGGTAATCTTATATTTCATATATTTCATAATAGTGACGGTCTACGAACAATGAAATTTTTTTCTTGAACTCGAAAAATAAATTTGAGAAAAGAATTTGGACAATTTTGAAATTATGACTTCTTTTTCAATATCCTATGTTCTTTTCCGTTCCCACAGACCGAATCACTTGCAATCTGGATTCATAGATCCCAATCCTGATCCTTCTAGCGGAAAAAATATTGTTCGCTTCGCTGCTTCTTGGGATTTGGGTTGGAGTACCAGAGGAACAGGAAGGAACTACGACAAAAAATATTGTTCGCTTCGCTGCTTCTTGGGATTTGGGTTGGAGTACCCGAGGAACAGGAAGGAACTACGACAGCTTAAATGGATTTGGCTCTCTGATTGGTTATCAAACGGGAAAAGTTTTGGATTTCAGTACGAAACAACGTAAATGTCGAAGATGTGATCTTGGGCATGATCGTGAAAATCACGATTGCCGATGTAATTTCGTTGGAAGCGCAAAGGCAATGGAGCCTGCAGCAGCTGTTGATGTGACCGTCAACAGTCTGATTCTCAAAGAATGCAATATGGAAATCGGTATTTTAATAGGCGATGAAGATTGCTCTACTATTGCCGCTGTTCGTCAAGCTAGTCATCACGAAGTCGTGAAATTTTCTGACAAAAATCATGTCAGTAAAGGTGTTACAAACGAACTTTACAAGTTGAAACCTTGTCACAAAGAATTGACCAAAGAAAGCATCCAATATCTTCATCGGTGCTTCACGTATGCTATAGCACAGAATCAAGGCTGTACATCAAAAATGGCGGCATCGATACGAAATATACCGGATCACTGTTTTAATAATCATAATAATTGTGGCGATTGGTGCGAGTACAAAAAAAAACAAGAACAAAAACAAGAATCCACTTATAAGCATAAGGTTATTGGCCATGGTTTTGTCGATCAAAACTTACTGAACGATTTACAAAATTTATTCAGTAAATTTGCTGCTAATGCGCATAAATTTGTTTCGGCAGCCTCAAGTCAAGCAAATGAAAGTTTGAACGCCACTATGGCGAGTAAGGCACCGAAATCGCGGTGTTACAGCACATCGGAATCTTCTTCGTTTCGATATGCTTACTCGGTGTGTCAAAAAAATATCGGAGAGAAGTATATCAGCGATATTGCCGAAAAGATAAACATGTCACCTGGTAAAAATACTGCAAAGCATGTAAACAGAGTCTGTAGAACTGCTAAAGCACGGCTTGTTAAAATTAAGAAACCTGAGTTCAAGAGACAACGTTTATTTCTTAAAAAAAAAAAAAGTGAGCTCCGCAATAAAAAGGAACAATCCGAAGGAGTAGTTTATCAGTCTAACATGGGACTAACAAATTCGGAAGTCATCTTTAATAGCAAAGATCCTGAAAATATCGCTACATTTGCAGACGATACTTTGGCGGTTGTATTTTTTGATTTAGAAACATCAGGTTTCGGAAAAAATGCAGAAATCATTCAAATTGCAGCTGCTTGCGGTGACTCTACATTCTCTGTCTACGTTAATCCGCAACGCAAAATATCTCAACATGCCTCAGCAGTTCATGGTCTCACTGAACACCACGGTAATTTATTATTAAATGGTGCCCGCGTTGATTCAGTTACGCTTCACACAGCACTCGCTAAATTTTATTCTTTTCTTGTAAAAATAAACAAGAAAAGTGTACTGGCTGCGCATAACTGCAATTTTGACAGATCTCACTTGCTGCGATCCATCGAAATAGTTCAAATGAGTAATCTTTTTCAGTCAGTTATTCATGGATTTAGTGATACATTACCTATGATAAGAAAAACGACCGGAAAAAAGGGTAAAGGAGAAAATACTCTCACAGGAGTTGCAAATCGTTTGCAAATTTCTAATGTTGGAGCGCACAATGCCATTCACGATGTTGAAATGTTGCAGAAAATAATGATTCAACTCGACATTACAGAAAAACAAATCATCGAAAATTGTTTGAATTGGCAAAAAATTGTGCTACAGCAAGAAGAAAACAGCAGGATTGCCGTTGGATTAACAAATTTAATTCCACTGCGCGAAGCTGTTACTACTTGTATGAAAAAAAAAATTGTTGCTGCGAATATTACTCATGATATGATCGTTGAGGCATATAAAAATAATGAAATTGCTGGTTTACAATCGTTACTCATTCGAGTTACAAAATCAAAACGAGTAATTTCAAAGATAGCGGACTTTCTAAAAAATACGAACTGAAATGTAAATATTTGTTAAACGGTTGAATTTCAAGAGTTTAATAAAATTGAATTATTTGTTTTCTTTTAAATATGAATAAGTGTTTTATTATTTATGATTATCTGATTATTAAATGATTTGTTATTAATTGTTCTGAACGAAAATTAATCATGGATAACGGTGATCCTAACCTCAATTTCGAATTTTCGTGCTTTACCGCATGAAAACCATCGTATCGTAGAAATGCGATGTTGCCACATTTACAGCTCATTTTGTTTTCTTACAGCACGCATCGAAAGGTTTTCATACTTTACTGAATTTTTAGTATTACATTGCGTCTCCTAATTCTTTTGAAATTTGGCAGACATCTTGTTCTACATTTCAATAAACATTTCTCAAAATTTCTTCGAATTCTCTCTGTCACTTCAATCTGAAATTTATTTATTGGAGTTATGAAGTCGAAATATTTCAAATACTTCCATAAAAGACCGTGTAAAAATCATTCACGAATAATTTCCAAACTATTCTCCTAAATGACTTGAAATTTTGCAGGTATTTTTTTTTTATTAATAACTTTTTGCTTGCAAATTTTCAACAAAATCCCTCTATTTTGATGTAGCAACACAACATCCTTAACATCATGAAAATATATTTCTACTAGCTGTGCCTACGGGCTTCGCCCGTGGCATCTAGCTGTGCACGCAAAAAAAAATGTTTGAATTTTTGTTGAATTGATATAAAAAAAAGTATTAGGAAGTTACATGGGCTTTTCACGATTCTTTTTCAATTTCAGATTTAATTCTTTAGTTTTTTTGTGAACAAAAAAAAATTAAACGAAAGATTTTAATTTTTTTAATTTTTCATCGTTTCATTAAAAATACTGTAACGTTTTTTTTTTATCTCGAATTGAGCATTTAGCCACCGCACATTTTGTTCGTTTTCTAATTCCCTTCGAATTGGTAAATCGTTTTTTTTATTTATCGTTAGTTTTAACTACCGTCGAGTTTTGAAAATTGGAGAATGAACGAAACCACTAAACTTTTTTTTTGCATTTCTGTAAAAATTGAGATAACGAAATTTTGCAAAACCACAAACTCAGTTTGAATCATGATTTTTAATCTCGTGAAAGATTCATCGTAATCGGTTCAGTACTTTTCGATTGAAAAGCGGCCAAACATTTTTTAGCGAACAGATTTATATATATAGAGAAGAGAAGATAAATATTTTCAAAGAAGAATGGAAGAAGTTTCCAAAAAATGACTTATTTTAAAACCCCTCTACCAAAGTTGATAGTAGTGAATTTTAAAAAGTATAAAATCAAAATTGATCAAAAATAATACAGATAGGTGAAAAATCATCCAATCGGTAAGTGCAACTCCCGCAAGATTCAATTGCTGTGGTTAATGTTGATGCCCGTAAGATGAGTCATTTACATGCGCAAATAAAAAACCAATAAGTCATTATCGCAGTTGAATAATGGCGCGAAAAATGTACAAAGTACATAAAATTAACAAATTTTATAATTATTATTAAATTTTGTTGAGGTCGGGCGAGGTCTCCATATCTCAGTCATTGACTCGATTAGAGACTTGTCCCGACCACAATTTTTTTTCCATCACCCACAATTATCGTGTAATTATTTAACTGCGACAATGACTCTTTGATTTTTATTTTGCGTATCTAAATGATTCGTGTTTTTCATTGTATCGTCAACGTTTCGCAAAAGCTACAGTTTGCATCATCATGCAGGGCTAAGAGATCCAATGCCGAAAGTTCCTAATTGCGCGTGGTCATCGTTCCGGATGACCGCATCAGTCGGAGTTTTTGATTGATCAGCTGATCAATTAAAGAAACCGAGAAGATGGTGTGCGAGGTAGAGTGGACCTGGTGACCTCCGTGTTTGCTCAGCTTGTCTGAGTTTTTTCCGATTTCTAGGCCTCTTCTGTATGTTTGCTGAAGAAATGAGTCAGGGTGATGGCCTTGTCAAAGAAGATAGAAACTGGAGTTTTCATCTTGTGTTCTGCTAATGTTATTTGGAGAAAATAGCCACGTATCTGACATGCCGTTGGTGTTCTTCGATGCGTGTATTTCCTCCCCGTCTCTCCTATCTAGAGTTTTTCGTAGGAGCATCATATCTTAAGATTGTGTAACAATTATTACCATGAAAGACCGTTGAGATTGCGTAACAATAATTATCGTGAAAGCATTTCAACAATGCAAACGTATTCAGGTTGAAATAACTGACGTTTGACACGGGTAAGGCATGGTATTCTAGAAAAAGCAGTCTTCAACGCCTCATTTTTCAGATGATGATAGACTGACAAAATGAGAAGAAGAAGAAGAAGAAGAAGAAGAAGAAGAAGAAATAGGAAAAGTAAACATGAGATGAGCCCCAAAAATCAATAACGCACACGCGACTATTATATACAAATACGTCTATGTTGCTACAATTTTGTGAAAATATTAGCATTTAACATTTCCAAAATTGTACCGTAAAATATTGCAGAAATATTATCCTCAAATGTGAGAAAATCGTAAAAATATTGCCGTTGAAAGATTGATTCAAAATATAAAACGTATATAAAAACATCAGAACATTTTCTCAATTTTTAAGCATTAAAGGTAGCAAGGATACTGTAAAGGTCAGCAGTGATCACACTCACATTTTAAAAAATTATCGGAAAAAGAGATCGACCAAACTTTTCTTTCACGAAAAAAGAGCTATTTATATTTAAATGCTTCAATTGGAATGACTAATAAGAGTTGATCATCTCTCATATTTAAATCAAGACCCACTTCGAACTTGTGTTTAAAAATTCAGTAAATCCTAATAGTTTCTGCTCGTAATTGGGAGTGAAAATGGAAATGGATCATTTCAAGGTAAGCCTATATTTTAGGACGAGTTCTTCCAACTTCTGGGTAGCTTTTATCTGACGGTTCACAGCATTGACCTGCAGACCTTTAAATGAATTGCAACATGTTGTCGCCTTTGGACGAAAAAATTAAGAAAAACCTCTGTGAGAGATTTCATTTTTTTTTTAAATGCGTGCTTTATTCTGAAAAGTTTGCTCAAAAATGCTGGGTAGACAATTGAAATGCACTCTCTCGAGATTCAATTCAACAAAAAATCATTTATCTTATTGGAAAAATTTCTTATCTCTGTTGAGGAGGTCATCTGGCCATCGAATTAATAGATATTGATTAAAAAAAATTGAATAGTTATCAATATCGACAAAATCTCCTGGTAAAATTTTAAGCCCTTAGGATACTTTGTTCGAGAAAAATTAATTTGTCGCAAAGAAGGATATTAAAATTTGGAGACTAAACACACTAAACATTATGGGTGATGCAAAAAAAATCGTTCTTTTTTCAATAGGGTTTGATAGCTGTTAGTGCTTGTCATAAAAATAACTCTCCCAAACTTGAGCTCTTAAAACATTTTTTTAGAGGTCGCTCAAATGACTTATATATATATTTTTTTTCGATCGTGGCTGATAATCACGATTTTAAAATTTCAATGTTTCCGTTTTGCACGGAAAAATATCGATACTTGATGAAGCAGTAGTTCTCCCAAGATTTGGGTTCATAAAAAAATCGATGCTTGTGCAGGCAGCATTGATCGTTTTTAATTTTTCAATTCTGGCTGAAAATCATGATGTAAATGTTTAAATTTTTCGGTGTCACGACAAGAGATATTAGTACTTTATAAAAAGTGAGCCTCCCAAAATTTCGGTACTAGCAAAAAAAGTTAGAAGTCGCGCAACAGATTTTAAAAATTTTTATAATCAATTCTTGTTAAAATTCACGATATACATAGGCATGTCCATTATACGCTATTATAAGAAAAAAATGTTGGTACCCAACAAAATAGTTGTTCTTCAAAAATTTTGGTCATTGTGGAAAATGTAACAAGTCTCGCAGGCAACTTCTTAACAACTTGATTTGCCGCGACAATGTGAAATCGAAATTTCTATCTCTATGTTCTACAATTTTCAGCTAAAAAGTTAAAAAAATAAATTTAAGTGGCCTGCGCGGCAATTAAATTATTTTTCAGAATCCAAATTTTGGATAAACCATTGCTTCATGAAATATTTGTATTTTTTGTTGCGTCACGAAAAATTCAAAATATCTATATCATGATCGTTAGTCAAAATCGGAAAAAAATATTAAAGTCATTGGAGCGACCTCCTGAAATTTTTTTTCACGTTCTAATTTTGGGACAGTTACTTTTTTGACAAGTACTTATAGCTGTCAGACACAATAAAAAAAAATAAAAAAAAATATCGAATTTATTTGCATCACCTGCTTACTAAACATTCTGAGCCGGCTATAGTCGTGACAGTTTTTTGTTTTGACTTACCACCCTGGCGGGGGTGGTACCGAGCGACCGAAAAAAAGAAAGAAAGAAAAAAAAGACAAGGTCTTTTTTAGACGTCTAATTTGCTGAAAAATTTTCCAAGACGTCTAAATAAAATATATCGAGAACTTCGGTAGCTATGATCCGCCAGGGCAGATAAACTTCTTTAAATTCATCGCTATATATTTCCAGTTTTGAGTTTATCGTTGAAAATGAATTGGAGCAGGGAGGATAATCTTACCGAGTCTCTTGATAGTTTGACAACTGAAAATATCTTCCTGGACTAGGCTATATATCAACGATATTTCATTGACAAAGACCAACAGTCGGTAAAATTCTCTGATCCAAGTTTTCTCATATGTATACACGCAGAGAAAAAATCAACCACATATCTCATTACGAGGTACCAATAATATTACGTGAGCATCACAATATATCATAAAGTATTCAATAATTATCCTAGTTTGTTATCAGATATTACAAATTTATTATAACCAAGAACGCTCGGGTTGAATCAACGACATCGTTCCAGTAAGATTGAAAGTTATTAAATCTGCAATATTATTATTTTCCGCGTAGATTATGGCTTCTTTTAACATGGCCTCATTCCTTGTACAGGCATACAGCCACGATGGATTCGGATGATTAGAAAATAAAAATTAGCCCAGAATAGTCTTATCAGCGATCGATAATTGCTTCGACTCCGAGCTACGAAAAACGTCTCACGGAATTGTACGAAGCTCACTCAGTCACACGGCTGGGAATGCTGGGATCTGTGATTTGTCTCGAACCGAGACATCTGATCGGATGATGACGCGGTGACATTTTTTTGTTTGTTTTTTTCGCAAGCATCGTCGAAGTTATCACTTCGTTCTTCGTTCGAAATGTCGCGTTTATTAACTAATATTTGATCGAATGAACGATTAAATGGTGACGATAGGCGGTTGGTGAAAACTGAAAACCAACCTCAAAAAAGAAACATAACCTACAAAAAAGTATTTTTTTTGTTGACATTCGCTCTATATAACGTGGGTTACAAGGAGAATATTTGTTAATTGTTAAACAAATGGCTCACAAGTATGAGAATTATTACAGCGAATACCACAAAAATACAGAAATTCAGGAAAACGTCAAGTACAAAAAGAAATACAGAAAATTGAAGAGGATTGTCAAAAATACTGTATTCGTGAGTATCTCTGAATTAACCTTGTTGAAACATTCGTCTATTAGCAAATAAAAACACGTTACATAAAAAAAAAAACATCTAACAATTATAGGAGAATGCAGCTTTGTGCGATCAGGTTGCACAAATGCAAGAAAATCTTGTTGCGGTTAAAGAAGAACGATTGTTCCTGTTGAGAAAATTGTGTCAACAACAAGGAGAATGCGATCCTGCCAGTATTGTGGCAAAAGCTCAACCCAGCAATTTATCTTTGCTCGCCCCACAGATGGAGAATCCGCCACTCAAAAAAAGTACAAAAAAAAGGAATTCCGTTGACGGAGTAAATAATGGAGAAATGAGTAAGCTATGAACTATATTCATTTATCTATGAAACGCACAGCTATTTTTTCCTTAAGTATAGAGCAGAGACAGGCATAATGAAGTACCAAATTAAAAAAATATATGATTTCCTATCCAAATAACTTCATGATTTTAAGGAATTAAATATTTTTCATCACGCTTCAACCAAGATTACTCCAAATTTTCTTGAATACCTAGAGTTCATGGTTGAGAAACAGAATTCTGCTGCAGTTAAATTATAGTAGAACTACACCTCAATCTAGTCGCAATGGATGGTATTGATCTGGGTTGAACAAATTATTCCTACGGACTTTTAAACACGCTTATTAGTTAAAAATAATATATGATAAAATACACTTTGTATCAACTTGAAGTGTTATATTAATTTTTTAAATATCGCCCGCTGTCTGATGAGAGAAAAATCTCACTGTTTTTTATTCAGGTTTCCCTGATGAAATTGAGAATTTCAATAATTTTCTATTCCACAAAAAAAAGATTCATGTAGACGTCATTGCGACACCTCGAAAGACCTGTCAAGCTTGTCTGAAAAATTACTTTCGTTGATAATACTTTATTTTATTACTGATAAAAAATTTCTTTTGAACGTATCAACTCAGCTAAATAAAATATTAGAATTTTGATATGGAAAATTATCATTAGATGTTATTAAATTTTGATGACAACTTGCAAAAAAAAATATAATTTTTAGATATTCATGGAAATTTTTTACTTTATCTATCAAGGCTGACACTATGCAACAAAAATATTTTAGAAATATCGATTTTTGAGAAGCTATTTAACAAAAAACTTCAGGCAATTCAGCTTATTTAAAAAATTTATTGGAAAAACTGTTATTGTTACGTTTTATCTAGCTAGGATATATTCAAGACAACTGACAATTGCAGTGAATATTGAAACTTTTTTTTCTACGTCGTCAATAACTTTTTGTAACAAAATGAAGATAACTTTAAACATAGAAGGGTTGTTAGCAAATGAGAATGCAAAGAACATTGTTCAAATGGATGCAAATTTATGATTTCAGCCGTCAAAGGAAAGCCAAAGCGTTGTAGCAAAACGAACAAGAGACTAGTACAATTGATCCCTTTGGATATTCATGGAAGGCCAATATTCCCAATAGCTTTGGGTGATTTGACGGTTTACTCCCTGGGTGAGGTTGTCTCTGATAGAATGTCTTATCACACAGAGGATCTCATATATCCAGTGGGTTTTTGCAGTACCCGAATATACGCGAATTTGAAAGACCCAAGAACTAAGAGTCTTTACACATGTAAAATATTGGAGGGGGGTCCGAAACCACGTTTCGAAATTGTATCGGACAGTGACTTGGATCAACCACTGGTAGGATTTAGTCCTGACGAGTGTCATTCCTTATTGTTGGCTGCAATATCTCCCGTACTCTGCAACATCGCGCCCAAAGGTGCACAATTTTTTGGCATATCACATCCGACCATACAGAATCTTATACAAAGTTCTCCTGGTACGCGAAAATTGGCCATGTACAAAAGTCAACGTTTCGAAGTACGTATGAATCAAATTATTATTAGTTACAGTTGTTTATCAAGCTCATCAACAATCGAAATTGATTTACGATTATTAGAGGGTGCTGTACTACAGATGATTTTATCTTTGTAAACTTAGAAGCTCTGAACCGAATTTACCAAGTCAGAACGTCCCCTCACGTAACGCAGATCCCTCCTGATGATAAACGCTTTTATTTCTTAATAAAAACTGACGGGATAGTATTTCAGAAAATTATATTATAGAACCATTGTTATATTTAAAAAAAAAAAAAATCTGAATCAAGTCGGTGACATACAAATTAAATAGAAGCTCCAACTCCAATTCTAAATTCGTATTCGCAAAAGATTGCCTTTAACTGTTTCAATTTTTATAATCTCAAATTTGTCACTGACTTCTTAGTAATGGTTTTAAAAATACTATTACTTCATTTTTTAAGACTTTAGTGACGTCGGTTGCTCCTTTGTTTGAAGTCGGAGGTTAAACATTTTTATGCTCCCGCCCTGCAACAATGGTTGTGGACAGAGCAATAGATCTCTAGATCGACCGATTTTTTGCAGTGCATCATATTTCCTGCAAAAAAAGTTTTCCATATCGAGTAGAAATGATTCAAAATATTTCAATACTTCAATACTTCAGGTATTTTTATTATCCACCCTCGGGACCAA